>JAGSMZ010000042.1:2465000-3081250 GCA_029286645.1 Papilio protenor
TTTTATCCAACTGGAACCATCGCTTTCATGAAATTAACTCGACAAAAATTTTAATACTTTAACATACATAACTAAATTAAGTACCTAAATTGACCTTTGCAAATAAAAATAAAGTTTATCTTATAGTTTGTCTAAATAAGGATGATTAGTTTGGCAATTAACTTGAATTTTTTTTAGGGATTGGTGGTATAAAATCAAAGAGATTAAAAATATATATAGAGTAGGCATAGTTTACACTTCACTTGAAACATTTTTCACATAATCTCATTACCGTTGTCTATTGATAGATCCCCATAACCACATCTCAATATAATTAACTATATTTAAATTAATTGCCAGCAAGTGTCACTAAATCATATTTATATTGTAATATAATTTATTTGTTATTTTATTTTGTGATACTGTTTATTTTACAATAAAAGATGGAGCTTATAATTTTGTAAAATGTTTTATCAGATGTCAATACAAGGTTACGAGGCGGCATATTAAATTTGACAACTGATTTACATAGTACCTTCTAGAGAAAGTACCGATGAAAACATGCCTAGTCTTATATATTTCTTAAATGTCTTTGTGTAAAATCAAAAGAATATAGTTGGTTTGATTTCCTACAATTTAAATCGTGCACCACTAGTTCCAGGACCCACGAGCCACGAGCCGCTACTGATTAATAGAAATCTAATAAATAAATTTTCTATAACTATATAATATGTAAACTTATTATATGTATCAAGTAGAACACTTTTTATCAATATTCGGGTGAAAATAAAAATAAAACATTGCATGAGAGCTTTGTTAGTGCGTGTAGAAAAAACCTTTTTTTTAAACATTAGCAAATGTTAGTTTTAAAGAAAATGTACTGTCTACTTTTAGTTTGCTCTCTAACTACGTGACTTCGGATTCAGTCGCCAGTTTTCGGGTCGGGCTAGTAATTTAACAGAAACAATTTACACGTCTTACTGACACGAGATACGATTCAAGAGTGGATTTTTTACGCTCGTACGAACACCTATCGCGTGGGCGTAAAAAGTCTGCTGACCTTGAATTTTACCGCGGCGTACAAAGTCTGCCCGTGCGAACGTACGCTAAGGGACTTCCCCTTGTACATTTCTTTTGCGGTTATGTAATTTAGATCTCACCTCACCTCAGCCTACATTAGAATAACACATCGTAAACGTGGCTTTACTTTTAAAAAAATATTTAAATAGTTACAATTCTTTATCTATAGAGAGGGTAATCCTAATGTTCTTTTTGAGCTGTTGTTTCATAAAATTAAATTATCTGAAATAATCATGAATAGTGTATTATTGATAAATAGTGTGATGGCGCCGGTCATATTAAAATAGCGTTGGACGCAACTAATGGTTCTTGTGAAGCGCACCGCTGCCGCTGGCAAACACCCAAATATGAAAAAACTGACCGTGTGGACAAATTCATTCATTTATTTTTATAAACTGTTTTTTTTTTCCGACATTTGTAGCGTCCTTGAAGAGTACTTGGACTCTGCGCTCTAGCGAGCACAATTCCTTGAAAAAAGAAATATTATAATTAAGTTTTTCACATATTTTCAACATACCTATGCTTAAATTATAATCGTTTGTTTTAATTAAAATATAATCTTTAACATTTATTAAAAGTAACCTCAATTTCTTAACTCTTTGTCTTAATGACTGCTATAAATAGGCAATACATTTATGGTCATAAGGATTTTGCAACTGTCAAATCAAATATAATTAAATCTAATAAAATACGAAACACAACTCCATTCCAGTCTTATAAGGATTGATGTCTCGAAACTATCGAAAGGTTAATTCATTAAATCTGTTTATCGAAAGGCCTTAAGCGGTGTACGCCGTGAATTAAGTAATTGTAGAACCAGATAAATCCAGATGGAACCAGTTTCTCAGATCGCGGTGCGCGCCTCAAGGTTCCGCTTGCACAAAACTTTACATTCCGCGTTTTAGCATTATCTTCGCACTCAATGTAGTATCATCTTACCCTTATATGGTTCACAGAGTGTACAGCGATATCTTTGTTTCTTGAATCACAATAGTAGAACTAGTAACTAGAGGGTTTTCTGTATTGAAGCGTTGAATAGGCGACAGTCTAAAATTCATAAAACTCTACATGTGCAAATGAATGATTATCGTAATAATTTACACAAAGTACCGTAAAGTATCGCTTTCGGTTTAAAAGTACTTTTAATCCATTAGTAATGATAAATACTAATATTTATTCTTTGAATCCTTGAATCTCCCAAATATATTCATTCTTAAATTAAATTGATCAGAGAAAGGCGTCATTCAAAGTTTGCCAATAAAAATATTTACGGAATTCCTAAAGTATTTACTCGGTTATTGCATATTTTCGTAAGAATACGGTTCCACTTTCAGACGAAATTAGACTTAAAAATAATCGAATGCATCATATTGAACACTAACATCTGAGAGACTGGCTATAAAATTAGTTTTATCCAGTTAGTAGTTTGAGATAGAAATTGGTTATATCTGGTATTCTTGTGACACAGTTTGAAGTGTGGCGTGCATGATAATTAGCTTGGCGGTGTTGATCACTTTGCACCAAGTACCCTTCACCTGGTATCTACAGGTACATACAATTAGTTTCAAATATTCGTTGAATTTAAGATATCAATATGTACATCTTATCACGCATTGAGTTTTTTCAGACAAAATTTGCCTGACCTTTGGTTTTACCCGACTGGCTTTTATGAGGATAATTTTATAGGAATGCAACACTTGTACAATACATATTAACATCCCTTTTATTTCCATAGACAAAACAGACACGACAATATATTACGGTACAGATCTTTCAGCAGTTCGAATGTATAAAGAATCAATTCTTAAGTGACACACAGAATACTCTATTTGGAAAATGTGCTAAAACCTACCCTAGATTCTCTTTAATATTCTTCACTGTTTTTGTGGCATTAGTTGCCTGATACAATTTATTGTACAGTTCTTCGTGTATTGACGGAGGCGATGGTCAATGCTGTGCGGGTTGTAACACAGTGCGCAGAGTAACATAAGGGCAGAGGAAAGCGCAAAATTTTCCATTGGGACCGGTCGGCGCCGACCGGTCTGCCGGTGCTGCTGCGGCTCCTTCGCCCTCCCCTTTCCCCAACCCCTCACCTCTCCCCTGGCACGCACACCTCTATACAGCCTCAAGTACACAGGCGGCATGGCATGGTCCAACGTTACGATATAACACTTCCCTGTAACTAGTTACAAAATATAATTTGCGCTGGATAACGGGTGCGCCGTAAAGTTGCCGATCCAATTACCCAAGTGAAACTATAAACTTCATAATTTTTTTTAATAAAATGTTTTGATGAAATATGATTCAAATTTTGTTCTTCATTGACTTTTGTTGTATTACCATGGTGTGGTAATATAGAAAGCTTAACTTCAGTTGGTCTAACAACATCTTCTGTACTCGATAACTGATTGTTGTAAGAGAGACTGTATATCAAGTCTCATTAAATTTGCAGCCACATAAATTGAATCAAAGCTTGTCATAGTTTGTAACTGTTTGGAAAATTCTGTCGTGTGGCTGGTTTTTGTCGAAATATTTGTTGTGACTAAAATAAAAAGTCGGGAGGCGCGGCTCTGACGCGAAATATGCACGACCTGCCAAAACACACGCAAACCAGAATATTTTTAATGTTGCTGATGTTACAAAAAACACATGAACGTTTCTTGACATTGATAAATAGCAAAAAAAAGTTCACATAAAAACCCTGGTAGTGCCAAACAAGTTTTGAATGCGAACAATGTACATAATAAGTACTATGTCTATAACTGAAAAAAGATAATTACAAACGATTCTTCGCATACAATTTCGGTACAGTATTAGTACAACACAATAAGATAATTCATTTAAATAGTATTTTGGCCATCTCTAAATAGTTGTAACAATCATCGCCTATTTATAAATTTCATAACAACGGTTACTTTTTAAAATATTGGCCCTAATGCCATATGTATAGTTTCAACTTAAATAAAAAAAATATACAGACAAAATACATCATTTTGGAAGTCGCTAAAAACTATATATTTTTTAATAAATTGTTTTGATGAAATATGATTCAAATTTTGTTCTTCATTAACTTCTGTTGTATTACCATGGTGTGGTGATATAGAAAGCTTAACTTCAGTTGGTCTAACAACATCTGTACTGGATAACTGATTGTTGTAAGAGAGACTGTATATCAAACCTCATTAAATTTGCAGCCACATAAATTGAATCAAAGCTTGTCATAGTTTTGTAACAATCATCGCCTATTTATAAATTTCATAACAACGGTTACTTTTTAAAATATTGACCCTAATGCCATATGTATAGTTTCAACTTAAATAAAAAAAATATACAGACAAAATACATCATTTTGGAAATCGCTAAAAACTATATTTTTTTCATTGATATTCTACAAACAACGGTCTAAAGCTTGTTCAAAAACAGTCTATCGGAATAGAGTGCTTGTCTAAACTTAAACAACTATAAAGTGCACCGTGAAGAATTGGCAATAGTACGAAATATGATTACAGAACTATTTATACGAATGCGTCAGATAGTTTACAGTAATGTGCAGTTGGCACGCGACGGGACACCATCGGTGTGACAGATAACAGCTACCACTGGCTGCAGAACACGTGCCCGTGTGTTCTACGAAGAAGGAAATATATATATTAAAACGTGGCTCAGACCGTGACTGACATCTGTAATTTTCAATATCGTGAAGATCCTAATATGTACTTAGTTTTGAATTATATTAATTCTAGATCCATCGTCCGTTGTAAGAAAATAAACTCTTTCCGCAATTTGTATGCTATCAACGAATATACTTATAAATAGACAAGTCATTTTTATCTAGTCTTACGAGTAAATCTCTCTTGCAACTATCAGAATAAACTGTTCTTCAAGAAAACCTAATTAACTATCATACTAATATTGTAAATGTGAAAGTTTAGATGGATGGATGGATGGATGGATGTTAGAGTTTGTAGCCTAAACGGCTGAACGGATTTCGATGAAATTTGGCATAGATTGAGAAGATAGTCTGGAAGAACACATAGGTATTCCCTTTTGCTTTTTTCAATTCCACGCGGACGGAGTCGCGGGCGAAAGGTATTATAGTTTAACATAAAACCATACAATCCATCTGTTAAATCTTTAATCAACTCAAATCAAATTAACTCCGGGTTAGGAAGTTAATCTCCTCTGTTCGTGTTCATGGTACTTGTAACCTATCTTATACATATGTACTGCTAATAGTAGTCTTCATTGATTAAAATGCGAATGGAAAAATACCTGTACACATCTTATTTAACACATAAATTATGAAGGCCACACGCACACACATAAGCATGTGAATGACAAAATACAACATTTCATAGTCATATGTACTTAGAAGTAATTTAGCATATTTTGGTACAGGTAAATGTACCAATATATGTACAGTATTGATTAGCACAGAAAGCCCTTTTTCAGTGACATATGGCTTACATCACGCCATAACGACGACAATGTCATCATCAATGCGTTGATTTGATGATGAAGAAGAAAACTGGTGACCCCTGTTACTATTGTTACCTGACGAACTTAAAAAGGAGAAACACGCTTTACAAACTTTATTATTTGATTTGTATAAAAAACAGTGTTATTTTAAAGAATTATAAATCTTCGAGTCTATTATATTAATACATTATGTAAATTATTGGAATCATTATGTACATCTTACCGTATAAGGTTAATTTATTAGATATATGTTAAACATCTATAACGAGTACCAACACCAGGGCGGTGTTAGATTTAACATGTCCACGACAAATTATTTATAAATAAGTACAGAGTACATTGATGTGTATACGTAATATGTTGCGTTTAATATGGACAGACAGACAGGACAGAATAATCTATAGAAAATAAACTGTCATGCTTACATAACTATATTTAACGTGATTTTGGCTTGTTTACTAAAAGATGAATATAGTCCGCCAAAAAAAAGTGGCGCCCAACTTTCATTGCCAACTCTAAAACACGGAAATAACTAATTTCAGTCATTTGGTAAGTTTTCCGGGAAATTTCCACAGTAGTTATAATACATGTCACCATAAGGCATATAGGAATAGTTCAATTTCTTTCGGATAACGGTTGAAAGTATACGATCACAAGTGTATCATTCTGATCATAACCTAAAAAGAATGTTATTCAAATCTATTGAAACTAATCATCTTACCTCATCTACCCCCCCCCCTTAAAGTTTTCGTCCTCCGGGTAAGTCTCTCAGCCGTCATCACGCTCTGATGAGGGACTGATGTCCCTTCTTTCACGCAATTCATTCATCTTTTTCTAGGTCTACCACTACTAGTGTACCCCACCACACTCATAGCTAAAGTTCTTATCAGAAGTTTCCAGTGCCTCGAATGTTTAAGAAAATTATGAATAAAAATATAGGGTTTGATTGATTTTGTCCTAATAACGTGAAATACTTAAATAACAGAAGTTTAATAGGTGGGATAGCAGGAGTCAGCCAGCCTCGTCCCGCTCCGACCTTCAACTCCACGCCGCGCTTCCGTGCCCGCGCTGGCTCTCGCCCAAACACTAACAAACTCAATAGTTACTCTACACACAACACTAAAACCGTACTAGTTCCCACAGGATTACCCTCGGAACCGACTATTTCTTGTACCGATGCCAACACGGCTAAGATGACGGTACAGGTCTTGTAGTCGACGACTAAATTATGAGTAATAACTAAATTTTACCTGTTAATAAAATTTATATTATGTTTCCTGAGACGTCCGAAGTCCATTTTATGAGAGTACATCGTTCCATTCCTTCCGGTGCGGTCCCATTTCCCGTTACGTGACGGCTCCACCAATCACATCGCCGACATCAGCGCCTCTAGCGGACTAATCTGGGAGGTCATGAGCGCGGCACCAAGCCACCATCTTGTCATTGTTCGACTCATAAAACCGAAGTATTTAGAGGGATAGCCCCAGAAAGCCCTTATCTGGACTTCGGACGTCTCAGGAAACATAATATAAATTTTATTAACAGGTAAAATTTAGTTATTATGTGTTCCGTTCGACGTCCGAATCCATTTTATGAGAGATCTGTTTGTTATCTTCTGGTGGCTTGTGCAGTAAGAATGCAACAATGTGATAAAACTTTTAAATTTCTGTTAAAGAATAGTATGATGGTGTAATGATCACTTATCATACCCTGGAGAGAGAGAGAGAGAGAGAGAGAGAGAGAGAGAGAGAGAGAGAGAGAGAGAGTGTGAAAATGACTTGGGACAAGTACTTTGAAAACAATCTATGATATATATTGCAATGTAATGATATTGCTCTCGTTTAGCTCAGCGCTATGCTATGAAGAGCATGTATGTGTAGCCTTTTCGTGACATCGAGTTGCCGTTATGCCTTTGCTAGCACTGTGTAATTTTGCAACAAGTAAAAATGAGGAGAACTGCTAGTTACGTAAGTCTAAGCAAGACAAAGTGGGAAAGGGGGGAAAATATGGTTTTTGCAAAGTTTAAAAGTCGATCGACTTGCATCCCCCTTGTAGACAGTCTATTCATATATGAGTTGTACAAGATAATTATGGTCAAGTCCGGTGGACGAGGAGTTGCAAGGTTGCCAGTAGTTAGAAACGAAGAACTGATATAGATATGATCAGAAAATGACTTTCACCTTAATTGTAAACTAGACAGTCTTCTTGAAGGTAGTGAAATTATTGAATGTGAAGAGATTAATGTAAGAGACTTTGTATAAACAGAGATGATTTAAAAAAGTCACCCTTACTTAGGGTAAGCTCAGAGCCCCTCGGTGGGGACTTACAGTGAGCTGGTGATGATGATGATGATGACAGAATAAATGACCAATCTTAGATTCCGCGTCTTGGCCCTTCTGTTAGGGACCTGATCTCTATAAATGGATGTCAGATTAGGATTTGCATCCTTCCGATTTAAACGCGCTTGTTTACAGAACTCAGTGTAAGGGCCCTTGGTCAGGGTGGTGCTAGGCTTGAGCCCAGGGGGCAGTCTGTAGAAGATAGTTTTGTTTTCGGATGCCTGAAAGGGTTCCATTTGGAAGAATGCAACTGTAAACAATTTTTTTTTTTTTTTTTTTTGTTTTTTTTTTTTTTTTTTTTTCGACACTATTTCGCAAGTTAATGTGCGGTGCTTATAAATGCCAACAATAGACCTCAATTTTCCCTTAGGAGGTCATATTTCAAGGGTCGAGACAGTATTTGTTACAGTATAATAATAAGTCGACTGTACTAAAATGTTGTTTAAACAGTAGCTTGCTGTTGTTGAACCTTCACGTGTGGAACTTCAATGGTCTGGTGTGTGAGAGACCGGTTCCGTGAAGTACTGTCGGAGTTTGAAGGAGAAGTACGAGGGTCTAGGTTCTTCGCCGGTAGCAGGAAATGCTATGTCAATACTGAGGGCTCAGCAATTATACTGTCATTGTCTAAGAGCAATACGAACTTATAGGCCGTTGGCCCGTGCAAGTAGTTTTGTTGATTTCTGAGGTACTAGTACGTAGTATATTGTCCCAGTTTGAAGGATCAGAACAGAATTAGGGGACATTCGCTCGTGTTAGAATCTACGCTTGTCTTTATCAAACCCCACAAACCTACTGTCCCAGTTTGAAGGAGCAGTAAGAGGGTGTCTTAAACATCAAATAACGTATTGTCCTAGTTTGAGGGAGCAATACAGGTTTTCTATGCTTTCTCAGCGATTGGCAGTGCAACTTCCCCGTGGGGTGATGAAGTCGCGGAATTGAATATCCTAAGTGGTAGGGCCAGCTTAAGGACTCAATTGCCAGCTGTTAAGCTAAATTTAAATAAAGCAGGCACACACAAGCTACTTGTCCCATGTAAACTTTCAGGAGTCTTGCCTTGTTTACGCAATCGATATTTTATGTGAAGTTAGATATTATTTATCTATGACTGTCAAAGGTGACGAGTCTTGTTTGCAGATAAACTAAGGATCTAGTAGTGCGGCGGCGTTTTAATGGCGATGCGTATGCGTTTCAAAAACTCTGCTTCAATCATGAAGTATATTTTACGTGGTGTAAATCTGGTTCCGAAACCAGGCGACTATGACATTGACTCATACGTACTTGTTGCTTTAGAGACACGTCATTTGCTAGGGTACATGGCAATGGCAATGGCAATGGCAATGCCTTAGCAATAACGACGATCAAACATATTGATCAATATACGGTAAACGTGTACAGTGCAATATACAACAGTGATGCAGCGATATAGGCTATTGCAGTTGTGTATATATTTGCAAAAGATCAGTGGAGCGTGCAGATTACATGACTCAGAATACGCCATAGAAACCGTGAGCTTCGATAGGCGGCAATAAAGTGTGGGTATCGAGTATGTTTGTGTTAAGGAACCCCAATTTGTAGTACCACTGGCTATTTGTGATTTGAAATAAATTAAGAGTTGTTATTCGTGTACGAATTGACAACCGTAGTCCTCAGTTGATAAGGTTCGCATTTGTCTGTTGCCATTTGTTACCGAGTGTACGAGTAACAGCGGGTACTTATAAAATTTAATTTTTATTTTATAACTTCTTTATGAAATTCTTTTGTTGAAGCAAATTTGTTCAAAGCTAGAGTTTGATATGATTGTACTCTAGCGGAAAGGGATGAAAAACGAGGCGATTAAATTAGTAATAATGGTGTTTGGCGGTTATTAAATTTAGCGTGTTGTTGGTGAGCTTGCACCAGCCAGCCACCCACAGATAACCTAGAGTTAGTTTAATACTTCTGCACCCCTTCTGCCCCCTCCTCCCTTTTTAACCTCTTGGTTAATTCAACACAATTTGGAAATGTTTCGTGCTTCATACGTTGTATGATTTGGATTTTTTTTTTTTTTTTTTTAAATAATTTTTAGAGGGTCTTGGTAATTGTAGACGCGATAGCTCATCTAATGGCCAGTTTCCCTGCTACGTGTAACCATTCGTTAGTGTTTTTGGTTACACAAATTCATGAAATGCGTTTGCGAACCACGCAACCCGACTTCTACTGTGTTAAATTATAGGTGAAACTGACATTAGGGAATCGCTACGTAATGACAAAATAAGTGGAAAATTCAAACACCCAGCATAAGTCTGTGAGCCAGTCAGTCTTATTCTTATATAAGGGCCGATTAGGGCGTGGTAGAATCTTAAAAATCTTATAAGCAGTAAGCAGTATGAACCTGGGAGCCACTCCTTCACCACTTATCCAAACTGATCGCGTTCGATATTCGGGGAAAATGCAACGTAACATGAGCGTTGTAGGAATAGCTTAATAGCGAGGGTAGATAATTTGACTGTACTTTGTTTATAATATTGCCGAGCTTCTATGTCGGGAGTATGAATCAATAGAGATGGAACAATGTGAAGATGTGAGCAGTAAGTACCCACGTAGTAAGATATAGGTATCAAATACTATATTCATAAGAACGTGTCATGATTCTTGGAGGGCGCGTTATTGTGACCACGGCCGAAAAGGTCCAGTACAACACAATTTAACTGTAATATATAAATTACAGATGTCCTAATCCTCTTACCGTAGTTACAGCTTTGTATACCGTACCGGTTTTACCATTATATTATGCTAAGTGCAGTGGACTGTATGTATAAACAAAAGTTCTCGGATATACTAACACCTTTAATGTTCTCAAAAGAGTGGACAAAAATATATTTAACAATTTCTATTTATACAATTTTAAAATCATTCTAAATCAAAGACACCGCGGCCTTCGCAGCGCGCTGCCAAAGGAACATCAAAGGATGCCGCCCTTTGGCGGCGCGTGACGACAGTGCGGCCGCGGCGATCCGAGGTTATAATACGAGCCGCGAGGTGCCTTCAAGGACGGCACGTGTAACAGATCGTAGGCATAGCATTTACGTTGCCAACACTAAGATTTGTCATAATAGCGTAGTTCAATAATTTAACCAAAATGTAAAAATTACATGGCACATATAGAATGTTTTTTTTTTTTTTTTTTTTTAATTGTCGAGTAGACGATTTTATTCATTCAGTTTCGATTCGAACATTCGTTTATAGACGAACCTTTGCAGATTGTAGGGATTTCCTGATAAGGCGGAAATAAAGTAACATTTTTAAAAGTTAGAAAACTTTTTTAAAAGGTAGTTGTTTTCGAATTCGGCGATTCGTTCGGAGCTCGGCTCGACATAAAGATTGCTCGATTGTTTCAATACGCTTCAGTAAACACCAAATGTAAGTTTCGAACGTACGTACGTAACGAACGTACGTAAAAATGAAGTACCTATTATTAACGTATTTTAAGTGAGTTAATGACCTAGTGTTTCGTGATGCGTATTAACGACAAATGGCTGTAAAGCGACACAGATATCAAGATAAATTTTTTTTTTTTTTCCCAACCTTTACTCCGTGACCTTCAGCATCGCGATGGCGGCGCTGAAGGTGCAGTTCACATCGTTGATACTTGAGTAGCGACGGGCTTTGGAGCCGCAGTCACATCTCGTGGCTCAGTCAGAACTTTTTCCTTTATATTTATTCGTTCTGCAGCGATCGACAGTGCAACTTTCCCCGTAGGGTGATGAAAGTTGCTAAGTTGAGTACCCTAAGAGGCTGCGCCAGCTAGAGGGTTCAACCGTCGACTGATGAGCTATTTCAACACAATATGTGAACTTTGTTACACTCACGACCGTTGAAATCTTCTTGTAGAATCTTAAATTTTCACGTAACGGGCTTCTTTTTTTTTTTTTTTTTTTTTTTAAAAAAAGAAGATATTTTTATATAACTTTTATAAAAATTAATCACTAGTTTAAAAAACCTAGGGACGACCGTTCGGTTTGAAAAAACGACGCAACAATGACAAGATGGTGGCTTGGTGCCGCGCTCATGACCTCCCAGATTAGTCCGCTAGAGGCGCTGATGTCGGCGATGTGATTGGTGGAGCCGTCACGTAACGGGAAATGGGACCGCACCGGAAGGAATGGAACGATGTACTCTCATAAAATGGACTTCGGACGTCGAACGGAACACATAATAAATCTAAATTGTGATTGCCTATTGTTGTTGCAATTTAGTACGAAAAGTTAAGTATCAAATTACAATTAATTAGATAATGTATTTTATATTTTACTACCCACATTATATGATAACAAATGCCTTTATATGCAGTCTATTTCGGTTTTTCAATAGACCACCACAAGCTAATCGATGCTTATGTAGAACGATGTAAAGAACAGTATTAAAAGTGAAAGGTCATAAGTGTAAACTATTGATATCTTCACGGTTATAGATTCAATTCCATTGTTATTGTTACAATGTGAAATGACTAAATCTAATGTGTTCGAATGATCGTTCGATAAAAGTGCATTCTACTACGCCGCAACTCAAATATTTTGGTAATCTCCTTTTGTCAAACTTTCTTTACCAACATTAAGTAGGTGGGTTTATTTCTCTGCGTCCAGAATTGTAGTGCATCATTTAGTATTACCGGGCCTTGCCGTCTATGTTTGCTTTTTGTTTTAAGTTAGTTTGTATATTGTTCAATCACACCCCCGTGTAGATAGCAATCGACACAATTATAACACTATCGTTTTTTAAGGAAAAAATAATATTTAAATATTTCTGTACGTACCGTACAAATTTTGTAATCGATATGATATTATAAAATCCTTGCACGTTTTCTGAAATCGATTCTCGAAACCGATTTCACGTAGCGAGAACTAAATCCTGATCTTATCCATGTATCAATAAGTTATTAAAAGCGGTCGCGTTGAATAACAAGTTTGCCATAAAACCGAAAACGGTCGAGTTTATTGCAAAAACAGTTTAAATTTAGCATACGTACCATGATTCAAATGTGTCCACGTACGTATTGCAAGTTACGAGCTTAATCGTTATCAATCAAATGTTTGTTTAAAACCCATTGACGTAGTTATGAGCTTTTATATTGGACATCTTTAGTAACTCTAAACTTCGACATCAGTAACATATGTATATAGTGGCTGCTTCATCAAAGAGTATCAAAGAGATCATGTATTCAATACCTACGATTGTCACCGCGCAGTACTTCTAAGGTAATTGATTGAATTGGAGCGTAGCGGAGATTTGAAGCGGATGTGCATCGTGTCAGTGCATCCGCTTGCAAATTTGCGGGAATTACTACAAGCACACTGAACGACATTACAATGTCAGTGCATTGTTGCGCCGCCGCGCCGCTGTCCAGTGATATGAAGATAATTGAGACATTTGCATAGACATCGACAGACACAAATCGCAGGATGCGACTCGTTAGGCGTCAGCGCCCGTCGCCTTCTCTCAGACCTCCCGGCTACTTCCGGTGTTTCAATCGACTGCAAATTCTCAATGACATAATGACAATATTACCCCTGAAGTCAATTGTAGTGACACTTGTATCAATAGATATTGTCACCCCTTACATCCTCTTGACTCTATACAGTAATAATCGAATACCTTACCATATTTAGAATACGGTATTCATTCATACCATGGTAAGGGATGTAGTGCTTTTTTTATAAGTTTTTTTACTTACTTACTGCGTTGGCGCAGCGACCCAAAGTGGGTCTTGGCCTCCGACACGAGAGAGCACCAGCGTCCTCTGTCCTGCGTCGTCGCCTGCCAGCCGATCGACTCTAGCTCGCGCAGGTCCAGCTCTACGGCGTCTCTAAGTTTTTTTACCAAGTTTTTATTCTATTCCATGACCTATTAGGAGCCGTATTTTGCAATCTTTTCAAACTTTCAAGTTGATCAGCGAACAGATTTATAGATTTTTGTCAGATTGTTCGCTACTTGTTAATGCGCTGGCGAGTTAATTTTTATTTTTATTTTAGCGAAACCCTATGTGTATATAATGTTAAATACATTTAAATTAGTTATAAGTAATAACAACAAAGAAAACTTTTGAATTTCTACAAAACTCAGGGAAAATTTAGCCGGACAACGAAAATACTGTTTACCATTTCATTTTATAAATGGTAGCGGTATAGCACCTTTGTTTACGAAAATGCAATGAAGGTTGTATTTTTTTTAATTAGCTATTCGTTTCTTGCGCAGGAGGCAGCAGAATGGGCGCGACGGCACACCGGTCTCATGGTCAACCCGTCTTTCGAACCAGACGAATTCGCTCCCGCAAGGTAAACTCCTATAAATATCAATAAAATACTGATAAACATCGAATATGTACGAGTAATTTGCATGACAAGTACGGGAGTTGATGTTTGATGGCTTGGAATGGTTATCGCATGCAATAACTGGCATTCTGGCATTGTAGTTCGAATTCGGTCACCAAAGCAGTTTTAACAGTGGTTGACTGCGACAATCAACGTAACAAAATCGCTAGTTACTTAGACACAGGCATTCATTATTTTGGCAGCCTTTCATCCGAAAACCTCTAGGTTTTACGTCACGAAAAGGTGGAAAGAATAAGTTAAAAATAAAAAAAATGAAAATGAGGAGATCGTTTCTTGATATTGTAATACAATTATACGCTTATGATGTCTTTCGCTGAAATATATGAATGATAACTTGGCTGTTTTTCAAATCTCCATTTGTTTATGATAAAGCAAATTCAGCTACATAAATCACGAAGCCACATCAAAATGTGTTTTTAAAAGTTGCTTCTTTCAAATATTAAAAATATTAGAGACCGAGAGATGCCGATTTTAAAAAGGCGCTCCGAGTATAATAATATAATTTAAAAATGTAGCAAAATGTTGTCATGTTCTGATATGAAACTGTTTCAATAATTTGTGAATTGTTGTGATTTTAATTACATTACATAGAAAAGCATTCAAATGTCATACAACACATAAATATGCAACTCTTGCAACAGTTGTCTGTCAGTCCATACTTAAATTTGACGAATTACCTTTTGAAACTGTACTATACGACCAATTGTTATTCAGTCATTCACTAAATTAATGTTAATAATATTCGTACTTTATAACAACAAAATTATTTTTAATTAATAAGTATATACAATAACCGGTTTATTTCGAAACATCACGGGTGGATTTTTCCGAAAACCTCCGCTTATCACGCTAACAATTTATCTTTGTTTGCAGTCTATCACCAATGAAAGAAGAAAAGAAGGCACCAGGAGCAGACAAAGGGATATTCCTCGTTAGCATGACAGAGAAGAACGCCCAAGAAGTAGAAGAATATGAACCATATGAGAACAGAGTGGTGGATCATCCGACCACGTGAGTTTTATTTTAATCACGGGTAGAAAAATTTTGCTTAGAACCAGAGCTTTAAAAAGATGTTTGTAGCGTTAGTGACCTGAAAGACAACAATAAAACTAGTTCGCATTGTTTGTTTAAAAGAAGAACACATAACCTACTGTTGTTTATTCATTTCCCACGGACGGAATCGCTCGGGACAGCTAGTTTATTAAATGTATTAGCTTTTACCCGCGCCTCCGTCCGCGTGAAATTTAAAAATTAAATTCATTACAATCAAACAAAAAAAGTTTTCCTCTTTATAATCTTAGTATAGATTACATAGCCAAATTAAGTTGAAATTGTAACACAGCAGAACACAAAACAATTATTCTAGTGACTAATAAGTTGCTAGTTTTGCCTTGCATCGACCTTGTAAATGACAAATTAAATATGAGCGCAGGGAATTTATAATTTGAACTCGATGGAGCCAGTTAACCTTTGTAATGATTGCAATCTTCTTCCTGTCCACTCTACACTCGTAGTAGCGATGAGCATCGGCCCTTTAAACTATCTTCGCTTTTGGTTATGGATCACAAGGACTTTTCCTTATCGTTCATTTCCAGGAAGCGACAATAAAGCGAAGTCGATGGGAAATAATTAATATTATATAAACGTACAATGGCGCTCAAAGGTCTGTGTACGGAAATTATATGGAGCTAGAACATTCCGACTTTTATTACATTAAGTAATGCTGGGTTTCTGAAGTTTTCATTTATTTTATCGTTGCCTAATGATTTGTTACGTTGACCTATCTTTCAACGGAGTAAAATTCATACGTAATTCAGAAAAGCATTTCATGTAGTTATCGAAAACATTAAGGAATGCTTAAACGTAGCTGGGAAACCGGCCATAAGTACTTTTACTGCTATTTGATACATATTTGATTGTTCAAGAACAAATTTTAAACATTAACAATTTTGAAGATGATCTGATTTTTACGTGATTACGTGGTAACAAGGATCCATACAAACTTTCGCAATTTCTTTTATGCATTTCTTAATTTATGTATGTATTGTTGTGGTAAATATGATTACCATACGTATAGCAAGAATCACTGTTTCTGAGGTTGACGATAAGATATTATGGCACATTAGCATTTCGTAATACGTATGACGGTGAGGTATCCTGTATGCAATAAATGATGGAAATTTTTCTCAACACGTACCGTCTGTGACCTGCATACCAAGCAGATCTCACAGTTTATTACTGTTTTATACATTGAATGTACAAAAATTAAGATAACGTAATTATAACATTATAACAAATGTGTACACGATCAGCTCCACTGACGAACAGTAAATAATCAATCTGCCGAAATACATCATCATCCTAATATCCAACTACTCACAGTCGAAGTATCAGGTTTTGTGAAGCACGAGACATTCTAGAAATATTTGAAATCCGTTTCATACTCAATATGATTTTCTATCCAACTAGTTACTACTGTTTCTTTTTATAAGCCTATTCTGTAGTAACTATCGTTTATGGAAATAGTTATGCCAGGTATTTATCAGCGGTACATGAATTATAACCAGGAAATCCGTCGGCGAACAAAGGTGACGCACATAATCTTGCAAAATCATAAAACTAAAATAGCAATTCATGTCCATTGACATAAATGTAGGAAGTAGGAATAATAATCATTAGAATGGTAACCATAATCTAGTGAAAGAAGTACAGGTCATGTAAATGGAAGTCAACACTAATTTAATAAAAGAGTGTAATTAAGAGGAATGGTACCTAATACATTTTGTAAAGTATTATAACTATATAAAAGAAGCCAGAGACGATTGCCATATAGAATTGCTATCAGTCTATTTTAAGCTTCTAGCAAAGAGCTTATTTAATAATTGTTTTTTTTTCTAGGAACACGGAAACACTGCTACATTTACTGAAGGGCAGTTTAGGAACCGGTATTCTAGCAATGCCGCACGCTTTCTCCAAGTCGGGTTACGTGGTGGGCGCGATCGGCACAGTGGTGATCGGCGTCCTGTGCACCTACTGCATCCACGTCCTGATGGACTCGTGCTACGTGCTGTGCAAGCGGCGGAAGGTACCGTCGCTCACTTACACGGCCGCAGCGGAGGCGGCGCTATCAGAGGGCCCCGACTGGTGCAAGGCCTGCGCACCTTATGCCGCGTTAGTATTTGCATACATACGTTATCAATCGCGTAAATGTTGAAAAACGCAGATACAAACCTATCTTCATAATAGGAATTGTTGCTTATTTCTGTGAGAACAATAAAAACATATTGTTTTAATTGCAGCTGAGATATTTATTGGAGTCTTTTGATTCCACAGGGAAACGCTTATTGAATTCGTATTAATACAAGATATTGTAAAAATAAAATTTCATTTTGACCCTTAACCAAGGGTATGACAGAAATTTTATTTAATGCTGCCTATCGGAAAGAGATTACTTGTTTTAGGCATATAAGTGATATTGTTGTAGAAACTTATTCTTCCATATCTTACAAATGACGAGTTCGAATATTTTGTGTGAATACATTAAAATGCGTAATGTTTTATTCTATAGCTGGTCGCATATATCAATCAAATAATCTAAATTAGTCATTGCTATTATTTCGATTGCTCCTACGACACCCGAAGTAAGACATAAGATAAACAAACATAAACATGGGGATAATTTCTTTTATGACTTGGCTTATATTTCTTTTCTTTGCAGGCACGTCGTGAACGCATTTCTACTAATCTATCAAATTGGTACGTGCTGCGTGTACGTGGTGTTTGTATCTGAGAACATTCAGTTCGTGATGACGAAGCAATTCGGAATGGATGTGGCTGTGACCGAGGTCATGTTGTGGATTCTCGTGCCTCTCATACTCATCAACTGGGTGCGAGACCTCAAGTACCTCGCGCCGTTCTCCGCCATCGCGAACGCAGTTACTATCGTCAGCTTCGGAATCATCCTCTATTACATATTCAGAGTTACACCTACCTTAGAAGGCAAAGTACCAGCTGGCAAAATCGGAGACTTTCCACTCTTCTTCGGAACTGTACTGTTCGCGTTAGAAGCTATCGGTGTGGTAAGTTGATGGCAATATGTAGATAATTATAACGTCTCGGTATTAATTTTGTGATTAAAAATGCTGATAAGATTAAATGAACAACTGTCACTAGTATGAAGCTGTTAAAATCAATTGTTTTTTTTTACTTTTCTTAATGGCGAAATGTCACCTTTTATACAGATTCTGCCGCTGGAGAACGAAATGAAGACCCCAAAGGCCTTCGTAGGGAAGTTCGGCGTCCTCAACCGCGCTATGATAAGCATCATCATTCTGTACGTCGGCATGGGCTTGTTCGGCTACCTACAGTACGGCAACGCCGCCGCTGGCAGCATTACACTCAATTTACCATCTGAAACTGAAATGTACGTTATTTACAAAAGCATTTATTATATTTTCTTACTATACAGCTGAATACAATCTAAGCGGACAAGATATAAAATATAAATAGATAAAAGGTTCCTACAAAACTGTCATAAAATTATTAATAAACAGTGGACATGCCCTTTAATAAGGAAGAATTGGGCATAAGAAATGATAAAAGGCCTTGTTAGTGGTGTAAAGAAATGTGTTCCAGGCATTCTAGTTATATTCGAATTGTTTGTCATAGACTGGCTAGTGTGGTGCAATGCCTGCTGGCGTTCGCTATTTTTATAACACACGGGCTGGCGTGCTACGTGGCCATCGACATCTTGTGGGGCGAGTACGTCGGACCTCGCATACATTCCGCACGACGCACACTCTGGGAGTACGTCATGAGGACGCTCGTGGTTCTGCTTACATGTAAGTTTTCTTTTCTATGTATTATATGGCTAACGAGCAAGCCGTCACCTGAATTCACCGAAATATTGAAATGACCTCTGCAATTGTAAATGCGTAGCCTAGTCTACCTTTAATAGAGGGAGTAGGGACGCACAGATAGGGACATTTATTTATTACTAGCTTTCGCCCGCGACTCTGTTCGCGTGGAATTAAAAAAAAAAACAAAAAGCCTATGTGTTCTTCCAGACTATCCTCTACGTCTATGCCAAATTTCATCAAGATCCGTTGAACCGTTTAGGCTACAAACTCTAACAAACATCCATCTAGCCATCTAAACTTTTGCATTTATAATATTAGTAAGATTTGCGTTAATATAATTGCGATACCATAAACTGATCGAGGAGTCTGCTTAGACTGTAGACATCCAACATTACCAACTAAAAAGCATTAAAAAAATAAAGTATTAAATAGAGTCACCATAAATTCATATTTACACTTACATTACTAAATTTGTTTGCAGTCGGGATTGCGGCAGCGGTGCCAGAACTGGATCTTTTCATCTCGTTGTTCGGAGCCCTATGCCTCTCGGCGTTGGGGCTGGCCTTCCCAGCTTTCATCCAAAGTTGTACCTACTGGTACTACGTATCCGATTCAGAGCGTATACGGATGATCATCAAGAACTCAATCGTTGTACTATTCGGTACACTGGGACTAGTTGTCGGTACCTGGACCTCACTAGAGGGCATCATTGTCAAGTTTTCCGGTCACGGACACGGACATGATTCTGTTGCTAATAGCACCGAGATTTTTAACCAAACAGTCTTAGCGCCATAAAATAAGTTTGAACAAGTGAGAGAGAGAGAGAGAGAGAGGAAAGTGCCATCATGTGCAAAATTGTCCGTGGCACCTTCTAAGTACAAATCGCGAATGGGTCGGACAGAATAGAAATAGTCAATAGCTTTCAACTTCATTCGTCTACAAATGGAATTTACCTCAATACATATTTTTTTACATCTAAAATTTTACAGACAATCGTTGATTTTTAAATGTAATACAAGCAATATTTGACAACGTTTTTTGTTCGTCCATACGGAGCATAATTGTTGAGGTACATGCAACTTGTTATTTATTTGAGTTTAGATTAGCCATATTTTATTTGTAATGTTAGTTAAGGTATTTTCATGACATTCATCCAATTTGCAATACGAAGTGAGACAGTTTGTTTTAAAAGAAAACTAGCTGTTGCTCGCGACTTCGACCGCATGAAATTAAAATTGTAAAAATATAGCCTATGTTACTCAGTGATAATAAAGCTTTTTGATGGTGCAAGAATTTTTGAATTCGGTTCAGTAGTTTTTGGGTTATTACAATACATACAAAAATACAAATATACCAATCTTTCCTCTTTATAATATTAGTATAGATAACAATGATAAGCAACAATGCAGCAATAATAGGTTATATACCTAGAGTATTGATTTAAAGAATGTAAGTAATTGTGTTTAGTGTAGCTGTCCCTATCTCTTTGCGAAACTAAAGCCTCGTCGTACATAGAGGCTCGCTGGCAGACTTGCCGATTAGTGAAATTGTATATTTTATAATTACAAAGTGCAAATGTTATTTGAAAAGCAAATTAATTTAGTGACGGTTGTGGAACTATTGAAATGAGTTGTTCGAAGCTGTGAGATTCTATGTCAAGCGATGTGGCATTTCCGTAGAATAAGCGTTATGTACAATTAAGAATAGAATACGATTATAAAGTATTAATATTATGATATTATTGTTAATAAACAATGTCATTGAACAAAAATTTATGATTATAGTAATTTTGTAAACCTCGCGAAATTGTTACCGAATATTTTTAATATTGACTTTTTGAAAGTTGAAGATCGGTGCATTATGGCAGCGCATGCGATGTGCCCGCCATCTAGTGCGGCTGATTCGGACTGCATTGTGCCAGAGGCTTGATCCACTCAGCAGTTTTAATACATAATCTGTGATGTTGATAGTTGATAAAATATATTTATTAAAAGTCAATTTGACTATAATCATGTGCTCATCTGTTAGGAATTGTTTATAATTTCAGTTTGAAATATAGAATAGTATATTTTATGAGTTTTTTATTTCCTTCTTACCCGAAAAATGTCCCCGCAAAGTCTTAGTTGTATAGTCATTCCATTATATTCAAGCTGCAGTCATTTAATCAACATCAATTAGCTACAACAGTTATGGTTCGGTTTGGGGAAAAGGGCCAGCTCGAAACGTTTTTCTTAGGCCTTCATTGTTAACACTACATTGCACAATAGTTAGTAACAAGCGTAGATTTTTTTACCAATTAAAAATTGAAAACGCTCTAATAGTCAATAAAACTTAACAAGCTATTATTTATGTTGTTTATTGTTTTCCACGCATCAACGAGGTTTTTTATATCGGACTGTTTACCTGTTAAGTGTCTGGCGTAGTATTTCTACAATGTTGTTTTTTGTTTCATTGCTAAGTATTTTTTGGTTTTTAAAATGTGTAGATGGAAAGTTAGCGTCCATGGTAATGTCAGACTTTTTTCTTCTTTGCTGATTCTTATTAGCTTTTTACTTCCATCAGACAAGTTGTAGCCGACACATTAAATTTTCAGCATCCCGTATTAATCGCCCGTTCTTCTTTGGATTGGATGCCGAGCAGAATTAATTCCCTTTATTCTGATGTTGGAGCATGGAGCGGAAAGTTTGTAAGTTCCGCAATTCTTTGTTCGTCTGACTTGAAAATTGGCTTAGGGTAATAGCAATTGATGTTTTTTCTACTAGAACAGTGAATGGATTGAAACCTAACAAACCTAGGAACAGAAACTTAAGCGTATAGTTGTAGATAAGAAATACGATTAACGATGAGATGCTCCCCCCCCCTTCCTGCCTCTTCAATGTCGATAAATGTAAAATATATATAATATATGTATTATATATAAAAACTAGCTGTCCCGCTCGAACCTAGCCTAGTTGATATATCACCGATATTCTTACAGCGACCAGTTATGGATGAAATCGAATCGGATGAAGCTTTGAGATTTTATCAATTCCTTAATTACTTAGACGGAGGCAGTTTTGGTACAGGTAGGTATTATTATTTTATATATAATAACTAGCCTTGGCAAATTCCTCATAACATCGGTCGCCTATGATTTTCTTTATTTTTGTTTATTTTCATTTTATTTGTTCTTCAGGTCCCATAGATGAATTCGTAGACGCAATGTATAGATTAGCAAGTTATATGAAACAACAAAATAGTAGGGAAACACAAGTGAGAGGTATGCGAGAACTTGAAGCTATTAATGGTGAAAAAGGTACCTAATTTTTCCAAACTTAAACATAAACCGTAATAACGATATGCAAATATTTAATTCCGAGTCTATTTTTAGGTAACAGTATCAAAACAGTTTTAGAAATCAGCACGGTAATAATGAGGAAGAAGCGAAAATTTTTCTGCACTGGTGAAGTGAAGGAGCCAATTGTTAATAATAAAATAATATGTAAAGTAAGTAAATTGTGTAAAGCAAGTATTTGCCATTAACTACCATCTCGTTAATCATTATTATATTATAGGATAGAATATTATTGCCTATTGCTGGGAGTTCGTGTAGAGACGCTATCATGTATTGGCACCCAGACTTGACCGAGGAGCATTATTGCGTTGGCGCGCTAGAGTCTAAAAGTCCTGTTCATATTATGGATATAGAAGGTACGGTCTCTGAATGTCACGTGGTCATTTTCAGCCCAAGGCCAAGATAAATCGACTAAACCTCTAGATAATAATTTGGAATAAGTGAAGTCCCCGTATGCAAACTCTAATGTACCATGTTTGTGAGTTTTTACTATTTATATTGTACCTTAAATAAATGATATTTCAGGTGAAATGTTTTGTAAAGGGGACGACTATTCTAAAAGAGAATACTTATTAGCATGTGACTTTTACGAGGACCAAGAAGCCCCAGTTGCGGATTTACTTCAATACTATCCTGACCCGGATCCAGAAATAAGCCCCAAACTATTTTAATAGTTACATCAAACTCATAAGCATTGGATGTTTATGCTATTCGTTTTATTAATTTGATGTTTATCTTTCGACATATTATATCATATAATTCTGGAAAACATTTTTTTGTTTTATTTTACTAAGATCTTCTAATATTACACTTACATCACTATTGTATAGTTATGGTATTCTTTGGTATTCTCGTGAAAACGATCTTTAGATGATCACCGAAAGTCGGTTTTAATTATACTAACTAATTGTTATATAAACTATACACCTTTTTTAAGAGTCGAGGCGCTAATAAATAGCCGTATAGTAGGGAATACAGACATTCGATAGATCTGATGGTCAAGGGTTCAAATCCCGCCATCCGACTAGTTTCGTAAAGTCTAAATCATATTCTAGTACATGCCAATGGTTAAAAGAAATGGAAGAAATAAATGTAAAGTAAAATTAAATACCCGAAAATATATGAGTATGGCATTCAAATTCAAATTACAATTTATTTCTTCGATAGCGATTGGGCTGGGCAAGAACTGTACGTGCCTGCGATATTTATATTTTTAATCTATGTATACATAAAATATGTCATTTATTTTTGACGTTTTGTTTTGACAATTGTGCATGATCGCGATTTGCAAAACTTTTACAATGTTTATTAATTTAATTTTATAATTTTAGCATAATTTATTCTCACAGAATTATTCGTTTTAATTAAAGTTACTGCTAAGTCAAATTTAACCGTATAATTAAAAATGTGAAAGGTCAATTACTCGCGAGTCAATGTAGGTTAACTTCATCTATTACACGTTCAAGTATCATAGAAGTTTCGCAAACCATTATTATTCCTTGTTTCGTAGTTAGACAAAATCATTAAAATGAGTGGGGAACGGGTTAAAATGCGCAAACAATTAGGTTTGCTAGAAGGAGTTGCTATTATATTAGGTATCATTTTTGGTAGTGGTATTTTCATTTCACCCAAGGAAGTTTTAGAAAAAACCGGGTCAGTGTGGGGAGCATTAACCGTATGGGGCGTGTGCGGAATTTTGGCAACTTTGGGTGCCATGTCATATGCTGAATTGGGTCAGTACCATCTTTTTTTATTTTTTATGTGGGTAGGTATTTGGGCTTTTCACTAAAGTATATAGCTTTACTACCTCTAACATAATCATAAATACACATATAATTTAGGACAATCTGAAAGACAACCTACTAGACATTAAATAAGTACACAATAGAAAAAATGTAGAAAAGTCTTCTAATTAATACAATTTACTATTGGAGATTTACCGATAACAAGTTACAACAAATACTATTAATTTTATAATTATATAAGGATAACACAGTGCGTACAGCCTCAACTTAGGACAGTCTCAAGCCACTTGATGAGGATGTACATGAACAAAAGTTTACACATTTAAGCCACAAGTATATGTATGTGCTGTTTAAATGTCATTTTCACACACACTGATATGTTTATGGGAATTCATTAAATAGAAGCCCTAGTCTGTGTTAAATGTGACTAACAATTATATTGCATAGTATATTATAAAAAAATCTCACATCATCTCCGAAGGCACAACTCTGGCGCAAAGTGGTGGCGATTACCATTATATAAATGAAGCATTTGGACCATTGCCTGCTTTTCTTTACCTGTGGGATGCAAACCTTATTTTTGTGTAAGTGCAACTTGTTTACAAGCAAATGTCATGTCACTACACATACTAACCATTTTGCTTTAAATATATTATAACTTCCCTTCTGCATGTCTTCCTACAATATCGCAATTAAAATATTTCAACACACATCCAAACAAATCTATAGCTTTTTCCCCTGAACATCCCATATGTTATCATCATCACCATCATCTCCCCTCCTTATCCTACTCCCGTAGGGTCGGCGCACCGGGTTTGTCGTCCTCCAAATAACTCTTATCATCCATCGTCTCAGTCATCACTCCCTTTTTAATCATGTCACCTTTCACACAATCCATCCATCTCTTTCTAGGTCTACCTCTACCAGTGTACTCCTTCACATTCATAACTAACATCCTTCTTGTTACATGCAATTCATCCCTTCTCACATGCCCATACCACGCTAACCTTTTACTCTGTATTTTACCGGGGCTACTCTCAAACTTCCTCTAATATACTCTTATATTGTTAAACACAATACCTATAATGTTTGGTGGCCAAGTCTGAAGTACAGTCATGACAATTGCCTTTGCTACACCTTTAACTATGCGACAAAATTAGCTCAATTTTTTAATTGCTGGGAAAGCCTAACCTAAAATAATTGTTTAACTTTTAAACAGTGGTGACTTGTACTTAAGTGCACTCATGTGCTGTACCATCAAAATTTAACTATCAAAACATAAAAACACTACAAATTATGATGTAATTTGATTATAGTTTTGTAGTAGTATTATAGTTAGATTGAAACTTTAATTTTAAATACCAATTATGTTGGTCATCAAAGAGTGCACCACCTGCTCAAAGTCCACCAGCCGCCACTGATATTACATGCATATGTTATACTTGGGTTGTATTGCTTGCTTGCTCATTGCTATTGCCAAAACACAATTAAAATAACTATCTCTCTTATTTGATGTTATAAGGATAATATGTGTTATGGGTGTTACCTGTTGGGCCGCTCAACACTTACATCATAATGACCCTTTAGGTGTTTATTCCCAAAGGGCTGATTGATTGTTGTTTGATTGTCACAATGGGTAAAATCCCCAGTGGGCCAATCGATCAGTGAGCCTGCAGGGAAACACTCTGTTTTATCACTAATGTTGTGCCAGTTTCACCTATGATTAAATAATAAAATGTTTATTTATTTATTGTAATTAATTTATACAAATATCTACATAAAGTAACAACAATTAGTACCCCTTCGGGCGTGCAATATAATGAGTACAAATGCAGCGAAACAAACATTCGGAAATAACCACATCATTTTTGTTTGTAGATTTCTAATATTCTTATGGTATATAAGTTTTGTATCTGCTTTTTTAATATTGTACATGGCAGGTGTTTATTAAATAAGTAAGGCACATCTAATTATTAATTGTGTAATGTAATAAATTAATAACTTTAGTATCAAATAACTCAACGGATATATCTTTTGTGTCTTTGTAGGCCCAGTACAAATGCTATAATGGCGTTAACATTTGCAAACAATATATTGGAGCCAATTTTTCCAAACTGCACAATTGATCCTTGGAGTAAAAAACTTATAGCTGCAGCAACTATTTGTAAGTAAAATGTTTATATGAATGAAATACGAGTATAGCCATAGGGATGATGAGTCTTTAATTTTGTGGTAGGTTTTTGTCATCCCTATTACTGTGATTTTTTTACATTATAAGTTGAGTTGAGTACAAATGAGCAAGCCGCCACCTGAATCTGGCGAAATGGGGAAGCGGCCGCTGCCCATAGGCATCTGCAATCGCAGTTGCATTGCCTACCCTTAATCGATGGAAGACGATATTATCATCCTTCATATTCATTTGATAGAAGTAAACCATACAATATTTGTCAATGCATAGTGTGATGTCCATATTATGTGTGTATGATTATCTTTTCAATGTTCACCTATGTCCGAATAGTTTAACCAACTCTACATGTAATGAAACAATGGCTCCTTATATATAGTTCTACTAGTTAAAGAGCTGCGGCAATACCAGCTAATCTATATTTAGTATGCAATGAAGTTTGTCATTTTCAGTTGTAACTACTGTTTTAGCATTCCAGGATTTTAAATCACTAAAATCCAGGTTTGTTTCAGGTTTTCTAACATTCATTAATGCATATGATGTTAAGTTTACAACTCGTGTTCAGAACATTTTCATGTTTACAAAGATCTCAGCGCTTATTGTCATTATCATCGGAGGAATAGTATGGATGGCTCAAGGTATTGTTATTACTTTATTTAAATGTAAAGCTAGGTTCATCTTGTTTTTGTCTGTTTTAATATTGATTTACAGTTTTTTAATAAATTTTATCTGGTGTAATGCATTTAGAATTGTAAACACATCACCTATAGTGCCACTATGGCTTTTTCGTATGACCAGACTATATGGTAGCACTAATTGTGCTAAAAAATATTTTTAAAAATTATAACCATCACAAAATATATTGTAGGTAAAGTGGAACATTTTCAAGATGGCTGGGCTGGAACAAAAACATCTGCCAGTGACTGGTCGGTAGCATTTTACTCCGGGATATTTTCTTACTCTGGATGGTAAGGATTTGACAATAACAAATTATTGTATACCTTTGCTATCTTTTCTTTAATATGATTTACATTATAGGAACTACTTGAATTTCATGACTGAAGAGTTAAGAGAACCATTTGTGAACCTACCCCGGGCTATCTACATCTCGCTACCTATGGTTACTGGTATCTATCTTCTTGCCAATTTATCGTATCTAGCGGTTCTGGGACCGATTGGAGTTAGAGCTACAGATGCTATTGCTGTGGTAAGTAATCTTACTAATATTAGAAATACGAAAGATTAGACGGATGGATGGATGTTTGTTAGAGTTTATAGCCTAAAGGGCTGCATGGATATCGATGAAATTTGCCATAGATGTAGACGATAGTCTGGAAGAGCACATAGGCTACTTTCCTTTGTTTTTTTAATTCCTTGCGGACGGAGTCGCGGGCGGAAGCTGGTATGATATAATTTTATTTTACAACTGTTCATATATTGCCTTTTACAATGTACAGTGTAAGATTTTTCAAAAAAATAATATTTTTCTGTGATCACCAATTTACACGAACTTGTCAATTTGCTCATGAATGAAAAGTTTGCAACAAAGAAACTGATTTAAATGTAATAATATTTGTTAAGGAGCCATCTGATGTAGATTTTGTATATGGTAGGACTTTGCGATCGCGTCGCTGGGATGGCTGCGGTGGTGCATGCCGGCGCTGGTGGCGCTGGCGGTGCTGGGCGGGCTATCGGTGCACGTGATGACGTCATCGCGCATGTGCTTCGCCGGCGCCCGCAATGGACACATGCCTGAACTACTCGCACATATCAATGTTGCTTGCATGTCACCTCTACCGTCGCTCGTTTTTCTGGTCACTACAATTTAAACACTTTCTAATGGCCTAATTTTAATCACTTTCCCTTTCCACCACTTTTTTATACGAAAAGGAAGGAAAAGGATTTGATGGTAGAGGAGACGCATAGGAAGGGGAAATATCCTCTTTATGTGCGTCTCTAAGTCGTTCTTTAAGTCGTCTAAAGGTAGGCACGCCATCTGTAATTGCAGATGTATATGAGCAGCGATCGCTTCACTTTTTCAACAAATTCAGGTATCCGCTCGCTCGTTTGCCACCTTTAGATATAAAAAAAAAAATATAAGTGAACTAAAACCAGTTACTTTTGAAGCTTTTTAGTAATCATGCCGTTTTCCTCTATTACAGATGCTGATATCTCTGATCATGTTAATCCCCAATAGCTTAACATCGTTGATCACTTACTGTACGGTGGTAGAGTCCTTCTTTACAACGCTCAGTTGCAGCGCCGTGCTTTGGCTACGCTACAAGAAGCCGCATTTACCTAGACCGATCAAGGCAAGTTTCCACCGTTGATTATTTATAAGAAATATCAAGTAACATGTCTATTTGTGAACTAGATGTCTCCGGCTTCATCTGCATGGAATTAAAAAATATATATATTATTCTTTACATTTGTTAAACATTCAATTGCACAAATGACAACGACATTGGCTAACAGCCGTTACGATAGCAAACTTGCTTCTTTGCTATTGGCTTGTAGTTTTTGCTCCTTTCCCACATGTTTTTTCCTATTTATTTACCCCTAAATAAATAACGTGAAAATATGTACCCTAAAGCTTGTAAATGTAGGGCTTTTTATTAACAAATAGAATGATTCAAAAATATACTATGATTGTTGATATCCTATATAACAAGGAAATGTGTACGCTATTATGTTAAAGTGTACATTTGTCTTTTTTTTTTGTTGTGTATAGGTGAGTTTATGGATGCCGGGTGTGTTCGTGTTGACGAGCGCGGCGTTGCTCGTAGTGCCGGCGTGGAGCGAGCCGCGGGCGGTGGCGGCGGGCGCACTCATCACTCTCACCGGCGTGCCCGCATACCTGATTCTAGTGCGCCGCCCACCGCAATTCCTACTAAATATATCCAGTAAGTATAAATAACTATACTAACTAGCTATTACTCGCGACTTTATCCGCGTGAAATAGAAAAATAATGTAGCCTATGTGATAACGTAGCTTTTTAATGATGAAAGAATTTTTGAAATCGGAACAGTAGTTTTTAAGTTATTTCAATATATACAAAAGTACAAAAATACATGTCTTTCCTCTTTATAATTAGTATAAATAAACTATATTCGAGTGTTTGCCATTGGACCGATCGAATCAATACAATTAATTGATCTAACCGGAAAAATTCTAACGGCAAACAACCCTATCCTACTAATATAAATGCAAAAGTCAAGATGGATGGATATATAAGTTTTCAGCCTAAACGGCTCAACGTATCTCCATGAATTTGGCATAGGAGTAGAGGATAATCTGGAAGAAAACATAGGCTACTGACTTTTGTTTTTTTTTAATCCAAAAGACGGAGACGCGGGCGAAAGCTAGTTTAGATATAATGTGAACGCCGCCCGTTGTACTCGACAAATGGTATAACTCATTGACATGTGGAGTTATTGTTATTTGTAAAGAACTGTTCATAATTGCACTGTAATTATTGTTTACTAGCCCTACTTTAATATTCTATATTAATATTTTATATTCTAATACTTAAATACTCTATTAATATAGAAAAACTAAAGAAGAGTGGCTTTACATATTGTCGTTTTGTAAACTTTCTTGATAGAAAAAATCAAATGACATTTTAAAATCGTAATCGTAGGTTTTAATGACCGAACTATAATATTGTATTACTTTTAGCCAAATTCACCCACACGTGTCAGAAATTATTCCTGTCGGCGGTCGAAGATGATAAGGGGGAATGAATTTTTTCGAGACATGTGAACCTTCAAACACTGCCATCGTCTATTAGGTCACAATTTCAGTTATCCCTATATATTCTAAATGTAATAACCATTGCTAAGAATATTTTTTGAATTTTATTTGCTTATTCCGATATGCATTGCAACGAAACGTGAATTAAAACAAAAACAAACTTTGTGTTAAAGAAAATGTTGCATTGAAACTTAATTTTGTATTAACATTTTTATATTATAAAATGTATAGTATAATGCTTTTAAAGTAAATCTAAATGGGGACTAGCAATCTAATGTTGATTTTTATTTATGTAGAATATAGAAAATAAAAAAAACTGGCTAGAAAATTGATAAAATGGTGTTTTTTCTGAATTAATAAGGCTTTTTTTGTTGATGTACTAACCAAGATAGATTTACTACTAAGCTATAAATGTTAAGCTGCATATTTAAATATACTCTCAGATCTGAAAATTGAATCTTAAATAAATTCTCTCTAATTCATTAGTTTCTCAATTATTAATTCTTTTAATTAAACATTTATGTTTTTCTTAGTCATTTTGCTATATTATATGCTGAAATTTTATAAAGGTGCTCATAAAAATAGATATATCAAACCTTGTCTAGGTTAAGTTCATTGTTTTGTTTTTTCGTATTTTCCGTGATTTGTTTATTACATTTTAGACAAGGTATATTGTTTTTAAGATATATTTTTTTTTTTTAATTTTATTTGCTTATTCCGATATGCATTGCAACGAAACGTGAATTAAAACAAAAACAAACTTTGTGTTAAAGAAAATGTTGCATTAAAACTTAATTTTGTATTAACATTTTTATATTATAAAATGTATAGTATAATGCTTTTAAAGTAAATCTAAATGGGGACTAGCAATCTAATGTTGATTTTTATTTATGTAGAATATAGAAAATAAAAAAAAACTGGCTAGAAAATTGATAAAATGGTGTTTTTTCTGAATTAATAAGGCTTTTTTTGTTGATGTACTAACCAAGATAGATTTACTACTAAGCTATAAATGTTAAGCTGCATATTTAAATATACTCTCAGATCTGAAAATTGAATCTTAAATAAATTCTCTCTAATTCATTAGTTTCTCAATTATTCATTCTTTTAATTAAACATGTATGTTTTTCTTAGTCATTTTGCTATATTATATGCTGAAATTTTATAAAGGTGCTCATAAAAATAGATATATCAAACCTTGTCTAGGTTAAGTTCATTGTTTTGTTTTTTCGTATTTTCCGTGATTTGTTTATTACATTTTGTAGCTGATTTTAGACAAGGTATATTGTTTTTAAGATATATGTTTTTTTTTCTCTCCTTATATTATGCTTGTAAATGATGAATTAGATAATCATATGAATTTGGCCAAAACAGAATATTTGTACCTCATTGTATGATGCTACATTGAATATATTAATATTTTCCTTTTATTGTATACACTAGGTTGGGATATGTTAAATTATTTTCAATTTAGAATTCTAGTCAGTATATGAAAATTAATGAGGTACCACTTCGGAAAAACCTATACATAGACTCTGGTCAATGTGGTTTTCCAATAGAATCTGAGAATATGTTTTGAACATGTTTAATGTATTGAAAAAGCCTAATTTAAGAGATTTAGAAAATAAACAGTCTTCAAGATATTTGTATAGTATTGCTCTCTTCGTTTTATATAAATTTTAGCTATTTGATATTAAGTTTATATGTACATTTGCTCTACGGCTTGTTTGTTAGTATGGACTTTTGTAATGGTCGATGCAAGTTTTTTTTTGAAAAAATATTTGTTATTTTGCATGTAGAAAGTAGCTTATTGTGCCAAACAACCTTTACTAACATTACATGTTCCATTTTTGTATTCAATAAAAGTTGCAACCAGTGACATTGTATTATTTATTAATAATTTGTCGGTAATCATGGTCGCTAATTTTGTCTATTATAAACGAGTAAATATAAAGTCTATTATAAAGGAGACGGTAACTACCATTTACTACCAAATAAAGTAAAAAAAATATCAACACTTTCTATAGTTTGTCTAAATAAGATAGAATACTTTGATAAATGACTCATGAAGTATCGAATTCAATTTGTGTTTTTAACAAACATTAAAAAAAAATTGTGCATTTGGGGCTTGCTGGGTAACCTACTCCTCAAATAATAAATAAATAAATTCATTTATTTAACTTTAAACTTGCTACAAGGAATTGACCCAGGATCCCCGCACTAAGCACAGCCTGTATTGCGAAGACCCAGCTCAGCAGATTAATTAAAATACTTGTACATCATTAGACGGCAACATATTCATCTATAATAGCAATGTAAAAGAAGTTAAAAAAGGAATAAGAAAACAAGAGAAACACATGTAAAATTATGATTCTCTCCATTAATAAACGGTTATTTATTGACTATATTAACATTAACTTTATAATGAATGGACAATTTTTCAAAGGCAGTCGGAACTTTTTAATATTTCATTAGTTGATTGTCCATGTTATTTACACCATCACTTTAAGTTTTAAATACAGTCAGAAAACTTTCTCTGTTTATCCTTTGTCCATCTGTATTTATTTTCTGTACTGATGTCATCTCCTTGGCTTTTAGAAATTTTATATTAGTGCCAACTGAGGACAGTTTAGACTTTTCCCAATAGCAATCCACACTGGTAGATGGGGGATCCTCACTTCTTCTATGGAGCCATGCTAAAAAAGCAACAGCATGTTGACAGCCACCTAAAACAAAATAGCCTTGGTTATTCTAAATTATAATATCAGCTAAATCATTATTACATACTATTATGCAGTCACATATATTACATATATAAAAATAATCTAAATTTTGTGTGCTGCTTAAATTCAATGATTCAAACTGTTTTCTTTAGTAAGTACTAACCTGAATGTGACGCGCAATCGTCACATTGCACCGACAGAATCTGCTCCTCAGCCTCATTGCAACTAGCTGTTACATTATAACATATTTGATGGAATGGATTTACAACTAGCTGTTGCCCACGACTTCGTCCGCATGGAGTTTAAAAGTTCGAAAGTTTCGGTAGTCCCTTTTTTCAACCTTCACAGGACAAATTTGAAGGAAGCCTAAAACACCTACAGCTTCTTTTTATGAGCACATATTAAGTTAGTAGTACACAACTACATAATAAGAGAAATCTTCTGATGCAAGGTTCCAAATTTCTAAGCCCAATAGTTTTTGAGCTGAATTTTCGGTTACACTTATTGTTTGTGGTCGCGATATCTACTAAGTTATTAGGGACTGCTAAAAGTACCTTAGTATTATGTTTACATGTGCGTTTCTGTAAAATGTGAAGGATTCAATTAACGATATATACATGTCTCACTTTTTTTAAAGATAGTGTAATTCTTTTTTGAAAATGAGAGGGATATTAATGTTTTATACAAGCATATCGACAGTGGAAACTCCCCATTACATTAAGAAACAAAAAATATCGATAATAAAATAATTTACAATGACAACTGTAAACTAGATACATCACTAGCACAACATAAATTTTTCAAATTTTAACTTTATGCAACTAATTAAAAGTACCATGATAGCTGTACATTTACGTTTTTTAATAATTAAATCATTAATAAATGATTACCGGTTCTCATCCAATGGGAATTGCGCCATAACATCTCTTTTTTGTCCTATTTTATTAAAAGACCGAAAACTACAAACTTCACATTTTATAAATCGTTTCCTGATCGACATTATATATAAAATTTAAAAAACTTAACAGTTAAACGAACTATTCATAAAGTCAACTAAAAATTATACATAATATTAGTATTATATAATCAGTTTATCCGCAAGTTAGATTTTGACGGACTTTGACAAAGATCTTCAACTCAAATGACACTTGTGGTAGAAAAGGAACTCTTGACGATAGAGTGAGAAAGCATGCTCATAATGACAACTTGACAAAATTTAATGTCATGACATTAAATTTTGTTAAGTTTGTCATCAAAAAGTCCGTTTATGCCATACCATACTTATATGCTCTTTGGTGCCATACAAAATATTATTTGTTCGAAGTTTCGCTAGACTGTTCACGGAGGTTAAAGTCATAAAGTTATTGAATGTTATATTTAATTTATTGCTTTTAGTTAACTAAAAAGGAAAATGAGTAACACTGTGTTTTTATCTGTTAATGATTTATTTATGAACAATATTTCAACAATTACGGCGGCGGATTTTCCGCTCAGAGGGAGGTACTTTGACAAAGATTCGAGGTAAGTCTTAAACATACAAATGCAGTTTGTTTTTGCAGACTACAAATATATTAGTTTTTAGTACAACTAAACAAACACATGATTATCGTTTTTTTGCTTGTAACCAGCAACATGACGCAACCAGCCTAACACAAAACATCTTTTTTTATTTTTACTGCTAAAAATCGTTACAAAATTAATAAAATGGACATATTTAATATCGGCACATAAAATGTTTTTTCTAGGGTAAAGTTTTTCAGCCTGGAGGAAATTATTAATACCATAGGGCAAATGTCTGCTAAAGCTCAAGGTTTAAAAAAAATTCTTACTTCCTTCGAAAAACTCTGTTTATCACCGAATAACAAACTTTACATTCTTAAAGATGAAAAGGGTAATGGGTAAGTGTGACATCTTACTAATATTATAAATGCGAAAGTTTAGATGGATGGATGGATGAATGTTTGCTACTATGTATCTCCCTAGTGGCTTAATGAATCTTATTGGAACTTGGCACACATGTATATCGTAGTTTGGAAGAGTACATACCCTACTAATTAGTTTTAATAATTTCTTTAATTACTGGTGGGTACCAGCTAATTAATTATATTTTTCTGAAAATGAAACCTACTAAAATTTTTCCACCATGTAAAAGCAAGTCAATGCTCAAAGTAACAAAAATCCCATAACTTTTTACTTTCACCATTACCAGTTTGTAAATCTAGAAATCATCAGAGTTCAGACCTCAATACAGCCAGTACAGTTGTATAGCAGTGCAGGGAAGGATGGATTTTATTAATTCACTGGCCCTGTTCACATTATGCTAATTTTATGCCAGTCCAGTATAATGCACTACTGTCCAACTTTACTGGCCAAATGTGAAGCTTGCATAATAGTAACAGTCTTATGTAATTTAAGAACTATGGCATTGTCTATGGAGCAGTTTCAAATCTACCCTCTCTTGTTCTATTCTCTATACCCGATACAACATAATGTCCACTTTAACACTTATCAGCTGAATATATGTTATTCTTTGTTTTCCCTTAGTTCTTTTCCCTATGCGATTTATAACTCTGGTATCAAATTTGAAACAGCAGGTATTTACTTCGTAAATCATAATTTTACTGAATTATACTGAATCATATATTGCAGTTGATTTTGCTTACATAGAACACAATTGTTTAATGTCAATTTTGTTTAACATGATTGTTTATTTTTTCAAGGGGAGCCGGTGAAGTGATTGGCATACTAAAAATTGGCCCTAAGCAATTGTTCTTACACAACAGGAAAGGAAAATTATTAATAACTACACCTATGTGCGTTTTAGACTTTTATGTAGTCGAAAATAGACAAAGATGTGGTTTTGGCAAAAAACTGTTTGACTTCATGTTAGAGGTATGTTAAATGATTTGCTTAGAGTAATTATACAAACCCTCCACTTATTAGTTTATTCAATATTTCCTATAAAGATCTAGTGTATTAATACAGTTTAAATACTCTTGTGATTTTAATGTTTCTTTGAATTGATCAGGATCAGAAGTTGAAACCATATGAACTAGCAATAGACGGGCCATCTCCAAAAATGTTGCAGTTCCTAAAAAAGCACTATAACTTCAACGAAGTTCTAAAACAATCTAACAATTTTGCAGTATGTGACAAATTTTTCGAGTCTGCAAACACAGGGTAAGATATACTTTAAGTAAAGTAATTATTAAAATACAAGCAGAATGTTAGTGTCTTATATTATAAGTGTTCTACCATAACTGGTTTTTAACCTGAATCCGAAACCAACCTATCGGCTTTGTTTTCTGTCTCGGCCGTAACAGAAACATACGAAAACACATCTATAATAACATTATGATAATGTGCTGAAGTTTAGTGCAGCCGTAACTAGATTTTTTGTCGAAACTGTGCCGAAACTCAAACCGAAAGTTTCATTTGTCACTAATTGTTTTAACCTTTTATAAATAAATAGATAAGTTAATCATTTTTACTTTGTCTTATACATAAATAAGTTGATATCTGTATTACAATTCAATTAGTTTATTTCCTATTGTCCGCAGGTCAGCCAGGCCACAAGATGAAACACTACCAACTCCTCGCCCGGAATGCGAAGCCGGAGCAGTAAGTAATAATTTTATATTGACAAGTTACGAGCTACTTTAATATAATGTTTTATAATTATCCGAAACAGTTATTTTAATAAATTAACATTGACTGTAATGAATACATATGTTTATATCTGTTGTCTGGCAGGTGATACATGGCGACAGCAATTCTGCAAGAAAATTTTCACAGAGATGGTAATTTAAATTAGTTAAATCTCCAATTTTTTTTATTAAGTTGTCTGATAACAAGCGAATGTGTAAAATATGTAATGGAAATATCGGATTTTGGTATGCTATCTGACATTAACGTCATTTTTAAGCTATCTGAGCCTCTATCAACCAGTGGTGGGACAGTCTCTTAGTATTTCACGCCATTTCTTCATTAATTCATCTTACTAACCATATTAATTTTACAGCATGTGTAAAATGAGTATTTTCAGGATTACAAACCTTTAGCATGTACTTGTATGAATATTGAAGAGGCTAGATAAGTGTTAGAGAATGTTGTTAATCTACTTGTTTTCTTATATAAATTTTAACAGCTTGTTATTTTGATAACTAATCTATGTATAGAAATGTTATATCTAAATCTCTGATATTTTTTTTAAAACTAAATAAATCCATTCTTTACTCCGTAAATTGTAATTGCAAAATGGGTGTGACAGAAATTTACCATTAATATGTGTATTGTTTAAGCATGTTTAACAAACATACTCATGACTGCTAATCGTCATACCATATACCATTTGTAAGTTGTGGTTTGTCTCAATTAATAGAGATTGATATGAATTTGTTTATTTTATATCTTTCTAGTGCACCCGGGTTACAAAATATAGAGCTTCCTCGCCATCCAACTTTGAAAGAATGGTCAAGTGAAATCGGCGCGGTAACTATCAATACTACCTTCCATTAAGTCCCATAAAAATAGAAATAGTCAATTTAACGACAGTATATTTTTGAGCGTTTCAGATTTGTAAGCATCTTGATAATTACCAGTTCCAAAAACTTCTTTCAAAACGCTGTAAAGCTAGCTTTTTAATCAATCGTAATAGGAATGTTATTTATTCCACCAATTACAATATTTTTAGTAATATGTGTGTTATATTGCAGGTGATACACGGGGGCATCAACTTTTCTAGCTCTAAGTCGCAGAAAAGACGATTTTAATGAAAAAAATCCACATTAGTGTCCCGAGCCTTCAAAATAAAGCATGCTCTGTTTGTAAACTATAATTTACGCTTGGTATCAAGATTACCACATTGTTCCTTATGTTTGCAAGTCTAGATTTTTTTTTCTTGTTTATGTTTTTTTGGTTGCATTTCAAATTTTATTAGTGTATAAGTCAAAAACAAAATAGAAAAACAGGTTTTGTAGTATAAAATTTATTAGTTTTATTATACTTATAAACATACATAAACAAAATTATACTTCAAATGTTATATTTACAAGCAATTTTGATTGTCAACATGTTTGAATTTAAAATTATACAGTTTAACAAATAAACGCGGTATAAAGCTTGTACTAATATTTGCTTATACTCAGTTTATTCCTAAGTTTAACTTTATACCGCGTTTATTTGCTGATAGAATTCAGGTATACCGTGAGTGTGGACGCACTATCGTCGGTCGTTGTTAATACCAATTGTTATATTATTGTTAATTTCTTATTTGTATTTATATTTAGATAATATCAATGTGAGCTAATAATTTGAACTACCATAAAACGATATAAAAGACTGAATGCTACACAGTTACATGATACGCCTTACGGGTGAAATAGTTTTTTAGACATATTTTTTTTTTTTTTTTTTGTCGCGGGGAATGCATTTACGCACTGCACCATCCGTGCTGCGGGGGCAGCAGGGACAGTTTCGTGTGGGACTCCCGGCCTTATATTTCGGTCGGACTACCCACTAAACCCCGCGGTGTTCTCCTTCGCCCAACCGGGCCGTGGCATCTACGTTAGTTTATCCACGACCCGGCTAGGGGGAGCCCCTTGTTAGGGGCTCGACACGTGTAGGGAGGGGTCAGATGTTAACCCCCTCCCGTCGCCCTATGATGGTGGCCCCCTCGGAACACAAGAGGGGGCACATCCGCCACATTCGGCGCGACAGGTCCCCCGACCCGTCGCGCGTGGCCCTCTCAGTTCAGCTGAAGGGCCGCGGCATATCTCGCACGCCGGCGGCCCCTCGCTGGAGCCCTACGGGGCGGCAGCGTTTCGCCGGCACGCTCGCGTTCCCGTAGGGCCTCTCTTTTGGCCACCATCACCTCGCGTGCAAACGAGGCGACGGCGGCCCAGCTCTGTTCACTGCCGACCATCGTTCGTACGACGGCCGGCAGCGACAGATCCCGTCCGATTGCGCCAGTAAGCGTGGCGCGTTGAGCGTCCCAGCCCGTGCACACAGCGAGCGTGTGCTCGGCTGTGTCCACGGCGCCTGACGCGCAATGGCGGCACCCGGGATCCGACTCAATTCCCACAACCACGCACAGGTAACGGCCGAAACAGCCGTGCCCTGTGAGTAGCTGCGTCAGGAAGTAAGTCGGCTCCAGGTGCCTCGCCTCCACCCACTGGCGCAGGACGGGGCGGACTGCCTCAACAAGCCGCTTGCTCGCCGAGGCGCCCGCCAATCTCTGCTCCCAACGCCGGAAGAGATCGTCGCGACCTTCCCTCCTCCAGCGTACAACCTCTTCCGGGAGGGGTTCTTCGTCCCTCTGCCGCATCAGGGCTCTTCTCCGGTAAACCTCCGCCAGTACCCCGGCTTCGAGGTCCCAGGGGAGGCTTCCGGAGATAAGGCACGCCGCCTCGTAAGACACGGTGCGGTACGCCCTGGAGGCCCTCTGAGCCATGGTCCGCTGCGCACGTCGCAGCAGGACCATGTTCTCCCTGCTCAGGGGCCTCTTTTTAGACATATAGAATAAACAATAGAAACAAAGTGATCTCTTATTTATAAATTTAAATTATGAAGATATTTTTTATTTTTTTTTGTTAAAATAATTTTAATTAATTTTTAAATTTCTAAAGTTAGTTAAAGGATGCCTTTATTTTATAAACATCGATCTCATTGTAACATTTAAGACTGATCATGCTCACAGTTATTCCTACTATTGCTTTTTATAAAAATAAACTTAGCCATTCCTCAGTGTCCCAAATAATATCTATCTGTTGTAAAAAAAATATATTTTATGATCAATCATCAATATGTTTCAATAAGTACAATCATTTTTACACAACAAATATACATAGTTGTAAAGTGTTTGTCAATAAAGCCTGTTTTTTTTATTTAATTATGTAATGTAAAAAGTAATACAATAAATTATTAAATTGCCTTATAATGGTTCAATGTTTAATTGTAATATTTGTTATGAAATTAATTAATTGAAATATGAATATCATGTCAATTATTTGAAAATAATCGGCGATATTTTAACATATCGATAATTCGTTTATTATAAGAATAGAAAAATTGCTAATTTCAATTGTCACTATTACTATTTTTTATTATATTATTCTTTAAGATTTGGATACATCAAAATAACGATGTTTTTTGTTGTAAAAATTGTAAAACCTATATCCAAGTCATGTTAAATTATTAAAGCATTGAACGATAGCAAACTTTTATTTTTAACTACATTATTTAGTACTACGTACGTAGTCCTTGCTACTTCCATTCCCTTAATAGACACTACAGGAAATAGCGCAGTTTGATGCACAGGGCGACTGGGGATGTTCCTGGTTATGTATTCTTAAAGAGCTCAGAAATTGGGCATGTTTTTAATAAAATCTGCAGGCCAAGTACCATACCGATTTTTTTTTGTTTTTAAGGCATTTCAGTGGATGAGAATCTCGAAAAAATATTGAAATAAAATAGTTCTTTAGCTTGCATTGTTTCATTTGGACAGATAACTGATGTTTTTATATTGTAAAATAATCGGTGTTTAATAGTTTTTATAAATCTGAAGAAAAAATGAAGTTAGCCTTGATAGTTTTTTTTAAATAAATTTTTGAAGCGGCACTATTGACTTATTTTGAAAAAAAAACAATCAAGATTACTCGAAAATGGTTAACTTTTGTATAAAGCATCGCAACCCTAATGCCATAGCAAAATCTACCGCATTTTGTAGATCTAGAATAATACCTTATTTTTCTTTAATAAATTACGATAAGATACGAAATGAGTATATTAGAGGAAGTTTGAGAGTAGCCCCAGTGGTTGAGAAAATAAGGAGTAAAAGGTTAGAGTGGTATGGGCATGTTATGAGAAGGGATGAATCGCATGTAACAAGACGGACGTTAGTTATGAATGTGGAGGGGTACACCGTTAGAGGTAGACCTAGAAAGAGATGGATGGATTGCGTGAAAGGTGACATGATCAAGAAGGGAGTGATGACTGAGATGACGGATGATAGAGTGCTTTGGAGGACGAAAACCTGGCGCGCCGACCCTACGGGAGTAGGATAAGGCAGGGGAGATGATGATGAAATTCATTTTCAAATAGGTAGCTTTTGAACAAAAAAAGTTGTCGAATAACTAGGATTTGTACCGGGAATAATAAAATTAAAATAAATTATTTGCGATTTTATAAATCAAAGGAGAGACAATTTTAACACAGTTCATTGGTTTTAAACGTTAAAATAGCGATATTCAGCTAATGTTGAAAAGTTATACTTTTTTTAATGGTGCTAAGGCTCACTGATGATCTTTTCCCTTACAAATCAATACAAACCACAGAGTACTTTGTAACATACTGAACAAACACTGCTTTATTACACGAAGTAAATGGTCAGATATTGGCAACACTGATCTCAGTATATAAAATATATCAAAATATATTTGTATTATCTGTGGTTGTTGGTTGCAGATTGCAAAATCCGTTTAAAGTATTTTGTGCTTGGGAATTGTGAGTTTATCTAGCAATTTGTTAACTAAAATGAATACTCCAAACTTACTATCAGTTAATGATCTATTTAAGAAAAATATTTCCACAATTACGGCTGCGGATATTCCAGGATGCGGCCGATATTTTGATGAAGAAGCAAGGTAAGTTTTAAATGTTTTAGCCTTTCTTGTACGCATTTACTGGACTTCTTCAACAAAGAAATGCAGGTTGTTTGAATCTTATAAATATTTTAATATAACTAAATGCACAAAATACATTTTTACGTTTTGCTTGTGACCCGCCACGTGTGCAACCGGCGAAAAACTTTACTCCTAAATTCTAAATTATGTCTATTTGATCAACGCACCCCCGAAGAAAAGGATTTTACAATATCAATTGTCAGTCAAATAGAAATCGTTAGATGGCCCTCGACAGTTCGGGATTTGATGTATTAGTAGCATTGCTAGCTAAAACTATAGTTTTTGAGCTCAATAAAAACGGCAAGGTCACAAAACTCCTTCCGAAAAGGAAAACCGTGAAACCCGTTCTTTATATCAAAATTTGGTTGATAGTCTATTTTACATATCGCTTTGAGTCATATGTGGTAGGGTGTGTACATATCTGACCATAGCATTATTAGCAATGATACAGGAATAGCCCGGTACACACGGTTTACTATAAGAAACATTAATGTAGTTTAAAGCAACAGATTATGTGCCAACATTAGATGTATGTAAACTATTCTCAATTTTTTTTAAATATAGGGTGGCAAAGAAGCAAGTGGCCACTTGAATGGCGAAGCGACCGCTACCCATAGATATACGCAATTCCAGATGTGTTGCTTACCCTTAATCGACAAAAGAAGAGAAGCACATAAACAGGATATTTCACCTTCCTGTGCATCTCCTCCGCAGTCAAATACACTTTTCCTTCCCATCATTTCCTCTTAAGAAAAGGGTGGATAGAATTGCGGAATTGCTCCCACTTCACTCCTGTCTTCTGTGTGGTTATAGTATTACACCGAGTCAGCCGGCGCATTCATGTGAATATGTTAAATGAGCTAGAGCTCAAAGTGGTAGACCACTAACTGGCCTAAAGTTCAGATCACATAGACTTGAACTGTTAAGCTGCATCTCAACAACTAAATAGACAGCCAATGGCTCACTATGTGAACCAATGAAGCAAAGGTCGGCGGCTAGTACTTCTCAGCTCCAAAAGCTAATTATAACTCTATGCTTATCAGATCTTTTTAAAGGATTTACTGTCACAATTATAAAGATTGTATACCTATGAATTTCCATACAAGATATCGTTTTATTACATTTCTGTTTTGCTATTTACAAACATGAAATTAAATGATGCATATCCTATGCAAAATGAGCACATTAAATATTTGTTTCAGGGTAAAGTTTTTCAGTCTGGAGGAAATTATCAATAGTATAGGCCAGATGTCTACCAAAGCTCAGGGTTTAAAAAAAAATATAACTACCCTTGAAAAACTTCTTCTTTCACCGAATAACAAACTTTATATTCTTAAAGATGAAAAGGGTAATGGGTAAGTTTGTTTATTTTAGTTTGTGTTGATAAATTAAAACTTTTATTCAACTAGGGAATAGAGAACTAACAATGAAAATTGATTACTTCTGGTTGCTACTTATCACTTTTTTAAATATTAGCTTTCGCCCACGACTCCGTCCATATGTACTTAAAAGAATCTAAAGTGACTACGCTATGTGTACTTCCAAACTATTCTCAATTTCTATACCAAATTTTACAGCGACCTTTTAGCCATTTAGGCTACAAACTGCAACAAACATCCATCCGTTCATCTAAACTTTCGCATTTATAATATTAGTCAGATAGTAAAACAGCATTAATATACTGCTGACTGATTATTGGTATTGTGGTCACAATGTAACAACAACAAATCATGTATCAGGAACGGTTTATTTTATGGTAACAGTGACAACAATTTGAGGAGTATGTGATTTCAATTTTGTTAAAAACCTTCTTTTTTAGGGGAGCTGGTGAAGTTATTGGCATATTAAAAATTGGCATGAAAAAATTATTCTTATATGATAAACAAAATAAATTAGTAATAGCCACACCTATGTGCGTTTTAGACTTCTTTGTGGTTGACAATAGACAGAGAAGTGGATTTGGCAAAAAATTGTTTGACTACATGTTGGAGGTATGTTAAATGTTATTGCTTAAAATTAGTTTACAATAAAAGCACTGCATGAAATTAAGAAAACAAAATATCCAGTTTCTGAAAAAAGCTATTATATTATATATTGTACATATTACTTAATTCAATATTTTTCTATAAAGATTTATTGCATTAATAAAGGATGTACACTTTTTTGCGATTGAAATGTTTCAATTGTCCAGGATGAGAAGTTGAAGCCATACGATCTGGCGATAGATGGGCCATCTCCAAAAATGTTGGAGTTCCTAAAAAAACATTATAACTTCACCAAAGTTCTAAGACAGTCGAACAATTTCGCAATAAGTGAAAAATTTTTTGACTCACCATTTATGGGGTAAGGTATTTTTGACCTTTTATTAAAAATTACAGGTGTAATGTGCTACTGTTGTTTTTTAATCTTTCATTTAATAAGATTAAAAATTTCTCCTTTGCCTTGTGTAATACAGTATGATGTTTTTTTACTCTATTTCTACTTTCCCCAGGTCAGCCAAACCAATGGAAAAATTGGATTTAAAACCACATCCCATGATGCGAAGGTGGGCAAGTGAAGTTAGTTCAGTAAGTATATGTCTCATACTGTAGTATTGATAAAAGGAGCCTGTAAGACCATTTACTTCTACTTGATTAGCTCTTTAATTCGCTATTAAGTTATTCTTGAATTATTCGTTCTCAGTAGACATTTTAATAATAAATGATATCTTTGGTAAATGATTGTTAACTTATTAAATCAGTCATTTTTTTCTTATAATCTATTGAGATCCTGCAATTTTCATTATTTATTGTTAATTGATAATATTGTTATTAAACAATTAATAATTGATAAATAATGAAAATTTTGGGATTAAAAATCGTAACAAGGAGTAGCCTATTATAAACTTTTTTTTTAATATAGTTTCTTATTCTGTATCTGTCGCATTGCAGGTGATACACGGAGGGAGCTCTTCTTCCAGTACTATGTCACAGAAAAGGTAATTTTATTTAAATATACATACAAATATTTATCTCCAAGTCAATTCATTAGTTCCTAACTAATGCTTCTAAGATCTCCTAATTCTAAAGCATGACTTTCTCAAATTAAAGCCTATTTTATTAAATCATAATTCACGCTATTTCACAGCTTTAGGCTTCATTAAATCGCTTTGTTTTTTTTTATTTAGCTTCTCTTATTTTGGTTGCATTTCAGTAATAATTATCGAAGGAGCAGACATATGTCATCACCAGAAAGAAAAACCTTTTTTAGATATTAGGTGCACTATTTGTATACAATGTGTTTTTTATATTATTGTGAAATATACAAGAGATAAGGAAATTAAGTTAAATGTATCTAAAAATATTTCTAATTACTTTTCAATAGATTTTAGACATATAGAAAATTTATATTGGAAATAAATAAAATTAGGAATTTAAAGATTTAGTAATTAAATAATAAAATTTATGAGTTAATAGTAAAAATATAATATGCACAATTAGCTCATGGAAATTGCATGTTTTGTTATGTTTTACTTTTTTTTTCATATTATAGCACAAATGAAGAAAAGTATAAAAGCTTGTTCAAGTTTTAGCGGCTTTTGGTATCTGAATTGTGTTAAATCGATGTTTATTAATGTTTGTAAATACTTGCATGTTAATGTTACTCATTATAAACTATACATACAAAAATCAACCTAAACAATATTAATGAATAAAAAAACTAATAACTTTAGAATTGTATTCCTCCAAAGTGTGTATTTGTTCTTGCAATGTTAATCTCAGTATAACCGTTAACTAACACTCATTGTATTTTATAAGATAATGAAATTTTTATAAACAAAATAACAACATTAAATAGTAATTATAAATATAAATTAATGTGCCTATTTGTTAATTGAAATTATAAATAAATCTAAAAATTACTTTTATCATTAATGGGTTTTTTATGTCTATTTATAATGTAAATAATAAAAGAATAATAGTTGTGGTAAATTTTAAGAATCTCTTGGATGTTAAGGATTTTTTTAAAAGCACTGCACTGTCTATAGAATCCTATTTTTATTCAATAGCAGTTGTTGCCCGCGACTTTGTCGCCCGGATTTATCATTAGTGTTAATTGAATTCATAAAATCTGTAGAAATATACACAAGTACCATTTTTTTTATTAGTAACGCAACAACGTTACTGAGTCGCTGACGACCGCTAGTGGATATTATGGAGATTTTTTGTTGTAGATTTTTAAATATAAATAAATATAATAATTAAAGATTTACAAAGACTGATAGAATAGTATTATTGGTAATGTGATGTTATAATGTTTTATGTTGTTTAAATGCTCTAATATATAGTGCTTTATTTTGTTAAATATATTGTTTCAGTATGATTTGTAGATATTTTTCTGTTTTTTTTTCCTATTCCATTTCTTCACATGACCTTCCATGCTTTTAAGATATGTTAACTTGAGAAAGTACCGAAGTAACTTAAGATTAGACATTAGTACAAAATATAATTCGACAAATAATCGCGGCCAACAGCAAAAATGCACACATGCTTCTATGTAACATAAGAGGGTTGAGGTTTCACATTCTCACTAAGGTATTAAATATGCATTAGCTTTTGCACTTATAGTTAGATGAAAAATCATCTAATCGTTCATCTTTTAATTCCCATAGTGCGAGATATAATAACAGTAAAGCTATTATATTGCAATATTGCAACATGTGAAAAACTTGCACTGACAACGGCCGATGCCATTAATATTTTTGTGCAAGTGACTTGATAAGAGGAGGGGCGGTGCCACTGAAAGTGTTAGGATTTTGATACCTACCTGATATTTATCATTCAAAACATTACTGCGATTTATTCTAAACACTCGTGTAGACTTTCGGCTAGGTTCGGTTTTGTAAAGCGTCAATTTGTCTAACATTATTTCTTTTTTAAGCTATCCATATTTAACTGCACTATACGACGCTCTACAAAATTGAACCTCAGTTGGGCTTTGAAATCTTACTATTTTGACTAATTTGTCAAATCAAGCGTCGGGTACTGTTAACTGCAATGTCTTTTAAACTTAACCGTGTACATTGTAGCACAAAGTTACATTTAGTAAAACATTCTGAATGTTCAATGCAGTGAATCAGAGTCATCCATATCGGAGGCGGAGGCCGAGACGTCCGAGGAGCGGTGGGAGGTGGCGGTGGCGAAGCCCGCGTCTAAGCTGGAATCCCAGGACCCGATTGAGGCCGCCAAGACAACCAGCAAACCCCCAGAGCGGCCTTCCACTTTAACTTTCGATTGCGCTAAAGTTGTCGAAGCCGAGGCTAGTGTCCAACTTGAAAGCGCGACTTCTCAACACTCTGACAGTCAACTGACCGATCAGGGCTATGTAGACCTGAAATTCCATCATAAAAAACTTTGGTAATTTTGTCAGAATCTTGAGCGTTATTGAGCTAAATATTCAATATAATACGTTGAATCTATTGCTACTTGTGTGTTGCTAGAAAGAATAAATGTTTATTGCTTTGCCAAGCCCGCGCTCGGGGAAGTTGCGGGCGATTGCACTAAACGCTAACTGTTGTATGCTCGTTGTCTTTTATTAGTGGTGAATATTTATTGAAGATTTTAATATTATTGCTTAAAACACTTATACGTAATCGATCGTTGTGTGTAAGGTGTACTTTATGTGGTCTCTTTGTGCTTTAATTATACAAAGGGAGAAAACGTATTGTTCTTTTCTTCGAGTTCTGAATCTCGTGATGCGATATCTGTCTACTGGAGGAAAATGTATGTATTACTAGATACTAAACATTTATCTGTTTCTATCGCAATTAATCAGACCAAAAAACTTCAACTTCATAAAAACCATTCTATGGAAATGGAATTAATATTTTTATCAATTACACGCTAGAATTAATATTACAATATTTTTAATAGATTGGAAGTTATGCGCTTTTATTTAAAGAAAAAATATAGGAAAGCGTTGATAGAATATCTTTCTCTTCGTGAGTTTACTGTAGGCATTTAAAATCTGTGGACAATTTAATTTATTAACTCAAATTCTAATATATTATAGAAATTAAATAACAATAAAATGCATTCCATATGTCACATAATTTAATCAAATAAAATATGTTTTTGAATTACTGGTTTCATTTATACCCAAATCACTCAGGTGGAGCTTGTATGACAGAAATCGACACTTAGGAGGAACTGGTGGACGCAAGAAATTACCCCGTTATATTATTATAACTACATCTCATTTTTAGCTAGTAACATTTATATACTAGAATTACCGTTCACTCAAAAATTCCAAGGATCTCTAGTAAAAGCAGGAGTTTAAATAAAAAGCCAAGTCAAAATGAACTTTTATTTCCATTACAATTGAATATCCGCACATAATTTGTTTTTATCTTTGGATTCTACAAACTAACATTTAAAGGGTACATGAAAATATTGCGGCCGGCACATATAACTGTAACATCGAGATCGAAGTAGTGGTTCATAAGAGAATGCTAGAATAACGCGATAAGTATCGGAAGATCTTAGCATTCCGTGATTCTACAAAGGTTATCGCTATAAAATATGAACTTTATCGCAGCAAATCTCTATTAGAACTGTACCACCGTTGTTAAAATACGATAACAGTATTGTCACCAGCCGAATTCCAATACACCATAGACAAATTATGTGATAATACGCTCTGAAAAGCAACTCGTTTAACATCCTTCCTACTGTTTCACGTCCGACTAGGAAACCCAAGGCTGCGGACGAGCGTAAGCCGGAAATAGTAATGGCCGATGATAAATACAAACGCGTGTGTATGCGTCAATTTTATATAAAGTACTAATAAAAATAAATATCTTTTGATCCACACAAACGCTCGTTAGCAACGCATGCGTCTCGCCCGGGCTTCTTACAAGGCACCGCGTCTTGCACTCATTTTAATTCGTTCCGATTTGAGCATAACTTCTCCAGAGTGCACTAACACTATAAAACGAAAATTCTAATAAAGCCTGCTGTTAACGAGAGGCTTCGTGCTTAAATATCAAAGGGATCCACGATCGTTCTTACCATTCTTTATCTCAATCGGATGCCGTTGAATTGGTTCATATACTCAAAGATATATCAATTAGATTGAAAAATAAACTAATAAAATATACATCCAGCATATCAGTAAAGTATAAATATAGTAAAATTACAGTGTAGCATAATAATAAAGATAAAACAAAAAATGAGAATAATACCATATAATTGAAAATAACATAAAAAGTATTGTGGTTGTAAAATAATTAAAAATCAATATGGCAAATACTTTCATAACTAAATTGACAATAAATTACAGAACACAGAGAAAACAAAGAAAGAAATGCTAAATTAGATTAATTAAATTCAAACTGCATCCAATTTCAATCTATCGGCGTGTTTACAAAAGTACGTACAGTCAGCTACAAAATTAGTTATACCGTAGTTGAAAATGAAAATCTTTATCAAAATAAAAAAGAAGCTATAGTACAAACAAATTTTGAATATTATATAGTAGAAAAAGCAGAGATGCAATATATTTAATAACAGGAAAAATTAGATTAAGCACAGTTTAAATGATATTCAATATATTGTATATTAAACTAACAGGGGAATGTCTTGGCACGATCATCCATTACAATTAGGCCATTTTCTTAACTTTTTTTATTTGATATGTTACTGCTGACTGTACTATTTAGGTACGAATGTCGTTGAACCACACTTTGACTTACACACAAACAAAATTCTTACTTCCAATATAATGATTATTAAAATAGTTTCAAGGATTGTACGCGTTTTTATTTCAGAGAACTTACGTATATTCTCAATCTTACAACGAAATACATTTATAATAAAGACTAGCATATGTCAGTATTAATCTTAAATATTAAATATAAAGAAACCGCCACTACTCGAATATTATAATATAGTGATTTATTAAAATACCTTAACATTTTCCAATAATTGTAATAACAATCACTGAATGAAATATTGAGCATAATCATACAGATTAAAAAGCCGTATCACAGTATGCTAACTTAAATAATGTCGCGTAGAGAAGTCGATTCTTAAATAAATTACAAGCCAACTACGATGCGTTTGCTCAAGTGAGGGGGCGGCTTCGCGCACGTACAATTTAGTTTCACACGAGGGTAGAACACTGAGACAGAACACTACTGATATTGTTAGCACGCACACGGCACGACTTACTACTTTGACAGCACGTTACACTGATGTTTAACCGTGACCATTGTTTATATTGCTGTCTCTATTATTTCAAAGGGAATGTAAGAGACATCAATACGTACAGTCAGTGCAGTCGATTTTTGGGGTCACATTGGCAACATTGTTCTGCGTCAGTGTGCTGAAGCGTGGAGGGGGGCGCGGGTTTTCGACAGTAGGCCCTGAAGCGACTCTCAAGCTATTTAATGTGATTGCATCATTCATAAGTCTAACACTATAAATGCTAAATGTTTTATCATATAAATATACAAACACCATCAAAATAAGATTTAATTGAAAAAGCTGTGTACATTTTATCTCAACATTAACGAAATGTATTAAACGTTACAAACACATATTTGTCAATCATAATTTCAACGTAAAGACAAGAATTTAAGCAAAGATATGCATTTAAGAACGCTTCCCGCTCTCATAATCAGGAATCCCACGTCATTTGGCACTGAACATATACGCATCGAAAGTTAATATAATATAAAATTAAACTACGGACCTAAAAGTGCTTGTTGATATTGAATAAGAGGTATTAAAAACTATGCAATTATGTAATACGAAGTATACTCAACCATTCATCATATCAATCAATTCTCAGTCTTTAAATATAATAATTATATACAATGAATGCGAAAGATTTTTGACTACATGACTACAATATATAGACTTGTTTAACCTATGTTATGTAATAATTATATATTGAACAAATCATTCAACATACTGAGATGACATTCTTTACGGAAATATAGAATTAAACACTTCGACATGTAAAGAATCAAGAATATGAGTTTTGTAGAGTTATTTTTATGTTTCTTGTCCATACATTCAAGTCCAATTTGCATCTTTAAACTTGAATTGAGAGATTATTTTCATATTTTAGGTGTTTTAGAATTGAATTATCTTTGGTACCGAAACTGAATGTTATATCATTATGTTGAACTAAACTACATGAAATATAATAATTACAAGGAATAAATTCGGTTACAGCGTTGTACTTGAGCCGCGAATTGATCCACTGTTACCTTTGTGACTATGAATAAACTTCGCGTTACTGGGTTTTGTACTGCACACGAAACACGCCCGCATGCACGCACGCATGCATGCACGCACGCATGCACGCACGCACGCACGCAGGTACGCACACACTCATACAATAATTATTTTATTGTATATTAAAACTTACAACTAAAAGCCTAATTTGAGAGTATTCGCTGGTTAACATGGCGGCAACGGGTTGGTACTAACGAACATATATCGACAAACATCAATACATATCCGCTTCTTTGGTTTATAAATATTTGTGTAGGATTGTGATTATATCTAATACAGTTATTGTTATATTTAAAATACTAAATGCCAGTCAAGAATGTTGTCATCATGGAATGGTAGATACAAGATACGGTTAAAGTTATATAAATTATGGAAATATATCAAATACAACCAAATTCGATGAGTAAACCAAGTGAAAATTCGATGCGTAAACCAAGTGAAAATTTGGAACAATGAAATAATGTATAATTTGTTTTAAATTATCGAAAAGTATTCATACAGTAATAAGAAATTGGAATGTATATTTTATAGTTTCTTCTTTTTATTATACATGTGAATTATGTAAACGAGTACACAAAGCAATAAGTATTTGAGAAAAAGGTAAATAGTTTAGAAAACAGGATAACATAAAAAAATCAGATGAAAAGGGAAAAATATGAACACTTGGCCAGGAAAATAGAAAACCAGTTGTTATCAGGGCGAGGTATTCTGTTTTCCTGGTCAGGCTATAACTTCATGAGGTTGAGGCATTACATAGTTAAGGTATATAAACATTTTACAAGATACACATCGAATTTGGCTTTACATTTAATTAATTGTGGAATTTTGCAATTTACAAGCGTAATTTTATCCTCAAAATTATAATAGTCAAGTATTAATATTTGAAAATTATTAAAAACAAGTCATAAAAAAATAAGCTCCAATTATTTTAAGCGATCTAATATAGTATACATATGAATTGAATATATGCTAATGTGCGTATTTACATTTTGATTGAATTTTGTATTTACAATTATTTAAATCGAGACTCCTGTTCCTAGTTTAATAATGGTCACATACAAAAATAATAATGTCTTTCGCTTACATGCTAATAAGTAAGTGGAAAATTGTTGGAGCAAGCGCGTACAATTATTGTCAAGTGAGCGCAAACCAACAGTAGCAAGTGTGCAGACAGTGAACTTACCAACACAGGGAATAAGTTCATAACAAACACTCATTTCTCAATGCAAGAAAAACATATGTAATATCAACAATTTATAATGTCCAAAAAAATGTCAAGTTAAAGGAGTCTCGATTTTCTACACGTATTTCCTGGTCTTAATTCGGTATTTCGGTGTACTAAAATCATGTAGGAAGCGGTACCGCGGAGTTGACATTGAGAGTAGAGGACGCGCCGCGTCTACTGACACATTACATCTGGATTATGTATAAGTCGCTATAACCGTTTACCTGTAAGCAACGAAATATATCTTATGTCAGTATTAAATACCAACGTAATAATATGAATATTGTTTGTGAATGTACCTGTGCACAATAGTAGCGAGGTCCCTAAGCGCCTGCTCTACGCCGTCTGCGAGGTGGTGGTCATGCGAGTGGGGAGATGCGAGCGCGCGTGCTTCATTCTCCAGCCGTGCTGCGGCAGCGCGCAGTTTGACGCGCAGCTGCGGGGCGCACCCGCCGGCAGCTGCGCACGCAGCGCACGCCGCGCCCAGCTGCGCTAGACGCTCGGACGTCTGCAGCCGCCACAGCGACCCGCGCCCGCCCCCACCACCGCCGCCGCCGCAACCGCGACGCACCTCATAAAACATTATATCTGTATAACGCATGCAATCGACACACAAAATAACGATATGTAAGTAGTAAAGAGATTCAAAAAATATATAGAGGAAGCATAGTTGGAAGCACTTGAGACATTTTTCACATGAGCATCTGTCAAGCACTAGTTTATATGTCATAAAAAATCGCTATCTATGAATAGATCCACAAAACCACCAATGTAATTCAATGTCAATATAATTAATTGTATTTAAATGAATTGCCAATATATGTAAGTAAATCACATTTAAATGTTTGTACTTTATTTTGTGACACTGTTCTGTTTATTTCATAACAAAAGATGGAGCTTATTATAATTTCGTAAAATGTTTTATAACATGTCAATACAAGGACATGAGGTGACGTCAAACTTGACAACTAACATACCTATATACATTTTAAAGAAGTTACCGGTGAAAAAATGTTCACTATGTCTAGTCTATATATTACTTAAATGTCTTTGGTAACTAGTTAATATTTACCTCATTGGTGCACCACTCGAGTGAGGCGCGAAGAGAGGCAAGCGAGTTTACATCGGAGTCTGCATCTGGTGTGGCAAGGGGTGTGGCGTATATGCCGCACTTAGCGAGCGGGCGCGCGCGCATCGATGGCTTGCTGGCCACGGTGGGCTTGTCCTCGCGGCGCGCCGCAGAGACGCTACGGCCGCTCGCCACTCCCGCCACCGCCGCCACGCCCCTCTCTTCGGGGGACGCCTCCTCGCTCTCCTCTCCTTTGGGCCGCATCTTGTGACTGGATCGCTCGTCGCTCTCTTTACCTTCCCACAGTTTCTTGAGGCTGCTGATGCTGCCGGTGCTCCGTCTCTTGTCTTCCTCGTCGCCGCCGCTCGTGTCCACCGAGCCGCTCTCCGACCGCTTCTTATCTGAATCATCGCTCTTCGTGGATACATCCTTTCGAGAGTCTTCCGGCGAGCTCTGCTCCACCTTTTTCATGGTTCCGTTGGTGGGTGGATTTCCATTATCGACTTTTCGCAGGCGTGACTTGAAATCAATAATCGATTTTCCCGATTCTTCGCCTTCTTTGTTGGCATTGTTAAATTTGCTCGTACCAACTTTTTTTAGTTGAGATTTGAAGTTAGTGTTAGTTTTTGCCTCGTCCAGTTTCTTTTCGACATTATTGCTATAGGTTGTTTTTCTTAGGCTCGCTTTTAAGTCAATAGGTGACACGGTCTCTTTACCGCTCTGGGCCGACTTTGGCTCAACTCTCCTATCCCCTATACGAAGAACTTCCATGTTGAGACTCTCCGAGAGTTCGGAGACGAGTCGCGACGCTGGGTCTTTGAAAGAAGTGTGCATTTCGATAACGTCCAGAGTGGGGTCTGCTTCTTCCACTTTATGTTTCTTTTTGTCGGCACATTCTTTGATTTCGGCGACGAGCTTCAACTCGAGCAATTCTTTCATTACTTGTTTAGCGGGTTTCTCGTCTTTATCGGTTCGCTCTAGAGCACCGTCATCGAGCCTGTCGGCGGTGCTGGTGCCGGCGTCGCGGCAGCATTCAGGAGGTGGCGGGGGAGGAGGCGGCTGCACCGAATCTTCCGGCGGAGGTGGGAGATCAGACGGTGGGGGAGGAAACTCCAGTTCTGCGAGTCTTGGACGCGGCTTGGCGGGGCTATTGAACGTCCTGAGGGGTTGTGCGGCTCGCGAGGCACGCGGCGAGGCGGGTGCGGGGGCGGTGACTCCACCCGACGAGTTGGAGCGTATCATGTGGGGCTGAGCCCGGGCCGTGCGAGGTGAGAGCGAGCGGGCTTCATCCTGAACGGGCTCGCGGGGCGCACTGCTGCAGGCCGCTGGGCCGCCGCCGCCGCCGCCGCTCTGCCGCAGCGACTCCAAGTAGGCGCCGATACGCGCACCTTTCGGCAATGTGCCATAACGGTTGATAGCGCGTTTCACATTATGTACCTCGAGCGCAGCTACTACAACTCCCGTATACCGCTGAAATTTAAACAAAATATGTGAGGTACAAAATAAATACTTGTACTTCATTGTAAAATATTAATTACTGGCTTTTGCCCGCATGGAATTAAAAAAAAAGTAAGTAACCTATGTGTTCATCCAGACTATGTTCTACATCTATGCTAAGTTTCATCAAGATCCGTTCAGCTGTTTAGGCTCTAACAAACATCCATTCCTCTAAACTTTCGAATTTCTAGTATTAGTAAGATAGTAAGAAGTAAGACGTTATTATGACAAGCTGTAATTTAAGTGATTCCAAGAGAAACAAAAATGTAAGGATAAGAGAGAAGATGTGTACCATAGGTTCTAGGTCCTGGAAGTCGTGGTATTGCGGGTGGGCGTGGTGGTGGCGGCGCTTGGGGCGGTGCCGGCAGTCGGCGGGCAGGCCGGGGGCGCAGGGCGCGCTCGCGCCCGCAGACTCGTCCGTGTCGGGCGTCGCCTCCGCCAGCGAACCCTCCGACGACGCCTCGCGCCCTCCACCGCGCCCCCCACCTGAACAACACAAACACTTATAACACTCTAAAATTTATTACATTATATGTATAAATTCTAGTTTAAAGTGAGTATATTTTAGACATTATAATTATACTATAACTTGTACTTGACTACTGGTATTAAGCATTATATCGCAGACTAAAAAACTGTTTAACAAATAGTATTTTAACAAAACGTTTCTTTATATTGTCACACTCGAACTTTTACATAAAATTTCTGATTTGTTTTTGTAAAATTAAAATAACCTAATATATTTAAAACGCTATTTTTAGGTAATAAAGTACACAAAGCGAGTCATAAACTAAAAGAAAATTATGCCGATATTGCGATAAAACAAAGCGTTGAAGAAAATAATACTGAAATGCAAGATTACAAAAAATCACGCATCTAAAGCAGTCAGATATAGAGGATGCAATGAAGAAGCGGCCACTAAAGTGACAACATAATAAATAAAATAATAAAAAGGATGTATCAAAGACGACCACGCAACACGGGCACAAAGCGAACCCTTTAATATTCGTGTGCAAGCTTACTTTCAATATTTTTTTCCATGCTATTTTATTATGTTATAAATACAAGAATGCCTACAAAAATCTTTTATTCAAGTTTTTTTTTCAATAATAAAATGTAAACCGCACCTATGTGGCACCTAAGTATGAATAAGATAAATATAAATAATAAATTAAATACACTGAGAATAAAAAAAATATAATATGCTTTCAACTAAGTAATTAGACAAATGTACTATGTATATGCTTATTATGAATTAAAATCGAGATTAAAAAAATATGATTAGAATATATTAAAATGAAGCAGGAGGGAATAGCAAAATAGAAAAAAAATATAACTCAAATTATACAATATACATGTATTTATAACAAAGTAAAATCCATGAAAGAAAGCAAACATTGTAATCTTTTTTAACACTTCGACATCAAATTGGTAAAATGATGGTGTAATTTCATAGCAGATTCGATTGAAAATAAAATGCATGGGGAACAATCGAATTGTAGAGGCTACTATGTAATACCTGTTCAAATGTAGCAGGTGTACATTGTGTCAAGGTTATATAAACAAAATGTACTCTGTAAAAGCATGATTATATGATTAGGGGCAAATCAAGAGGGCGAGATCGTATTGCGTGGCGTATTTTAGACAATATTTATTTATAGCGCACGTCAGTCAAGACTACAAGATACAACAATTATTACAATTCGCATTTTTAATACTATCAAAATAAACTAAAAAGAAAAACACTTTCATTTCCTAATCATTTCATATAAATAAATTATAATGTTTTATGAAACGCGGAAATATTAAAAATGTATTATTTCGTTAAAATAAATTGGAATCCTGACAGACGTACCGTTTCATCTATTTATTTGACTAGTTAAGGTTAATTAAAACTCGTTTATAAGGAAAGTATCTTTTTTAAAAATCTATGCACTGAAAACTTCAAAGAATACAAGTATTACAGATTATGTAACAAAGGTTATTCTATACCCGAGAAATTTTTCATATACTTACAAAATTTTTGAACCTATTGCTATACACCTGAGCGAGCGGATAAACAAACAAAAACGCCACTTTAAAAATAATGCATATATTTAATATTACATATATTAATTTTATTTCCAATACTATAGCAATGTTTATTAATATTAAGTATTCAATATATTTTTATGTATAAGCATACATGTACATAATAAAATTAACTTTGAGCACGATACGCCAATGCAACACATTAGGAATAAAAATAAAATGTAAATAGACATATTGAAGCAAACAGCAAAAGCGATATTCGAATACATATGAATATTGTTACAAGATTAGATGTGTGATGACTTCATACATGTGATGATTTTATATGATTTAACATACAATTTTCGAAATCAGAAATAAATAAATCAAACATAAACTATCCTCAAGGACTCAGCAAAATAGGTACGTAATATCAAAGAGACTTTGATATAAGAGTTTTAGAATGCATGGCTCCTATACGGTTTCATAATTTTATATAAAGATTAAATATAAAGGTTTGACTTAAAATATTAAACTTACACCAAACAAAAATCATTTTTTTCTTCTAAACTCGTCCACAATATCAGAATAGATTCGTTACGATATATATTTTAAATATTTACAACAAACCGATAAACTTTTAATTGGACAACAAATGTGTTGAATCCAATTCAGTATTAGAATACAATAGAGTCAGATTGAAAATATTTTATTTAGTTTTCCAGAGGGCCAAGGCTTAGTATGCCAATAGTCAATTGTGCGTAGACGAACATGGAGGCGTGGCCTTTGAAGCCCTTTAGTACTCCGTTGTGCAAACGTAAAGTTAATACGTTCGAAAACGGTCGATTTTTTAAACGTTCCAAATGATCACTTACTTTCAAGTGGGTTTGTGTTATCTCGGAGTGTTTTGCAGAGAGAATAAATGTAAGTTATTACTTTAGTCCTAGTTGATGTCAGTGGGGTTTACGTACCGTTAAGAGAAGCCAGGTCGTCGTGGGCGGCGTGCTCTTCGGCCGCGTACTGTGACTCACGGAACGAACTGCACGACGACAACAGGCTGTCGGATAAAACGCACTTTTCAAATATTGCTAACATATCAACAATTTATTGCTAAATCATAAGTGTAATTAGAGCGAGAATAAGTTGAATTTTCACCACATCTTTTGAACTAGTTATAAATGACTATACAGGGTTATTTTTTAATTATCAGAAAAAAGCATTGCTTTGCATCGGCAATCTTATCTTACCAATATTATAAATGCGAAAGTTTAGATGGCTGGATGGATGTTTGTTAGTTTGTGGCCTAAGAAGGGATCTCGATGTAATTTGGCATAGATGTAGAGGATAGTCTAGAAGAACACATAGGCTACTTGCTTTTGTTTTTTTTTAAATCGCGGACGGAGTCGCGGACGAAAGCTAGTTTGATCATATTTATGAAACAAAAATCCGTCAAAAACATAATTTTATGGTCGATTGCGATAAATAAATCAGTGTGTGTGAGTGCGTATACTACTCCCTGCATACTAATTTCATCTCGCTGCGGCCTGATATTTTTATTGCGTCCATGTTTTTACAGATTTTTTTTTAAATTTTGCTTTGTCAATGTCTTTATCGATCTATAAGTATAAAGACTAGATATTTGAGATCGTATACTTCTACATTACCGGATTATTTCCTGGTAATTTAAAACTCAGCCTGTATAATACACAATGCAAATATACCTTACTACTCAAAATCGGTTAAGTTGTGTAAGCTATAGAAACCTTTAACAGTACGAAAACCTACATGGGTGTATAAAGCAATATTCTGCTGAGTCAAATAAAAATAATATGAAATGAATGAAATGTGTGTGACCTTGTGCGTTTGGGTGGCGTTGGTGCTTGTTTGCCTCGCCGGTTGGTGGGGCGTCGCATCTGCACCGCGCGTGTCTCTGACACAGCAATAGACGACACCGGCCCGCCGACACTTGACTTCTTCACCGACATATGCGCGCCGATGCCGTGACCGCCGCCCTCTTGCAGTTGTTTCTCAACCTCTGCGTTCATATTACAATACAATAAAAATATGTTTATAAAATTTTACATGTTGTTAATAAATGTTTACTATTTCTGATTATGGGGTTTGTTAAATTAATATTATATAACTATGGATTAGTCATTATCGGATCGAAGTAATCGTCATTGGATCCATTGAACAAAATTAATTAAATCACAAATTGAATGTCACGGACATCATATTAATCAATCAATTAATCAATAAAATATTTCTTGTATTTAATATTACTATTCAACATACTAAAAAACTACTCATGTATTTACATTAAGTCATTTTTTTCTACAAGATGCACAAATTGTTGCTTGTATATCAGTTTATATTTTTCTTACATAGTATATATTAAAAAAATACACATTAATAAAATTGATAACAACAATAGGCAAAAGACAGATAGAGCGATCACATCAAGCGTGCAAGTCGCTGCTTTCAATCTCAAACGATGATTCACTACGCAATCCAGAATATAGGAAAACGTTAAAATACTGTACAACGAAAACGATTTACTGCACTTACTGTAGATAAGAAGCACAACATTTACATTACAATATTAAATGCTTTTCTATGACATATTCAAAATATTAAACAGCCAACATTCGTAGAGATAGTTTTAAATGAATGAGGGAAATCGTTACATAAACTAGATACAATTTACACGACGTCACAAGACATTCTCCGAGATATAAACTTAGAAGCTTCAGGAATTTATTATATTATACAAACAAAGACAGAGCAACTCCTTGTGCGAATCATCGTTTTCATGTTAACAACATTAATATACAACTTTTTTGCAAAAAAAACTTGATAAATGTATTTGCATGCCTGAGAAACATACTAAAAGTTCTTACGAATATATTAAAACGACAACAGTGCTGGTTGCAAAGAGTACAGCTCTTTTGTAAGACACGAACGAAAAATAGTTTGATGGTGCATTTGTTAGTAACATATTGACACGAAGAAAGAGGTCCCGATCTCTTTTCAAAACAAAACTTATAAAAAAACAAAACATTAAAAAATAATATTTTATTTACTGAATGAGTGTACGTGGTAAGACATCAATAAGCAAAACAAAGATGCAATAACATCTTTATAATAACAACCATAAAATATAAAATATAACCTTTAACAACTTTCCACGATCCTGATTTTTTATAAAAATAACATTTCCATTATATGACACATGTTTATGGTTATACCATCCTCTCTTAGTATTGACTAGCCTTCGCATACTCTAAGTGTTTACAATAAAAATATGACACACAGTCAGATATGCCATTCATAGACGTAAAATTCTGTGAACATTATAAAAATGCAAATATTAGACTGTGAACCGATACAATGCATCTGCATTTAATTCTTTACAATTCATAGTTTTAACTAATGTTGGTAACGCCATTCATTAACTAAGAGGTCACCGGATATTCACCGATGTTGTTTTTACCAACGTTCATACATTCGAGGACATCGATCACTTAACATTAGGAATTAAACCTAGATAAGGCCATCTTTACATTGTCTAGCTAACACTGCGCCTGCGAGTGTTATATAAATGGTCAAATCATTGTACTAATATAATCAAACAGCTCAATTAATAATTGCACCTAACATCTCCTGCTTCTCTCATTAAATTCAGTGTAAAATTACACATAATTCCATCACTGCTATAATTTCCTATTATACTAAAGCTCGAAGTGGAGTAATTTTTAATTATACCTAACAAATTTACATATCTTCCTCCATACCTCGTTACGATCGTTTTTAGACTAGACATTGTAAAACATACCTTCGGTGATGGAATTATCTTGAAACATATGCTCGAGGGCGTGGTGTATCTCTCGGAAGGTGGGCCTGTCTGCCGGGTTCCACTGCCAGCAGCCGCGCATTAGCTCGTACACGGCACCCGGGCAGCCGGGCGGGCACTCCATGCGGTATCCCTGCGAAACAAGAATTACATCACCATAAAAAATCTTTTTTATTAGTAATTTACATCCGTATAGCCCTAGTGCCAAGAAATGATAGGTCTACTTCTTAATGCTATAATATTACTAATAGTCATACTTCTAAAATCTAATAAGATTTACTGTCGAAGTTAATCGTTTTATTGTCACTAAGAATAGCTTAAGTAGCTACTAAATGGCTCTGAGTGCGGCAGTTAGACGTACATACGCTAAACTTAAAAATTCTACTACTAATCGTAGTGATATTTTGTTCAGTTAAGTTAAGGTTTTGTGTAATTGAATTCAACATTTCATTCATAAACTTAAAATATAATTGGTATGAATGATTGATTGACGTGAAGTAGACATGTAACGTATATTGAAGTCGATCGTATTTCATGATCGTTCATGAAGCGTTGCCGAACCAAACATGGAGTTACAAAGTGCAAATACAACCGCATAGCCACGCGATTAGTAAACCAACTATTAATAATGAAGTGTGTTTATGTGTACAAATAACTAATGGATTAGTGTACGTTGGTAGATCGCAGCCGTGCACCACGCCGTATACAATCAACAAAAATATATACATAAACATTACTACTAGATTTAGCGTTTATACATGCTGTTTCATATTTCTCATTAAAAAGGGAAAAGGAATACCTATTTTAGCGCGCGCGACATTATAAATTGAAATATTTGTTTTTTAACGTAGTTCTATTTTTATTTGATCTTACAATCTCCTAACTATTTATTTAAGGAAGCGTATTTTTATGCAAATGTGCATTTTTAGTAAAACGTGATGAAAATTGTACTATGTCGCAATACTTTAATTGGTTTTCTAGTGGTCAAGATTTGTATCAAGTATAAGGTTGATTATAAGAAAATGTTCCATCACGACATTCTGAGGATCCTGGGGTTAACTACGATATTTGTAGTTACGAATCTTATCCAAATTGGAAAACTAATATGGCACCTTGCCTACTGACTTTTTGGTTTAGTATTAGGCTATTGTTAAAACTTTTAATTTTATCGAATTCGTAAGTAATGTTTTTAAAGAAGTCATCTATAACTTTTTGTGCAGCATATATCTTTTGATAATATTTAAAAGTTAATCAAAACCCTAACATCATCGTTACTTTAAGGTATTTTAAAAAAAATGCAATTTGTCGAAGAATTCACGCGCATAGAATATCGGAACAGCCTGTATGTGTTCGCGTGATGCCGAAACCAAAACAAGCATCATTGTTTGGAGTAAAGCTATAAACGCGACACGACCGATCACTTCGTCAGTCTTTCTGCGGGTCGCCCATTAATCGCATCATTGCCGTTTTTGATTAATTAATTCGTAATAAAAAAAGTGCAACGACGCTCTCCTCGGGGGCCTATGATGCTGACATCGAAGATTACCTTCGTGTACCTCCTCCTAGTTACCCTCATAGTTACAGGTATGATAAAAATAGACAAATAGATTATATATAATATATATTTTTTATAGTTTCATACTCAATACATTAATATTTGTACAATTTTGGTGAATGCAAATAATTAAAATATTAATTATTCATTAACAATGATTTATATGTTAAAAGTTTTTAATTAAACTAATTAAAATATTGATTTGATACATTTATAACTTCATATCATATTTTAGGGAAACATAAAAAAGCCAAACCGAAGAAATTTGTTTCACCATCAACTAAAGGCATCCAGTGTTACAACTGTTTATCGTTCGACCACCCCGGCTGTTGGGACCCTGATCATCCGGATTATGCGAATATTACTGCAAGTACCAAATTAACTTTCTAGTTAATTTATTTAATCTGATATAAGCAAAACTAGACTTTTAAACATTTACAGGTTCCAAACATTGACTGCTACATTCCAGGGATGGCATTCCTATGCATTGTTATAACATCCGAATCAGCAAAACTAGGTAATAGTTGTATTTAACTCATTTTAATTTATTTAATTACGAAACACATTAATTAAATAAAGTTTACCATTTAATGTAATAATTTTTTTGACAGTTGAAACGGGGCAAGAGATTGGTCCAGTGCGAGCACGCACCTGCGTGCCCGCTAAAGATTTCTCAAAGAAGTCGGTGTCATATTCTATGTGCAGTAAATTGAGTAAAGAACTATCAGCATCGGAGATATTCTCAAGAATAGCGGTGAGTCGGCCGCAGTGCACGCTATGCAAGAAACATCTATGCACCGACGCTGTCCATTGCTAGACCATTCGACGGAAGTAATCGCCCAATTACCAGGTTAATGTATATAACGAGTAGTGAAAGACTGCCGCATGCATTGTTTGAAAATATTTAGAAACAACCCTATCAGCTTACAACTCAAAAGCAAGGACTGTTAAATGTTTGGAGTTAACTAGGATAGGTAAACGTTTTCTTTGCTTTGTACAAAGATTATAAGTGTGTGTTTGATACAAATGTATATTTTTGTAAAGTTGCGAGCATTTTTGTTATTATTCTATAATGAAAATTATAATGATGCATCTATTGCGGTGCCATAAAATGGTTATAGAATAAAAATATTTCCCTCGAAAACACTCAAATAGATTTTCATCTTTTGAAGTGTGTCGATGCTCGTAACTGTGACTTTGTTTGTATATTTGTTTTCGAAAATTGTGAATAATAATTGCAGGAGCGGTACAAGATTACTTTTTTATTCAAGGCAAGGCAATCGAGCACGGGTCATTTTGTTATCGCGGTGTTTGATTTTCTCGCTACTGTTGTATTTCGCGTCTTACACAACATGTTTGAGCAACAATGTGCAAGTTTCTCATGTCAACTTTTTGTTAAAAAAATGTTTCATTGTTTAGTCAATTTGTGGTATAGTAAAAGTTAAGGGTTTGCTCTGTTTTTCAATTTTTGTTAACACTTTGTTTTTGGGTCGTTTTTAGTAAAATGGTATAAAACCTTTTTATTTTTCTTTATTTTCACTCTTTATTCTCATTCACTGTTGTGTCGACGCGAATGTCATCTTATAATTTAGTTTTCTAAGGTTATTTAATAATATAAGTATTACAAAAGTACGTGTGAAAATAATGATTTAATAAAGATACATTTTGAATTGAATCTTTTAATAAAAATAAAATGTTAAATATTGTTTTATCAGATATTATAAAATGTTTACTTAGGGTTCCCCTCAATACATATATAAACTGAGAAAGAATAGAAAAGCACCATTAATCTTTACCGCGATTTTCGAAACAAATGTAAAAGAACATTAAAAGACATATTGCATCTTTGGTTTTATCTTTATGTAGTTTTATTTTGTCACTTTAAATAATTACCGAATGATGAAGAGTCCATGGGTAAATTAAAAAAAAACATTAACCCTGCGATGCCCACAGTTAATTAATTTTGTCCTTTACACATTGACGTCTAAAATAGGGGTATCAATTCGTTATGTTTATTTTTTACCTCAGAACAGCTACCTTTATAGACTGGCTTTTTCATTTATTGTTATAAAGTAGTCTTTTTGTTAATTTAAATGCATTTAACCGTAGATTCGGGAGATACTGGGTACTCCGAAAACTTTTTATAGCCTTATATGCATAAATAAATAAAGTTTGGGTTATTTTGTTAAATAAATCTATTGATTTTTCATAACTGTTTGATGATTCGGTAATTGTTGAATTCGGAGATAAGAATCAATGGCTTTAAATGCTCTTCTAAGTGATTACGTTACTGAGTGGAAATTAGATTTCAATGCACCAAGCATCTAAGAAAAATGTTTATGTGAATTATAAAAAGCATTGAAAGCACTTCAAAAAAATCTTTTATATGGCCAAAATAAACTCTGGGGGATCGCGCTATTTGTAAAATTGACTGAAACAAACGCGAAAGTAAGTTGGATGTTTTTACGAGTAGGGTTAGTTTAAGATGAACTTATATTGACTACATTGGTAATCAGTACGAAACAAAAGACAAAGGTTAGACCAGTGGAAAGGATATAAACAAACTAACAGGGTTCGTAAACTTTTTTTATTTGAAAAGATGATATACAATTTTTAAGCTGTGTAATTGTAATAGCCACACATGCATTAGAATTTCGACATCATGTTCGAACTCTTCAATTTAAATGTGCCGCTTTTATAATAATCTATTTATTGTTATTGTCATTTATTAAGAGCATTGAGCACCACGGAGAACGCTCTACAAAACCGAACCAAGACAATCTTTGCCGTAAGACTAATTCTTGTGTTTTTAAATACTAGGTACTGGACATAGCTCTAGCTCTAGCTAGATATTGCAGAACAGTAAACAGGGATCGGGTAACTTATTCATACACATCGTAAATAATAGTATTTTTATTACAAATATTTTAGCAGTAAAATAATATAAACAAATAATTTATAAAATACCTCATATCACAATGTAAGAGCAATAATGTTAAGAAACATACAACAATTGGCAATCAAACTTAACATTTTTAAAGGAACAAACTCGGTTCTATCAACGATTTATACACGTTAACTTCACTTCTGACGAGCGAGTGATTGAATATGGATAGAGGAAGATTGAAGAAAGTATGGATGAAATATGTAAAAGTAGCATTTAGTTTTGTAATTAACAAATTTTGTGTTAATTAAAAACTCATCAACATCAATAGGAAAATGTGTTGAACGATAGTTTTTGCTGTTCCCGTGCGGCTTCATCCCCTTGGAATTATAAAAACTTTATTGTATAGTTTACATTTGTCAAATTCTCAATTGCAAATGTCAAACTTCAAATGCACAAATGACAACGAAGGCCTTTGACATTGGATGAAAATTATTGTTACCATGGCAACATTGCTTACTTGATGTTGTCAGTTTGTAGCTTATGGTCCCTTTCCCACATGAAGGCTTTTCTTCAATTTTCTAGCGTGATAATATATAGCCTAAAGCGTGTCGTAAGTGTAGGGCTTTTTATTAAATAAAAGAATTATTCAAACATTTGCTGTATTTGCTGATATTCTACGCCACAAATAGTGTGTGTTTACGCTTTATTCTATTAGACAGATAATATAGAAGCATTAATATGGTCGTCGCCAGATGGAGTGGTCGAGAGTGGAAGCGCCCCCTAGATCTAGCATTATTATTTCCTGGCACTAAATACTGCTGTAAGAAGAAACTTGAGTTAACATACCTTTTCTAGCATGTGATAGACTTCAGCCAAGTCGACACGCGGGTAGGGAGACATTCCATATGTAGCAATCTCCCAGAGTAGTATCCCGAACGCCCACACGTCGGACTTTGTGCTAAAGGTGTTGTAAGCAAGTCCTTCGGGCGCAGTCCACTTGATGGGGAACTTAGCGCCGGCGTGAGCGGTGTAAGTGTCGTCGCGCATTAGTCTAGCCAGACCGAAATCTGCCACTTTCACTAGATGGTTCTCCCCAACGAGGCAGTTGCGGGCAGCCAAATCTCTGTTAACGTGAAATTATTTATTGAAGTACCATTCATAATTGTTCATTTAATATTTCATCTAATTAATGCCGGTAATCGATTTAAAAAAAAATCACTTCAAATCAACAGCGCTCCTTTTTACATGTTTCAATTGTTTATTGCATTTTATGGCACTGGAATATACGTCTTGACAATTAGTAATTTTGTTACTACATAATTTTTATTTTATACATATCAAACTAAATGTCTTCTCTCTGAATTTTGATGTGTGTTTAACAAAACACTGTAACATTTCTTACTTAAATATACAATTATTTTTGTGTTTTTAGCATGAAATATACCTTCCGATAACGGAAAGCGCCAATTATCGTTGAGAGTCAGTCTGTTCCGTACGGAGATCCCATCCCCCATTATTAACGCTGTTGGCGACCACCTTAAGCTTTTAATCGATGCGATTCGACATATTCCGTCTCTAGGGCCCATAGTCCAAATATGCGTAGGCATTTCCCCACGAAATCAGTCAAGATTATGAAGAATATCAAATAGTATACCTGTGTATGAAGGAGCGACTCTCCAAGTAGCTCATTCCTGAGGCAATCTGCGTCGCCATGTACATGAGAACCACAGCATCGATGTGATCACGGCTCTCGGTGCGGAGATAATCGAGCAGGTTTCCTCGGCTCATGAACTCGGTGATGATGAAGAAAGGCGGCTCGCGTGTGCACACGCCGAGCAGCTGCACCAAGTTAGGGTGTCGCATCTCCTTCATTATGGCAGCCTCTTCGAGGAAATCTTTCAATGCCATTGTATCGTCCTTCAGAGTTTTCACTGCAACCTGTCGAATAACACAAACATTTTTTTAAGAGAACGTAGTAGTTACATTAAATTAGTACTAGAATATTAATTTAACGTCTGCTCTCTATTAAAATCTTATGACTCCATGTTAAACGCTGGTTTTAAAAAATCTGTGCAACATAACCTATATTTAATCAAATACTTTGATAGATTAAACACCTTCAAAAGCACACATCGACGAGCTTAACTTCAATATATAAAGAGGAGTAGAAGATTTATTTTTAAATACTAGAAGTGAGTAAGTTAACAATTTGTTTCAGTTAAAAAAACTAACTACTACTCATACACATCATGAGCAGAAAGGTTACAGGCATTACCAACCTAGGAGAGTAAGTACAGAAAAAAAATCCCTCGACTAGAATTGTCCTGATACTCGACAGACAAAACGTTGAAAAACTTTCATGCCTCTCATTCTGGATGTGGTGTTGCACCAGCTACGTTATTTCAGTCTCAGTATTAAACATTGCACGTGACTTCGTCCGCGTGAAATTAAAAGATAGTAAAAAAATATAACCTACGTTACAACTAAATTACCTTTCTAACAGTGAAATAATGTATAAAATCGACCTAGTAATTTTTGAGTTATTTGAATACATACAAAAATACAAATCTTTCCTCTTTATAATAATAGATGAACGGGACAAAAACTATACTAACAGTAATATTTCCTCGTTTCCATGCGGCCTCGTAGACGTCACCGTACTGTCCTCCGCCGAGCTTGTGTTTCATGACAATATCAGTGCGGTCGATCTCCCACTCATCTGGTGGAGCGAGCGGGAACACTGTCGGCTTGTTACGCTTCGGCGCCGGGTACAACAGCTGAGTGATGAGCCCATCACCCAGCACTGAATGATGGTGAACCAGCTCAGCTAATGTACCGAACTTCGATTCTGATGTTACATACACCTGCGGAATAATTTGAACATATTAGATTATTAAATGCTTTTCGAGTTGAACTTGAAAGCTATCATCATCAACTTGTCCTTGTCCCTTACGGAGGGTCGGCACAGTATGTGCTGCTCTTCCATACTTTTCTATCAACCGTCATACCTAAATCCACTCCGTTCTCAAGAATATCCTCTCTCACACAATCCATCCATACTTGCTTCGGTCTTCCTCTATCTTCCGCCATTCACATTCATACCTGAAAGCTATAACAATCCACGATATTCGTTCTTATAAAATACCAACCCAAAAAATTGACTTTGGCATCCGTTTTGATCTGCTACAAAATTAAGAAGACAATTCTAGACGTTTCAGCCGTTCTGGCATTTTGACGATCTTTCATCATCATACGACTGCCCACTGCTGGACATAGGCCTTCCCCAATGCCTTCCATTTGTTTGTGTTGGTTTAAATAATGATTATGGTATGTCATAAATAGGTCCATTTTTCAACAACCATAAGGTCAATCACTAGTTTAACTTATGACATAATATATTTGTTCTAGTAAAAATGTAAAAAGACAATACCTTTCCGTCGGAGTCCTCGTTGATGCGGTAATGGTAGACGCGGCCTTCGTAACGGAGTGAGATACTCCTCTGGCCCGGACTGGACTCCGACTCGCGGACCTGTAACAACACAATTGAAAATCATCAATATACCCGTAATAAGTTCACCCCTTATTAAGGGTAGGATAACCTTTCAGTAAGGACGAATAGTGTTCTGGTGTAAGTAAAAGACGTTCACCATTGTATAAAACAATTAAGACAGAAACTACAATAATTGGACGATCAGCATACAAATCCAAAGAAGCCCACATTTGTAAAATTTCATAATTACTCTACAGTTGTTACGAAATCTAATAAAAGGGAAGGTTGGTTTGAGATAAAAATATCATATGATCTTGACACATTAAAGAAGAAATGAATTTTCATTATATTATAATAGCAAAAAAATATTACAAGGCAAACACTTACCAGAAAGCTGCCATTGATGCCAGAAGAAAGAAGATACTCGGCTGCGTTGCGAGATATCGGTCCGTGGTACCACGAGTGTTTTTCCAGGGAATTGACAGGGGTCACATAGTTGCTCGGCACCCAGCCCACACGGCCGCCCGACAGGGTGTGCGCCTCGCACCACTCGCCGCTCTTGTTGTAGCTCATGATCCTCACCTGTTCACCTGTAAACATAAATAGTACCACTCAAAACTTACATTGTAGTTATTAAATACGTTTCGTTATATTAATCGTTACTATTAACGCAACTTGCATCAACAATAGTCGGGAAACGAATCGCGTTGAGATTTGCACAGAATTTTTGTTCAATTAGGTTTGGTGACAAATTATTACAATAGAGAAATCACTCATTCGTTACATCATTAATTATTGCGAATATAAAATATTTTACATGTCTTTTTAGTGAGTCATTGTGCGGTTTTTTCTGTATGTGTTCAGCGACCTGATTCAAAATTGGTGACTAAAATTAAAGCCAAAATATATATAGCTATTGTTCCGACTAGTCAGCACATCTGTGTTAGATGCCGCATTCATAAATCACTGCGGCTAAAGGCGAGCTCACCGCTGCTGAATACTGACTACTCTAGTTTGGAAAATATATAGGTCAATTTCTCTTAAGGATAAGTAAATACCAATTTCAAATAACAAAAATTAATATAATATAGCATTTTGTAATTAATCATAGTTTTAAGTAGCTTTAAAGATATGTACTACACACTAATAAAAGTTTTAAGCCCTTATCGTAATACAGTTTAGATAGTGTTTTACACCGTGTTAAGCCTTTTAAACTGTGACTCTAGCGCTATTTTGGAGTAATATAGTTAGTTAAACCACAATACTCAAACAAAATAAAACTAGATATTAATATGGACACACTATGCCGGTGTGTATTTAGAATAAATGTAAAATATATTTTACTATAATTATAATTATTAGTATTACATTATGTAGGTACAACTCATATGTGCGCGAAATGCCCTTAACGAGTTAACCAATTACAGAATTCACCTCGGTAATTGAATTGGTCGCGCTACCGACGCACCCCCAGGGTTGATCGTTATCGGATTATTAATGCATCACATATAACCCGATGAAAACCACTTTGCTATCATAATATTGCATACGTTAGGTAACTAACGCTCGTTAACATTATTAAAATTTCAATATACCTAGCTATGTTCGTTTTGACTCTTACAAAAACATTTATATGCGGTAGTCATGGAAGTAATATGTACCCGAATTTATTTCCACACATTTCAATATAAAACCATAGTCGAATGTTCCAAAAAAAGGCATGTTCTACATACAAATATATATTAGAATTTAAGATTTGAAGATTTCTGATAGACATGTAGAAAAGCGTAAGATAACCGGAATGGTATCAAAATGAAGATATTCTTGTATTTTATCAGCAAAACAAGATCCTTACAAGTAACTATACAAAATTATATCATAGTTGTATCAAGTGAAACGGTGACATCCCTGAATGTAGTATATACCGAAGCTTTCAACGCGTATAGGGGGGAGAGTACTAAAAGCATCAGAATTCAATCAGATGCCCAGTCAATATGTCCGTATATTGACATGTTGAAAGGGGCTTAATAATACTCACAGAGTGGGGTATATGTGAAGTATATGATTGATACTGATTCGATTATTTCTCTAGCTGCGACCGATTGTTTCCTCCTAAATAAAGCTAATTAAAACTGTGAGGACATGTCCCACCACTTGCTGATAGAGGCTCAGATAGTTTAAAAATGACGTCACTGTCAGATAAGGTAACAAAATCCGATATTTCCATCACATATTTTACACGTTGAATTGTTATCAGACAATTAACAATTTGGTGGGACAGGCCCTTAGTAATTTAATCTAAAATTATTAAATTCCTCTTCAACGCACAAAATATTTCTAAAATAGAAACTCGCGATAAGATGGGTACAAAATACGTCAACCCTTGAAATTAATAAGGGGAACAAAGTAACTTCTTTATCCCTTTGAAATGTTCTAGATAACTTAAAAGAGAAAATATTCTTCCCGCCTGAAAGGATAAGTTTTAACAAGACTTGCGTAATTATATGCTCTGGTGCTGGGTTTTCTTATTTGATGCCTGAGGAAAAATCTTGCGATTTCGAACAACAAAGTTCTACGATGCTGACGGCCATTTTTAATAAGTAGTAATTATAGAAAATGGCGGATACTACTTTAAAAAGAAATGTTAAAAACTATACTTCATAAAAATTATTTTACTTTATATGATACTAGCTTTCGCCCGCGACTCCGTGCGCGTGGAATTAAAAAAAAGGAACAAAAGCGAGTGGCCTATATATTCTTCCAGACTATCCTCTAAGTCTATACCATATTTCATCGAAATCCGTTCAGCCGTTTAGGCTACAAACATCCATCTATCCATCTAAACTTTCGCATTTATAATATTAGTATGATGTAATAAGATCTATTGATTTGATTTCTCGTCGTCTTCCGACAAGAGACAACATAACTAAAAGGTGCATTCATCCACTTTCAAATTCGGCCTACTTATGAAATTAAAATTCAGGGAGCAATGACAATATATCCACAATCATGAAACCAATTTTAGTTCAATAATTTTCAATAATGATGCTATTTATAGTTAAATAGAACGAATAACTTAAGACGGTTCATATCGTAATTTAAACCAGCAACAAGTCTTTGTATGCATCGTTATCCAGGCGCACAATTTCCGTAATAACATGTTCAAATACATAAACCTGAAAATGGCGCAACTTTGAACAAAGAGGCGCAGACGTCGCTCTGTTTGAATTCTGTCAACTGCACGCACCGCTTTGACTCCTCGAGCGGCTTTGAGCAAACTACGTCGGTGCAATTTTCCAGTGACAGCCACTCTAGACCCGTTTAAACCCACCGATCAAACTTCATATTGTTTTTGAAGGCACAATTAAAAGTTCTTTGTCGCATTGGAAATTACTTAAAGCTTTCAGAAGCCAAAGGATTGACGTTTTAATTTTGCTAGTAAAACAGAATGCTTTGGCAGGCTTTTCATTTAATATTTATAAAAAAAAACATAAACGGATTTACCAAAACTATTTAGGTTTGTTTTTAGTTGCTTATCGCATCACTATATACCATCTGAAATTGAAAAAAAATGTTGATGCCCTAATCACTGATTTACTGTATATACCTATATATTCGTACACTATATTCTAAACCGTTTTATTAAAAAGTTGCTTGAATTTTACAAAATAAAATATTGTCCCATTTATCTGCGAATGTTCAATGAAAAGCCAATCAACAAGAAGGGCTTCCATTGAGAGCGAAATAGATTGCTTCAAAGCATTTAATAAAACGAATTCTATAGAGGTTTATAATATTAAATTGAAAAATCTATAACATTAAAGAAAATGAAATTTCTTAAGCTTATGTCTGTTCTTTTGAGGTCTACCTAAAGCCTAGTTACTAGTTAATGACATTTATATCACTTATTTAAAATGAATAAACAATTTGCCTTTTTAAAACAACGCTGCCTACACAAATGTAGAAATTTCTTATAATTGCCTTATTTTCCTTCCAGGACATTTGTTGAGATTACACCAACTAACGAAGACTAAGCAGTAAGCTCCAACAAGTGAGGTCGTCGCTCTGACTAGTAGCGGCCCGTCCTACACATCGTTAGCCGGTAAGAGGTTACCAACCTTTTAAGAGATAATTTTATACGAGATAGAATAAAAATATGTATCAATGAATAAAAAACATTGTAATCTATTAACACTTGTACTGAAATGGTTTTAATTACATAACTGTCGTTGTTTAAACTTGCTCGGATCTTACTAATATTGTAAATGCGAAAGTTTATATGGATAGAGGGATGGATGTTTGTTAGAGTTTGTAGCCTAAACGGCTGAACGGATCTCGGTGAAATTTGGCACAGACGTAGAGGATAGTTTGGAAGAACATATAGGCTATTAACTTTAGTTATTTTTTTAATGCCACGCGGACGGGATGGCAGGCGAAAGCTAGTTGTAATTAATACACAAATCTTAAAATACTCGTATAGATTCCTATTAATAAATGTTGTTTCCCACGATCGGATTACTTATCAAAAAAGTTTTTAAATAAACAAAAACTTTTTACAAGTAATATTTATGGGCTTCTTGTTGATTAGTTCTGAGAAAAAGGACAAAGTCAAGAATTACTGGTACCAAATTAATATAATTCGGGACCGGCAAATGTAAATCGGCGAACGAACGAAACAGTCTCAATTGATTGTTTCCTTTGTAAGCATTACTCCTTTATGATACCAAGAGGAAATAAAACATTTAAAGACAAACATCTTCCCACTATGTCGTCTTTTTGTCAAATCATTATTTAGAAAAATGGGAGAGGAGATAAAAAGAGAAGAGTTTTTTTTAAAGCCAAATTGACATCTAAATATTTAATTCAACATTTAAAGTGCAATCAGCGATCAGCATTAGACTTGATTGGATTGTGTGCCACCTATAAGCATTGGCCATTCCGTCCCAAATTAGTACTCGGATATCATACGTAAATGGATCGATAGAGCTTATATATGTAAACCCATTGTTATCCACAGTTTAATTTTGAACGAACACCTTATTCATATAGAGATACACAAATCATCGCCATTATCCATTGCCAAGAAAACCGTCGCAATAGAGATGATCTATTACTTGAATTAAAAATGTTTAGACACCGTGAATTCAAACAACTCCTCAGATTTTCTTATAAGCAGAATTTAATCACAGGAACGAGTAGGAGTAAATAAAAACGACAGAATAAAATGTAAATTTAAATAGAGTCGTCGTTCCTAGCGTTTTTGCTCGACAAATCAATAGATCTACATTGAACAGTTGGAAAGGTCATCGATACAATTGCTCAAGGAACTCTGACTGTAAAATTGTAAGGAAATAAATAGGTTTCTATACGTATAGTTAAAAGAAATCTTTAATGAAGTATATTAATCTAGGTATCACTATAATTAAAAATAAAATGTTCCTAATTGTTTAATGGACATTGTTTTAAAACTTCAAATGAATATACAATATTGTGTTATGTAATCATTTCTAGATACAATCTCACTTTGTATTAAATTTAGTAATTGCATTTCAGATTAATTTGAAACACGACTGAGTTTGTCATTTATACTTATTGGTATTATACAAAATGAAAAGTTTAATTAAAATATATGATAAAATATATAATATTATATTTTATATGTATGCTTAACAAATATAATTAAAATTGCGCTCATTTCTCGTTTTCATCAGAAAATCATATTACATTTTATTTTATGTTAAATTCACCGTTGGAAAGGAAATGAATCTCGGCAAGTTTCCTCGTTTCCGATTAAATAAAATTCAATACCGCAGTAATATATATTTCAGTGAGCCTTTTAAAATTGAAAATATAGATATTCCACTGTGGAAATATCGATGTCTTATTTATCACGTACAAAATAGCTGGCTTAAATCTGACTAATAACTACGTATTATGTTCTACATTAAATTAGTTCAGATGAAACCAACGGAGAGCATAATTGCCTTAACAGAATTAATTTTGTATTAATTAGTGAGCGCACCTGTCTTGATTGCGAGAGGGTACGGGGTATCGGCGCGAAATGCTTCTGTCAGGTGTACTGACACGCTTCGACAAATCGTGAAAGAGTCTCACATCCAATTATTATCATTTCTTTTATCAATATACAACCTAATTTGTGCTTATGCTAGTTTACCGAACACGCTAAAACTGAATCGTGCCGTTTTAAAGTGTGTATGCAAGTAGCCGAAATGCATAGTCTAATGTTCTCGTGTGAATCTAGCATAATATTAGGTTAACCAGTTAATTCGTATCCGTAACGCCGGTATTTCTGGGTTAGATTTCAAAACGAGATAAGATTTTATTTTTCAATAATCTTTAGTTAAATGTTTTAGAAGCATCCGTATTCCGTGAAAGTTTATTCTTATTTAATTGTGTAACAAATATTTCAATGTCAAGTATTACAAATATGATGTAACCATCTAAATTTTAACAAGTGAAAGAAATCACTTAGTAATCTCAACAAACCAATAAGAAATTAATAATAGTTTTTCTTTATAACTAGAAGACTGTAGACGGTTTACTAATTAATTAACTGCTCCGAGCAGTAGACGTTACGTTCCGGCTCAAAAGTTCTTTTTATAAAGTACTTCAACTAGAAAAGGAAAATTGATAATACGGAAGAAATTATTTCAGTACAGTGTAAGCGGATTAAGTTACCCCACCACCCCAACTGGTCTGACCGTCAGTACAGTTCATATAAAGAAAATTTCACAATTTAATTTCCTACCGCAGCGCATAGACCGCACATTTCACTGTGGGTTCTGTAGTCGGGAATATTAAAGCCCCGCAACTTTATATCCGTTGGAGTTACCTTTCTTGAGGCTAAGTTGATTTTCGCCTCCCGCCTGGAAGTCGTACAATGCAACGAACAGTTGGGGATCATCGTCTTCTTGGTGCGCGAGAAGATCTTCCTTTGACGTCCATCTGTGCAAAAAGCGTTCTTTGTACATTAACTAGATGTACTTAGAAACTTCAAAAGAACATGCAAATTAAGTAATGATAATAACGCTGCTGTCGGTTTTCGTACCCATACCCTTTTTCTACATATACAAAGCGTTCGTTCTCTGGATATTGTGGGATCTTTATAATTAAGGTCTTTATTTTAACATCTGGCGAGACCCTCACTTTTTTGTTTTCATAAAAAGGTTGCCTAAAGAAGGCGGTATACGCACAAAGCAATATGACAAAAAGTACTTAAACTGGTAAAAGTAACAGGATTAGTAGCATTACTTCAATCCTAGACGTATATTTCCGACAGAGCTATATAACAGCCTAGCATTAATCGAGGGACTTATCACTGCCCTTTACTTACCAACAATTTCTAAGTATCATTTTAAGTCGAGACATTTTGTAGTATATTAGTGAAGTTGTCCCTATTGTCGTATTCAATTAAGGAAGCATGTTGTAAATAGGAACCTGTTAGCGGTCTCGAGTAGCTGGGGTGTTGGGGGCGCGGCGCTTGTGCCTTCCCCATCCGGCAGGTCAGGTATGTGTGGTAACGGCCGGCTTTGGCGCAACGCTTCTGTAACAATTACAATTTTTATATCTGAACAAGATATGACATAAAACGGTATCAAGAGCATCCGTAATCGAGGCTATTCGTCAAAATTTTAAACTGATTTAGTTTAATTTAACTTACTAAAACTCTTCGTCGCGATTAATTATTATAGACTATCAAAGAGTATTTTTTATATTTTGAATAAAAGTAATTTTTAATACTCCTATACTAACTAGCATAATAACAGCTTTCTATCTACATCATAAAAGCCTTATATTGATCAATAAAACTTTTAATCTACAATCTACCGATTAGAAGGAACACGACGTCAACGTTAAGGACTTGGAGTCACGTTACTGAAAGAAGTACAACCGAAACAAAGATAAAAGCGGGGTTCACGTGAAGTCTAGCCGTATTAAGGGATTGCTGGGGAACTATAAGCTCTCTCGTTGCAAGAACGTACTTCGTCTTAGCGATTCGTTCGCTCCACACAGTTGGGTTACATTTCGCAATACTTGAATTCAGATATATTTTTAAATTACATTTCGAGAATACTGCGAAATGTTATTGCTTCATAAAGCGGTTTGAATCAGCACGTGCATTTAAATGTTGGTTAATTTGGTAAATTGAAAATCATTGATTTTATTAATTATATTAATTTATTCTCGGAATCTATATAAACAAAAATCAATACGTATCTATGTTATTACAATATATAATAGTTATAGGAATATAAAGAGTAGCATTTATAAAAGTCTTAGGACCAGCATAATCTACATCTGTTGCCGATTGGGTCCACTCGACTTTTAAACCACGACCTCAACGATAACTGGTATAGAATAGATTATTTTGTGTTACGTCTGACGAGTAAGTCGAATTCGAGAACAGTTTCCCTTCCTAAACTTTCCTAATAAAAATAGTTGATTTGTTGAAGATTGTAATGGATGGGAGAAGAAAAAATATTTTTCTATTTATCCCGCCTGTTCCTTAAAAATAGGCAAAACGCATCTGAAATCAGCTTATTTAGCGATATCGAGTGGCTTCGTGTTTGTTTTTCACCTTCTATTAATCATATTTATTAAGTTGCAGTTGCGTAATTGTAGTTACTCAGTTTTATCAAAACCGTGATTAAGTGTATTAAAAAACAAAAATATTATGGTTCAATTAAAAGTAAGGGGCATGTGCACAGTGTGCACATAATGCGGACGGTAATGTCGCCACTCGCCACACATGGACGGCGGCGCGGCGGTGACTCAGCTGGTGAGCCGTCACCGACGCCGATCGTTATCCTATCCTTATTATTTAACATAACATTCTAAATTATTCAATACCAAAATTGAACCTTATAATTCAGTTAAAACACATTCGAAAATGAACCATATTTTACCGATATTAGAATTCAATATTTTTTTTAAATAGAAATCGATTAGCAAGCAGACGGCTGCAGATGTTTTGTGACCATCGCTACCCATCAACATCCGCAAAAATCTCAAGGGTTTATAGATTCGTTTCCAGACTTTTTTTAGGTAGGGGACAGAATGTGATTTAGTAAGAGCATGCATCCCACGCTGAGGGGTAGGCAGACTCCAGACTTCCGTTAGGTGCAGTCCTAGGACACCTCTTTCCCATTTACGCGTCATCCTTTGTTAATGTCTATCTCTTCAACGTGACCCATCTCAGGAAGCATGCCCTTCTCAACTTAAATCGAAATATCGTAAATCTGGTATCAATAATTCATTTTATAATCTTAAAAGTTTACGTGGCAATTAACGACGAATTTAATTCAGTCAAACGAGTATTGTACGAATACTTTACAATATTTGTAATTGAAACATATTAAAAAAACTAAAAATCCTCTGTAGATTTTAATAAGACATTATAAAAATAATTACCTCCTTGCCAGTCAGGTTATAAACAAAGTTTAAATAACTTCACGTTGGAATTAACCCTCATTGATGCATGAGTTCATAAGTTTGTACGAGTCGATAATAGTGACTGTCTAAATATAGGCAAATACCAATCGTACTATGTTTAATAACATTTTATGTTTTGCTACCATTTCGTTTGTTAAAAAGACTGGTAAAACGCCCCGATCAAAATACTAATGTTTTTATAGAAATTAACTCGCAACACAAAATTAATCTAAACCGGAGTATTATAAATCCGATTACAATTAAGTTTGAACTATAAATGTATTTATTCATAGAGCATTATTTTGTGATAGACAAAGAAAGCGTATAAATATACGTGTACATAGTAGAATACCGTTCTAGTAAGAAAGGAGGCGTAAGAATGACCGAAGACATGTTGCCCTAGTTCCGTGTATTGCAATGGAATTCACAATGAAGCGCGAGCGCCAGAAGGCCAAGATTGTCAATCTTTATAAAGCCAATTCTTTGTATACGAAGGAAGATTCGTCTTCTGAACCAACACCTTTACAAAAGATCTCTTTTATTTTAAGTGACTGAGAGTTGCTATCCTATATACGCCTGTATAGATGTTTTGGCAGTGGATGTTCACCGTGACCTGCAATATTAAACTGAACAAACGAAATGATCAACGTAAGGAAGCCTTGTCATCCATGTAAACCGCAATAACGTAGCATAAGCGTAAGGATCGGTTGTGTATTGATCAAAGATGGCGAGGTCTAACAGTGGACAAATTTAAATTAGTAATGTGGTTCTTAACATGTATGTACGTGATCTAAAGTTTTTACGGCGCATGTATCATATCTTAGGCTGACATTTATAGAGCGTACTTAGACTTAGCTTATACTTCTATCTAGCATCTTTCTATCTTACGAGTTAATGGTAAGTGAATCGCGTGAACAAAAAAAATGCCTGAGCTGTCGCCGGATATGTAAGTACTCAGTAAATTCTCAGCTCATTTATTTTAATTAATACTCAAATTCGAACCTGAGATTATTCTGAACAAGTAATCCTGAGCGAAGTCGAAGTGCCTGTATAAATTTCAACCTACGTGATATAAAAATTCCTCTAATATATCTCAACTGACTTGTAACGAAGTCTACCTGATACAAATAAATGTAAGTAAATCAATCAAAGTATCGGTGTGGCTTGAGCATTAAATACGCAAAGGCCGGGAGAGTTTAGCGGTAAACGGATACGGGACGGCGGCGCATAAATACGATTAATTTATTGGATTTGCAAGGGCTGGTGTCACTAGCGGCGGTGGGAACGAGAAAGGACTATGTCTGCGAAGGGTGGGGTCTGAAGTAGATTTATTGAACGTTGAATTCGTTTTATGCTATTTTTTACTTTGTTTAAAATCAACGGGTATGCCAAGCTATGGGTTATGCAATCATAGAAAAAAAAGAAGAAAAGTAAATATTTGTTTAGGTTGCATATTGTTGTACAATTTTAAAAGGAAAAACAGATCATATGAGTACATCACATCACACTAAGTGAAACCCGTCACCCGTTAATTGAAATGTCGGAGAACTGAATTAAGCTGCCAATTCCATTTATTTCGATGAGAATTGTACACGATGTAAAAAAAGAAATGGAAAAACTACAATTAACACACGCTGCATTCAGACATGGTACAGACAAACAAGGTTGGAACATGCGCGGTTAACTTTATACGAATTAATGAAATAACAACTTCAGTGCGATAAACACAAATACAGCTACAAATTAGAATTTATGATATGTTATAACGGACCTGTTCTACGCTGTTAACTAAAATGTAAAATCAACTTAGCTACGAACTGAAGTTACAAACAACTAATTTCCATGAAAGCTTTGGTGCATTTTCTGTGTATTTTGCCAGTCAAAGGCTGTAATTAATGGAATCTAAAGTGCGCACCTTGTTTACACTATAAGTTAGCAATTTCGAAAATTACTTCGCTTCGAGTATTAGTAAGTAGCAAACACTAACACAGGCAAGTTGCTAATAAAATGATTTGGCTAATTAACTTATACATTAGTATCAGAAGTATTAAGTGAAGGATTTTTCTTAATTATGCGTCGGCCACATTTTACTGCATATTAAGCTAGCTCATAATACTACGAAAGATCATATTACCAATTTGATACCGATCGAAGTGTATATGATTAGAGAGAAGACGAAGCGGTATAAATTAACATAAATCTTAATCAGCTCATCGATTAAACAACTAATTAACTTTTACTTTCGTCTTCATCTGTTCTGCACTTGGTAAAGAAATTGTAAGTTTTTTTGTATAATATAATACAACAGTATTATCTTCGACGCAACTAGATTCAAAGAAGGAACGTACGTTCTGCAGGCTTTTATTGTAATACAACACGTATAAGAATACGTTACATAAACATTAACTTCTGATACTTACAATTATAGAAATGTGACTGACGAAGTGATAACATTTTAATAGTACAAAATGAATTAAAACAGAACGAGCGATGGGGACAAAAAATGAAAAGGGGACTGAACTTCTTTCGAAAAATGCGCAGAAGCATGTTTTAATGTATGTTTGTTCTGTATAAAATTTGACCTATTTGTTCCCATTGTCCAACATTGGCTTCTTTATCTAATGAAAAAGAGATATAAAATATGTTTCATATAAGTATCTGTTGTTGTTGTTGTTTGACACTAACGATAATCACACAATACTTCTTGCGTTATATTGGTCTTGCTTGGTATATGCTTTATGATAGATATTTCTAATTTACTTTATAAAATGCATATATTTTAGCTATTTATTAGATAACCTGAATATATAGTTAACGGATAAGATAAGATAAAAAATGTCAGTAAATTCTCAAGTGAGTAAAGTCGTCGATATCAGAATACATATAAATATCAAGTTTCGAGTTTATAAGAATGTCATTAGTCGCCTATAATTATCTATTCTTTAGTAGGAAGGTATGTTCTTCATCACACCTTCCGTATCTTCATACGGATGAGAAAAAGAGGCCATCCTCGGATTTCATGCTTCAACTAAACTTCAACGAAACAAGGACTATTTTGTCTACCTAATTAAAAATGTCTCCCTTTCTAAAACATCGAACAGATCCTATTTCTGAACAATCTAATTGTATTTCTGAATAGCTGTTCCCATGCGACTTCATCCGCTTAAAATTATAAAAAAATCATTTCATTGTTCACATTTGTCAAATTATCAATTGCAAATGTGAAAATGACATGACATGATGTCAAACCATGGCAACCTTGCTTCCTTTATGTTGGCAGCAAATTATAGTCTCTTTCTCACATTAGGGTTTTTATCCAAAATATTTACCCTTAAGTTTAACGGCGTGAAAATATATAGCCTAAAGCATGACGTAAGTGTAGGGCTTTTTATTAAAAAAATAATTATTCAAAAATATGCTGTAATTGCTGACATCTTAGGCAACAAAGAAGTGTGTGTTTACGCTTTATTATATTAGTACAGATAGATATAGATAAATGCAGTACCTAATATAGCCGTTACGTTTTAATTCAAGCCCTGTTAATCTGTAAATGCCTTTTCAAGGCAAACAGTGGCAATTCAGTCACAAAAAAAAACGTTTTAATTGGGACATGCCTTTTTATAATAAAAGAGGGCAAACGAGCGGCGGGAACACCAAGGTCATGCCCATGGACATCCGCAACGCCAGAGGAACTACAGATGTGTTGGCAGCCTTTGTGGAAATGGTAGGTGCGCTTCTTAAAGGATTAAGTCGTACTGGTTTGAAAATACCGCCGCGGTTAGACCATTCTTGTATTAGAAACCTACTCTCCTCGGGTTTAAATTTAAATACTATTCAATTTTATACTGGTAAAGTGTGCACATAATGTTATGAAACATTGTAGTCGCGTTGGTAAGACATATTGTGTACAAGGACGTAGGGTGGTTTAGAGGGAAGGGAGGCGTCACCTCCTCTTTTCCGCAAAATGTTCCCTTTGATCTTTGTAGCGTGTAACACAATAAAATACGTACGGAGCGCATGTTGCTCCTAACGCCAGTCTCGTCACACCTATGCATTGTAAACGACAGCTGTTAGCGGACTACGCTCTTCGTTGCAAACAACGTGAACATTTTTATCGCAACGCTTTTGTACTTTATATATAAAAGAGATTTAAATAATGTATACTGTGAATTTATAGTTGAAAACTAGCGAGAAAGGAAAAGACAAGAGAACATTGAAAGTTGTTGTACCGACAACTAAGATGACGACTTAAATACTACCTTTTCGGATTATTTACTTGATTTTTAGATTTCACATTAAGTGGTTCTGCCTTCGACCAAACTAACATGATATTGTTTTTCATCATATTTTTCTATAGAAATAGAAATAATTTTATTGAAAAATAAGAGATTAACAATTACAATAACAGTTATACCAATTAAAAGATAAATACAATATATCTTTGAATATAATAGTTTAATTCTTTTCCGGAGAAATATATTAATGTGTCGCAGAAACATTCAGTTATACGAAAGGAAACTTGCAAGACTATAAATCATGCATCTGTTCGTAACCCTTTTTTTGCCAGCATCCGTTCTAATCCATATATTTTATTCATAAAGCTGATCAATTTACATCTACTTATAATAAACATGCAACAAACAACACGTCTACGTGAACAATCACAATAATCTGGCAAAAAATGAAATCTAGCAACTTTTTACTCCTCCAAAGTTTTAATAATAAGCGTAATTTAATAGGAAAGCTCAATTTGAAGTATAGAATTCCAAGTAATTCGAAATAGTCTAATAATTATTTCCAGCAACCTTACCAATCTCACAATACATTTTGTTATAATAAGTTTGAAGTAATTTAATTTTAGTAGCTTACATTTTCACTAGGTATATTCCTTGTCTCGATAAGTAATCCGTACACGTTCGGATGACAAAGGTTTTCTAAAGAAATATCTAACAATACCTACATGATCAAAGAGCTTGGATTCAAAGGAGTTTTATTACTTTAGATATTGTTAAAATAGAACATTTTTTTAAAGCAAATGTACAAAAATAAAGATATTTTATGAATTGATTTATTTATTTGTTAAAGTTTTTCATTCAAATAAATCGAAATATGCTAGTAAATACATCTCCTGAATAAAATTGCAACGAAATATTTTATATTGGTCGTGGTGTTCGATGTTACCCTGTGAACGTTCAGCTAACGAAGCAATTACAGACTGAAAGCTATAGACTATATACAGGCCTTTCAACCACCAAGTAAATAACGTACACCGTACCTACAGTAATTGGCGGTCTGCATTTGTACATACACAAAACTGTATACTACATCCTGTAGGCACAAATGCGTACATTGGACACAACGAAATAAAGAGCAGTGACGCACAAAAACTAATCAATCAGTGTCGATAGATTCATACCCTTTGTATGTACGCAAAAACTGGAAAATTAAATTATACCATTTCATGTAGTACCTGAAACTGTTATAAATCACAGTTTCATTTTATCTATTATTCAGTACTGCGAAATGAGCGTTTTCATCCTAAAGTATAATTTTATATTTTAACTAACAGATATTGTATTATATGATTTCAAATGTAAGCTTTATTTTATACGTTTAAGAGTGAAATAAAAAAGTTGTAGTTTCTTACATGTCCCGTTCTGGTTTTAATAATCTTTGGTAAAATAGACCAAGTTGACTGACAAGCATATGAACACCTCTAAGGTTTTTTTATCCTTAAATCAGATGTTCTCATTGCAACACTGGGATTAATAGTTAGCGGCGGAACGGTTACAGATTTAATCGATACTTTGGCCTTGTAGAGGAAGGTTGCGTTACCACATTGTTATTGAGTTAGCATAACAAGAGCACCAAATATAGTTTTGTACAATAGCAATTGAAGAGAATCGCTATTCGTTACCGCGATACATATATAAACATGCCTTCATGTTAGCTATGTATTTTGATACATTTTTGCCGCTCATTAAGTCGTTTTGCTAAAACTAAAAGTCTTATAACTTGTTAACTGCTTCTATATCCAGTTGTAGTTCATAAGAAAATAAGGAGATTTTGGATAGCACGAAAAGGTTTTATGATGAATCACTACAGTGATTTACTAAATTCATAAACATATATACTTAATTGAAAGCTCTTGCCTACATTCATGTTGTTGAAAAAAATAGAAAATAAATAGACAGATATTTGATATTTCATTTATAAAAATATTGCACGAAGCTCGGACTATGTTTTAATGAATATCGCATACAACTCATCTCGGCGGCAAAAAGTCTCGCGAAGACGGAAAATCTCATTAATGAAGTCGACTGCGCTGCACCACAGTGACATTTATTTTATTTTATAATTATGAAAGTTACATGCAAAGTTTGAGCATCGTCTCCAAGTTTATAAATTATTATTTTTATTTATGAAATGTCCACTTCATAATATCGCAACCAATCTATCTATACTTCTATACTATTATAATAAAGCGTAAACACACACTTCTTTGTTGCCTAAGATGTCAGCAATTACAGCATATTTTTGAATAATTCTTTTTTTAATAAAAAGCCCTACACTTACGTCATGCTTTAGGCATTTTCACGCCATTAAACTTAGGGGGTAAATATTTTGGATAAAAACCCTAATGTGGGAAAGAGACCATAAGTTGCTGCCAACATCAAGAAAGTATAATTGCCAAGGTTTGTCATGTCATGTCATTTTGACATTTGCTATTGATAATTTGACAAATGTAAACAATAAAATAAAGTTTTTATATTTTCACGCGGATGAATCCGCACGCGAACAGCTAGTAAATAATATGTACGTTGTGCGTTCCTTCCTTTAAAGGTTGTATTTGGCACGGAAATATGTACAACATGACTATAAGTAACTAAATTAATATGAATAACATTATTAACATCACATTTTTAATTTTGGTTTTGGTTTTTTTGCGTAATGATAGACAGCAAATCTCTAGAATCCATGTCAATCAGTTTTAACGGTCTCCGAATGGGGTCGGTCCTCGGCACCGCGAGTACTTAATTTGCAACCCCAGCGCATTTAAACTATTGACCCAACCGGTACTCTTGATGATTGTAGCTATTGCTGTGATTTTTGTAACTATGTTTTATTCTAGACCAAACATACTCGTATTTATCGTTTTTGTCTTAACCTTGAACGGGAATATTTAATATGTTACACGGTCATAAAACCGTAAATTCGTCACTTTCATAGTGGATTCGTTTATGTTTTGGAATTTACCACGATTCTATGTCATGGGAGAGTTTAATTTTTAAAGATGTCGGAAATATAAAAATTAATCGATCTTTACCATACATTATACCATGTAGGCTTTACCGTTAATATATAATACATACATACTATATGTGTGTAAGAATACAGTAATTGTGAAGAATAGAATAATTGGCATCACTTGGAACAAAAAATATTATAGTAAACTGGGATAGTCTTTTTAACAGGGGACGAATGGTGACCAATGTCGCGTGGGAACGTTGCCAGAACCGGTCGATCAGGCCTTGCACCGTTCAAGCCTTAGGCCGTTGCCGATTACAACGAAACTGCGCTAAATCACTTCATTATCAACAAGATTCAAAGATAACTATAAACATGAGTATCTATAGCAGAAACACCTATACCAAACATTTTGTCGCCCCTCTTATTCTCTTTGAAACAACAGAGATGTTTCGTACTGATTTAACTGGCTACTTATTCCCAGTTTTTAGTAAATAGAATTCCTACAGCCTAAGTTAACATAGTATTAAAATTAATATGTTGATAATCAAGTCCTTAAAAAAATAAAGTGCTTATCAAACCTTTCATTCTATACAGACGAAGTAGCGTGCACTAACTGTTCATACTTCGTATTACGACTATTAATTTTGCGATGTACAAAAAAAACTTCGTTATTAATGAGGGTAATTGAGCGAATACGTAAACATAATAAGCGACTACTTGGGGCGATGTAATAATTTAAAATTCCAATAGCGTACTGATTATAACATCGCAACGACATTGAATGCTACGAAAATCAGGCAAGTATAAAGTTCACGCACGCAATTGTTCTGGTCATGGGCATAACTGAAAAGTTAACAACTTATAATCAGCGAAACCGGCGTTCGATCTCTACTTGAATACTTTAACGCATCACTGAAAGATTCATTCGTACATACAACTGTATGATTATTGATTATTCGTATATCAAATAAAGCGCATAGAGAGACCTAGATAGTTATAGCTGTTGTATGTTAGGCCGATTCACCACCCGCGTTCTGCCACAACAAACATTCAATATAACGCACCTTTCAATATTAATAGTCTTTTAATAGATGCCCTAATTGACCGATATACCTCCACTAAGTTCGAGTTTTACTTTCGTACGTTTCAACGGCTGCACATGTTCATTATAGAATATATTTAGGTCAATCGCTAATTTCGTATGCAGAATAGAACTCTAACTACATATAAGAAAAGCAAAACATTGAAAGATAGAATGAGAAGTCTAGTCATATGTTTATTGAAAATGCAATATCCGAGAACTCCAAGTACAATCTTCCGGCGAGGTAATAAAACGTCTCCTCCAATATATGCGTTACGAGAAAAATTCTTAAAATTCCAAGATGCAATTTCATATATTGCAATTCTTCCTGGGAGCGGCATTTTCCGTAAGCGTTTTCATTAGATTTTGCGCTTCTTACATACTTTCGTAGATAGAAAGCTAGTGCTCTTGTCGCATGAAGTCGTGGTCTCCACAATGCGTGCATTTAAAGCGCACGTCAGACACTGGGGCCACAGACCGCAACAAGCCCAACTATTGTCTCGTCGCGGTATTCAAAACTTCACTTGTACCGAATTCAATATCCAATTACCACCTTTATTTGTAAACTGGCTGCCGCCGCATCCCGCATCGTTGTTTTAGTCTGCAGTTTATACCTATTATATTTGATGAATGGGGTATGAGGCTTACGTAGTAATTGCATTTTGATGCCGTTATAGAATATCTGAATTGATTGGAAATATCACAACCGACCAAATCGAAAATCAATTAATGTCATAAAAACGATCAGATCGGATAGTACCGATCATAAATCGGATGCAATACCTATTTCGTCAAAACAAGAAATTTCATATCACCTATTTCGTTTAAATATTAAATATTTTATTCAAAGACCTAGTCGCAGATTCAATAAACATACACCGATAGAACTATTTTCAGTTACTCGACGACAAAACTTTTTTCTGCCGTCACAACATTATAGCGCTCCACATGAACAATTACTGCCAAGTATCAAGTCCGTCGCCTTGTGTCCTTGCATACAATATTCTCCGAGTGTTTATATCACACGTGCAACGATGATTATAACATACAGACGACAAATGTGTAGGTATTTTTGTATTCTAGCTTCTTAAGCCTCTCAGCAACCACCTTATTACTTAATTTTTATCAATAAAATTTCAAAAGATAAGAAGAACATAGATAAATATTGTTTGCATTATAATTAGTCAAACTAATAAAAACCTGTTATATTTTATATTATTTTTATTTCTATATTTGTTTAAGACTACTAGCTATACCAAGATTTGGATATTTTATTCATTCAAGTTTCTTTTTACGATACAACGTAGACATCTCTCATTTTTTTTAAATGATTAAAAGGTGTCACAATGTGTTTGGCGAAGTGTGAAACAAACGACAATCTCATTTAGCCACACACATAACATGTATTACATATTCCATCATTAGATATTATAACGCGAAGCCGGTTCTAACACTTTCGCTGTTAAACTTTCGCTAGGCTGATTCTCTGATTCAAGTTCAGCAATTACATTATACCTCCTCAACTTTGTTAACAATGAAAGCAAGGTTTAAAACAAATACAGGTCAAAGTTAAGCTAGCTTTACTTTGTTTTAGTGATGCGTTAAATGCAGCTTACGGATGGGGCACAACGCCAGGTTACTCTAAATGGAATGTGATTGTGTGGTAATTTGAGGCGCGGCTGCCCATGCGCTTCCGGTCGCCGCTTAGGGCAAATGCATAATAGACTTTTGCTTATTGAGTTTATGTCTAGGAAGACCATCAGATCAAAAGTCTTATAACAGCTTTACGATGTGGTCTTTCCAGATACTTCTATACCATCACATGTATACCTTTTTTGCTTTTTTGAGGGTAAGAAAACAAACGTAGTGATAATTTGACGAACACCGTCATTAATAAACATTCGCAACAGTATTACAACTTAGAAAAAACGCAACACAAAATAGCTCTTTCGACTTGAATTGAGAGTAATAGATCAAGAAGTAATAATAGGTCATCTTTGATAGAGTAGGAATAATTCTAGGTATACTGGATGCACCACCAGTAAAGTACTGTTAAACTTCTAAATAAAATATAGCACTGGTAAAACTTGGCAATAGCCGATCATCGTACAAAAAGAGCGCAAAGCATTATTATACTAGTTTTAATAGCTGTTATAAATCAAATCCAAAGTTTTCATACAAAGCAAGTAATTATGCCCATGTTGATGTAATGTCCCAAAATGTATGTAATAGTAATAAAGTATACTATTCCTAATGTTAATGACTTACAAAAATATTTTTTCTAATCCAATTACAAAGCACAATGATGGGAAAGTCCCAAGCAAAACTTCATTGTCCTACAACATAATATGCATATGTTTTGGGTAGACTCATAGTCTACGATATGTCATGATATTTAGTTATTCACATCGGTCGGTAGGTTGTAACCAGAAACGCGTAAAATCCTGGCCGAATTAAGGACCTCTTAGTATTCCTTATCACATAAACGATACAATTAATTTATTAGGTTAACCTGTTTCGCCTCAAAACTAATGAAAATAGACATACGAAATTGAGATAAAAACTGTATAAGCCCAGAAGGCACAACTAGAACATCTTTGTTGTCTTATTCCCATATGATATTATAATTATTACAATAACATTAATAATCCCCCCCCCCCATTAAACTAAATGTACGCTTCCAGTATATGTCGTCGAAAACTTCGCTATTATCATCATCATCAGCCCGTGTCAGTCCACTGCTAGACATAGGCACACGACAGTTTGCGCGCCTCGGCGCACCGCATTCAGCAAGATCCTACACTCTGCACATAAATTTCGCCTTCATCATCAGCTCACTAGACGTCCCCACTGAGGAACTCGGCTAGGGATGACTAGGCTACAGTCAAGCACGATGGCCCAGTGCGGATTGGTTGACTAACTCACATATAACTTCGCCTTAGCAAATCTTAACTGTAAAAACGTTAAACGCTCAATAAACGATCATTTTTTTGTCAAATTTATTTACTCAAGAAATTCAACGATTTTTTTAATCTCATGGATGAAAGCGTCAAACAAAGCCACTTGCTAACAAATAATATGACAAAAAAGTGAATTATTGGGCGCTTTAAATACAATAATGTTTCAAAATGTGTATTGAAATGAACGGAGATCGTTTTATAAAATACTCGTTTGTACTACATCTCAAATACTATTAAAAATCTCGCTAGTCAAACTAGCGTTGCAAACTATTCCCAGAGTTTGAACTAGTTTGTGTAAAATTTAAAAGCGTAACCTTTCTCCGTCGTACACTTTAATCGCCTTAAATTACGCTCAGCATTCTTGGGGCAAAAACTTTTCTGAACCATTAAGAAATTCTGCTACATTTGCTCAGATTCAGTATAGTGGAAAGCGATGTATTTTTAGCGCAGGAAATAATTTTCTAAATCAAATTCAGTTTCGAGAAGTAAGAAAGCATCATTTTTTTTTAATTTGACAATCCTTCTATTCCTAACAATCAGCATTACCTAGGGTTTCTACTGTCTAAAAAACGTACAAAACAATTGGGTATCTTAGATTTTGAAAGAGGGTATAAAAGTAGACAATGTATTAGTGTTTCTGCAGTGGAAACCCACAGTAAGTCGATATTTTTATATACTTGATTATTTGCAAGTATAATACGCAAAGCAAACAATGGGGTACTAGGAGATAAACTTCGCTCTCCTGTTGCCACCACCAATGAATATTATTAAAAACAATGTCAAAATAGGTTATGTATGTATGTACATAGTAATGTATATCTTTCACATGGACGAAGTTGCGATCATTGTCTAAAGGAAAAGATAAGTTCCTGAACTATACAAATTGTTGTAAAGGTATCTTAGAAAAAGTAGAAAGAAGTTTTTTTAGGTTATTTTATATCCTTAAAGCCAAGCCATACCAAGAATATATTTTCCGAATATTGGATCATGGGAACTTTTCAGGTTATAATTATAATGGTGTTCCGAATGTTCCTACCAATTTTCAACTCAATGCAAATTACTATAGCTTCGTAGATATAATTTGGTACAATTTGACTGGACTAACAGTAAGTGTGTTAATCTTTTTTATTTATTTGTACATATTCAATAATAGATTTATATTATAGATTTAAATTTCTTTATAACAGACATTTTTTGTTCCAATAGTTTGCATTGCGAAAATTTCATTTTAACTTCATAGATACAAATATATTTGTAATTATTTTAAATTAGACATACTGAAAGACGTTTATCTAAATGTTAGTTTGATTTTTTAGAAATTGCATGAATTCAGAAAAAAAAACAAAGAAGAACAGTACTATTTTGTAGTTATAATTGGAATGATTATCCTTTGTCCTTTATAGTATATCATAATTCCTATCACTTTTCTATGTATTTTGTTAATCAAAGGCTACCACAGTGTAAAACACAATAAAAACCGCATAAACCTTGCAGTAGCTAAAATATAGTTTTAAATTTGATTGGCATTAAAACTTTCATTTCTATAAAATGGAAGTCACTTTCCAGATACCTAATTGTTATTTTCCGTTCCTTCCTCATGAGGTAAAAATTTGATTTGGGTGATGAACTGGATTTAAATTGGGTAGGAAAACAAAATAATTTTGCTTATTTGTTTCCTTACCTCCTTTGTCCACTATTGGGAGGTAGTGAAATAAAATTAGTGAGGAGAAAAAAGATGGAACGTAGAATTACATTTAAATGTGATCTAAATGTTTTTCTATGTCTTTTAACTAATTTTAAATTTGCACATAAATAGCTTATTATTAAACTGATGTCTTGTTACTAGTTTTATCCTTTTTAATGTTTATCTAAATATAACATAGCGCTAATCAGTGAATGAATTAAAAAAAAATAATATCCTCTCCCCAATTGATTCCCAGTTGACTTACTAAAATAACAGGTAATATATGCTATAATTTGTCATTTCAGTGATGGTGAGTAGATGGCAAGGGTCAGGAAGTAATTTATAAGTTATGTGATACAATTAAGGAGAAACCAGCCAATTTGGTATACTAACTAAGCTGTTCTAGAATGGATTTTTTATTTACTAATTCTCTCTAACATAATACCCACAAATACAATTAGTTTATTGTTTATAGTTACAAAAAGAGGCACATTGCTTCTTACTTAAGTTGAAGTTATTAAAGTTTATGTGCACTTTATCACTCACATTCATCAATCTTATTTGAGCCTAGTTATTTGGTGAAGATAATAAATAAGATATAAGAGAAAAAAACTGTATACTTGTTTGTGAATATAAAAGAATTTCAAATTGAACTTTGTAATAATTAAAATAAGGAAGTTTGAAAAAACTAACAAAAGGAGGAAATTTAAAATGAAGTACGGTTTGCTTTTTTATGATAAAGATGACTCACCGCTGTGTTCTGTAAATATGTTAGATCCCAGGATGCGGGGGTCTCTAGGTGGCCGCGGTCTGCTGCGGGCCGAGCGCATGGACGCGCCTATGGCCGTGCCACGCTCCTTCGCCTGCTGCGCTCCCATTGTTATTCCGCCACCCTAAGGACCCGCGGCACCGGCTCCACACCGCTCCACTCTCTGCTCTCGACTCCACCGCACTAATTTAATAAGTCCAGTAACAAATCAATGTATACAAACTCCCATAAAGTTATTACAGTACTAAGAAACGATTAGCACAAATCATTATTGTCCACATAAAATGAATAAATTAAAGGGAAAGTTCTCAAGTTTTTTCTGTTTTTCGTAAAATTAGTTGGCGAAATTTATCGCTCATTTAATACACACGACCACAACCTCCGCCATTATGTGAATTTTGCCGGTGTTGACCACTGTGCCACTTGTAGCATTAATTCTCTACAATGCTGCCATTAAAAAAAGTATTACTTAAGTATTTTTTTAATATTTTTTTGATAATGTAGTTAACCCAAATAAAATAAATAGAATAATCGTGACTAATATTTTAAAATGAGTAACACAATTATCAGCGTGTGTTATTGGGCTATTGTCACGAAGGCACGTAAAATGAAACGGATTTTAGTATGTGGTATTGATTTTTCCCGGTGATTTTCGTTTTCACTTCACTTGTCCTATTAGAAACGCAATGAATTGAAATTAAACTTGCGAGTTTTATAAATTGAACTCTATCTTGACTCTTTGTCTTTTGTTCAGTTTCCTACTTAACTAGCTAAATTCTTTATTTATTATTTGTGATATGTTGAAAGGTAAGTACTGATGAAAAGTAATTATGTGTTACGTTATAAGGTTTTTAACTTTTAACATCAATATTTGTAGCTAAATTATATTTTCGAAATATCATCTGTAATACTACAACACTGCGTAACGTAATTGTTTTTATATCGAAGTCTAAATTTAGTTACTGTGTTTACGAAAGTTTTCAGAAACAAAACTCAATGTTACTTGTATGTAATTAGAGCTTCGACGAGGGCAAGAGAATGAGTAAGCTATGTAACTATACTATAACATTATTTTAATGGTTAAGTTTTTGCAATTATATTTATATCAAATTTAATACTTACAAATACTGATTTTTTTTAATGTATTTAGATAAAACTAGCGAACAATCGGAGACATGGTTAAATCTGTTTTACAACTGGCAAGGGTTTAAATATACCACTCATAAACACTTTCATTTAACCCTGCTATGTTGTCTGTAATTGACCATGTCTCTGTGATATCTGATGACCATTGAAGAAGACATGAAAATGGATAGTACTACAGAAAATTGGGATCCAGGTAAGGTATGCTAACATTAGAAGCACTTCATTTATTTATAATGTTATGTAAAAAATGTATTCTTTTTTAGCTCTTACAAAATTGTTGACTTCCTTGAAAGAGGTACAATCGGATGGAGAAGATGTTGCTTTCTTAAGTGAACTCTTGCAGTCAAAGCAGCTCCATGCTTTGGTACAAGCTCACAATAAAATTGTTGCAAATGGTAAAGATGATAAATTTTATCCACTGCTCTCAAACGCTATGCAAGTCACTCTTGAAGTATTTCAAATGCTAGCTGATGTTATTTCTGTATCTAAAGAATATGAGGAATTATTAAGCCTCTTACAAAAACCACATTTTCAGGTTTGTAGAAAATTAAATTGTTAAATTTAAATTACTTTAATTTCAAAATGGCTCTACTCGCACATAGTCTGGTGTTGGTATCAAATAGTTTCAGGCCCTTTAGGGTTATTACTTCATTACAGTTAACAATTATTACTAATTAAAACTAGCCTAAGTCAACACCAGACTAGCTATGCATACCTAAGGGTAGTGGTTTTTAAAGTCCCCTACACACACTCAGATCTAACTGACAGTTGTAACTAAATGTTTAACTAACAGTTAATATTCTGAATTCTCACGCAATTAGAACTGAGTGTGGACTTAATTATTTTATAATAATTACTTATGGAAGTATGAAAAGTTTTTAAAAAAATTACTCAAAAATTACTTAATGATGATTTTGTGTTATTTAATCAGGCTATACTCTGCACTCATGATGCTGTTGCTCAAAAAGATTATTACCCACATCTTCCTGATGTTCCATCTGATGCTGATGATGAAGAGGAGACTGTCAAAATTGTTCAGCTTGTTAAAAGTGATGAACCCTTGGTTCGTATAATTCTTTGTTCTATCTAATGTCACTTAGTAGTTATAAAGTGTCAGTTTGTAATTGAAACAATGTTTCATTTAGAAATAGCAGCTATTGTTTTATACTTTTATCTGGAAAAATATGTAATATATTTGTATTATAATGATTGATATATAACTGAACTTATAAATATGAATATGTATTAATTAATATTTTCTATTTTAGTATCACTAATGAAAGTTTTGTATAGATATTCACAATAGTTGTAAATTTCATGTATTTATTTATTTAAATAATGATACGCAATAGGGGTTATTTAAACATTTTTTATTGAAAGGGTGGAGCTCAGAGCGCAGAGCCAATTGTGGTAAGTTTCTCATATGCATATTTATAACTGGCTATTATATAAATGCTTATGTTATATATTTTTTTATTTGTTTATTTTTACCTATTTATATTTTTTTATATCACATCATTGTTAAATATGCTCCCTTATTTAAATCCCAGCCAAACTGATTTAAACTTATTAGCTGCTATCTCTAGATGGTACTGCAATATGTATTGTGATTTTTTTTTGTGGTTTTTCATTGTGAGTATCCTTTTTAATTTTTTGCAGCCAATTATCACAAATCCCCACACAATACACATTGCTTATAACTTAAAAAAATTAGCAAACATTTTTTGTTATATTGCAGTTGCATCATTTTTTTTTTGTTGATGATTATATATGGCATATGTAGCAAAATGCTATTTAAATTATAAGGTGTGATAAAATAATTATTAGAACATAGTTAAAACCTTTTATATTGATGGCATTTTATGAATCATTCCATATTCCTAAGATTAGTAAGCTCTTTTATTTTAGTAAAATGTTATAGTTCTTTCTAAGCCAATGAGGTGAATTAAAGGTCATAATTATTTTAATAATTCATAGGGGGCAACTATCAAGACCGATGAAGAAACAGGAAAGATTGTTATTGCTCGAGTAATGCATGGGGGAGCAGCAGATCGGTCTGGCTTGATCCATGCTGGTGACGAAGTTATAGAGGTCAATGGTATTAGTGTGGAAAATAAAACTCCATCTGATGTTCTGGCAATTTTGGTATGTAAATTATGTTTATAGATAGAAATATCTAGTTCAATAATGTTACAATTATTTTTTATTTGTAGCAAAATTCAGAAGGAACAATAACATTTAAATTGGTACCTTCATTCGGTAAAGGAGGTTCTAGGGAGAGTAAAGTACGGGTCAGAGCGCTATTTAATTATAATTCATCAGATGATCCGTACATACCATGCAAAGAAGCCGGACTGGATTTCAAAAAGGGTGATATTTTGCATATTGTGTCACAGGATGATGCTTACTGGTGAGTTTAGTTATATTTATTTGATGGGGCTGTAAACATAATTATTCAATTTTATGCTGTTAAGGTGGCAAGCTCGCCGGGAAGGTGATAGAGTAATGAGGGCTGGTTTGATTCCCTCGCGAGCATTACAAGAAGGACGCATTATTCATGAGAGACAATCAGATCCTCAGACAATGGATGGTTAGTAAGCTTTTGTGAGACAAGCCTTTTTTAATAGAATAGTTAGAAATATTTTAAATTTTATGTGCAGGTAACCCTGCCTTGTGCAGCCCGACCACAGCAAGTTCAGATTGTGGGCCCAAAACGCCTTGCTCGCCTAATCCTACCGCCACTGCCTTATTGCCATGTAAATCTACTCCAAAAGTTAAGAAAATAATCTATGATATTAAGGAAAATGATGATTTTGATCGAGAAATAATACCAACGTATGAAGAGGTAGCCCGTTTGTATCCGCGACCGGGATTGGTAAGACCTATAGTGCTTGTTGGAGCTCCAGGGGTCGGCAGGAATGAACTGCGTAGGAGACTCATAGCAACTGATCCTGAAAAATATATGACACCAATACCATGTTAGTATTTATTTTATACGGGGTTTATTTTGAAATTAGCATTTACCCGCGACTGCGTCTGAAATTAGATAAAAACTTAGTAAGTAGGTTATGTGTTCTTCCAGCCTATATTCTACAATGGTGCTAATTTTCATCTAGATCCAATAAACCTTTTTGATGATATATAGTAACAAACATTCATCAAATTTTTTGCATTTATAACAATCTTAAGATACGGTTTTTACATTTTTTTCTTCTTACAGTTTTGTGATAGTCTAACTATTTTTTGATGTAATTATTTCATTTTTAATATATCTATGTAAAAGCATTTATAATTATGAAAATTTTAATGTAGATACATCACGAGCTCAAAAAAGTAGCGAACAAAACGGAAAAGAGTACGTTTTTGTGAGTCGTGAAAAGATGGAACAAGACATATCAGAGGGAAAGTTCATTGAACAAGGAGAATACAAAGGAAACCTCTATGGTACATCAGCAGAGAGTGTGGAAAGCATTGTTAATTCAGGTATTTATTGTTCTGTTTATCTTGCTAAACATGATTTTTTTCACGTTTATTGTGTTAACCCTTTAATTTGGCAGGAGAAAAAGTTTTGGAAATTCCTATTTAAGATTTTATTAGGACCCATATAAATAACAGATTTGTAAGTTAAGAAGCAATGCGATTACACCTTTTTTAATTTAACATTTTAAATTGCTTTAGGTTGCTGCACTCCTTTGTGGATTATCAAAAATCACATGAATTCTCCAACAAAATAAACAGCACACATGCTCTGCTGAGCTTATAACATTTCATTTTAATATAATTAATTTTGTATTTCAGGCGATTTCGACAGCAAAAAGAAGAAATAGTTTTGCAAATGTGTAACTATGTTTAGTTCATTACTATGTAAAAAATAACATTCAGTAGTTTATTGACCAGATTGTAAAAAAAAATTATAATACAGTCATATTAAAGTTTTAAAATCTAGGTAAACATATTATTCCTGTTCAGGAAAAGAACACGAAGAAATCTAATTATTATACTGATGTTACTAGCTCACATATATTGTATGTTATTTAATGTAATATTGTAATTTATGTTATACATATTATATTACTAGCTGTGGTCCGCGACTTCTTCCGCGCGAAATTACAAAATATAATTAGTAGCCTATGTGTTCTTCCAGACTGATCTACTGTGCCAAATTTCAACGAAATCTGCTAAGCCGTTTCAGAGATGTCAACAAACATCTATCCATTTCGTTTTGATTTATAATATTAGTAAGATGTAATGTTGCTGTGCGTGTTGTCGCTGTTTGTTTACAATTATTATGTTTGTATACTAATAAAATAATTATATCAGGTCGGGTATGCGTGATAAGTCCACATTGGCAAGCATTGAAGATGTTACGAACGCCTCGTCTGCGTCCATATGTAGTGTTCATACGGCCGCCATCATATGACCGGCTCGTCGAAACACGAACGTCGGCGAATGCCCGTTCGACCTTCGATAAGGATAGCTCGCGATCATTCACAGTAAGTTAGGATTGCTTAAATAACATGATTTCTGAGGTAAATTTTAAGTAATATTTTAGTAAGAGATTGTTTATTGTTTACAGGAGGAGGAATTCAATGATATCATACGTTCTTCAAATCGTATAAATTTTCTATATGGCTACATGTTTGATGAAGAGATTGTGAACGAGGATCTAGCCAGTGCCGTGACGCAGCTTCTAAAGGCCTCCTGGAAGGTGCAATCGGAGCCCCTGTGGGTCCCAGCGTCGTGGGTGCAGTAAACAACTTTATCTTATCGACTTTTTCATATATACATCTAGATATTTCGTTGTTTATTATAACTTATTAATCGCAAATTCAATATAAAATATATATGTAAAAAAATCTAGTCAAAATTCTGTAACTTTGTTACCAAAGAGTAGACACTAATTGTTTTATTCCAAAGTTATATGAGGGAAATAATAGCGTGTTTATCGTAATACTGTTAAGTAGATCTAATTTTTCTGTCATTAACATAATATATTTAGAAAATCTAGTACAAAATTGTTTTGTCAGACAATAAGACATGGTTTGCTTTATATTAATAAGCTACAAGTAACCAACTCACTATACTACATAAGATGACAGAGTAACAATAAAATTGCGTACTAAATAAGAACAATTAGTAAATAAAGAATGTGGGTTGGTTTATTGTAAATTTTTATCACGGTGGGGGCATTGCCGCGCCCCCCTTTTATCGTCCCTTAACGTACCCAGACGGGGCGCACAATGTGTTCATGACCGTGTCCCCAACATTGACTATAAGTGTATTGTGAAATTAAATAACTTTATTGTGCCTCTTAAATAATGTAAGAATATCGTCTTAAAATAATTAACTTCCAGTCCAGAGTGTGCAAAAAAAGAAATTATATGAGCTAGCGTTATATGCTATTTCTTACGTTCTTCCACTTTTCAACTTCATTAATTTATTTAAAAATTGTTTAATTATTTATTTTAAAAAATATATTTACATTACATTTATATTATAAGCGCGCGTGTGCTTATTTTCTGTTCCTCTATCTTCCACTTTCATCATAATTATTTTAAATGTTTAATTATAATATTATATTAATACTTGAAGCGATCAATTTGTACCCCTTTTTAAGGAAATTGCGCCAACTATTCTACGGGAAAATAGACAAAATCAAAATTAACGCGGAAAAGAAATACCTTAAATTATTTTAATCAAAAAATAACGAAAAAATATTTGAATTATGATCGAATTTTGAACAAAGGGCGAACTCTAGTAAATTCAGTTGTTTGGAATGTAAAATGGCAGATAAATTGGGGTGCATATATTGTTTCCCTTTATTGTCACATTTCTCTTTTTGCACAAACTCAACACTTCTCACACTTTGCATTAATGTAAAGAAATATCTCAGGACTTCCTCCTTACTTGGACTTATTTTTTATGACGTCCATTTCTTTGGCCTGTTGTGTTCAATTAATAATATGAGAACTGAAGCAAATTCTAAACGCTGTATAGGCGAAATAAAATCTGAAATATATATGGTTAAAATGTACATTAACCATAAGATGTCAAAAGTAAATATTAGAAAACAAATGTTAAAATTAAAATGAAATTATCAAAATTAAAAATATTTAAAAACATTAACGTTAAAACTATTAAAGTTGATATTTCTATAGAATCATAGATGCGTGTATAATTGAAATTAGAAATAAATATTAAATAAGTGTGAATTAATTTTGTAATTATCTACATTCAAGCTTACTATAGGTAAAATAACTGCTTTTTCTTAGATCAATATTGACCTTTATAATAGAAAAATGTATGCTCGACTATATTTATTATAGTTTACTAATTCACACTTTTACCAAATATTTAAATCCTTAAAGCCTTTAGTAATTTTTGATAGTGATCGAAGTTACAACTTATACCAGAACATTAAATTGATAAAAACTTTGTTCTTTCACTATCATCGCAACTAAATCTTGATAAATGTATTTTATGTCAAAGGTATATCTTAAAAAGCAAATGCGAGACAATATGTGAACAATAACACTCAATTTCATAACTTTGTGCTATGTCTTACTCTTCATTTCAAAAATATCTTTATTCAATAAAATTATTCCTATGTAATGGCAATGAGTGCTAGACAGAGTTTATTCCACTATCATACCTTTAGTTTAGGCCATGTGTTGATTAGTGTCAACATTAAAACCACAGAGTATAACTTATAGATTTGGAGCACAAATGTAAGGTGAAAAAAAAACATTTGCCTAATCATATTAAAAATCGACTGATGTACTCGTATGAAACTCTCCATCTATAAGTTATAAATCTATTATGAAATAGTTTCAATAGTCCCAACGAAAAAAATAATTAAAAAGTCTGAATTTACCGAGCGTTTAAAATATTGTAGAATTATATTGGAGTTATATTGTGAATTACAAGTTTTGTTGTGCATATTCCTAAAGCAATGTTTTAAATTCAATGAGTGTTTATTGTTATACCGAGGTTGATGCACTAGTTAGTGTATAGATATGGTTACATAGCTAGAAAAAATGTGAGTTTGCTTCATACGCGCTAATAATCGTGTTACTGGTGGCATGCCTATTAAAAGCAATCTTTAATCAATCTATTTTGGGCCTAATATTCAATAAATTATGTAATAGAATAGTTATCTTAAAATTATTTTGAGTAACAAAGCAATATATTGTTATTAAGGAAATCTAGTTCGAAAGTGCATGATAGGCAAATCATCTAATATCTGTCAATTAACAATTTGGTATACAATTTTTAGCTGGTACCTTCAGGCTTTCTAAATTGATGAGTTTTGTTATATGTCACCAGTAGCGGCGACCGGTAGCTAGATTTAAAATCTATTTAACAATTATATCTGGGGAGCTACAATCATGTTTTATTACTATCAACTAGTTTTGTGTTGTGTACATGTTTTCAAGATTAATTTTACCTTTTAAAACAAGTAATACAGCCCACTTTGTATTCAATAGCATTGCAGAAGTGAAAAGTCAAAAGAGATGATGTTATTTTATTTACGGTACCTCTGCAGCTTAAGCTTTGGCTTAATAAAATAATTTTATATTGAGAAATATCACAATGTCCTTTTGCATGTGGCAACCATTGATATCAAGCTGTTGAATAAATTATTTTTAAACCTTCAACGTGTTTAATTTCTGGTATTCTGTTCACTGATGTTGAGAGAAGATACTTGCATGTAACAATCCTTTTGGGAAAAAGTAAGGAAACTGTTTTAATTCAAGTCGTCAAGTCGTCGTTCAAGTGGGAAGTCGGTTAAAGTGATTGTGGCGCCCCCAGGGTTAGATTTTAAAAGTTCTAATTCTCGGTCAAAATATTTCTTTGTTGCTAGCTAAAAGACTTTGTGGTATTCTATTTAATGGATAGGCTAGAGCCAAGACATCTTGTGCCTTTTTCGTTTTCGCCATTATGGCGCTGATGGTTGCGGTAGATAGCGGTGGTGAGGATTTCAACTAACAGTAAAGGTATGTCCAATGAACTGTCAGTAACATCAACAGGCGCATTATAGTCGGAACAAAGTAACAGCTGTCATTTCAAATCAACGACCTATCCATGTATAAAGATCAGTGTAGCAGAAAGAGAACGCGCGATGTTAGAGTGAGATGGAAATTTCCACCACCATTTATAACCCCATACAAAAATACAAATCACAAAATATTTGTTATTTGAAGTTTTGGCAGATTAGGCCGGTCGTTATTGCAAAAAGAATATTGTTATAAGTTCGAAAAATAGTTACTTTGAAATGTATTTGCCTTTCGGGGTTTTTCTATGTTTGTTGTGCCAGTCTCTTGGTGAAGTTTCAATAAAATATGCAGCTATCATTTATAGACACGGCGATAGGACCCCGATTGATCCATATCCAACAGATCCATGGCGAAACGAATCATTATGGCCCGTTAGATTCGGTCAACTTACCAATATGGGTAAAAGACAACACTATGCTTTAGGACAATGGTTTAGGAAAAGATATTCTGTAAGTTTAAAGATATCAAAGTGGAATGATATAACCATGTGCTTCGTTATTAACATATGCTTATTGTTTTCAGAATATAATCACAGATAAATACGACTCTAAGAAGGTACATGTTCGGTCAACAAATGTAGATCGTACCCTGATGTCGGCTGAAGTAAATTTAGCAGGTACAGTGTTTTTTTAAAATGGACGCGGGGATGTTTACCCATATGTGCATTTTTCCCCGCCCTTAGTAGGCCTATCTGGGACCACCTTGAGCTACAATGAAGTTTTATTTAACATTTCTTGCATTACAGGCATGTATCCTCCTGCGGGTAAAGAAGTATGGAATGATCATTTGAACTGGCAACCAATACCAATACACACAAGGCCTGAACATGACGATGAAGTGTTAGCAATGAAAAGAGAATGTGCACAATACAGTATTGCAAAGAAAAATTTTATCAATTCCAGAGCATATGAAGATCATCTGAGTAAATATGAAGAGCTGATGGAGTAAGTATTGGTAATAACTAGTATTTACATAGTTATGCCTCTTGAACAGTGCAGTTTAACACATGCTAAGACAGAACAGCACTATTTTGACAAGTCATGTTTAAGTAATATAAGTATCATCTAAAATGTTAATAAATATAATAAAATCATGTTCTTTTTGTACATTTTAACCACTTGTATTAATTGGTTCCAGTTATTTGACAAAACATACGCTGAGAAAGATTAAAGATTTTGAAGACATCAATGATATTTATAATATTTTGTTTATTGAAAATTTGTATAATCTAACATTGCCTAAATGGACACAATCGGTATTTCCGGACAAACTCAAAGAACCGGCATGTTATAGGTGAGTTATATACAGTATGTTACAACTAAAAGTACATTGATGATTATGTATACTCATCTATATTCTTCTATATTTTATATAATAATATTAAGTAGAAATAAGTTTTAATTGCATTTAATAGGCTCCAAAACAACTGAACCTATTTAAAAATTCTTTTACTGTTAGAGAACTACATTATTACTGAGTAACATAGACTATATTTTACATCAATAGGTAGGGTATAAATATGTCAGAAAAAATATATATTTTTATATGAGACATATTATCTTTGCCGTCCAGGTGAAGCAGGGGTGGATCGCTAGTCACAAATATGTATAATTTAAAGATAAGAAGGAATAAGGCTAAATACATAATTTGATAAGTCTTAGTCAATTTGATACACAATGAAATCCAAAATGGCTGGTTGATAATAATTGTTTTGATAATTCCTTCATAACAACTATTTATCTAAATGTATTAAGTTACAATGTATTTAATCTTTTTTGTAATGTAATATTTTGCTTGTATAATCACTTACAATTGCATTCTTTGTAATATGAATATTATTTTGATATTACAAAGTGGCAAACGAACAAGCTGCCTGAATTTGTTGATATAGCAAAGTGACCGCTGCCCATAGACATCCACAATTACAACGGCAAAATTTCCTTTAAACAACAGATGAGGGGATATATATTAATAGGATATAGGTGTAATATTCTTTGTTGGTAGTAAATTTTATGTATGATTTCAGTTTTTCAATAGCAACTGCAACACCACAGATGGCTCGCTTGTTAGCTGGTCCTTTACTGAAAATAATAGTGAATGATATGTTAAATAAAATGTCAGAGAAACCAGATGCTCTAACTATGTCAATATACAGCGGCCATGATTTCACAATTGCTAATATTCTATCTGCTCTTGGATTATTTGATGGAAACTGTCCATCATATACATCTACAGTTATATTGGAACTGTTGCATGGTAAGTATCATGAAGTACAAGTTTTTTTTAAACAATTTTGATAAGTTTCTGATTGAAGGAACTATAAGACTAGCTTTCGCCCTGACTCCGTTGGCGTGGAGTTATAAAAAACAAAAGCAAGTAGTCTATGTGTTCTTCCAGACAATCCTCTAAATTCATGCTAAATTTCATCAATATCCATTCAGTAGTTAATACTAACTAATAAAATTCCTTCCATCCATCCAAACTTTCACATTTAAAATATTAGTAAGAATACATGTATATTTTTTTTTTTCTGTGTTCCATAAAAAAATTAAATCTTCATTTAATTCATTATTTTTACAGATATCTCTACGCATGACTATTATGTAAGAATATCGTATAGGAATACAACGGAAATTGTCGAGCCACTCATCCTTAATATACCTGGTTGTGGTAAAATGTGCCCTATTCAGAGGTTTATTCAAATATACGACAATATAATTTCAGTTGACTGGGAATCGGACTGCCAAGTTCAGGTAACCCACAAAAACATTATACAGGGTGATTGTTTAGATACTTAGGATACTGAGAGAAGGTACTCAGTACTTGATTTTGTTTAAGATTTTGTAATAAAATTAGGTATGTCATATTTTTTCAAATTTGCCTATAAATAAATGAAGTGTTGATATATTACGATAAATTAGCTACCCTGTTACGAGGTGTTGTCAACAATGAATAAGTACATAACAATTCTGTGTTTGCGCGCTATATGCCAGGGTGTTATGACTATGTGTTACATAATTATATAACTGTTGATTGAGTTTACTGTTTTGTAAATTAGTATTTCTTCCTATGATCTCCAAAATTCCGATTCTCCAGTACCATTGTTGGTTGAACACTCACCCTGTATAATCTTGTAACTGTTTACTTTGGGAATCTTCTCTATGTCTTTTATTGGACAAATTTTATATTTGTCATCTATATCTCTTACAATATATATTTTTGTTCCAGAATAACAACACTTTAATTATATATTTCTTTATAACGATTCATATTTTCATCTTTATTCTGTATCTACAAGATAATTATAATGATGTTATCAAACAAGAGAAGGTGAGTTAAGTATAAAATTTCATTCCTGTCAATAAATTTGTCTCAAATTTGCGGAAACAACTTTTTGTGTTAACTATGCATGTGCAATTTCACTTCACTTGATCTAAATTGTCATTTCCTTTAAAGCTAAAAATTTATCTAGTAATGGCAGTGACCTAAAATCTATTTATGAATATTCTAACTAATAAATTACAATAATGTAGGATTAGTAGCATATCTGTGCCCAGATTATGTTCTCAGATTCAGAGATCCGTTGAGCCATTCTGGAGATACATAGTAACAAATATCCATTCATCTAAACTTTCGCATTTAATCTTAGTAAGATTTGAAAGACTGAGGGCCTGTCCCACCAAATTGTGAAGTGTCTGATAACAAGCTAACATGTAAAATATGTGATGGAAATATCGGATTTTGTTACCTTATCTGACATTGACGTCATGTTTAAATTATCTGAGCCATCTTTATTGTATAGTAACTATGTCCAGCAGTGGGCAGATAAAGGCTGATGATGATGATGATAGAATAGAACTATGTTTGTTTAATATTTTCATAACATTCACTTTTCAGAAGAATGAATTAGTCAGAAACAGAAGAATAGCAACAGATGAAGCCACGACTTGTTTATGCCCAGATTTGGAACATAATGTTGATGCTAATAATGTTGAAAAACCTCGATTGTTACTGTAGATTATAGTCATATAAATTTATCTGGAATAAGAGGCTTTTGTGACTAGTTCTGACAGATATGTCAAACCTAGTCAGGCTCTGATAATGACAAGACAATAGTCGATATGCACATTTTTTTATATACCTTATTACTATAAAAACATATCTTTATAGATTTTTAAATATAATGTTATTTAGTTTAGTTTAATCATTACAAACTGTCTTTTTTAAAACTGCCGGGCCAAGTTCTAAACGCTATTGGTCGAAGCAAGTGACGGGTAGATTTAATCAGTTTTTGACTTTTGATAACTCTGAGAACCAATCAAATACTTTGTCGTTGTTTGGCGACGTCACAACACTCCGGCCGCGTTTTTGTCGCACGAAATTTATTGCGATTTTTTTTATTTTTTAGCTCGATGGTTGTTTTTTTTTTCATGTCTATCTTAAAAGATAAACAAAAACATCTTCCCTATTGTCCGACAAGGATTTTGTGACACTGTTTTAATAGATATGGAGTTTCAGTTGTTCTTTAGTTTCACTTTTGCAAAACGTGCCAGATAAGTTTGTGGCTATAAGTGGATTGTTTTATTTTATTTGTTGTACTTGATCTTATATTTTGTATTGTATGCATGATAAACATTCAAAAATATCTCGACCAAAACATCCAACCAAAGTTGCATTTACTTTGCAAGAGAAACAATGATTATTGAACAAATTTTGCTTTATTTAGTACTGAAATGCAGTATTGAAATGTACTTAGATATTGATGTATGCGTACATCGCATAAATAGTATGTTTTAAGTGATCTTGTACGTTAAGATGAAACTAAAATTAAAATTTTATTTAAATCATAAATGTTATAAAATTGATTTTTTAAACAGATCTCGTTAGATAATATTTCAATTAATATAACTGTATTTCCTCATCAAAGAAATCGATTTATTAACCGTTATTAACTAGTAATAAAAGTTAATTTTTGCTGAAGAGTTTAAATATGATTGATGTTTGATGAAAGGTAAACATGGAGGGTATGCTAAAAAAGTTTTAAAAAAAAATGTTTGCGATGATTGTTTTATGTAAGTTTTCTATTTTTAATAAAGTTTTATTATGTGAAAACATTTTGTAGTTTAATTGTTAATTTTTATTTCCATATTCCTTTAGCCGAAAGTGGAACGACGAATCCACAAAATTATTACCATTATTACCAACCTGAGCTTCACTTGGTTGTCCATTTTTTTTTCTTTTGATAACATGATTTATATGGATTCACATCACGACTTTGCCGATTTAGATAAGCAGCAAAGATATTTTCTCATATCGATTTTCTACTTCGATTATTTAAAACCTTGTTCAATCCACAACAGAGTATAATGGGCCCACAGGATATAGGATATTTCTAGTTCTAGAATAAAAGTTTTCATATGTCATCATTTATATCTGTCACTATCAAATAATCAAAATATATTTTTATAAACATTTCATGATTCACTAATGTATTATACATTATTATTATTATTTATAACCCTATATAAAAATTCAATTGCATTACAAAAAGATGGAGATAAAATAATTATGCAGCCAGTAGAGTTAATTGACCTGGTGATACAGGAGCAGATGAGAAGCGATAGGCCTGCGATTCGACGACGATATAAAGAAAACGCCAAGACCGCGATGGATGCTCTCGGCAAAATTGAAGTACAAACAGGTAACGTAATACTCACGCCCCCAAAGCGTGCAGTTAACAGAGATTGCAAGTTTCTATCTGTCGCAATCCTTGCAAACCACGCTTACATCCGTAAGAGAGAAGGGAACACATTTACAAAAAACAGACTATTATACCGGTGGTAATCCCACCCTTCCTTTATCAATCCCTCAGTCCAATAAAGACTAGTATATTATAGTTGCAATCTCCATTGTAGTCCATTCCAGTCAAAATTGTTTTTCGGCATTAAAGTATTGCAGACATTCGCATTGGGTTAATGTGGGGACTATCATGGATATCCTAGGCATTGATTGAAAGGGCTGACGCAATAGAAAAGAATTTAAACTGATGTAAATTGGCACACGAGAATGCTCATTTTGAGACATGCTTTGTTATTAACTTTACTCATAGCGACAATAAAGGTTGCTCTTGCTGTTTTATTTTGTAAGTTCACTAAGGTTGCAATTTAATTATTGTGACTCGATCGTAATCGATGCGATGTGATACTGGGACAGGCATTGGGGAACAACTATGTTTAGCAGTGGAGAGACAGGCTGATAATAATGATTGTAATCTGGTTTACGTATAACAGAAGATATCAGCGGTGATGAGGAACGGTTACGTGCGCGTAAGGTATGGAGTCGGTGGGGTAAGTGGAGTGATTGTTCGGCGACATGCGGCGGCGGCATGATCGTGCGACGCAGGCTGTGCGTGGCGGGGCGCTGCGCCCCCGGCGAACTCGAGGAGCAGCGGAGACCCTGCGCCGAGTCGCCCTGTACCACCACCTCCTATGAACTCGGACCCGAAGACATGCGCGAAGTCGAATAAACTCCTTATCTTACGACACAAAAACATATTATGTTTTCGAAATAATGGATCACAAATTTTGTATAAATTATGTTGACATGTGATAATTAAATTATAAGAAGTAATTAGAGGTATGTTCTATTCTTCTCCTTATTAACATAAAACAATGATGTCATTATTATAAATATTTGTAGCCGTGATGTGGCCACCTGTTAAAATATTGTTTCTATAGATTCATTCATAATTTTTTTTTATTGAGAATTCCACTAAACCTTCATGCGGTAGGCAACTAACATTTTCATAATTGTTTTGTATAATTTTAAAAGGAGTAAATTTTCTCATCTGATGTAATAACATTCATTACACGATGTGTGAATGTATGTTTTACTATTGCTAACAATAAGATTGAACATAATAAAAGCCCGCCTCGGCTTTGAATATGATTTTATTTTAAAACGAGTATCGACAACTGCGTCGTTCGCCGGCTGTGAGCTTGCGAGAATGATTACGGAGTTGTGTCTTGTTCTGAGAATCGTGTTGAATAGTAACCATCAACCTACTCGTCTGACAGTGGCTTCATGCGGAGGTAAACAGACATATTCTTCGAAGTACAATTTTCTTTACTCGAGTGTGAAATCAATTTTTTCCGTTATTGTAATCGCGAAGTCAATCAGGGTAGTATCTTTGATACATTTGGTTATTTAGCGTTTGCAAATTAGCTATGCATTCATGTTTATTAGCGACGTTATCTGTTTTCTTTTGTGGGAGTGACTTTGTGATGAGTAAATGTAAGAAAATGTTCAATATTATTTTATTAGTATTAAATATGGATTTGTAATAAACATTTGTAACATGTTTTTTTGTATGTATATTTTTTTATAATTTAGCACAGGGAGCATCTCAAGAAATTATACAACCGCAAAGAAAATTCAAGTTACCAACGAAGGATGAAATACTACTTTCTTCGGATACGTGGGAAATAAATCCTAATCTGAATTCGATGTGGACGTATCGGCCGGCACCAATTGTGAGTAAAATTAGACTTGTACAGCATATTATTCAAATGTTAAACGTTAATTAATGTAGATTGTTTTTGATTATTTTGTACAAAAATGTATGAATTAACCGCGACAAGTAGATCATTTATCGTTGATTTTATTTTCCATTTGCACAAGTATTTTAATATTTCGCTTAAGATTGATTCATTGGATTATTCATATTTAGATTAGAATACCATTTCGATATTAGATGCTTGGTCAATAGAATCTTAGTCAATATTTACTAAAAAACTTACATCAAGCGTTGTCTATTACAAATTTTAAAAATGTGTTAGTATTTAGGCTTGAATCTAATTAGTTAGTTTAATATAAATCTGTTTGTTATCTATAAAAATAGTGAAAAAAACAGTGTCTGTGAGTAATAACGAAAATTTCATATTTCCTGCACATGCTGTATTTTTAAAATGTTTATTCGTATGTCTGCAATCTCGTTTGTTTTGTGTAATCCCCGACACGGCTGGACCGATTTTGGCGGAATTTTTTATGAAAGCTAATGCACGCGAGAACAACACAGGTTATATTTATTTTAATTCCCTTCTGACGGATTTATAAGCAACAGTTAGTTATATATTTTTATGACTTATGGTTTATGTCACCTTGTTTACCCAGGTGATATCATCTAGATGAATAATTTGTTGTGGTATAATGGCCTTTGTTCACTACGGTAATCCTAGCTTATTTCCTTGGGCTATATGATTAAATAGGGGTGATTGGGTTTTTAATCATTAATTTAATCTTTAACTAATGTTGCCCGCGACTTGGTCCACATAATATTAAGATAAAAAAGTAGCCTATAATATGCCCGTCTATGTCAGCTACTCTTCAGTGAAAGTCCGGTCGAAATCGGTCCAGCCATTTCGTAGATTACCCGGAACAAACACGGCTTGCGGACAGACTTCGATATACCAACTCAAACACTGAGTAATTTAATATTCCTTACAGCAGTCACAACCAGAAGATATGTTGCCGCGGAGAGTTGTGTTAAAAACACCCCATTCTTTGACGAGGCTCGCCAAAACGTTTGCGTTTGGATTTGAACCCTTTTTTGATAAGGTAAAGCTTCATTTTTCTATAATTGTTGGAAAACATCATACGTCGCCGCAAAGTGACAAATGGTGACGAGTCCGAAAATCCCTGTATGATTCAGTCGTGTAAGAAAGTATGGTACCATACTTGCTTAGAATTTATTTGTCTAATGCGACCTTGCAACTAAGTAAAATTATTTAAATTACTTGATTTAATTTTTAATTTATGTAAGTATTTTATTTGCACTGGACAAGCAAGGACTGGACTATCATGATCTATAAATCTTTCGATTTTTAGAGCGGGCGCACACTTTTGACTAAACTATCGCACAACTGTTGTGCGATTGTCGATTGTTTCGCATCCAATGCAATTGTTTAGTTGCACAACTAAAAATCGAGTAGTGTGCGCACCTCCATATATGCTCATAGTGAGACTAATCAGTCGTGCGATAGTTTAGTCCAAAGTGTGCGCTCGCTCTTAACGCCCGGGTACGCCATGTGAACACGAGAAAATAAATTTAATTGTAACAAATATTTCAGGACTTTTTTGAGCCATTCGAAAGAAGACAAAGGCCGGTAACTCTGATCACTTTTAGAAGAAATGGATTATTACCTAGAATCATCAATAGGGTGGAGGTAAAACATGATCTAAGAATTTTTATGTGACTAACTTTATCCTCTTTCAGAATTACAACAAGCTTTCAAAAGAATTCGAGGATTTATGTCCTACTATAATTAATTACACATAGGTAACAAAAAGTTTTTTTTAATAAAAAATATTTTGATGACAACGTGCAAATATTTTTAGGCCAATGACGGGTAAATGTTTTTTGAATGAATGTAGATTGTATATGCATGTATGGAGTACAAAGAATTAAATTAGATCTCCACTAAGGGCCGAATATCCTACAAAAAACTGCCACTAAAAGAGTTATCATTTAGAACTACAGCGGTGATAAGTTTTCGATCTATTCCGAGAAACGTGTCTATACGGATATGTTGAGTTCAACATAAAGGGCTTAACAGGCTGAAAAATGAGGTGCATGTGTGACTTGACTCTTATTCTCGGCAGTGTCGGGTGTATTGATTTTTAAACTAACCAATAAGTCCTTATTTATTTCCAATAGGAAAGTTAGTGTCGTCCAACACGATGGGAAACTTTGTTAAATGTTGTAGATATGTAAGTTTACTTCAGTAAACGTTTCAGCGGCACTACGTTTTTAAAAGTTAATTCACTTATAAATTAAATATTAGAATCGTCTTGTCATAACTTTGCAAAACATAATAGTTAAATTGGATTATAATTTCTGTTTCATTTGTAACGTTATGTAATTATGTATTTTATGCAATGCTTCTTCTCTATTTTATTCCAGAGCACAACTAATCCAGAAAACAAGATCGCAGAACTTCAGTCGCCGTTTAACGAAATCGGTAGTTATTGGCAAGAGAATCCAACGTTTATGAATTTTTAAAATCCACTTCTAATACAATAAGTTTTTTACTAAGATTTTTTTTCAATAATAAACGTGTACTAAATCTGTTTCTTTTAATTTAGTTGATAAAATTATTTCCCAGCTAAATAAATATATTTTAAAAGACATTCTGCCTCCAAAGGATATGAAATATACATTCAGTACCCCTTCCGATGTCGCACCTACAGAAAAAATGCCTTGTTCCTTGAAATGACATAAACTTTGAAGAATATTCGAATCATCTAAATATTTAAAAACTTACAATTGTGCTGTATTGCTTCCAGTATGAGATTCGCGTGGAACTGTACATTCAAAACAATTATAGTTGAAAATGACTTCGTCGTCGCAAGCAACTATAAAAATGTACTTCTCACGTTTATGCTAAGTGTTTGTATTTGTAACGTTCAATTAACGGAATAATGCATTAAGATCATATGGTATGTCAAATGTATGTAAAATAATGTAAGCAGATTTTTTTTGAAAATAACCCTCTTAACAGATTTATCCAGTGAATAGAACGTTGTTAAAGTTCCGATTCCATTCTATGGGATCCAATCCCAGTGCACTTTCATTGTTACACTACAATTTTAGTTTTCATTGGCGAAATCCCCACACAATAACATTTTACGAGTATATCATTTTATACCACTCATTCTCTTTGAGTAAACATAATTTAATCTTATGGTGTTCTTTAAAATCCACGTCAATTCATGATAAAAGTTATTTTTAATATTCTAAAGCTTATTAAAAATGTACAAGTCTTTATCAGTGAGTTAGAAGTTTCTGGGAAAATAAACTTTCAAACACGAAGAATGTTCGAAAGGAAAGCGAGACAAAACCTGCAAGCAGACGTTACACCCATGCCACGCCTTCAGGACTCATTACAGTCGTCTGTGGGTTTTACAAAAACGTTTACTAAAAAGCACACTTTTGGGATGAAAAGGGGAAGCTTTTTGGTAAAGAAGGGGATGGATAAGTAGGGGAAATTTCCCTTCGATATCTTAGCGAAAACAAGTGGTCGCTTGCTCTTTTCTGACCATATTTTACAATAAAAATTTGTCTTCCACAGTAAAAATACGGTCTTCTTATGTTTATCAAATTTTTGCCCTCTTCAGGAAGTCATCGGTCCTCTTGGAACGAACCCAATGTTATAGGTTGCTATACTCCATTCAATTGAATCGATGTGAAGGCCTACGTAAAGCAGTGGACGACCTTAGGCTGATGATAATGATTAAATAATAATTAAGAAACGCAGTTTATTTTGGTCTACTGTGAACTTGGATTAATATATACAGCTTACTTTAAGGTCACCTATGAGTTTAATGTAAAAATATCTTTAGGTTTCTTAATAGGAATTTGTCAGGCATAAACGTATTGGTTTCAAGATTAGATTTGATAAGACAATACCTTGAGCAAGTATTGTAAGTCAGCTTTACAAATTTCCAATTATTCGGCGTCACAAATATTATCAATGAAATTGTTTGTAGAGGCTAAGTAAATATCGCTTGTTTATACATATGTTATTTAATGGGTATGCGATATATTTAAAAAAAATCTGTAATTGATCACATGGATTCAGAAGCCAAGTATTCTTTATTTTTAGACCACGTTACATATATCTTAGAAATAAATTGGTCAAATCTAAATAAATCATCGGTAAAACTTAAAACATACATAAAGCTTTCAATGATTTTAAAAAGGGTGTAAAATTGCTAATATTATAAATGCGAAAGTTAAGATGGATGGATGGATGTTTGTTAGAGTTTGTCTAAATGGCAGAACGGATCTCGATGAAATTTGGCATAGATGTAGAGCATAGTCTGGAAGAACACATAGACTACTCACTTTTTTTATAATTCTACCCGGACGGAGTCGCGGGCGAAATCTATGCTGTTATAATTTTTAAAGTACCTTCAAACCATAACCTAACTTTACAAACTTCATTACAAATCAAAGATAAGGACAAATGACATTACGTTTGACAATATGTCATTTATTTTGTGACAATTCGTGAAGCATGAATTCTTGTGTACTATTGTGATTTTATTGAAACCTAACATTTTGTTATGTGAATGGTTAAATTTAAGTGTTCTTATTCAGTTAATATAAGCTATTAAATATGAAATGGATGCGATTCCTGTTCGTGTATTCTTTGATTCATTTTGACTATCGGTGTCATTGGTATTTATAAAACTGTATTGAGTTTTACATAACTAATATGAAGACGAAAGTTGCTATAAATGTATATTTTTACTGGAAAAAGCCTTTTGTAAAAAGGTAAATACTTATACTATTTTAATCGTTTGAAACGCGCGCGAAATGTCATCCATACTGTTCATATTGTTTTTTCTTCGTCACTTGAGTCTTTTGAGACTCGTGGTGGTCATCGCGTGTATTCCTTACCTGCTGTTTACTTCACAATAATCAAGAAAATAAAAAAGTATCTTGTTATCTAAATTTCTTCTTATCACCAAATGATGAGGCTATTAAACATAGAGCGGTGAATCATGCATGCATTTGCACAATGCGTAGAGCAATTTTTTCCAATTGATGCGTGCTATAGCAAAGAATTAAAGTTCCTATAGTTATACTATACTTAGATTCTCAGAATTTTGACATTTGCAATTTAAAGTTTTACAGAATGTAAAATAAAGTTTTTATAATAGCGTGCGGATGGAGACTCACGGGAACAGCTAGTAGTAAATAAAAGTAAACTAAGATTCTTCTTCTTTTTTTTGTGATGCTTTTTATGGCCGAGGTTTGTGACCATGCATCAAGGCGCGTGCCGCTTGAACTGCAGACAAACGGCCAGTATAGCGTCTGCATTTATCCACTTGGCAGCACCTTGCAGCGGCTAAGCATAGAGCCTATTTGTGTGCGATGAGATGACTAATGGGTGTTAACTTTTTTACAGTAATAACTTGATAAATTCGGCACTTTTCGTTGTCTAGTTTTTTTAACTGTCATATGTCAATATTTGCGAGGGTTGGAATTAAACACCGTAACACCGCTAACTCGGAAAGCGGCCGCGTTCTGTAAACTTCAAGTGAACCATTTGCTTTTCTGTCTACCCATTCACAAAATAAATTAAAGCACACCATTCTAAAATAGCTGCTGGTCCTGCAAATTACAATTGAAGAAGAAAATAGAAAAATGTAAACAATATTTCACATTGCAGGAAGTTTATATTACAGTTTGCAATCCTTCGTAGGATTGTTTGGATTATAATTAAGTTTATTCAAAGAGATTGAATGTTTTGTCTGACGTATCACGAAGATCAAACAAGATGGGGATTTTCTGTTTACTGTCAAGTATTCAACTTTCGAACTTTGATTGAATGGTATCAGTGTAAGTTGATTGGTTTGCGTTTGAAACCTGCGCCGCCCGCCATTTCATAGTCGACACCTGCGCACACATGGGGTTTTACATTCAACAATATACTTATTAATTCTGCATTGTTGAGTGACATACGGCACTCTTATGTTATTGTACGATTCGTTCACAATACCAGTGTGTCTCTATGTACGCGGTGTGTTAGTCGTGCGCCATCCGCTTCCGATGCGCGCCGATCGGAAAGAAATGTGTCTATCAGTTCAAAGTTAGTCCTTCAGTTCGCTCTAATTGGTCCTGGATGCGGCCGTGCCGCGCCGTCGCTGCCGGCGTCCCTCGCATAGTACACTTCGCCTGTTGAATACTTCATCTCGATTCTAAGGTAGAATATACTGAATTTACAAAAAGTTTTTTTCTTTATAATTTGTGTTTTCCTACCATAATATGAAAATTATCATAGTTTTCTTTTGAGGAAATTTCCATAAGTTTATTATAAATATTTCAGTGATGTGTTTTTTATTTCAATTTTAGTGTGTTTATATTAATTTCAAGAAAAATCAAATAATCCTGTAAGTAATCGCCGTGTTTTTTTTAATGTAATGGAAAAACTATCTGAAACGCAATACAATATATTGTAACAGATTTAACGAAGTGGTAATATTAAAAGTAGTCTTACAAACTTATGTAATAGTGTCGTAAAATAAACAACTTTGCGCTTATTTTAAAATTTAACTTCAATAGATTTCTTTCATACTTATTGATTTGTGAACGCGTCTTCGTTAATATTTTCTAGAGCTGAGTTTTTACTATTAAATAAATTCAACAGCTCGATAATAATTTCACGGCAAAATTGTTTTAATTATACGTAATTAACGTTATGAAAATACTAACTTTCGCCCGCGACTCCGTCCACGTGGAATTAAAAAAACAAAAGTGAGTAGCATATGTGTTCTTCCAGACTATCCTCTACATCCATACCAAATTTCATCGAAATCCGTTCAGCCGCTTAGGCTACAAACTCTAACAAACATCCATCCGTCCATCTAAACTTTCGCATTTATAATATTAGTATGATTTAAATGCGTTAGGTTCATAAAGTCAGATATTTCTAAAACCTATTGGAAATAAAATTACCTATTTTCGCAAAAATATTAGTATTTTGAAGTTTATAATGCAGTACAAAACATTTGATACAATAATTTTTGTTTTCGGTATACGTATGTATACGCTGTTTACCCAAAGAGCTAAGAAATTACAGATTTACATTGGCGTAATTTATCAGTCCAATTAAAATAATTATAACGCTACTCGATTATAGTAACAAACCGGAACTTTGGTAAGGATCCTGTTAATCATACTAATATTATAAATGCGAAAGTTTAGATGGATGGATGTTTGTTAGAGTTTATATCATAAACGGCTGAACGGATTTCGATGAATTTTGGTACAGGCGTAGAGGATATTTTGGAAGAACTCATAGGCACACTTTTTTTTTAATTCCACGCGGTCGGAGTCGCGGGCGAAAGCTAGTGTTTTCTTAAACGACTTCATCATGATAAAGTACATACATAAGACGTGCATAAGTGTTACATGCCACAGAGCTTTAAAGTTCACGCGTGTCGCTGTGACTGATCGTTGTTCTGTGGACATGACTATACTCTCTGATCTATTAAATATTAGCTTTCGCCCGCGACTCCGTCCGCGTGGAATTAAAAAAAAACAAAACAAAAGCAAGTAGCCTATGTGTTCTTCCAGACTATCCTCTATATCTATACCAAATTTCATTCAGATCCGTTCAGCTGTTTCGGCTACAAACTCTAACAAACACCCGTCCATCCATCTTAACTTTCGCATTTATAATATTAGTATGAATATGATTTGTGTGCAGCAAAAAGAATACAATCGCACTTAATGTTCATTAATCTCATCTCGGCTTCTTAATTAAGATTGGGTAATTACCCAATTTTACATACTCGGCCCAAAAATTAATGGTTGTGATCCTAGGGTTTATTTTGTTTCAAATATCCCTTTAATCTGTACCATGAAGTCTTACTGCCGCATTCAGATTCATTTTGTGGTCACTAAAGGTGACTGTTAGTTTAAATTTGGTACCAGCGGTCGCCCTAGACATCGTGAGCGGGGATGAAAAAAAAGTTCTCAATTTTACTCCGGTGCACACAGACATCTTCCCGTAAAAGTCCCGTCAAAATTCGTCCAGCCGTTTCGAAGATTACCGCGGATTTGCGGACAGACACACAGATGAAAATGTTTAAAACTTGGTTTTATTTTCGTTAAGCGTCGTAAATAAATGATGTTTAAGCAACATGATTTTTTAGATATAACATAAAAAACACTAACATTCAAATTTTTAAAATAAAACTTTACACTTATGAACTGCTCAGTTCTAACTGATCAGTTCGACTTTTCAGTCAAAACTGTCAGTTACCGGTTTTTAAACTATACGGCGTACAACAGTTAAAGGACCATAAAGCCCCCTATACACGTTACAGTTAAATCTGCGCACGAAACCTGAAGGTGTACAGCGAGCTTAATATTTTAACAATGTGAACTTTAAAAATTTTATATTGAAAGATTTTACATCGACAATAATTTTAGTATTAGAAACAACGCCATTTCCCCTGTTTATCGTTCATGAATCATTATAAGTTATGAAAGTGCTTTGAAGTTTCATAACTTAGGCGTTAAGTTATGAAACAATTGTTACCTATTTGAACTATGCGGACGATGGTAGCAATGAGAGGGACGAGCGCTGCTTTGCATGCACTAGTTAATTGTTTTGTATTTTCAAGTGTCAAGCTATTCTTTAATCTCAATTCAAGTAGATATCATTAAGTTATTATTAGATACTTACCATGATTACTCGAGGACCGTGATTTGTTACATGTATAGCGATAAAATAGCAACTCTGTTTAGAAAATAAAACAACAAAGATTGTTAATTTTTTTTATTTTCCAACTCACTTGAGAGTGATTTTTGTACCTATATGGTATTTTATGCATATGAAATGCAAACAATGATTGTTGCTATTATACCATCATGAACCATTATCTGCCCAATGCTGAGCATAAACCTACCCCAATGCCTCACACAGCCGGTTTCTTCGCTTTGCGCAATGATTATTATATAGGTTTTGTTTTATTCATAAAAAGTGTTCATTTTATATTGATATAATAATTTTAATCAAAGAAACGAGAGCCAACAGTCGATATAATATAGATTTTTATATATTTAATGTAACACTGTTCCACTTTCTGATAAAAATAGCAATAATGTAACAGCACATCTTTATATTAATTTAAATGGAAAACGTACAAGTACGTGAAATTAAACATTTTTATTTAATTTAACAAAATGTTTTTTTCCATTACACCAAACTCCCAACTCCTTATCATAATTTGCATTTTCATAAAAGTAAAATTAAATTTTATAAATAACTTAAAAATATATCCAAGCAATCCGTTGACCCTTTCGAATATTTACAAACTACTTGATGGGTTAAACTAGTTTTTTGACTATTTTTCTCTAAAATACGTATGCAGATTATCAGTTTAATTAAAACTGGAAACTACCGGTTGTCAATAAAGCGTGCCTTTGTGACACTGCAACAAATATTTGGTTACCAGCGAGCCTGGTAGGGCTGACCAGACACGGTAAACAGAAAACGTATCTACAAAACAATTTGACGTTCAGTCACACGTATTGCAATACCTGGCGAAATTGTAATTTAAATAAAGCAGGATTTCCACGGTGCGTTGTGCGGGTCGAGTCGCACATCGTGAAAGCCCGCCTTTACGTCTCAATACACAATCAGGAAAGCGAACACCGGATTTGGTTTGTTTTGACGAATTGTTTGCAGATTCGAAGCTGTTTGGAGCAAAAAATATGTTGGTTCACTTTCGCGATTACACGCTACAGACCTAAAGTTATTAGATAAATATTCCATTTTGGAAACATATCCAGTATTCGTAGTAGCCGGAAACTGACGTTCCCCGGCTTCGGACATATCGACAGATTTCATGCCAAATACACGAAAATTAATATGAATTTAATTTTACTGCCTACATTTTATTCTGGTTACGTTACGTACAACGGGGGTAATTCATTTTGTACTTAGTTAATTTAAATTGTATCGCAAGAGGAAGAAATGAAAACAAATATTTATTTCTTCGAAATGTAATAGCTTTCGGATAGTCTGAACTATACGACGAACTTAACTACGTACCTGTTTACCCGCCACCAAGGACGGTTTTGGCATTACCAGCGCCCTAGGCGAGATTTCTACGGCACCCCATTATCCCCGGTGCCATGGGCGGTCGCCCCACCTCGCACTACCATAACGCCCGTACCAGCATTAAAAAAACGAAATAGGAACCCAATTACTTGAATTTAAAAGTTTTAAATTTTAATTAAAAGTGTTTATCAATTTTCGATAAATTTAGCTAAGTTAAAAATAAAAATATTTTTACACACCAATTTTCAATTTTCTGTCTGTTATGTGTGAATATCGAAATTCCAAAGGTAAAGGCGATAATTAACGAATCATGGGCAGGCATATTTGATAATTGTCTAAATTTAGTAATTTGTATTTTTTTATTTAACTATTAATTATTTAATAAGCAAATAGATAAATGGCAGAACGTAAACGCAATTTTTGTTTTTCTATAGGTGAGTGGTTGATGGCTTAGGCGTGGGATGCGCATACGCCTGGCGCAAGAGGGAGCCTGTGCGTAACGTTCAGTCTGGCAGCAGCAATTGACGCGAATGCTTGTGTGTGCAACGCGTTTTTATATCGCATGTTGAGACGAACGCGAACACGAAAATGAGTAGTGGCAAGAGGAAACTATCGTTTTTGGGCTTCTCACCTCAGGTATGTCTGCTAAATAAAAAAGTGCGAATGTAGAAAATGTAAAATCTCACTTTGTAATACAGATATTTTGTTTCGATGTACTTCAGATAAATATTGTTACAGTTAGAATTACTTTGTAATTCTTTATGTTGTTTAAAACCTACATTTTCGTAGTTGCGTGATTTAAGTGTACATTTTCGTAACATTTATATATCATTTCCAATTGGAATTTAATAAATCCTCATTTGAAATTATTGTTACTAATTTCCATATTTTGTACGCATTTTGAAACAATTTGCTTTTTGGGAGAGCATTTTAACGTAATTACTAAATAATTCCCCGATTTCTGTTTACTATTCAATAACACATTTATGCGATAAATGTATTAATGTTGTAAACGCGTAGAATTTGCGGTTAGTTGATTGTTTGAAGTTTCATTGGATGCGTGTTGTATTTTTTTAAATACCACCCCACTAATTTCGATTTTATAACTACCCACATATGAGTTATTAATTTTATAGTTTTTCTAACGACGGATAGAGTTTAGAGATAATGGGTTTTTGCGATTTGTTTATTTGTATTGATAAGGTACGTAGGTATTTACAGCTGTTGAACATGGAGGTCTAATCAAAACTATTAGAATCCGTAGATAGATGACTATGTCACAATGTCGCCTGCGTATGCGCATTCTTATTTGAATTCACAATTTACTAGTGATTTATCATACCAACATTATAAATGCGAAAGTTTAGATGGATGGATGTTTGTTAGAATTTGTAGCCTAAACGGCTCTACAGATTTCGATGAAATTTGGTACAGATGTAGAGGATAGTTTGGAAGAACACATAGGCTACTCACTTTTGTTTTATTTTAATACCACGCGGACAGCGTCACGGGCGAAAGCTAGCAGTAATGTAAATGCATGCTGTACTCTGAATCTATACATTGCACTGACTAATGATACAGCAAAGCTAACGCATAAGTCTTAATCAGCTAGTTCTTACCAACACAATATTCTGGCCTTTTCGTGTGGTTATTGTTTTACCCCACTAATAAATATTATATAATGAGTAATGGTTGGTTGTGATTAAGCCCTAGTTAGTTTATCAAAAACATAATTTTTGCGCGGTCATAAACTGAATATTTGAAGCCCCTTAGAATTTATTTGAGACAAAAAATATTTTATTTAATTGGTTGTTTTTTTGCTTTCTTACCCTAACCGAAGTGCGGGTTGATGTTTTCTTGTTATTTTTTGTACAGCATCTTCCAAGAATTGTATCTTACGTGAGCACATAAGTACCTCTAATGAATTTCTCAGCTTGCTCTTAATATGGAATTTATTTTTCCCGGAACATTTTTTAACAATAGCGTTGAAAATATTTTTATCATAATTGCTTGTGTAACGTTCAAAGTGGAATGATATAATGTTTAATCTATATATATAATGAAATTGGAGTGTCTGCTTATAATATCAAAAGAAAAAAAACAGATTTCGCGAATAAGGAATAAAATAACTGATAACGAAAATCGCATTAAAAAAAAATAATTTTAAAAAAGCCGCGTTTGTTCCGGGTAATCTCCGAAACGGCTGAGCCGTTTTCGTCCGGACTTTCAATGAAGGGTAGCTGACATAGACGGGCATATTAGGCCACTTTTTTATCTTAATATTGCGTAGACGAACTCGCGGGCAACAGCTAGTAAGCAATGAAATGATGGCGTTATATGGACATGCCACATGTGTTTCTTGCGTTGATAAAGAATAAAATCTATCATAACATTCTGCGAGATGGTTCTTCACATCGATTGTATAGAATTCTTAACCAAAAACAATGTCGTAAGTGAAAACTATATTGAGTGTGTACAATGTGTAATGTATATTATCAAAGAGTGTGCGCACACCTTTGATTAAACTATCGCACAACTGTTTAGTCGCGCTTTGATTCCTATGAGCTTATATGAAGGTACGCACACTACTCGATTTTTAGTTGTGCAACTAAACAGTTGAATTGTATGCGAGACAATCGCACAACAGTTCTGTGATAGTTTAGTTAAAGGTGTGCGCGCTCTTATAATGTCAGCTAATTAAATACGCTTTGGTGTTTTTTTAAGCAGACGTGCTTTTGTCTCTATTTTAAAATTCATATCTACAAACTAATCCTAAACAATAAAGTTGTGTGACATTATCATTTCATGATGAAGACGCGGTCGTTTGTTAGGTAATGTAAACATTGATGAAGCAACCAAATCATTCGTCTCTATCTCCAAACTGCTCTAATCAAAAACAATCAATACATATGCCCGTGTTGTAATACTTCGAGTATCATGTGGCCGACACCGATCAATTGGAAGATCGTATAAAGTAATTTATAATGATAATAATCAATCATTTATATTTACACATTATAATACATATAAGAATATAATTAAAGGTTTCTTTATATTCCAACATAATAACAAAGTTTCCTAGCGTCAAAGTACACTGATATAAGTCCGCTACACATCTTCGGTTTTAATTGAACATTCGAACTGTTCAGTTAGAACTAAGAGTCTATAGCGGGGTTTATTGAACATGTATCTATATTACAGAATCACCACTTTTTGTATTATGGTATAGTTAGGTGAGCTAATGCTCTTTTCGTTCACACACGTTCTTGTCTACGAAAATCATCCACTCGTGCAAAGAGGTGCTTGAATTACTACAGCCCATAATTCAGTTAAAATATTACATAATTTTCAAATAGATGGATATGTTTTAGTACAATTGCTTCGACAATGTAAAGCCGATGTATTTCATTTTAAAGTGAAATAAAACTTGTAAGTTGAATAGCAAATAGCAAAATAATGTTCGACATTTGTCAAGAATATATCGCAAAATATTTCAATAACACAATATTTTTCTATTGTGAACTAGCTTTCGTATCATATTTTTCAATTGGTAAACTGTTTTCAAATTTCTGAAGCCCACTACGATGATAAATTGAATCACTGAATCAACAGCCCAGTCACTGGACTCGTATGTGTAGTTGAGGACGTCTGTCCCCTATCCATTTCGTTCATGATTCATTACACAGTCACAGTGCAATTAGAACATAGTAACATGCTAGGTTATATCTTCAACGGTAACTTTGTATCACCTGTGTTACAATAGTATTATCATCCATTGCCTCGTTTAACTTCCTTTCATCATCCACTCACTCCATCACTTTCATTCCCTACGAAATAAAACAAAAAAAAACCGTAATGTTCTTGTACAGGTGTCACTTGATTTTAAATGTTATGATGATAGTTCTAAGATAACCATTAGTGGGAAGGGAATATAATTCTTTGACTGTGCATAGTCTAGACCATTCGTGGGTACCCTTAGCAGTAATTGTTTTTTTGATACATTTATATTAAGGCTTCTTCTTAAAAAAGCAAGTTAATAAAATTATTTTATGAATAGGAAGCCACATACTTTCTGTTTCACATTTTTATAGTTTCAATTCGTATGAATGCTTTCTTTGTATTCCTTTTTTGTTGAGTATTATTTTATATTTAATTTCATTTACCTCAATGTTTTACTTTTTTGTCTTTATTCAATGATCTCTACGTGACAAATATTAAACTTGGTATGTGTCGACGAATTTTTAGTAATGTTTGTTGTGCGATTAGCAAATTGTCCTGTCTTTGACGATGTCACTTTTTTGGTGTCGGTGTTTCCTTATCTCAGCTAGACAGCCATGAAGGATTTAATCGTCAAAATTTTTGTCAGTTTCAACTGGTTTCAGTAAATATTTATGAACCGGAAGTCTATTTGATGGACAATTCCTTGTTATGATAAGGGATTTAGTGGTTTGTTTTTTATATATCAGATAAATTTTCTTATCGATTAATCTAGTTGATGTAATGCGTTTGTTGTCTTCATAAGTGATATGATGAATTCCTATGACCTCGTAGGATAAGAGAGTATTATGATATGTGATGTAGGTTCGTTTCTCAGCAAAACTAAAATTTTCAAACATTTTCCATCCCCACCTAAATGAATTAGGGCGAAGATCTTGTCTGTGACTGGAATATTTCCATTCTATAATACGATCTCGTAGATATTGAACATTTTTTTAATATTATTAGGTGACAAACGAGTGAGCGGCCGCAAAAATTCGCCTAAAGGGCGAAGCGACCGCTACCCATAGACATCTGCAATGCAGATACGTTGTCTACCCTTTATTGACGGATAAAGAGACGCACCTAAAGAGGATATTTGCCCTTCCTATGCGTCTCCTTTACTACAAAATCCACTTTCTCTTCACATTCTTCCTTTAAAAGAAAATAGTGGGACGGGAAAGGGACTAAAATGAGGCCTCCAGCACCTACACTCATCAGACGACATGCGGAATTCTTTCCACTTCACGCCTGTCTACTGTGTGGTCGTGGTAATACGCCGGGCGAGCCGGCCCTACAGTGCGAAGATCTTAAAACGGGCTCTACCACTGTTATATTATGTACTAATGTTTTGAGATCATCTGGATATAAATGATAGATTAATTAAAAAAATATTGTATAACATCAACAGATTAACAAGTATCACGTTTATACTGTACTTCAAGATTTTAGAGGTTGCTTTATTAATTTAACTACTCCCGATGAGATCGTGAGCTGATATATCGCATGACAAAGGGTCTGATCGGCTCATTCATGTTTTAGTTCACAACGGTATTGTATTTTGTTATCCGACACATCGCTATCAATATAATCTTATCGTAGTAACTAAATTACATCTCTTAATAATCACGTACAACATAACCTTCGGTTTATTTCTGTTTTTTAAAACAATTTTGTGACTAATGTCCCGTTTATATTATGCGTAATTTTGCATACGAAGAAGGCCAGAATTCACAGTGAAAACAGTACTCGTATTTATGAACGTCTTTGTGCGTCCGGACTTGAAATAGCGAAAAACTATTTTGTAACGCAACCTTTATCATATCCGTCAAAAACAATCATACTTCATACTAATCTTACTTCTTACTAATATTATAAATGCGAAAGTTTAGATGGATGGATGGATGTTTGTTAGATTTTGTAGCCGAAACTGCTGAACGGATCTCGATGAAATTGGTCATAGATGTAGAGGATAGTCTGGAAGAACACATAGGCTACTCCCTTTTGTTTTTTTTTAAAGCTAGTATCTAAGACGTATGAGGGATCTGTTATTGTGTTACATTTGTAAAGACTTAAAAATAAGAGTTATTTTCAATACAAGAAACATACGTTAAAATTAGATAATGAAGTTTCGTGTAGTAAATAAAATCGGTTATATAATCCCTTTGCCTTCGTCCGGTACTAAAACTAGTATTGACACATTTCTCTTTTATTTACTTCCCTTGAGTTCCGATTCACGGAGGCTATTTGCGAAGCTTTGTATGCAACGTTATATTAGATTTGAAGAGTTTCAAATTGGGTAAATCCTGCCGTTTAAATTTTCAATTGAATGTTACAAATTTCAATTGCGATATGAAACATTATGAAACTTATGTTCAATTATTGTATTCACGTATTCAAATATAATAGTTTATACGATTTAATAATTTATAGTAATAACTAGCTTTTGCCCGCGACTACATCCGCGTGGTATTAAAAAAATAAAAGTAAGTAGCCTGTCTGTTCTTTCAGACTATGTTCTACATCTATGCCAAATTTCATCCAGATTCATTCAGCTGTTTAGGCTACAAACTGTAACAAACATCCATCCATCTAAACTTTCACATCATACTTCATGCTTTATTATTATTTTATTTAATATTATAAATGATATAGTTTAGATGGATGGATGGAGGATGGATGGATAGATGGATGTTTGTTAGAGTTTGTAGCGTAAACGGCTGAACCGAATTCGATGATATTTAATACAGATGTAGAGGAAAGTCTGGAAGAAAACATAGGCTACTCACTTTTGTTTTTTTTATAATCCCACGCGGACGGAGTCGCGAGCGAAAGCTAGTTTATAATGTTAGTATAATTAACACATTTGTATGCTTAAAGTACAAATATCTATTATTCACAATGATTAGCTGTAATTATAAAGGTTTGTCTTAAGGCCAACATCTTTTTAGTCGGAATTAATAATTGAATATATCAGCGTTAAGCCAGTCTGGTTCAAAGGGTAGAACTAAAATACATTAGATGAAGAATTGCTCTCTGAAATTTATGGATGTCGTTGCTAAATAGAGAATCTGTATTGGTATGATCTTCAAACATAACAGCTGCTAGGGCAGAACCCCTAGCAAGGTTATGAGTTTAAAGATATTGGGGTTACATGTTATGCTTATGAATACAATGCGGGTCATCCCATTCACCGACTTTTTGTGTTATTTCACATATGCAAACTCTTGCGGTGACCGTTTACATCTCGCTTTGGTCAACAGCCATCCCTTTTGAAAAATTTAAGAGCAAAGCTATAATGAAGTAAAAATATGCATAGATAGTCTTAAACGGATAGAATAGAACAATGTTAATTCGGATTTTTATCAGTTGAAATTTCTTTTGAGATATCGATGTGATTTTCTACTGAATAATGATCAGGTATCAGCGCTCTTTACTTTAAACATATAGACCTAACCATATAAGACATCTATACTTCTATCTATATCTATACTAATGTAATAAAGCGTTCATACTAACCTTGAGTTTGCACTAAGATTGTCTTAAAAAACTGGGATTTGTACTCAGGGCCTCTTGCCACTAGATTATATTATAAAACATTAATCTTGGCGCGTAATATTGCCTTTTCTATCACCATTGATATAAACAGGTTTATAGATCTTTGACAACAAAATACAGTAACATTAGAGTTGGAAGATTTTAAGTATGTCGGAGTGACTGCAGAATTAATTCCGAAGGCAGTTCATATACACGGTAACTATACTCAATTGTGGGCTATGTCGGAGATAATGAAATAACAATCACGGAGCATTAAAAACACCATCCTTAGTTGACCACCATCTCAAATGAAAACTGCACAACACGATCTAAACGGATTGCAAACATTTCCAGAGATTAACCAATTGATTTTATAATAACAAAACGCATCATTCCACCATTCAATGACAACTGTCATCAGTTATTCAATCGTCGCCTTGAACTCTATCATACCCGATTAACATTCACCCAGTCTCAAAATTACTAATGGCCAGTAACTTTAATTTTTCAAAAATTAACAATCATTTCGCCCCGTTAAGTAAATAGTGATTGGTATATCTCGTCGGTCTGTGATACATAACTAATAGGATCGAATGACATTTTGATGTTTGATAAAGTCTGATCGATGAGGATATTTTGAGCACGTGCTGCTTTTATGGACATAAAAAATGCATTTTTCTATTAATTTGTATTTTTTTCTAAATGGAGAAAAATTTTGAGAAATTCATATTCCAAAGGGTTGTAGCATTTTTTTTTGTGTAACATAAAAATGTGTTCCGATATTGGAAACCCACGGTAAGAAAACGAACGACTGACTTCTTATTTGTATAGACTAATAATGGTGCTGTAACTCGTCTTGCAATATTTATTGATGTCAAGTTAAACTGCGATATTTTAAAGTAAACATCCGAGTAAACAATAAAATAAACGTAAATATTAAATGATAATATTTTTTACTACAAACATATCTAATCATTCATCGCTTTGAAGTTTAAAGTTAATAAATCAATGCGTATTACAATACTAAAGGAAATAAGTTATAGACTTTAGTTGATAAATTGTCGTCCTTTAGTTAAATGATGATGAATTCCGAGTAATAAGAAAACTAATGACAATATAAATCGTAGCGAAAAACTCCGTTTCATTGTTGTGAAATAACCCAGGTGACGTCTTATGATTATGTAATACACACATTCACGTTTACTCATACAAGCACGCAGATGTGAGACTTGCAACAAGTTTTTTAGTGGCACGGCCACAGGATCACTTATTTCTTTCCAACGCTCGTGCGAGATACGGACTATAGCCCTCGTTAAAATGATCTGAAATACACGTTTATCATTTACAAACGGATTACAAAAAATGTTTCAAAGAGTATGTTTTTTTACATTCATATTTTTTGATTTGTTAAATTGCTTCCTAACATTTTTTTAAAGTTTTATAATCGTTTCATGATTTTTTATAAAACCAAATTTTATTCGTGCTCGTAACTTAGGATTTTCACTTCTGTCGTGTTTAACATATTAAGCCTTAAAATATTTTCAACAGTATTTCCTTAACACTGCTTTTACTGTTTTACTATGTTCGAGCTTGAGTTCTTTAGACACAAACTTGTATTTAAATGCAATTAAACATCCGACCTTCGATCAATGAGACAGTGATCCGGCGAATGAGTCATTGAGTATAAACTTAGAAAAATAACGCGATCACATCGCATTGGTTACAGCTAAGGCTGTGCACACATGATGCTTATATTTCTGAAAAAAAAAATTGTTAAAAATGTATATAAATAGTTACTCATATAAACAAAAGAGAAATGCATAGCGCGAAAATTTCTATTTACTGTGGTCAAATATAAACAACACACTTAAATACTCGTTGGTTTAGTAACTCGTTAAAACATTTTACCGTATATTCCGAAAATCCGATCTAGTTCAATACGATTAAGGGTATGGAAGCTTGTAAAAAAAATCGACATAGATCTTAATTGCTCGCTGGCGGATAGGTCACGATTTTAGTCACTCCAATACTTTGTTACAGGCGTTTTAGTTTGCTTTTTATCAATTTGTGACGTGCAGTTTCCATGTAGATGTTACTAACATGTTGCGGAGCGCATAGAAAATCTAGTTAATGTTTTAATACTATTATATAATATTGGAGTTTGATGTTGAGGTCAGGTACAGGTCGTCTCTATAGACTCAATAATGTAATAATTCTCTCAGTTCACTGAGCCGCAGCGACTATTATGAATTAAATGATTAAATTTATCATAAATCTAATTAGTTAACTGATTCTATGTTATCTTACTATCTCACTAATATTATAAATGCGAAAGTTTAGATGGATGGTTGGATGTTTGTTAGAGTTTGTAGCCTAAAAGGCTGAACGGATCTGGATGAAATTTGTCATAGACCTAGAGCATAGTCTGGAAGAACACATAGGCTACTTACTTTTGTTTTTTTTTTTTAACTTCACGCCGACGGAGTCGCAGGGGAAAGCCATTTCCTTCATAAGTGTTTGAGATAGAAACTGGAACTTGGTTATCTTACGTATTACCGTCGCTCATAATGGCAATGCACCAACTTGATTTGCCTTATTACTAAAACCCAAGGATTATTTGAGATGATAATTAGGCACACAATGCGTGTGACCTAAATGTTAAGAAAGGCGTGAAGTGGTAGCAATTCCGCGTTTCGTCTGATGAGTGTGGTGTCGGAGGCACTTTTTCTTATAAGAAAAGGATGGGAAGGGAAAGTGTATTTGACGGTGCAGAAGACCCATAGGAAGGGGAAATACCCTCTTTATGTGCGTCTCCTCTTCCGTCAATTAAGGATAGGGAACGCATCCGCTATTGCGGATGTGTATGGGCAGCGGTCACTTCGCCAGTTTGGCGGATTCAGGTGGCCGCTTGCTCGTTTGCCACCTTATGATATAAAAAAATGCTCGGTGCAAAGTTTATGCACGTCAGATCGACACAAATTTCATATTTATTGGTAACCAAGGTCCATTGGATTTAATTTATTCTACAGAAACAAAAAGGCCACTTCGCGTCGGAGAGCGTGTGTTTCATAAAACTTGAATCGAAAAAGTATATCAAAGTTGTTATTAGCGTTGTGTACAGATAACGACTTTTTTAAATGGTGTCAATGTTAAGCTGGTTTTAATTTCATTTTCCTGTTTAAAACCTTGATAACGGCAGATACGCATGGGGCGCTATTGCATTTGTACTGCACTCCAAATTATATGGTGCATTGCTTTCCACGATCATAGCACTGTAAATAAATGATAACTTACGTAGTAAGTTATGCTTGAGTTGAACATTACTCTATATCCCGACGTGCCAAATGCCTGGTTTTGATTAGCAACTTAAATTCGTAAGGGTAAGGAAATATGCCGATAATAACTATTGTCACCTCTTTATTTTATAAAACACTGTGTACAACTGATTGCATGGATGTAACTTTAAACTGTGGTGGTTTTTACAAATATAATGTCCGTAACATACGGATTTCTCAACAAACTGTGCTATGAATGCAACTGTGTCGAAATATTGGGAGCTAAAACAACCCAATCGTGGTAAGAAACCCGTATCTTACGAACATTATATTTGTTTGCATGGATGTTTGACAGTGGAAATCGATTAGGGTGTGTTCACATGTCCACACGATTGGAATTCAACCGAGTGTCAGTGTTCACTGTCTGTGTCCGCTGTACGTCTGACCGCAACGTCTATTATTGATCATAATGTAATTGTATAGTAAATTGTTTATATGATAAATGACTAATACGATATAGTTATCGTGTTTAAAAGGCCTAGCTATGAAAAGGTTAAATTGGCCACGAGCCAAAAATTTGCCTGTTGCTCTGATAGTAGCTATGTTATAATAATGGTACCTATTGGATAGTGATGTTCAAGGCGTATTGACATGTTTTTATGCTGTCTTAAAATTTCATATAATTTACCATTCCTTTGAATCTATATTAGTTAAATACTTTCAAAGTTTCCATAGACAAACCGTTCTACGACTCGAGTTTTTTGTTTGTTTGTGGGAATCATTGATTTGATCTGCTCTTGTTAATTTCTGTTATATCTCGACCTTCGATTTACGATACTAGTGGGAACACAACTCATGAATTCGTAATTGTACATCCGCGTGCCAAATTTTAACCGATCTGTCAAACAGCATAGACTAATATAGATTATTTTTCGAAGATTGCCAACAATTCATTAAGACATATATGTGCGGGATAATTAGTTTTCGTGTTTAAGCGAAAATAACAAATGATTAGCGGTAGCCTACATCGTAACACACATAAAAATATTTTCAAACGTTATTAAAATAATTATAAACGTTTTGATAAGAATAAAACTCTTACATCCTCATACGTATATTGCAACAAGAATAAAGTAGTTTAAGTTGACCGTTATCAATGATCGGGCTACAATTGAATACCTTTTGTTTTCCATATCTTTTAAATCGGCCTGAATCATCTTTCAAACATCTCAAGTGTTTGTTGAATATGAACATTTAACTTTAGTTAATTACTTTGAAAAACGTATTATTTAATACCATATCATACGATTACACTGGCATAAACAAACATACACAATTTGTAAAAAAAAAACACAATAGATTCAGTCTTTTAAGGGTGTCAACGAAATGGATATGTAAAAAACAACTAAAACGTACACCAGCGATAATCATTACCCTCTTGTTACTGTGACATAAATCGCTAATGTTCGGACTTTGAATTTGAATGTAAAAAATTAATACGCATAAGTACAGCAATAAAAGGACTCAGAACCGTAATAACTATTCAACAAGTTACGCGCTCTTTAGTTGAGAGTTGTTATTATAACAGAAAATGTGTTCTTAGTTAGTGGACATAGGTATACAAAGGTGTTAGATATGACATTAGTTAAACATTTACTCGTAGAGCGGGCGCTCACCTTTGACTAAATTATCGCAGAACTGTTGTGCAATTGTCGATTATCGTTTGTTTCGTAACTCATTTAACTGTTTAGTTGCACAACTAAAATTCATATGAGCTAATAGAAATCAAAGCGAGATTAAACAGTTGTGCGATAGTTTAGTCAAAGGTGTGCGCGCATAATTCCGTTATAGCTTAGGGGCGCCAAATGTAAAAAAAAAACTTGAAGCAGTCTGTATTTGGAGGATATTAGTTTAGCTTAATTTTGACACCTAACTTATGACTTATTCAATGCAAATCAAAGATGGACGCCAACATAATATTCATTTCCGGCCCCAACTTTATTTTTAGTGTTACATTGTAACATTTACTTTAAACTTTTAACTATACATTTCAAGTCTGTTTACTTTTTTTAGACAAATAAGATAACAATGTCACTACAGACGTATGCATAGATAATTATTAGACACTCTGATTGTAGTCGTGACTGAAAATACATTAAAACATTTTTATGTTAACTACTTTTAAAACACAGTTTGACACATTGTTGCAAAGTTATTCATTACCAGCTGTTGCACGCGACTTCGTACATGTGGAATTAAAAATAGTAAAAATTATAGCCTATGTTACTCACTGATAACGTAACTATTTAATGGTGAAAGAATTTTTGAAATCGCCCCAGTAGTTTTTAAGTTATTTCAATACATACAAATGTACAAATCTTTCTTGTTTCTAATATTAGTATAGAGGAAGTTATGTGTATGTAAATGCATTTGTAATATAAAAAAGATTAAAAAATATTATAATATAATATACCATATATAGCGCTGAGAATATAAAATCAATTCCCTTTATTACATTCATTGGTTTAGTTAATGTAGATCTCGTTTAACAATTGATCGTTCTTAGAGCGGGCGCACACCTTTGACTAAACTATCCCACAACTGTTGGGCGATTGTCGATTGTTTCGCCAATTCAACTGTTTCGTTGCACAACTAAAAATCAAGTAGTGTGCGCACCTCCATATAAGCTCATAGGAATCAAAGCGAGACAAAACAGTTGTGCGATAGTTTAGTTCAGGTGTGCGCACGCTCTTACAATTGTTTTAAATTGTTTATGCATGTGATTAGGTTCGCCAATACGGAGGGTAAACACAAAACATAACATCTAAATATATCAGTACATAGTCCGAGTTATAAATATTGTTAATTAACGACAAGTGACGTAACGTTTACGCAAAACTCTTGTAATAGAATCGAGCATTGGTCTTGTCTAGGGTGTTACGCTGAACAAGTATTTTTTTCAACAAATGGTCGGGTCGACTTATGTCTGGTATGCCAATTGCCAAGTTTCTTTTGAGAACATTGCCAATTATTTTCTAATATAAAACCGATTCTAGCTCGAGTTATATTTAAATGTTTTTTCATACAATGAAATTATATCGATATTCAATTTATACTTATACTACCTTTCGCCGGCGACTCGGTCCGCGTGGAATTAAAAAACAAAAACAAAAGTGAGTAGCCTATGTGTTCTTCCAGACTATCTACATCTACATCTGTACCAAATTTCATCGAAATCTGTTCAGCCGTTTAAGCTAAAACTCTAACAAATATCCATCGATCCATCCATCCATCTAAACTTTCGCATTTATAATATTAGTATGAAGTATGAAGTATGAAGTATGAAGTATGATTAGTATAAATATAAAGAGGAATGATTTGTATTCAACAAATAAATTTAATACTATTAGACCGATTTTTTTTTGCCACTAGAAAGTTACGCTATCACTTACTATACCCTATACTTCTTATTAGATTTTTTATATTGCTGGGGCAAGTCGCAGACAACCTCTATTGTACAATAAATAATCTTAATTGTTAATTTGGACTTTTTATCAATATTTTATTAGCTTTGCCAGTATCTTTCCATTTTCTCGTATGTTAGAGTCTTGAAAGAAACATTTCACCGGCTTATAGACTTAATTTGACATCATAATTTGTTGTTACTAAATAAATTGTTCATGCTTATTGAAGGACCGATGATAATACAAATATTCTAGGTAATACCGTAAATAATAAAATTTGTCTATTCGAGATAAAGTGAACCCAGCATTGATACAAAAGTTTTCACTTCACGATGCAACTCTAATTACCAATCAGTTCTGCACTCTATAGAGCGACCGCTTTTATCTCTCGCTCGACCGGAATTCAATGTATCTATGTATAATAACGGTTGTTGTGCCTAACTCTTGGCCGATACACTGGTTGCAACTTAATGAAGTTGTTGGGAGTAATCGGGTCGATTAGCGTGAGCTGTGGATTGCATTGTCGAGTGGACTATAGGGAGGCGAGGAGGTTGAGGTGTTAGATAGGGCTGTCACTTTTATTGTTTTATTTAATAACCAAAAATATTTGTTTAGTTATTAGAATTTATGACTACATTATAACTAATACTTAACCTATACCTATATTGTTTTAGTTTAGCTGATATCGATTTTTGACGAACCATTTTTACGCTTTATAATTCGCATCCTTTTTTTTACATTTAATCCTAATCTATTAATACTTCCAATTCTATTAATATTCACCTTATAATTCTTCGAAGTAAAGTGCGGAAATTTTCATTTTCAACATTTAAAATGACTTATTTCATATTTTTTTTTACAATACAACACGTGTTAAAAAGTTGACATCCCTAGTATCGACCGCACATGGCCCTGACCTTAGAAAAGCGTCGCCTTGCACCCCGATGCATTATCTCACTGGCCGGATTTTGCTCGAGATAATAATAAGCCGCGGCTCGAGCCACGCCGGGAAGCACGTGGTGTTTTGTTTACGATGCCTCGATCACAACCGTCAACCGTAACGTGAATGCATTACAAATATGACGGTATAGTTAAGAACTATTTTCCTTTGTACTTAAACACAAATTGTTCTATCCTTATAACTTTAATATTTACGTTGTATCAGGTGATTTATATTAATATCATCTATATCTTCTATCTGTACAGTCAATGAATATACAGTTTCTGTATTATCGAAGAAAAAAATCCAGTTTATCGGAAGATAATGTATTTGGTAATGAAAATTGGATTTAAAAATTTTTGTCAGTCCGTCTGTTGGTCTCTGGCCGTAAGCTGCGTTTATTCCGGGTAATGCTAAGTTTTTTTTTAATTCCATAATTACGGTGTCGCGGACGTGAGTTGAGTAATTAAATAATTTGTAACGTGCGAGATAATTAATGCCTTGTAAAGGTCGACAACTCTCGAAATAAGTTGTATCAGGTATAATATATTTAGAACCATTAGCGAGCACTCGCTCTTGTAAGCGTTTTCGTTATCTAAACGATTGAACCGAAGAGAAAAGACCTTTCCCCCTGTCCTCTTATGAACTCCTTTAATATGAAGGGCACACTTTCAGTTTCCAAGGGTCCATTTTTAATTTCTTCGTATAACGTTCGACCGAGTCGGGGCAGTAAAAGACATAACGCTATTTTATGTCGTCTCGCTATATCTACTACTTTCTCAAAGGCTAGAGATTTCCGACGTGGTCCATGAGAGACTGAGGTCCATGGTAGACCTAACGGGGTGTATGATAATAAAAAATAAGTTAGGGGTTCACGAGATGAAGTAAAAACGTAGCACCAGGGTTTTAATGAAACCAGTGAATTGTTGAAAGGAGTCCACGAAAAAAAAGTTTTTTTTTTTCAAAAATTGTACAATAATGAACGTTACTGGGAAAAAATGCATATTTTTAACAAACTCGATGCAATAACAGTTTTGTTAAATGTACAGTAACAGTTCACGGCTAAATCAATTACAGCTATATATGAGCATTAATTAAGCAGGTGTGTTGTATGCCGCACCTGGAACTAGATTAAGGTAGTCTAGAATTTAACTGCACTCACACGTGGCTATTAAGATAACCTAACAAACCTAAGTTTACCGATTTAATATTATGTTTTACATGAGAATTATTTTTCATTTATTTTTTTAAAATCTCAACCTGATTTCAAGAGCTAGTCTAGACAGCGACTTATTATAAGCATTATTTATAGATATTCCCAGTAGAAAGTGCTTGACTATTTCTCTCTTATAACAATGTTTGTAAACATTTATATTTAAATTCCTATTAAAACTTAAGATAGACGCTAGATATGGCGAAATATAATAAGTGTTTGCGAGGCTTTGAATATGCTTTCCAAGGAATTTTCTCTATACGTATATTACAAAGTGGCTTCTTCTTTAGAAATGTATCAAAAAGAAATATCTTTACAATTTCTTTTATTGTAAACAAGCGTCGACACGTTCATGCGAACCGACTATGTTATAGGTTTTTTTAAACTTGTTTTTCTGTTTCAAATATAGATGTTGCTATTGTTTTTTTTTTTGTATTGGTTGCATTCTTACTAGTTAATCTCATTTGAAGAATAGGGGGATTCTTTTGTTTTCAATCCCATCATATTTGATAAAAAATATGTTGATTTCTGTACATATTACTGTGTATGTGTAGTTGGCTTTCTGTCCTGTGAGGAATTAACACATCCCTGCCTTTTTCCCCATCTTGATTACTTTCTTACCAACATCCTCTTATACATAATCCATCCACATTTTCTTTGATTTTCCTCTTACTGTTAAGCAAAGAATAGATTATTCAAACACGCTAAAGGACAGGGTTGCAATATACATATAATAGTATTTAGGAAACAATTTACATTAGTGTCAGAGTATTTGATATCTAAACATAATGAACTTGATATAAATTATGTCAGAATCGGCGCGCGTTAGGTGTAACCTTGCCACAAGCAGTTGCAACAGGTTCTTTCGTTGCGAGGTTTATGATATATCCTATTTATACGGAATCTAAAGTTATTTAAAAGAAAATGATAGCAATGTCCTTGTTTTAAGAACAGAGTTAATTAAGTTAAAGGTTGTGCATTTCATTTTTAGGTTTATATGAAGCTTTTCAATAGAACGTTCCAGTGCAATTCACAAAATGTTGAATTCGATTTTCAGAATTTTGAAAGTCCCAATTTACTGGTAAAAACAAATGATGCTCTGGTCCTTGATGTGAGGGAAATATAAATAAAATCAAAAGCCTTTTTTTTTAGTGAATACGAGCCAGTCCACTCACTGCAGTTATTGAGAATCTAAATATCGTTGAATTTGAAGTAAACTCTTTCGTGGGTTATTTCTAAAGCTTTGCTGCTTTTATGCACTAGCAAAACATGTTTTCAAGTATTTCAGCGCATGAGATGGTCCTTAACAAAAATCTGATTAATGCTTGCTTAATCTAATTGAATTCACCACCGTGATTGGGGGAAAATTCGAGAACTTGATAACAAAGTTAAGAAAAATGTCAAGAAGTCTAGCTTATTGCCTATTTCCACTTAGCGAAGACACCAGCCGCGCGTTGTTGTTATTCCGAGCTCTGTCGCGCCAGTGGAAATTAAAACAAGCGACTTAAATTGATTCATATAAATCAGGGGGTCCTAAGCTTTTCTAAGAACACCTTTAAATTATTCTTGTAAACTTCACAACTTTGTAAAAAGTAATAGTGATCAAAAACTTTTTGCGATTTTGATACTTCTTCGCAAATTTTTCGTGCTAGACCCACAGATCGTAGACGTTATTTTATTGTCCGCGAGGAGCTCGTCGCTCCGAACATCACTAACATCACTAGCGCTCTCCGTAGTTATTGCATGGCAATCAACGGCTCACTGCCCGCTAAATAAACAATATTCGCGGACCATTTTTTGGCTTCTGAAGACCACTAGTAGTCTACGGACCACTGGTTGGTAACCATTGACGTAAATACATATTGTTATATAAAAGAGAGAACAATAAGTTTTATATTATTTTTTTATTTCCCTTACCCATCGGGACGAACTCTAGATAAGACTCTATAATGTTCGATAAATAGAAAGAAAAAAGCTTTAAGGAGCGCTAATCCTTCTGTAATGTATATTGATTAAAACGAAATCCGACGTAATTAATATCTCGATAAAAATCATAATCAGTTTGAAATTAATCCTGAACGAAAATTTATCATTTGTATCTCCGAGAGGAAAAGTTCTTTTTGAATAAGATTAAGTCATTTATTTGATAATATGAGAAATACATATATTCATCTCATTCCGTTCAACCTATCAGGAGTTATGAGATAATTATCCTCCATCCAAAGTAACACAGTAGTAATAGAAAGATCAGTTCGACCATACACTGACAAGAGTTTATAGGTCAATTGTATTTACAGCATACATTGAAACAATGCATGTAAAATCAATGAAATCACAGCTAGAAGGAAGTCGGGCAGGGATGTTACTGCAAAATACAGGACACAAGTTGAATTGAGTTGTTAACTGGAATAGCATTCGTATATTCTACATACGTTCTACTTTCCTTTAGATTATCTATACTTCAATACTATTATAATAAAGCGTAAACACACACTTCTTTGTTGCCTAAGATGTCAGCAATTACTCTTAATAATTCTTTTTTTAATAAAAAGCCCTACATTTACATCACGCTTTAGGCTGTATATTTTCACGCCATTAAACTTAGGGGGTAAATATTTTGGATAAAAACCCTAATGTGGGAAAGAGACCATAAGTTGCTGGCAACATCAAGGAATCAAGATTGCCATAGTTTGACATCATGTCATGTCATTTTGACATTTGCAATTGAGAATTTCACAAATGTAAACAATAAAATAAAGTTTTTATAATTTCACGCGGATGAACCCGCACGCGAACAGCTAGTCTACTAATAAATTAATAATAATTGACATGATTTCCAATAATACATGAATACTTTTGTTTTCTACGTCACAAGCTTAACTAGTGCGTTCTTGTGAAGTTCAAAACAGTTAGAAATAATGAAGGTTGAAATTTTTAACAAGTCATATGTGACTATTAAAAGTCTAAAACAATGTACAAACTAGTTGGAAGTTAAAAATGATAGCAGTAGAATAAAAGATAATTTATATTATCTTCCTTGGTCTATTAAAAATACTATTAAGTATGTTTGTAGGATAAGGAACCTTTGCTAAGTTATCCAGCACATGGACAATATTTCACAAACCTTGTGTTATTTAAATACAACATTTACTCCCATCGTTAGTAAACGTTGGTCTGCATTACGTTAGTACTAATACCATCTATCAGAGAGCATTACACCAGTCACTGAGCATTAACAAAGATGTAGAGGCTTCGAATAAGCAACTTATATACTGCACGGTACAGTGAAGGTATAATCCGGCTTTAGTTCAGTTTATATTTATATGAAATGTTGTAGAAAACTATCAAGATACGTCGTTTGAAAAGTTGTGTAATCTTTTCAGTACGTTCCCTGTAAGCAAGCTCTTTTCAGCAAATACAAGTCGAGACACAGACGTGGTGTTACTGTGATTTTATTACTCTGTATATCAGATTTAAAGATTAAAAATTATCTTAAAATATTTTTTTTGTAGACGAAATGTTATATACTATTTGATTAAAAGTCAATTGTTAATTGTTATACAATAAAAGAGAGTCGATACAAGTCTAGAGTAAAGAGCGTCGATGGCTCAAGGGTTGAAGCACTTGACTTGTAATCTACAGGTCTTGGGTTCGAATCCCGCCATGTACCAATGTGATTTTCGATTTTAGAACTTAATTTGTACATGATTTACCCAACATTCTTACGGCAAAAGAAAACATCTTGATGCAATCTGCTCATATCGGCGAACAAACTTCAAAGATATGTGAGAAGTCTAACAACCCGCAATGGACCAGCATGGTTGATTATGGCCTAGGGTACCCCTAGGGTAGGCTTCGAGCCCCTCAGTGGGGACGTATAGTGAGCTGGGGCTGATTATAAAACTATAAAATAAATTAAACTCTAACTGTAACATTCAGAACGAAAAATGTTAAAGTGAAAAAATGTACATTAAAAGACTCCCTTATTGACCATTTGACGACTCTGAGTGCTACGTAATGTAATATTTTAGAGATGAAAACAATTATTTTGTAACAGTATTCAGTATTGAACTAAAATAATTATTAGTACGGAAATAGCAGCAAACAATTTGAATTTGATTCTACTGACCTGACCTAGCCCGGACACACTATCACCTCACAGAGAAATGTTCGCATCCGAAACTCTGTTGTGCTAGTTTTACACGAGGGTAGAACAGTAGAAAGTGCGGCCCAATTATTGTTTGGACGCACATTTCATAATAAATTTTCTGTCTCGGCGTGTGCGTTCTTACAACAGTATTGCAGTACTGGTTTGTTCTACTGTTCTGCCTTCGTGTGAAGCTACCATTAGTCTCTGGGTACGATGGGCTTTACAGAGCTTTAAGCAAAGTGCACTAAAAGCTCCAAATCCAATTTACTATAGCTCTGTAACTAAAATGTATCAAAGCTATTAATAAATATTAAAAAGTCGATCGCATAGTAATCAAGTTTGAAGGCATATTGTGTCGTTTTGCATATCCCAAAAAAGCGCGGCTCGCAGCTCCGGCGGGGCACTCGTGACGTAAAACCTGAAGCATTGAGGGGCGGATGGCCGGGATCCGGTAATATTGCTGTGACCACACGATCCTTATTAAAATAGGACAAGTACTTATTAAATACTTATTTAAAATATAGTTCTCAGAATCGAAAAAAAATGGCGAATGAACTTTAAACTCGTATTTTAGTAATTACTTGGATTGGTTGTATGTGTTTTTGCCAAGGCATAATAATAATAATATACCCTATGACACTCCGGGAGGAAGACGAATCAAAAGACACCTTACTCGTTAAAATCGTTCCAGCCGTTAAGACTAACTCTAGGCTGTCACAATGGAATTTACGTACCTACATACAATCCCGAATACATAAAAATAAAACTTACATACGCCTGAAAAAAATATTTGTTTGTCAGTTGAGTAATAAAAACAGATTTGTCTACGATTAAAAAGGCTTATCTTGCACTTAGTCTGTATGTACTGAATATTTTAAAACCTCTCGGTGGCTTTTTCAGAGCTAGTGGGACTAAATTTGGGGCCTTGAACCGTCCCGTACTTATTCATAATTTAATCCGCGATTCTTCAGTTAGTCTGGTCACTATATTTAGGACCGTTTCGCTCGTGTGGCGAGCGTGTAGCGGCGATACAAGCAACAGTGGTGTCGAGGCGCGCGCGGTATGCAGGCGGGCAACGGGCGTGCGCGCCTTCGCCCTCCTCTTCCCGCCAGTCTCTCCCCGACGTCCCGACCTTATGAACTAAAACTTCGCAACGCACTGCACATTCGGATGCAATATTTCGCGGTACTGTAATTCAGGTTTCCTTGTCCACGTCCACAACTTTAATTTTAATTTTTAAGTGGTTCAATATTTTTGGTGACACTAAAAAAAAAAATTTAATATAGAATTATGATTATGGTAAGAGATAATTAAATTAATTGTAGAAAGTTGATTCAACCTTCAAATTAAGCATTAATTCACAAAAATACTTAAATTTAATTAAGTTACAGTTATTAAAAAAAATAGTTGTGTATTTGAAGTAATTTTTTTGCGACTTATCATGAGTAATGACAATTTGTTATTATTCTAAGCGTCGGAAGTTTGTCTGTGGTAAGTTTCATCCGACCCTGACCTCGGAGCACGTCGTGCCTAACCGCTGCCTTCGCGCTTACTTTCATCTTTTGTTTCGACTACATATTTTAAATAGGGCTGATTCTCTCAATGGGCACATTCAAAAGTATACGGCAGATGGATTTCGGTCAACGAACTCACTATATTTATAAGTAATTTTAAAACTTGCATGGGTTCTTTAACCTCGTAGCAGTATTAATGCCGAATGCTTTTCATAAAATATTTTTATAATTTGCAATGAGCCCTTATTTTTCATTAATAATTAAAAACTCCTTCATTTTAATTATTAAACTATTCAAAAGCATATTTGTTTTTATCTGTAGACAGATATATTTTTTTAACTTTATTTATTGATACTTGATCAGTAAAAAAATCTGAAAAGATCTGTAAAAAATATTTACTTTTTTTTCTAATATTAATCTTTTATTATAATAATATAATCAATACCTTCTAAGCGGCCAGGCTATTATCACATTATTAAATTTGTTAGCGAATAAGCGGACTCAAGAGTATTTTATACTCGAAGCTAAAACTTGTATCTCTTTTAAAGGAAATATGACTTAGTTAAAGTAGAGATGAAGTGCATAAATCTATTTTAAAAAATAATTTTTTTATGATTTTTTGCCGATTTTCGACCTTTTGCCGACCACTAAAATAACGTCGACAGTAAATACGTAATAATAAATAGTAAATGTAAAATAATATTGGAAAAAAAACGTATAATTACTTAACGAGATTCTCCATTAAAGTTCCCGGACATTTATCAACTCTCCCGCGACCATGACCTACCAACACTCGGACTTAGCACTTCCGCGGAAATCTTGTTTCAATCTCTAATTAGATCTTCTAGCTACCAGTTATCAGTAACTAGTGTATTTGTAAATACGTATAAAATGCATAGGTATAATTTCACGTCACAATGTATGCCTCTAATTAACTTGAAAACTAATAAACTTGAAACGCTCATAAAAAGATATACCATCCTCCCTCTCAATAGAGTATAATAGAATAAAAATAATGCAATTGTAAATGAAAGCTTTTAATAATATCTGAATATCGTCAACCGGTAAACAAGCTGAGTGCTTCATATTGCAAATAAAAAGCATTTCATTGAAAACGGTAGATTTTATTGCGTCCGCGAGAGCATTAAAAATCACCACTTTCGTGCTCACGTATACCTCTTTGCACACAATGCGCTGTTCCTGAACGGAAATTCATTAAGTTGTACACTCGCGTACATAAATTTGGCGTCATTAAATCTTTTTGATTAAATCCACATGAGTAAGGTTGGTAAACAATGATGTTTAATTTTCTGTATGCTATGACGTTATATTGCTGTCGGTGTGTGTCATATTTGCAAGTACTGTCACAATTTGTGTACTTGATGATACACAAGAAGGCGGCTTAGGGTAAACACGGTTAGGACAGTTAATGACATTAGCAGCACCAATTAGATTAACGATATACCGATAGCATGTTTTAACTCTATAGAAAGAATATCTGAAAAACATTTTATTTGTAAAACGTATTTTAATCAATGAAAATTGTTTTAACCTAGATTTTGCGCGATTTAACTTCGCAATGCCATGTCTTTAAATATGTATGGTATAAAAGTCGAATAAATGCACGCTGTCAAAGCAAGACTTTTTGTTGTTGTAATAAAGCGTTTTTAAAGTCTTCTTAATTAAATTGCAGAGATAACCTTAATGTATGTAATTTACAAACCTCGCTTATAATTCAAAAAAGATTTTAACACTATTTGAATTCTATATGTACTACTCACTGTTGCCCGCGACTTCTTCCACGCAATATTAAGAAGAGAAAAAAAGTAGCCTATAATATGTCGGACTATGTCAGCTAACCTTTAGTGAAAGTCCGGTCGAAATCGGCCTAGCCGTTTCGGAGATTGCCCAGAACGAACGCGGCTTGTGGACAGACAAACAGACAAAATTTTTTTTAATGCGATTTTCGTTATCAGCAACGCAAATAGACCATCTTCCCGAAATCTGGATTTTTTCTTTTAATATTACAAACAGACAATTCAATTGTATTATATTATATGTATAGATATCTTTAAAATGTGTAATTTTATGTTTTCGTTTTCATTACCGCTCATGTTATTTTCAACTTTTGGACAGGGAGTTATAATAATTACGTTTGCGGCTTTCTTTATGTATATTATCGAATTCAATAGAATTTAACCTCAAAAAGTTATTGTATATAGTTGTTTATTTTGATAAGAGTTACAAATCGACTAATTATAATAAACTGTCTTTAACTCGCGACTCCGTCCGCGCGGAATAAAAAAAACTTAATTAGTATGCCAAATTTCAACGAGATTCGTTGAGCCGTTTTGGAGAAACCTTCTAACTATCTATCCATCTAAACTTTTGCATTTATGATATTAGTAAGATGTGCTTCTTTGCGAATAACTTTTTTTTATTTACGTCATATTGCGTCATTAGTGCATATTTAATTATAAGGTAATCACACAAATATATTTTTGACGGACTTTATTAGGGGAGCGACACTACATGTTTTTTGTAGACCGTACTTTTCAATAATTTGGCCGTTAATGCCGTTGTTGATTTTCTATTCTATTAACTCGGAAGGCAAAAATGTAAGTCGACTCGTGTTTTCATTACGATTTCAATACTTAATGAATGTATTGTGTTACTGTTTCACATTTCTGTATGAAAACGTGTCGATCGATTCATGTTTCGTTTCCTTACGCCTCTGATAGAAGGGCATCATTTTTATATAATGTTGCGAAAGCGAACCGGAAACGAGGCGGAGGGTTACGCGAAATACATGAAAAGGAAGCGAACATAGAACATAGAGTTGGATTGGTGTTCGTTTTGTCATGCTTAATCGAATTAATTATCTGTTCAAACCAAAATTGTGTTCGTTTCGGATTCAACTCGCTTCCGTAGCTGTGTGCTAGAGCCGTTAAGGGTGTTTAATAAGGTTGTACCCCTTATTCGAAACATGTCAAACCAAATGAAAATGGATAGCAAGATGACAACCCTGGGCTTATCTGTGCTATCGTCTCAGATAACACCTGCGACTTTATTGTTTTCGTGACCAACTTTTTTATTTCTAGAACGGATTGTCCTCGTCGGCTTACGTAGGCGTTAACTGTTCATTATCGTTTTATTTGAAGATTAAAGGATTCTGATATTTATTTGTTATAACAGTTAGTGTACAGAAAAGATACAAATAATAGGTTTTATTTTGGTGTTTCCGCAGTGGAAGCGTACTGTAAGGAATTATGAGTGAACATAACCAACCGACCAGTATTAACCTCTCTCTACTTATGCCTTTAAATTACGAGTATTGTTTATTGATATCGGTGGCTGTTTTTTACCATCACTCAACATTTACTACCATCAAATCCGGAACAAAAAAAACATTTTATTATTAATAAATAACGCAATAACAAATAGCGACATTTTTTTTAATACTAAAAGGGAATTAATGAAAATGTTAGGGTTAAATAACGATGGCTTGAAGGGCCATCATCAAGTCGAGGCCAGTCGTGTCGGAATTTATTAATTATTCCTGAATTTTAAACTCCAACAACATAAACGAGTGTTGACAGACATATTAAATGCTGCACTGACGGTGTACACGTGTTTTAACTATGTTTTGTGAAACACAATATTGTAAAACATATACTAGAAACATTTTATCCTGATCCGTTCAAGTTCACTGTTGTTACCTGATCCATTCTCCTTCTCTTATATCCTATCCATTCTATTTCTTCTTGTACTTAAGAAATATGTTCGTTCTTGTTGTAGGAACAATTTCCTACTAGTTTATGCCACTCTTGACCTGTTACGACACGACGCCCACTTTCTTCTTTATCTGTTACATATATTTTATTCTTGGTCTTCCCCTATGCATCCAAAAAATTACGTACTTTTGTTTTCATAAACTTTAATATATTTTGTATTAATTAATATCGTATTCTTCACAGAAGTAGTGGCTGTAGAGGCTTATTGATTTTGTAATTATTAACTAATTATTCTCTATTAAATAGTATCGGGAAGTCTGTATTTACTTTCTAGTACACCACGGAGCGCCGTGTTTTCCAAGGTGGTACTAACTTGGTATATTTTTCAACATCTTATTGCCATTCAATACTCGGTGTCGCCTCACCTTGACTCGAGTGTTTACATTCCGTCGCTTATTTTACTGTGGGTTTCGACTGACGTGACACTTGTATTGACACATATTGTTGTCTCTATTTTTTCAAAGGGATGTCAATATGTGTCACGGCAGTGGAAACCCTACGGGTTTAACAAACTATCATACTAATCATACTAATATTATAAATGCGAAAGTTTAGATGGATGGATGGATGGATGTTTGTTAGAGTTTGTTTGTTTGCCTAAACGGCTGAACGGATTTCGATGAAATTTGGTATAGATGTAGAGAATAGTCTGGAAGAACACATAGGCTATTCACTTTTGTTTTTTTTTAATCCCACGCGGACGGAGTCGCGGGCGACAGCTAGTATTCTCTAATATACAAACCACGTACACATACTTCTCGTATTTTATTGTCCCACCTATTTAATTATTCAAATACACTTAAAATGTCGATATCAATTATACGAACGAAATACCATTATTATTGATTAATAATTCATTCTAATTAGTAATAACATTGAATGTGGAGAGCTACAAATATGAAAACAAAATTATATTGTGTAAAAGAGGATATGCGTAAGAAGGGAGTGAATTGAGATATGACGGTCGATAGAGATGGACGGAAATTGGATGAGTTGTACCTATTGTGCCTACCTTGAACGTCGCCAGCCGATGATTTAAGGGGGGCAGGATGGTGATCAAGGATGTTCGTAGTAATTTTTTATTCAAGGTAATGCTTATCAATATGTGGGCCAACTTTTTAATAAAAAGTGACAAGTCGTTTTTAAGTTATCTATGTGGATTTCCAGGGATTGGATGCATTTATTTTAGAATTTTCGACTTTAGTTCTAGCAGAGGAAACTCACAGTAAATTATGCACTACATATTGATCGTAAAAATTGCTTTGAGACGTTCTTTATTGTCGTTATTACATACAATTAACTATATGACATTTATTTGTAATTCAACCGCAGAACTAGGTCCACGCTATCGATGTCAATTCAGATTTATTATCGTGACATTTATTTTTTTCATGTCATTGTACAGATGTGAGAATGATAGATTTTATTTCTGCGTAAAATAATAATTATTAAAGGAGCTTACCTGTCGATGTCCTGTTTTAATTATACGCATTGAATGCAAATGTTCCTTATTCTTTTTTTTTAATTATTCTTTCATTGGAATCTTCTGATAATAATGAACACAACAAAAGAGAATTAAATACATTGTTCCATCCGTTTACGCGTTATGCGATAACCAATGGAAATATAGGTTCCTTTGAAATTTCTCAAATGATATCTTAACGTCTTATTTACCTACTAGCTGTTCGCGTGCGGGTTCATCCGCATGAAATTATAAAAACTTTATTTTATTGTTTACATTTGTCCAATTATCAATAGCAAATGTCAAAATGACATGACATGACATGACAAACCTTAGCAATCTTTCTTTCTTGATGTTGGCAGCAACTTATGGTCTCTTTCCCACATTAGGGTTTTTATCCAAAATATTTACACCGTAAGTTTAATGGCGTGAAAATATATAGCCTAAAGCATGACGTAAGTGTAGGGCTTTTTATTAAAAAAAGAATTATTCAAAAATATGCTGTAATTGCTGACATCTTAGGCAACAAAGAAGTGTGTGTTTACGCTTTATTATAATAGTATAGATTACCAGGGTATTTCTGTCTGTCCATTCAAATGTGACCTCATATTGCCATTTAGTGTTCTAGTTCTGTCGCCTTAGTGTCATAGACTTTCAATTTGTCGGTTTTTATCTGTATAAGTATAACATAACATTGAGTTTCTACTGTTAGCAACACCTTCTTAACAATGATATTTCCTTCTCACTCATTCTCATTAAAGAAAACAAAGATAACATGTTTTATACAGATATTGTCACAGTTAAAATTCCTGGTAACATTGTACTCAATTTTAAACATTATTCTCGTGTAAAGGAACACATAAACTAACCGTGAAATTTCACTGCCGAAACACTTGTATTGAAACATATTGTTGTCTTTGTTTTTGTAAGCATAATGAGATGGATGACAATACGTGTTATACAAGTATTCTGTCAGTGTGAACCCACACAGAGTAAAGATATTCGATCATTCAGTCGACGCTCAATTACAGTGGTATAACCGTGTTCGATTACCTACGTGTGGATACATGTATAATTTATGTAATTGTTTGCTGAAGGCAATGCCAATGTAATCGAATAAAACGCGACCACAACATAGGTATTAGCAAAACCATCACGCGTACCTTCGATGTCGAAGCCGGGTGAAAATTAAAATAACATTGTCCGCCCTTGTTCTTGGCGAAATTATCCTCTCGCGGACTCACGTATTGAAAATCATTTACCTTTGTTTATTTGAGGTGACCTCGATTTGGCCATCGCGTATTGCGTTTTAAATCATGTAAATACATGTGACATTCGAATCAGAATATTTTGTCTTGCAAGTTAACACGCCTTAGCCCAATTTTTCGCTCTTGAAGGTGCTCATCGTATAATTTGAAATAAATCTCCATAACCTCCAAATCTCCATGTCAGATTAAAGCAAGACACAAATAGCTCATGGGAACATGATTTTATATCAACAATGGGCATGTTGCCTAATTTTTGGAATTGCTTTTATTTTGTAGATAATCCATATCTAAACACGAAAAAAAATGTAATAAAATCATATACGCATCATTTCATTACAAAAACACTTAACTAAAAACAACTTCTCGAAAGACCGCGAATACGCCTCATGACGTCACTTTTTCTGCTAACAAACCTCGCGTCGCGTTCTGTCAAAGTCATGCTAAAACAGACATCTTGAATTTTGATAGTTATTAAAAAATCTTTACATGTTTCACAACTCCGGTACAACTAAATACTTGTTTCTAGTAAAATAACTTGTCACCAACAAAAAATCTATTTTCGTTAAGTTTCTTTGATGAATCCAGTTTCCATTATGTTAAATCTTTTATCAATAACACGAAATTTTGAAGAGAAGGTTATACTTTCAACATATTATATTTTTTTGTTGCTTATTTATGGCAAAGAACATTTAAAGTATAAATTATGAATACAAAAATATCAATTTAAAAAATGTAACTGTAATTATGATTATAAAATTGTGACAAATACTGACGACAGCTTATTCAATGTGACCAGATGCAAATTGAATTAGCTACTCAAATAGGTTTTAATATTTTTTTTTCGTCATATTGATCGAAACATTTGCTCGTAAAATATGTCGTAAAGATAAAAACACTTAATAATGGAGTCCTCATAATATAACACACGAAAACTCAATTATTATAATAATTTAGACAAAAATTATAACTACAAAATGCACTGACATTCACTGAAGCAGGCCACACTGCCATGTTGTTTGCGAAGAAGCGACGTCACCGAGCTCTGATTGGTGTTTGAGATCGAGTAATGGAGGGTAAAAAATAATGCAGCGTTTTTAATTTATATTTCAATTGAGACAAACATTCAAGGTCTCCAAATGTTATTATAGGTTTTAAAATACTGTCTTTAAAATATTAACATAACTTTATTTGAATTTGTAACATTAGGAAACATCCCCATTGAACCCAATAAAGATTATAGGCATATATTAATATTCAATGTAATGAATTAACTGCTACACTAGCTGAAAGCCAAAAGGAAGACTTCCTGTTAATTAAGTATGTTAAATCTTAAATCGACAATTAGGGACTACTTCCGAGAATTATCATATCCAACCATTCTTAGGTCCAGTGAAGATATAAAGCTTAGCAGTCGCTCTATGGATACGAGAAATTAATTCTGTTTCTATTTAGGGCGAGGGGGAGGACGAGCTCCGGCTGGACGAGGAAATGGAGCGGGTGCTGTGGGGCGATGGCGAGCCCCCGCCACTTGTGGAGTCTACGGCTTCACCGCTTCGGGATATCGCTGCACCAGTACCCCAGCAAACAACGCAAGGTATGACCTACACGGTCTGCTGTAAGTTAGTATTAATCGTTTCCAGCGGTCGGCGTACAACCTACAAGACTTTTACGGCAAACTACTACTTATGTGCGCCAAACGCCAATCACTTGAAGATATCGATGCAGACTTTAAGAAGTCGAGTCACTTATAGTAATATACTAAGGTATACCATTAGCTAATCTCAGGAAATCAGTTTAAACCGCCTGGCGTATTCATACTCATATACTCATAAACATACTCGTATGCATGGAGTTGCACTCTAGATAGAGTGAATAATAGATTGAATTAGAAAACGATATAGTTACTGTAAATAAAATGATACTTGAAGAAGAAAATTATAAGTTTATTTATTCACGGTTGAACTATTATCAGTATTTTGGTGTCGCTAATTTTTACATGGCGCTAACTAGTTCGACAAAAAATACGTAGAATATAAATACACTCAAAGTAATTGGTGTGAAAACAAAATTACACACTTTACGAGACGACAACGACCCCTGATGTAACAGTTAATTGTCAAGCTTTAATCGGATAACCTCTATTACTATTTTACTATTTATGAAAAAAAAAACACTTACATAGAACATGTTCTCCCATGTGCTCGTACAAAATTGATAAAGGATTTTTTTCTATGCAGATGAAGGGAGTTTGCCCAGTGTGACAGAATTGTCACAAACGAGCCCGTTACAGTTGGACAGCATGGGGTCAGACCATCAGGCTAGTATTAAATACTAATAATTATTTTTATCAGTCTGTATGTAGCTGTTGTGAATGATGAACGAAATTTCTGCAGTTTCGTTTTCTTATTATAAATGCGCGACGTCGAGTGTACACGAAGCCGTTGCTCCTGTGTTTATTTATTTTCAATGTACCGTCGAAGTTAGACAAATGCTAGAAACGTTCTTCGAGCGAGCAATGTTATTGCAATTATGCCATTGGCATGGCCGTGAAATGTAACTTATTCACGGCAGCTTTTTCGATAGTCCTCGTTCTGAATTTTATTTATGCACCAATTGGATCGATGTAGTCAGTCAACGGAGCGCATCGTAATCTCGGTTTCGTGTCACTGAGGAGAGTGCACCGTGATGGGCGCGTGCCGCCGCGAAGGTCGCGCATCGCCCTGCGCCAACCGGGCGAGGGTTGTGGCAGCAGCGACGTCGGCGACTGCCAGTGATCGTGCAAGACAACAATTACTAATGTCAGCATGCGATGTCCTGTGATCGATACAAATGAGCCTTGTTTTAAAAAGCAGCTTTCAGTCAAACAGTGAACTCCGATGGTTTAACAATGCGTTAAGCCTCCAATATGGAACATTAACTAATCCGCATATATAATCACAATCAATTAGCATGAACATGACCAATGGTTTTAGCGTTTGAATGTGTTCAGGAGTTAATTAATTAATATGCGCAGATGTCGGTATTTTCGGGCTCCGGATCTGCAGGGAGTCCTCAGGAGGTGGATGAAAAACACGTGCAGTTCCACGGCGACCGACGCATCGCCAAAACTGAGTTCGACGACGCAAACGACGAGCGGCGAAATCAACGATACGTGTATGTATATTAACAATGGTCTATTTCAGTTCATTAATGATAGGCCTTCCTCAACGTTCGCTTTCCTCGTCCATAGATTTAGTTGCCAACAGTTAATTTATGTACGTTTTAATAATCATGTAATTTCGACAAAATCAGATTCAATAACTATGAGGGGTTTTTTTTTAAAACCTTTCACCTCCGATATTGCCCTCATATTTGTAAGCACTCAAGTATTTACAGTTAATAAGCAATTATTCTAAAATCGAGTTGTGAATATTGGCTTGTTCGGCTTTATTTAGGAATTACCTCGTTCGTTGCGTAAAAATGTCACGCAAGTACACAATGTTGTCGAAAATAGTGTAAACAGGCGTACCTCCCATGGCTGTTCTTGAGATCTAGCAAAATGTTCAAACATATACCATACACTTCTATGGGTTTCCATCATCTGACTATTTGTATAAAAACACATCTTCATCCCATCATCTTCACGGTTAGACATCGAGATTATTTTAATAGTATTAATTTAGCTCCTATTTGAAAGGTATATGAAAATCACCATAATATATTTTGTTACCTAAAGAAATGGAAAAAATAATTCGTTCAACAACTAAAAAATATTGGCTTGTCTTCACATATTATATTCTAAATGAGAAATCTAAGTCGTACAAAATTAGTTTCAGCATGAGCAATGCCAAAAATTACGTCACAATCGCTTTGAGGCAGCACGTTTTATCACAATTGAAGCGTACGAAACTAATCGAGCTGCTGTACTCATTCACACGACATTCGAATAAATTATACAAATATATGAATGTTAAATGTGATAAATGGAGCGTCGGTAAAGCATTGGATTTGGTAGTACAGTTCCTGGGTTCGATCCCAATGAGTTTACATTTATCCACACATCTGCAAATAAAATCAAGGCTACTAATCGACCAATCCGCTTTAAGCCAGCGTGGTGGACTGAGGCCTAGCTATTCATCAATTAAGGTTGGCTTGGGACCCTTATTTTATGGATTAATGTGTCTTATTGGAAGGAATATAATGAGGGCATAATAACGTGCGCTTTAGATGCGCTTTTCAATATAAAATACTTATTTAATCCCTTCATCTCCGTAGGATGTTCCTATATCCCAATACAGGAAGCTTACGTCGTCGCAAAGACATCGCAAAGTGAACGTAGTTATTAAAATCATATATTGTACAAGAAATTTAAAATTAATCTTGGATTATCGACGATGTTCTTGAACATTTAATTATTTATCACTGTAAAAGTAATCATACTTCATACTACACTATACTTTACTATATATCTATATATAATCATACTAATTATACTAATACTATAAATGCGAAAGTTTAGATGGATGGATGGATGTTTGTTAGAGTTTGTAGCCTCAACTGCTGGACGGATTTCGATGAAATTTCGATGATTAAACTATCGCAGAACTGTTGTGCGATTGTCAATTGTTTCCATTTCCCATTCAACAGTTAAGTTTCACAACTAAAAAATAGTAGTGTGCGCACCTAAGCTCGTAGGAATCAAAGCGAAACTAAACAGTTGTGCGATAGTTTAGTTTGAGGTGTACGCACGCTCTTAATCTAGCACTGTTTATACCTGCGGCCTGTAGTACTTTCACTTTTCTTTTTTCAGTATTTTCTCTCCTTGCTACTTTAACTTTATATCCATTTCTGTTGATTCACCGCGTCTCGCTGCCTATAAAAAGAGTATTCGTATAATAAATGTTTAGCGAAAATAAATATTTTGCTTTGATACCCGTTTTGCATCTCAGTTCCATTAGAAATTTTACATTTCACAAATAATTAGTTCCTTTGATACTGCAAGATTTACTCGTATTAATCTCTAGATCGAATTCAGGCTGTGGAATTAATATTTACCAGTATAACATTAATTATGTAAGAACTCCTCCGAAATGATATGCCGATTCAGACAATGTCGCGCGTGTCGTGCAAGCTTTAAACTTTGGCCTACATTAAGTGCATAAAGGGTCACAAAAACATTTAAGGTGTGAAAACAAGCCTTTATATTAAGAACGCTATTTTACATTATTTTCATTAAGCTGTAGGATATTGCAAATGTACATGCAATAATTTCGACAAACGAAGCCATGAAATGATAGTGATTACGAAACATTTTCTATAATTCTGTACCTGAATTAATTAAATGATAATTACCTAGTCGATATTAATAAAAGGTTGATTTTTTAAATTAAAATTAATTTAATATTGGTTTATTTGTTGTAAATTAATTCGGCAGAAGATTACAGACATCGAAGTAATTAGGCGTGTAATGCGCGGTCCACATTTGTCCAATACAGTTGGACAATTGCGACCAGTCATAGATTGTATGTGCTGGCGGCAGTTAGTATTCACACTGTACCAGTTTGTTGACAGTCCAGTTAATAGCGCTATTGACCAACTGGCCAAGTGTGAACCGCGCATGACGGCGTGGTAGATTGCTGCCGGCACGTTACGGATGGCTAAATCCACAAGGCTTTGCTTTTCTTGCCCTTTGTGTCTTTGTTTGAATGTAACATGAAAAATGCTATACAAATACGATTTTCTTGTTTTTAATAAGTTTGACAAATTGGTGATATATTGTACATAGTAAAAAGCTTGTAATCTTTCATAGATTTTACTATCACTTTTAAAAGTATTTTTTCTTTGCTACTATAACTTAATATCTTCACAAGGCCAACAAATACTGGTAATAAAGTATTAAAAACCTTTTATTTAGTTACTGCTTGTCACCTGTTTATTGCATGAAACCAACGAAACGTTTTGTTTTAATGTCACCTAGATTTTAAAATAATTTTCCCTGACACCCTCTGTTCGTATATTTGTAGCAAACAAATTGCATACTTGCCGTATTTCCGCTCATGCTTCTGAAGTTTGTGTGCGCAAATTAAATTGTTGTCCGGCATATTAATTTGACTCGTAATGAATTGTATGAAATACGCGGAAGTACTCCAATTAATTTTCATTATATTAATACGTGAAGCGAAAACTTTGTATCCCTTTTTAAGGAAATTGAGAGTGCAATTTGAATAAGTGCATAAAGCTAATTTAAACATAAAATAAAAAAATCTTTGATTATTGGTTATTGCCGAATTTCGACTAATGAGCGACCCCATGTATATATGTACATCTTTAATATGTAATAGCGTTTTTAAGATTTAAGTAAGACAATATACACGAGTCAAACATTATAACGGTCATCCCTTGGATAATTAAAGGGTATAATTCATTAAAAAAGGACAGAGCACACTGTTTATTAATCAATGAACATGATCACTCAGTCAGTTTTTTCGTATTGTAAAGTGGCAAACGAACAAGCGGCCACCAAATCCGCCAAAATGGCGAAGAGACTGCTGCCCATAGACATCCGAAATTGCAGATGCGTTGCCTACCCTTAATAGACGCAGGAGGAGTCGCACATAAAGAGGATTTATTCCCTTCCTATGCGTCAGCTCCGCCGTCAAATCCACTTTAACTTTCCTCTTAAGAAAAGGGTGGATAGGAAAATGGATTTATTAGGCCTTCAGCATCACACTCATACGACGAAACGCGGAATTGCTCTCACTTCACGTCTGTCTTCCGTGTGGTCGTGGTATTACACCGGGCGAGCCGGCCTATTTATAATTAAAATAACAGTATTAGCTGATTTATTTATAACAACTAAAAATTACAGTGCTGCATACAACTGACTAAAGCAGTCTTTACAAGTCGCGACATTATGAATGTTCCGTATTTTACAGTAGACAAACATACGAGTATATGTGATATTAGTATATTCAAGAAGCGAACGTACATCTTTCTCAAAGGGCGGTAACGCATCTGCAGTTCCTGTGGTGTTGTGGATGTCCGTGGACGTCGCTTATCTTTTAACGCTAAGGGTCTTTTTTAACACAACACAACAATTTCTTTTTACCTAATAAACCTATTTTAAAAATGTTTAACTCTGCTTTTACTCATATATTGTTATACATAACAGCAAAATATCTCAACCATACAAGACACGGAAGTTAATTGTGCACGACAACTTGCCCCTGGATTATGAGCCGAGTGATTCGGTGGGCTTGGACGATCACATGCCGGAGATGGACCAGGAAGTGTTGCGCAGCCATCGCAGTGACGACCCGAGAGCCCTGCGACGACATAAGATACGCAAGGTTAGTAACATGGAAACCAAAAAGAAAATAAACCAACTGATTATCACACGTCGAAAGCCGAACAGTGCTATAAGACACATTTAAACAGACTAGTATTAGTAATGTATTGCTTAGTGATTATAAATTGTTGTAATTGCCATATCTGATGCTGACTATCACACTTTTTACTTCATACTAATATTATAAATGCGAAAGTTAAGATGGATGTATGTTTGTTATAGTTTGTAGCTTAAACGGCTGAATGGATTTCGATGAAATTTGGTACAGATGTAGAGGATAGTCTAGAAGAACACATAGGCTTTTGTTTTTTTTAATTCCACGCGGACGAATTTGCTGGCGAAACCTAGTGTTTCTATAAATGTGCTTGGAGTATTTGGCCATTAACGCACTGATATTCAATTTTATGTCGTCCCAAAAAAGTAATACAAATTCTCTCTGTTTTTGTTATGTATATTTGATTATGAATGCAGGGCTCGACAGTACACGTCGGTCGGAAGGATGGCGGTGACAAGGTTGCCGACATACTGACGGACTTAACGTACAAAAAAATGTACGACCATAGGCCTCACGCGGTAAGATTACAATATAATCTAATCGACAATGTATTTTGTACTAACCGTACCGGCAATGATTTTTACTTGCGAATTTTCCATATCTATCGATTACAGCTTTAGATTTGAGACTAAGACATACTATATCTTACTGTCACGCGATATTAATCAGTACGATTCGTGATGTCTTCTATGCAGGTCTTCGTCCAACTTGACGAGCTTCTCGCCACCGAGGATGGTGATCCGGAATGGAAGGAGACAGCTCGTTGGATTAAGTATGAAGAAGATGTGGAGGAAGGGTCAGCGAGATGGGGTCGGCCGCATGTCGCCTCCCTATCGTTTCATTCCTTGCTGAATCTGAGACGATGCCTAGAGACCGGCGTGGTACTCCTCGACCTTGACGAAAAAGATCTTCCTGGTGTAGCATACAGGTACTACATGTTTAAAGTCTTAAGAATTGGTGCAGACTAAAAATTCTTATTCGAACTCCATCAAGTCAACAACTATTTCATGAATATGATTTTTTTTGGAAAGTACTTACAACCTGTATATTTTACGCCTCTATCTTTTGTGTGATGTGGAAAGTTAATATTTTGTCGTTTCGTAGGGTGGTCGAAAGCATGGTTTCCGAGGGTCTGATCGAAGAAGACGATAAGCCGGTAGTTATGCGATCGCTTCTACTGAGACATAGACATGTGCACGACGAACGATTCAGGTTCTCAATAGGAGGAAAGAAACAGTCCTCATACACCAGTTTACAGGTTTGTACAAACTAGTTACAATAGGTTATTCAAACTCTTTTCTAATAAGGAAAAGACGGGATGGGGTGCATTTTCGCCTGTGTTCATTTTAGGAAGATAATGCAACTGCAACTTTCTAACTTATTTGTGATGTATAGATAGATCTGCAGTAGGGATACCGGTCACTTCAATATTTGACGATTATTATTTATATCTGCAATACACAAGTGAATTTTATCCATATCAACCAGTCTTAGGTAATTTGTCGTGTTGATAAGAAAATTCTTCCTTTATTTTTTACCTAACATTTGATAACGATACAAATGTTTGTTATATAATTTCGATGTAGATAAAATAAATTCAAATATTATTGAAATATTTCGTGAAGTGTTACTTGGTTGTACGAAATTACGAGCCGTATTCGATCATTTAACAAAGGATTTATTTTGTACAATAGATTTATCAGGGTTCATCAAAGTTTCCTTTCTTAGTATCTATGAAATGTAAAATATAACCTAAACTCAAAGTCAGTCTTTTGTAAACATTAATGCATAATTGTAATGATTAAAGTGATATAACTGACTAACTGTACTCCTGTATAATATGTATGACTATGACAGTCTTGGGAATAGATACTCAAAATCTTCAAATCTATGAAGGTTTTAGGCTATACCTGTAAAAAAGACTAGAATTGCCCTCCTGTAAATAAGCTAGATACGAATTCATACATTTGACCAACCTTTTAGAACGAAATTAGATGAGAGCTACTTTTGTAATCCTATAATTTTTTACAAGTGTATAAAAAACAAAGATGTTGTATTCTCTCTAAGCTATTGTCGTAGCGAAGAATAGTGCTTATTCTGAAGGGTTCCTAAAGCTAAAGCTGACCTTTTGTACTTCTAACTAATGACTTACACTTTACAAACTCGAACAATACTATTTTATTTTTCAACAATGTTAATTAAATCTAAAATTATTTGAACGCCCTGTATCTGTAGAAGAAAAGGATGATTTATAAATAAAAACAGGGGTTAAAGGGGAATGATGAACGAACACATACTTAAAATATATTGGCGTCGGTTATAATTTTGTTCAAAATTAGAAATATTAATATTGATTTTTAGGTAAGCACGTATGTCGGTATTTTATTACTACAGTCATCCTTCTACATCAGTACTACATCATCCTTTATATTATCTTTGGTAAAACAGGGACTGCGAAATATATTAATGCATGGGAGTAGAATTCTACGGTAATAATATACTGCAATGATTTGATTCCTAATTTATTTGTAGTAGTTTGTTAGATTAGTTCGAAAATTGTGCTGTGCGCTATCTTTAAGCACCTAGAAATGCTTCAAAAGCCGGCCACATACGCTCTATGTAAGTAAAGTTCAACTGACAGTTAACACTTTGCCTGCACGCTCAGAGTTGTACTGAACAGTTCGATGGTTCAGTTAAAACGGTCTGATTTGAGCCTATGTAGCTCGCTTTACAATCACCTTCTTGATATGTTTGTTGCGAGTTTTCAAAGGGAAATAAATAATGATAAAAGTTAATCTTCGTCAGTCACAAAGTCCCCGTTATCTTAGATTACGTTGATATGTTTGGCATGTATTTACTAGTAATGCAGAATTGAAATATTCAAGGCCCTAGATATTCGGTACCTACCATAGTTTGTTCGCTGTTGAAACTCGCTGTAAGATACAACTACCAACGTAATAGACTTCTGAGTTACAGCATTTATTGTTGATGTCTTTATTGACTATTAGTTTGCGACCGATTTTACTTGATAACACTCGATAAAGAATTGAGACTAACGCGTCACATAATAGTAAAAACCGTAATAATACACAAAGCACACTTTCATTAAAGCTTGTAATATCTTTGAAAGGGATTTAAAATAGAGCCAATCTTATCTTTATAAAAGATTAACAATAATTACCCTACATTACTTTCTTAACACAATTATTTTATCTACTTAGATATACCTTTAAGTTTTAACTACCAGTTTTTTACTACACCGATACTTTTTAAAAATTGATGATCTTGTTAAAAAATAGAAACCCTTTCATAGTCCAAAGTGAACAATAAGATTTTGTGGTTACGAAACTTAAATTAAAAAAGTTGTTAATTGAATGGTACTAGTAGATTTTCCTAGCGATAATAAGAACTATTCTCTGTGTGATATGAAATATCTGTCCTTCAATGAGGGGCGATGCGTATGCGGTCGTAGGAGTATATAGGTTGTAAGATGGAATGTTGTGCAGTCGCTGTGGCTGGAGGAGCCTGGCTTGGGGCAAGGCGGTGCGAACGGCGCGCGCATTCGCTGCACGCATTGCTCCCCCGCCGGCACCTGTCGCCGGCACAGCGCCCACATTCTTGTACGGAAATCTATGCGCGTGCGCTCTTTGCCTGCCACGATCATACACGCACTATGTATTGCACATGCGTGTCCATCAAACGCCATCAAACACGTATTCTCAACTCAAGTCCTATATTCAATATCCAGTAGTTTATCGGAAAAAGCGTTTTCCATTTCTCAGTATTGTTGAATACATCTCGATTCCTCAGATCACTGAACAGGTCTTATTGCATGAATTTGCATATTCAGTTCAGTGATTTGAAAAATCTTATCCTAGACAAGATTCACCGCCATAAATGTAAAAATCCTTGCCTGCCATGTTGAAATATAATACGTTAGTTCTAAACTTAATATCGTCGTCTTAGTTTTAGTGACTAATTGTTGTCATAATTCATTCATTGTAAGTTATGTAGTAATTATATTTAAAATATTACACCTTCCGTCATGTTCGTACCATTTGTTTTTCTTTTGTTGCTGTTTATAGGTTGTTATGAATTGTATTTTGTGTGACGGTTTTCCACTGAAATTAACTTTAGGTTTCCCAGGAATACCTTTTTTATTTTCATTGACGCTTTTCAATGATAAACACCATGATAACTTATTTAGCCAAAAAGTACAAAACTTTAAATAAAGTTTTTTTATAGCATAATAAGTCTCATTTTCTTGCATCCCACACCATGCAATCCACAAATCAGAAAGTATTTGTTTTTTATTTATATTTTTTGATATAGAGCTTGTCAGAACGTCGTTTTGGTCGTCGAAGTTCTTACGCCTTACCTCTGCATGAACGCGCCGAGACACGTAAGAAGACGTCAGCACCGGGCCTCGACCAGCGTGAGATAGAGTTCGTGGCTGCGGGAGTCGACGGCTCCCAGGATGAGCTGCGACGTGGACATAACGACTCCATCATGAAACGTATTCCCGACGACGCCGAAGCGACTACAGTTCTCGTCGGTGCTGTGGGCTTTCTGGACCAACCGACAATCGCGTTTGTCCGTCTAGCGCAAGGGATTTTAATGCCATCGATTACTGAAGTCCCTGTGCCCGTTCGATTCATGTTCATCCTGTTGGGTCCGCCTGCTGCCGATCTCGACTACCATGAAGTCGGACGTTCTATTTCGACATTGATGTCAAATCCATCGTTCCATTCCATCGCCTATAAAGCTGATGATCGTCGTGAGCTACTGTCAGCTATCAACGAATTCTTAGATGATTCGATTGTGCTGCCACCTGGGGACTGGGAAAGGCAGGCTCTGTTGCCGTTCGAGGAACTACGTGCTAAAAGTGAAATGATAAGGCGGCGTAAGCGTGACGCATTAGAACGCAAGAAAGCCGCTGCCGAAGCGGCTTCCCCTCCCTCCGTTGAAAAACAGACGCTGATTTCGGCCGAATCTGGGGGTAAGCAAGAAAAGGAATATGAAGACCCACTTTCTAAGACCGGACGTATTTTTGGGGGTATGTATAGTTAATAATTTCAAAAGCAACTTTGTGTCTGTGATTGGTCTCTTTGAGTCTCATCATACGTTTTGCTCACAGGTGTATTGAGAGACATTAAACGTCGCTATCCATACTACTTATCCGATTTTCGAGATGCGTTGAACGGGCAATGTGCTGCTGCCACTATATTCATGTACTTTGCTGCTCTTTCATCGGCTATCACTTTTGGTGGTCTACTCGCTGATAAGACCTACGGAAAAATCGGAATATCAGAAACGTTGGTAAGTTTTGCGTTGTTTCATTTTCTTTTTTATTTCTTTGTAGACAGGAATTTTAATTTCTTTAGAGTAATAGTGCAATTACATTCATCAAATACTAATTCAAAACAAACGTTTATCTTTAATTCATCCATAATTAAAAATTTCGTACCGACGCGTCTACTGTCGTTGTTGTTGTTATAGATTGCTGAGCATCCGTTACGCTCTGTGATATGAAACATAATTAGATATACTCATATGTGATATTAAATAACACTACGTATCTCATCGTATGTATTTATTTATTCAAGATACAAAAATATAAGTTAAAATTAATATGCAAAACGTACAGAATAAGTAGAGTCATTAAAGAATACAACAACATGACTTACGCCTTTGAACCTTTGTTTTCCATTTGTTGCCATAGGACAAAACTCTCATCTCTCTATCATATCTATATACATCTACCTATTCTCATCGGTTTCGTATGCCTTTAACAATCACCGAAAATTATCAATTAATTTATTGACGTATGTTATTTGTTAATATATGATTATATGAGTCATGTATGAGTTGTAAACGTTCACGGTCCGCCCCCTTTATTTCATATTTGACCGTGACATGGAATTGTCAACTGCAAATGGACACGGAAAGTTGTACCTTTACTCTGCAAGGTTTTTATATTATTATAAGTGTTTTTATTCCATGTAAATAATCAATATGAAATGGCCACATCTTGAAGTAATATAAATCCAATAGAAACACTTAAATTTTCTTCGATTTTAATTTAATTATGTTTAAACTTAGATTTTGTGATAATTGATAATGATCTTCCATGTATATTTCGTACGGCAGGAATTATTAAAATCACTTCTCGTTTTATTTCTCTAACGTCATTATTATTATAATAATAAGATTATTAATAAAAAATATTAAATAATGACCCAAAACATGAACTGTTCGCTGGACGCGGCTGACACATGTTATTAATTCATTATTGTCACCTTGAATATAAAAATAGTATCGAGTGAGGTAGATGTTGCTACTATAATTACAAAATATAATTAGTTGGACATGTCGATCACAGGATATCTATTTTCTTTCTTATGTATCTAACTTTAATAATGAATAGAATAAATCTAGCCTAAACGTATTGATTTACACTACATAATATTCCACTACACAAGTTTTTGAAATTAATAATTAATGCAGACTATTACTTCGCTTTATATCGATGTTGTTAGATTCCAAAATGTTACATTTCTCTTCTTACTTACACTGTAGGACCTTTAATAATAAAAGTTGTACAGATAATTTATGTGCTCACAAACACTAATCTATACAGGTTTTTACGTGTGCTGGAGGAATCTTGTTCGCATTACTGGCTGGACAGCCGATGATGATCACCGGGGCCACTGGTCCTTTGCTCCTACTTGACGAATCACTGGCAACATTCTGCCGATCCTACGGGTTCGAGTTTCTAGCTGCTAGAATGTATTGCGGCATCTGGATGATAGTGATTGCTCTTTGCGTGGCATCCGTTGAAGGGAGTGTGGCTGTTAAGAAGATTACCAGGTATTTTGTTAATTTAAACTACTGTTATAAAAAGTTCTACAGTTTTAAAGTCTAATATGATTGAAAAGCCATGGCACAGTTTGTAATGATATTCACGCAATATATTATGTAATTGTCGCAGATTCACCGAGGACATATTTGCGTTCCTTATATCCCTGATCTTCATCTCGGAGCCAATCACGAATCTGATCAGTCTGTACCGAGCGCATCCCCTCGGCTATGACTACTGCGAACACACCGCTAACAGTACTACGCAACCACCGACCATTGGAAACAATACCCTAAATAGTATGTATATGAACTTGAATTTGCATTGCACTAATTGTAATTATAGCATTGCTTATTATTTCAGTTAGGACCAAGAAAACAATTATTGAGATATATGTTATATTCGCAGATAATGCAACCCTGCCTGTGGCATCTAACCACATCAAGATAACGCCTCAACCGAACACTGCGCTCTTCTGCACGATGCTCACTCTTTCAACTTTCATCATCGCCTACTATCTTCGTATTTTCCGCAACGGCAAATTCCTCGGACGCAGTGTAAGTTGTCACAATCAATACATATAAATTATATTGGTAGTAGAAGGCGGCATAATTGTTGTTAAGTCCACACCAAATACTAAAACAGCTTATCTATTATCTGTAGGCTCGTCGGGCTTTAGGAGACTTTGGCGTGCCGATCGCAATCGTCCTGATGGTTGGCTTGTCAGTATTGGTGCCGGTGTGGACGGAGAAGCTGCAAGTGCCGGACGGTCTCAGTCCGACTGCGGATCGTTCGTGGCTGGTACCCCTCAACCCTGGCCTGGAGACGATTCCCATGTGGGCGGCATTTGCTATGGCTTTACCTGCTCTCATGGTCTACATTATCGTGTTCATGGAAACTCATATTGCCGAGTAAGCTATTATTTACTGATGCGTTTATTCAAAACAGGAATATGAGTTAATTTGGATCTTCTTTTTCATAATTACCGAAACTCATCTCCTGTTATGAAATTTATTTGTGTTGTCTATGAGTATACTCATGAATAAGATAACTTAATTAGAAATATGAAGCATTGCGATGTCAAATATTGCGAAAATTTTGAAGTGAAGCGATTTGCTTGCGTAATTGTATGCGAAATGATAAAGTGCTAACTTTTAAATTGATTTGAAATGCGTCGTGTTATAATTTAAGTCTTTATTAGGTTGATTATTGATAAACCGGAGCGTCGTCTTAAGAAGGGTAGCGGTTTCCACATGGACATCGTGATAATGTCAGTGGTGAACGCTGTGTGTGGCATGTTCGGGGCGCCGTGGCAGTGTGTCGCTACCGTACGTTCCGTCAGCCATGTTGCCGCCCTAACCGTCATGTCCACCACTCACGCTCCTGGAGACAAGCCCTATATCGTCGAAGTCAAAGGTAAGAAAATAAACACATTTACGATTTTAATAAACACATTAAACGTTGTATGCACAAAAATCATACATTCTTGCTTTACCCTTTATTTTAAATACACTATATATTATAGGTTTTTAAATGGGCAAAATAAGCGTACAGTGTATAATATATTTACAATTTAGATGAGACAGAAGATATCATAAAAAATATTTCGATAAAACGTCATACAGTAATATTCATTGATATCAAATATGATAGAGAGGATTAGAGTATTATATCAATTGAACGAAGACATCACATACAAAAGTTGTTGAACTAACGCCCCTTAGTAACAATCCCTTCTGTGTATTATTATATTTGTCTTATGATTCGCTTTATCACATATTTTCATATTCTCTGTTAGTATTCCTTTAATAGTATTGACATAAAACTCAATATATCGGATTATTGTTTTCTTTTTGTGCTCATATCTTAATATTATAACTGATGTTTTTAACAAGACAGCGTTTAATATATAGATGAATCTGTTTTGAAGTTCCATAGCTTATTTTTAGTAACTTACACTCTTATGTTGATCATTTTTTTTTTCTAGAACAACGTCTCACTGGATTGCTGGTCGCGGTGCTAGTCGGCATATCTGTGTTAGCTTCTGGTTGGCTGCGTTTGGTACCAATGGCTGTGCTCTTCGGCGTGTTCCTCTACATGGGGATCTCTGCTCTCGGTGGCATTCAATTCTGGGATAGATGCATCTTGTTGTTCAAGCCGGTTAAACATCATCCTCAAGTACCGTACGTCCGACGGGTAAGTCAAGTCGTTTAGAATAAAGGAACACAATAGAATATATCCTAGAAAACATTACCTCACTATCAGTTAGGTAAAAAAAATTGTTTTGACGCAGATAAATATGAACATTTGTAATTTTAAAAAATATTTCCCTTTAAATTTTTTTCATCCGTTTATGGAAAACATTTGCAGTGTCTATCTAACTCCAGACTATTTCCGTCTCTATTTTCAGTAAATTGAACTGTGAGTGGGTGAGGAATTGCATCAGAGAGGCGGTAATAGTGTAGTCATGCCATTATCTCGACCCGCGCACTTCACTCTGCCGGGTTTGAATGAATAAAAAAAATTGTTTCATAGACGTACAAGTCAAAGAATTGTACTTTATTAATCTTACTTCTTACTAATATTATGAATGCGAACGTTTAGATGGGTAGATGGATGTTTGTTAGAGTTTGTAGCCTAAACTAGTGAGCGGATCTCGATGAAATTTGGCACAAATGTAATGCTTAGTTATTTGTCTTTTTTAAATCCACGCGGACAGAGTCACGAATAAGACTTTGCTTAAATCGTATGTACATCCGTGTTAATTATTGGTGCATTTGAATATAAAATAAGTACGGAATTGCCTACTTGATTCTGGAGCCATTGACTATTAATTTACACAAATAGATGGCAAAATAACCCACTAAATATCCATGGGCTCAACTAAAATTGACCACCTGCAGATCACATCACGGTTCAGAAATGTGAAACGGATAAGTGTTTTTACACAACTGTTCGGACAATGTTGCAGCCAATGATTATGTTCATTATAACTCTATATTCCATTTAATATGAAAATTTGTAAACATGTTTGTTCTACAGTATTAACATTTTTATTCCAGGTTCCTACTTTGAAGATGCACTTGTACACGCTGATACAGATTGGTGGACTTAGTCTTCTGTACCTGGTGAAGAGCTCTCAGTATTCACTCGCTCTGCCGTTCTTCCTGGTGATGATGGTGCCGCTACGAATGGCCCTAGCCTACGTCTTCACGCCTCTGCAACTACGAGCTGTAAGTAACGTTACAATGTCAACTACTGCTCTACTAACGAACATAAGGCGAGTCTACATCATTTGTTCTTGAGCAAACTCGAGAAAGCATTTGATACGATTTTGCCATTTTAGAAGAGATCGAATGCTAGTCTGTAGCATACCATATTCAAACAACATTGCTATTTGTTGATAGCAACTGAAATTATATCCAAGCGCTAATTCTTCATTACAATACTAGTCAATGCTCAACTTTTCTTAACCTTTATCGGTACTAATCCGTAATATTAAGGTAAACAAGTAGACGTACAATATAAGGTATTTTATAAAATTGTACAATTTCATAAAAATTAAGTTCCCATTACTCATTTGCTTTAATTTATTTTTCTTTTACCTAGCGCTGGACACAAATATGTATGTAGTAGAATAACATCCGCGACAATTACCTAACATCTTACAAGGCAACGCAATGCAAAATGTTCTATTTTAAAATCAGCACTAAAAATATCTAAATTTAAATGAAACCTTGACGTTAGTAAAGTCACGTGATTGATCACCTTATATCTCATTTGCAGTTGGACGGCGCCCAGAAAGAAATAGACAAAGACGAGCCCGACTTCTACGAGGAATCGCCGCTTCCGGGCTAAGCAGCTTCTTGATAAATATTAAATACGTAGAAGTATTCTTGATCTAACAATATCAAGTATGCGTTCATCAAAGAAAATGAAAATATAATCAACAAATAATTTCAAATTCTATTCGTAGTAAAAGTAGAAGTAGTCGAAGTAGTGGTAGTAGAAGTAGTTGAAGTAGTGGTAGCAGAAGTAGTCGAAGTAGTGGTAGTAGAAGTAGTCGAAGTAGTGGTAGTAGAAGTAATCGAAGTTGTGGTAGTAGAAGTAGTCGAAGTAGTGGTAGTTGGAGTAGTCGAAGTAGTAGTAGTAGAAGTAGTCGAAGTAGTGGTAGTAGGAGTAGTCGAAGTAGTCGAAGTAGTAGTAGTAGAAGTAGTCGAAGTAGTAGTAGTAGTAGTAGTAGTAGTAGTAGTAGTAGTAGCAGTAGTAGTAATAGTAGTGGTTGTAGTCCAGTTGCACTGTGCAAGTTAGTAATGGTGACACTATGTTAGTATTCTAAATATTAATGTTATGATTTAGAAAAATAAAATGTTAACGGTTCGTCGATCTATATCAGACTCCATTCAAATAAGCTCTTTAATGACTATTTATATTTCAATATTTTTTTTTCGAATATTTAAAATCTAATCCTTATCACCTTTTTTTAATAAATTCTAATATCTATCTCTGCCCTTTTCCTTTTGATTTAAAAGACGTTCTTTGTTTCATTTTATTTTTTACGTAGAACAATATTGAGATTACAATTTATTGGGACTCGGAACGAACCACGTCAAGACAACATTTAAGGCGAGAACAATACGAGCCCATGTTAGATAGGGCCATAAGAACATTGATATTAATCAAACTTAAGTTAAGTCGTAGATGTAGATGATTATGAAGTAGGAACTAAAATTAATAATATGTTACAATATGCCTACTTTACGCCATATTTTTTCTCTTTTGTTGCATGTTGCCTACAAAATTAGATAGGTTGCATAAATAATGTTTTTAAAAGCTTGAATATGTGAACTACGTAGTTATAGTAGGTTTTATTAATTTTAAATTATTCTTGTAAAATTATTTTGATGTATGTTTTAACTTGAAAGTAATCATTTATTTATAAAGGTTGTTGATTTCAAATGGGAATGTGCTCAATTGATTAGAATGAATTAGAATTTCTCTTAATCTAAAAAAAATGTTTTTTAATGAAACAGGATTGTTTAAACAAAAAGTTTAATACAGATACGCTCTGTAATAAAATTACGAGCCAAAGGTTAGGTGCCAAAGAGATATTTATTATTTTTCAGTACGATTTTTTTTTATTTAAAAATGCGAAGACATTACGTGGACTGCTATCTAACCACGTAAATGCGTTGTGTAGCACCTACCTAAGAAATTATAATTTCGATTTAACTAATTTTAATTAGTTCTATTTATTGTTATAAATGTTTAGTGTTTTACAATTGTCATTTTGTTTGGAAAATAATATAACCAATTGTTATTTAAAAAAACAAGTGAGGTAAAGGGCCTAAGAAATGTCTGTTTTGCCAAAGTTCAATTTTGCCTATGTATTTACTAAGTACTTAATTTATTATGTATTTTTATTGAGTTGATTTAATTTTAGCACTAGTTGTTGTCAATGATAGACTAAAATGCTTCTTGAATGTTTGAATATTACATTCCGGACGGCAAAACAAACACTTTAGTTTAAGTCTTGTTCTAATCGCTTTATTGTTTGTTAATTACGCATATAAGCGTTTTCGATTTGGATGTCATTTCCATATTGTTGTTGAAATATTACACTTGCTGTTTAAAAAGTTTTTTCAACATCTCAGTGATTATGTATAAAAGTAATGAATTTTATGTTATGATTTCTTAATTCGTAACATAAAAATCACTATTGCTTTTTCAATTTGTCAAGTACTTAATTTTTGGAGTCAAAAGAGTCAATCATATTGTTAAGGTACTTATCCAAGAAGGGAGACTAAATAACTGGGGATGGACTTTGTAATCTATCTTATAGTTATATTTTGTCTGATTTCAGTCAACATAAAAAATCAAAATTATTTTTGGCTACATCATTTTGTTTATTACTTACAGCTCAAATAAACATTCCACTTTAGATTCTTTAGTGATCCATCCTAACAAATGTATATGTTTTAATGTAAACTTTACAATTCACCTTAATAAAGACGACAGACTGGAGAACTGACAGCCAACTATTAACTTCGGGATTATTCCCAACCGTCACTCAGCTCTGTCCCCACGTGGGGACAGATGACAATGAAAATAAAAGTTTCATCCATCCCACCTTTTACGACGAGGAGGCGATTGGAACCTAATTTATTTCTTAACGGTTCCATCTGTCACCTTATTGGTGATAGTGGGACTGAAAGGTGGGACGGATGAAACTTTTTATTCTTATCTGTATCCACATGGGGACAGAGCGGGGTAGCGGTTGGGAATAATCCAACCTTCGCTAGTCGGAGAGGCACCTTAAGAAGTTTTGTGTTCTTTTATGGTATAAAATTGGTATGTGATTGTCAATTTTTAATTATAGATTTGACTTTGAGAATAAACATAAGCTGCCATTTGGTAAATGCAAATTTAGAGTAAAACTTTTATTTTAGTTATAAAAATCACTGTTATTATTAATGTAAGAATAACTTTGTCCAACTATTTACTTAAATGATTGGTAATAAAAGACACATTTGACATACAAATTGAAAAGGGTTCTAATCTGAGTACAAGTATGCTGATTTAGTTATATTTATTACAGTGTAATTCCACTGCCATCACACTTGTATTATATATCTCTTTTTCTTCAAAGAGAATAAGAGTGACAACAATATAATATATACCAGTGTTTTGACAACGGAAATCAACAGTTAGCTGGCAGATTGATTTAATATTGAACTATTTAATTATATATGTTATTATAATTTCAGTACAAATATTTAAACAACTAAGTTGTATTTAGTATTAAGTAACATATTATTTTGAGTAATTATAAATTTGTTTTTAATTTATTAAAAAGTTATGTTCAAAATGTGATCAATGTACAGTTTAGTTTAGTTCATAGTTACCAAGTCAAAGGAATTAATGTGCTATAAACAGATACCTTAATTTATTATAAGTTCCTTGATTATTTATTTATTTAATATGTCTATTGCAAAGGAGTGGATTAAATTGTCTGCTATACCTATGTTGTTAGTTTTGACATTTAATAAATGAGTTAATTAATAATAAATCAATGTGTTTAATAGATTTGTTTTATTTCTTTGATTTGTCAAATGTATCCTCAAAAGATTTGTCTTTGGGTAACCCTGATCATAAGTTCATTGTCAAAATGGAGATTTTTCTTTGATTTGAAAATTGTCGTTGGAACCAATTATAGTTGGAACGACTGTGTGTGTGTGTGTGTGTGTGTGAGTTTAGTTACTTTTTAGTGTATTGTTTTTTTGAGAATATTTTGTTTTTAGTGTATTTTGTTTGGAAGTCAGTTATGTTTTTTTATTAAACATTTTATTTATTTCTCGATTTTTAGTGAATCTAAACATGGCAATATGATAATCACTAGCCTTTAAACGAAGAATGGATTATCTAAATCGGTTAGCTAAGAAATTAAGTAAATAACTGATACATCGTTGCGATTATTTACTCGTAATTCTGTGCGACCGCGCGCCGCTGTTGCCCGTGTGTTTTAATATTAAGTTATCTTCTAGAATATTGGCCAGAATTACATACTGTAAAAGGCAATTAATATTTAAGAACCTAATCTGAAAACATGTTTATATTTATTTGGATAAGGATTCATACCAAATAAGAATAAAAGCGTTGTAAATGAAGTCGATTGAATTTATCTGACTTTTCTCGCGAAATAAACGGTTACTGTGCGACAACCTTAAGAGATCGATGGATGCACTTTAATTTAGCAAATTTAATGAGCTACAATTCTTCCATACATTATTTTTATATAAGTCTTATATTTTAGGCTACGTAAGCAAAGAAAGCAAAAATACCCTAATTTTCGTCACGCGATTTTGAACTAAACTATTTAACTACGCCGTAGTCTTTGACTCCAAAAATTAAACAAAAAAATGAGACACAACTACAGCACTACCTTTCGGATAAAAAAAGAATTTGCAAAATCGGTCTACCAGGGGCGAAGTTATGCCGTAACACACATAAAAAACATACAGACGAATTGAGTACCTCCTTCTTTTAGGAAGTCGGTCAAAAAATCTAAAATTTGACGAAAATGTAGATTTTAGGAAAGATACGCCAAATCTTTTTGCAGATTTTTTAAATAAAAGGTAGGCAAAACGCATTTTTAACATAGCAATAATTGATTTAAAAAAAAAAGTTTTGTCTATTGTCAAAGTCAATTGTCAACAAAGCAGTAAAAAATAAAAAAATGTCACAACACACCTTTTGCTTGCAGAATGTATTTTTAACTACAAATAAATCCGTATTTATTAACTCAGCGTTTTCTGCGTTATTTTTGGAACCAAAAAATCAAAAAATTTGCAAGCTGAATATTTCCAAACGAAAAATGGCATCGATTAAATGAAAATCCATTATTGCGCATGCGTGCAAGACAGTGTTTCCTTTAAAACAAGCAACAAGAAGCGATAGCGACGCCAATGTTCAATATTTGAAACTACATCTGTCACGGGGCTGACTTCTCTACGTCTTTTTGACGGAAGCTGCGGGCAGCGGGTGGAGGTGGCGGCGGCGCTGAAGAACATAGAGATGTGTCATATCTGTTTTTTTTTAAATCGTACCTGAATCAGATTTCGATTTTCAATATCAGATATCAAAACTATATACTATATATAGATATTTTTGGCTCGCGTAACCATTTTAGAGTCATAAATCATAACACGGTTGAAATGAATCATTAAAGTTCCACTAATATATTTATTTTATTATAATGAACACTAATATAATTTTGTCCGTTATTATTTTAAATTGGAAAGTCTAATTCGAACAAATTACAAGGTCTTCAAAAATCGTATTTCTAAATTTTAAAACGTGTAGAAAATAAGGCAAACTTTCTACCGCAATTACACATTTCGAAAAATTTAACTAAAACGATGCGACGAGGTCGAGTTCAAGGTTAAATAAACAAAATTTAAAACATAACAATTTAAATTTATTTGAAACTAAGCTTTATTCGTATAGCAATAGACTTTAAAATAGTCCATGACAAAAATACCGTGTTTAAATCTCCTAGTAAGATATCGGAAAACTATACTGATAATATACGATATTTTACAGTTATTTGAAACTAAACTTTATTCGTACAGAAATAGTATTTAAAATAGTCTATGACAAAAATATCGTGTTTATACGATATTCTACATTTATTTGAAATTAACCCTTATCTGTATACCAATAGAATTTAAAATAGTCCATAACAAAAATACCGTGTTTAAATCTGCTAGTAAGATGCCAGAAAACTAAAACACGATATTTTACAGTTATTTGAAACTAAGCTTTATTCGTATAGCAATAGCATTTAAAATAGTCCATGACAAAAATATCGTGTTTATACGATATTCTACATTTATTTGAAATTAAGCCTTATCTGTAAACTAATAGAATTTAAAATAGTCCATAACAAAAATACCGTGTTTAAATCTGCTAGTAAGATGCCAGAAAACTAAAACACGATATTTTACAGTTATTTGAAACTAAGCTTTATTCGTATAGCAATAGCATTTAAAATAGTCGATGACAGAAATATCGTGTTTATACGATATTCTACATTTATTTGAAACTAAGCTTTAATCGTATAGTAATAGCATTTAAAATAGTCCATGACAAAAATATCGTGTTTATACGATATTCTACATTTATTTGAAACTAAGCTTTATTCGTATAGCAATAGACTTTAAAATAGTCCATGACAAAAATATCGTGTTTAAATCTTCTACTAAAATATATGATTTTTTGAATTGCGACGGATATACGGTACCGTACCGCTCTAATGCAATATATGTCTGTCTCTTGCGATTTGACGCTGTCGTACAGACGATGCCGATGCGTGTCGTATCGCGTAGGCAGTAGAAATATATAGTTATTGAAAATACATAGTTATCGAACAAGCCCGTATACGATTTTGAGATATTAATTCAATATATAGTTTTTGAAACTATATATGATTTGTATCGCCCACCTCTAGAAGAACAGAAACCAGAGGCGATCGATCCGTGAGTTCAGTATTAAATATCATTGTGGTATAGTGACTTTCCAAGCGATTTATACGTAAATTTTTATTTATTGTTCTGGATTTATACCTTAGGAATTCATATTTACCAACCCGTATACTATACTTCTATCAAAAACATAGGATTTTGGAATTGCGCTTAATGGATTCTTCTTAGGCACGTCTTTCCTTGGATTTACGTTTCGAGCCTGTATTTTTTGTATCTATTTTGTTCGATTCTGCGTCTCGAAGTTTTCGTTTGTGCGTAAATCCTCGATACGTACTAGTGATTTATTTCAAGTACTTGTTACATATTGTCGGCAATCCCTTACTGTACGATCAATAACAATACAATTATTTCTCTCGGATTTCAGATTTCCGATAAAATCAGCCTCCATTTCAATCTGTATCAAATGCAAGCAATGACTTTAAGTTGAACAATCTTGAGATTTGGTGTTAAACATAAAGATTGGTGGTAGTTTAGCCCTTTATAACAAGAAAATATCATTAACATAAAATCATGTTAGCAAGGACAAAATACAAAATGGCTATTGCAAAATATAGCTTCCTTTAGTTTTTTTTTAATATCTGAATTCTATTTAAAGTGATAATCCACTTCTTAAACAAAAACATTAGATGATTTTGATGTGGTATCTTAAAATAATCGTGATTCTTATTAGATATTAGGTAATTAGACAATTTAGAATCACTTCTATTTTGTCAAATCTACAGTATATTGCATACTCTGGTTTTACATATCCTTATACTCATTAAACAATAAAACAATACAATAATCAAAATATGTAACAAGTATATCTTTGTAGGAAATAAAATCAATACTGTTGATTCTTTTTTCTACAAACATATTATTCATCTTTATGCCTGACAATTCATCAAATTTGTAAATCTTATTTATGTGTTAACTTGGGTTTTTGGTGCTTTTTTCTTTAAAAACATTTCACAACAATTCAGTCCTCCATACATACTCCAAAACATCCGGATCATTCGTTTGATTGTATATTTAAAGATTTACCGCTCAATTCTTGAAATGCATAATGGATAAGGGGTTTAAACCCATATGGTCGTGCAGGACGTTCGCTTCTGATGAAGCATCTGCATTGGAGTACTATCTGCAGAAGCAACTTGAAGATGATGTTGCGAGGTAGGTTCAATAGCTACCCTCTGACCTGCTGTTGGTACAGGGAGCTTAGTTACCAAGGAGATTGTCCATTTTGACGAGAAGAATTCATAGCCAACAAATGGCAGCTATTCCAAGTGGGTTTCAATAGGAATGAAGCTTCTGAATTAATGGAATGTCTAAACCTTCTCTCAACTTAAGCGGAGTCACTTTTGTAGACAAGTTATATTTGCAGCTATTCACTCTTCTGTAAATCTAACAGGGTTGTCTATTTCTCGCAGAAATTGTTCAGTCTCGAGCCTAAGATAGGTTCCATGTTTTACTCCTAGCAATTTCCCCCTTCTAATCTTTGAATGTCTCTCATCCTTTGACATTTATGGTGCCTAGATCTATTCCTATAAGATTCACTTGTAAGGTGTAACTCCATGCTCTCGGGTGTACATTAATTCATTCACTCCTTTTGTTTGTGTCTTGCTTTCATGTCATGCAAGATAATTTTAGGATTTTAATAGATGCAAATTCTTATTTAATCTCATACGCCCCAATAATGAATTTATGGTCAAATTTAGCAACATCTGTAGTTACTCGAAAAAATAAAGTCTCAAGAAGTATTTCAATTTGTTTAATACAGTTGTTTAAAAAATGTGAAGAAAACTAGATTGTGAAAGAGGAAAATATATAGTGGCTGACAATATAAGTACAAAAATCAGCATTTTGTTAGAATAGTGAATGAAATAAATAAAGATATTTGGGATTATATGCGTTAACATGAATTATTAATCTGTTGAATGGAGGCTTATGTATTTTATAGTGGAAATTGGAATCAGAATCAGAATCATTCATAGATTAGATTTTACTAACATTTTTATGTTTAATTAGTCTTATTACTTACTAACCCAATTTTCTTTATTATAGAATATTCGATGAATCAATTTATTCAGATCTTGAACTAAGTTGTGGCAAACAAAAGTTACTCACACACTCATGTTTATTAAAAGTGCGTACTAATAAATTTTATAACATACTGCAAACAATATTGCATGTCAATGTTAACCAACATATCTTTGATGAAATATATTCATTCGTAAGGTAAGTTAAATAACCAGCTGGCTTTGTAGTAACCCCATTACATGTTTGTATCAATTTGTAACTATGCAAGACAATTAACATCTTTAATATGTAATGAGTAGTAAAGGAAACAAGATGATCTAATATGATGTCGCATATTATTGCATTTTCAGTGATGTTTATACCGAGTGCAATATAAAACATCAAGAAGCTGAAATTCTACAATACTTGGATGAAAATCTACTATTTGAGAAAAAGGATGCTTATTACTTAAGCAAGGAAGATTTAACAGATGACAATGAAATATTTTCGACACCAAAATGTCTTAGTCCTTTTACTGAACAAGAATTAAAGGATAATCCATTGAGCCCTAATACTGAATTGAAGAAAGAGTATTATGCATTAGTGCCATTGGATGGCCATTCATTTGATCAAGAAATTGGTGAACAAGACGCTCTGTCGAACGCATTTCAATCTATGATTAACGCCCAGGCTAAGGAAACTATTAAGCTGCAGCATTCGCCGCGTAACAAACCAACATCATTGGCTCTTACATCTAGTCATACAACTAAGCCTATTCAACATTCCAACAGTTGTGATAATTTGGATTGCAATCGCTTTGAAGATGTTGATTTCCAAAATGAAAGTATAAGTAAAAAGGCATTTGGTGAGACATTTTCCCAAAAAAAATGTAGTATCGTACCCAACAACGAATTGGTCGATAATTTGAACAATCATTTGAAAACATTCAGTAATGGAGAATCAGCTGTTGAAAAAACAATAGAACCATCATACACACCAGACAGTTTGATAACTGATGAACCTAGTTCATCATCAGATTATTTGTCTGCTACTTACACTTGTCCACCAGGAATATATTCCTCAAATTGCCAACCTCTTACAAATACTGGGGATTCCTTCACTAAAATGGATAGTATGATTACACCATCAGATTCAGGTGTGGATAATGGACTATTAGAAAGCCAAAGTAGTCATCGCGATATCACGTTGACTGATTTATCTTTAACTGAAAGTGCCATACATGACTCTTCGTCTGATGACTTAAAGCAGATATTCGGTGGTGCAAATCCAACCGACAACGACTTATCAAAATATAGATATGCTCAGTCAGACAAGGCCTCTTTAAGTAGTACATCTACTGAAACTAGTAGTGGGCAAATCGTGTATCGACTGAGTGAGGAGAGACCGATGGTCCGGACAATGGATCTTCAATCATCAAAAGAAGAAAAACAACGACAAAATGAGGAGATTGTTAATCTAGAATCCTCTTCCGTGTCATCCGAAACTGGCTCTTGGGAATCGATATTTCCACCAAAGTTAGCTGAAAAGGCAATATGCGAGCAGTTTATCTCTCAAGAAAAACAATTATCTATCCATCAAACTGCTAGAACTAGGACGCGTATAACTGATTACATGGAAAATAGCCCCCAAAGCTTAGTGCAAAAAATACCTATTCCATCTAGTTCCTGTTTCATAGACGCTGCTAGCTTAATGGATGACGATGAGATTGTGGGATTTGGAGAAAGTCAGTTATATTATGATCTTTACAAGAATCAGGAGATTAAAAAAGCTGATTCTGTTCTACCAGTTGTAAACGAAACACCTAGTTGTACAAACAATCAAATTGACGCTGGTAAAAACGATCAGCATAACGAAACCGCTGGTTATTCTGAAAGACAAACCAAAGTAGATACAAATGGTTTAGTCGACTGGAAATCGCTTCAAGAAAGACATAACAGCGCGTCTGTTACAAATGAGTGTAAAGAACAGTTTGATGCTTCACATGATCTTGGTAAAGAAGTAAATAAATTTACTGCATTTACATCTGATACTCCACATAATTCAATAAATGTTTCACATCCATTACAACAAAAAGAGTCAACAGATAATGATAAAATAAACAATGATGAAAATAATTGTTCACCGAAAGAAGATAAACCAGCGAATGAAGAAAAATCTAGTCACACATTTTACATTGACTTCTCCAGTTTACCTGATCCACCCCCCGCAGAGGATACCAAAGCTAGTGAAACCCAGTCAGAGAAAAAGAACATGTTTTCAATGTTTATTGATCTAGGAGAAACATCAAAGTTGAAGAAAATACCTGCAAGACTTTCGTCTCTATTTCCCCCAAGGAAAAATACTAAAGAAAAAACATTGATTGAACAAAACAGTACAGCATCTTTTGAGAGTTGCGAGATGTTATGCAAAGATACTTCTTTAACAATTTCAGAAATTGTTGCCATTCATAACCGTATGGAATCTGAAAAGCAAACGGTTTGTGCTAAACAATCTGAGCCTTTAAAAGGCAAGCCTATGGAATCGATATCAGAAAACGTTGTTGATAAAGTGACAAATACTAAGGATCCTGACCTTTTCGTGAAGCTCTCGGATTTAGACAAGCCTCCGATGAAAGCTGATTTTTCGCGCATCTTACAAAGAAATAGTGAGGGATTGGATGTAAGGATGACTAGATCGATACCAGATAATAACTGGCGGGTTAGTCACACATCAACATTTAGATCCACAGAAATCGTTAGCTCTTTCCATTCTGAGAATGCATTGAGTTTAAATCGTTTATTCCCTCACTTGAAAGATCAATTGGTTAGTAGTAGTATGCCTGGATCCCAAAGACCTCTGTACTATTCAAACACGGGAGGGAGTTCTGATTCTGATGAAATGGTATCATATACTACCAAGGAACAAACTACTGTTGCTCGTACAACTGCTTTAACAACTGGTAAGCTAATGTTATTTCTACATATAAATTAATAAAATCCTTACTTACAAGCAGAACAATAACAAATGTTAATCTTATTATAAAATAGTTTCAGTGAAAGATACAATTACAACTCTAACTGGAGAAGAATTAGCAAAATTGTATGAATTCATGGCATCCTGTCAATCACCATTAGGACAAGATTTATTGAGGATGTTCATTGAGGAAATAGCACCTGATGTTTTGGTTGAATGCAGTGGAAGGCGAATTAAGGCGCACAAATGCATATTAATTTCTAGGTAAATGGTTTTGTTGTGATTTCGACTACATTTCTTTTGTATAATAATGATTGTAACTTATGTTAAAAGTACGATTTTGTGACAGATGTCAGTATTTTGCTGGTATCTTGAGCGGCACTCGGATTAAAGCTTCAGGCAATGTTATTATGATGCCACCGTAAGTACAGTAGTAGTTGCATGTGATTTTAATAAATCTTGATAGTTAACAGAATGAACAAATGTTACATTTCATTTTGCAGGTTCTCTCAAGAAGTATTCCTATTCGTTCTTTGCTACATTTACTCCGGCATATCAGTAATACCACCTACAATGAACATCGTTGAACTTGTAACGCTGACTGATATGCTGCGTTTGGAAGGACTCAAAGAAGCAATTATGCTTAATCTAAAAACTAAATATTGCCATCACTTCCATAGTGTAAGTAAACAATAGAAACAGATTGAATCCAAAAGAATTGATTTTATAATGAGACAAAAAAGGTATCCATGTTATAAACTGTTTTTGTTTTCAGCCTTGCGATGTTTGCATAGCGGGCGTGCTTGAAAGTTTTCATCTATCATCGATGTATTCGTTGGACGATCTATGTCATAAGTGTCTAGAGTGGATCACACAATATTTTCCAGTAGTGTGGCCCACGAAAGCTTTTTCAACAATGAATGATTACTTAGTGGAAAAATGTGTCAGAGCTCTGGTGGATGACATCGCACCTGATTCCTTTGTGTCAATAGTGTTTGGATTGGGGATGACATGTTAGTTTTTTTTAAATTGTTTTACTGTTTTTTAAATTCATACTCTATGTTCAGGTGTTAAGTAATAAATACATATTATAAAGATATATCTTCATTTTTAGTGTATGCGCTGGAGGGCATAAAATGGGCAAAGAACACCAAGAAGCATTGCCATCGTGTGATGGAAACTGCCATCAGGTATGCTGCGACAAACCTTGAGATGCTAATGAAGGAGATGGCACCTTTATCGGCCGATGCCCACGATGCGGCCCAAGAAGCTCTAGAGAATTGCATGGAGTGTGCTATCGAAAGAGCGCCGGGAGAGGAACTTTGCCGGACATACATTTTGTTGGGTGAGCTGATTGAGGAACAAGGAGACAGCGGCGCACTGTATGAACAAAGATCAGAACCTCGAACGATCCTGTATGTCTACGGGTACTACTGGCAAGAATGCTGTGAAAGCGCTTTGGCATGCGCTTCACCGAGGGTTGCTCGAACTCAAGCATACAAGGACTTACCTTATGAGCTCAAACGAAAGTTGCGTTTGCTTAGTCCGCAAGATGCCCTAAGTCCAATAAGAAATAAAGACGTTTATTCAAACGTGAAAAGCGACCGACCCCAGCTGGCCATTCCACAGGCGGCGACGCCACTAATTAAAGTGGTTCCCAATAAAACGACGGAACTTAAAAAGTCGCCTACGACCTGCATTTCGGCTGTGCGTACAACTAAAGCCCAGGAGCAGAGGACAAAGTTCAACATATTAAAAAAGAAACTAACCGAGGAACGAGATAATAACAATAGAGGCGCTGTACCTCGTCAAAATTTCTCCCCGAAGAGGCGATCCAAATCAACGGAGGCCAAAAATGCGAAAACTGACAAGAAAGTTCCTTCTCAGGGAACGGCTGCACAAATGAGTTCGTCGGGAAACTCCAGCCCGAATGATTCCGCAAAGGAGAAATTGTCCTCAAGCAGCAATGTAGCCGGACCATCGCGCCCGAAGACCGCTGATCCTACTCCCGAAGCGTGCAATGAAAACAACATGTATGCTACATACACAAAATCGTCTCGCCCAAAGAGAGAACCCGGTGAACGTAAGTTTCCTGTGTTTTCTTCAATAAAATAGTGGTTTTATCTTTAAAACTCATTATTTTCCAACACTTGTTTTAAAACAAACTATTTTTTACAGGTACACTCCCACAAACTAAGCTGCCGACGTATAAATATTCGTCGATTTCACATAGACATCATGATATGTCTGAGAACATGCCCAGTACATCAAAACGTCCAGACGTCTTCAAAGCTTTGCCTTCTACATCGTCAGCGATCCCTACACCGGTGCAGAAATACGATGAACCTGCGAGGAAACTGTGTGGTCTGGTGAAACCGCGCCCTAACAACCAACTGTTGAAAGAGCAATCTGGTTCATTGAACGTTCAACATTCTGAACGCATGTCCTGTACTTCACCGCTGAGAGGATCTTCAGCGCCGATTCACAAGGAGGTGTCTAAAGAGGTGGCTGGTCCTTCGAGCCGACCGCAATCGTTCAACGTACCAGTGCCGAAATGCGACCACTACTCGAACCGCTCGGACAAAGCAGCTCTAAACAATCGACCTCCAGCAGCAAAAACTCCGACTGTACATAAAATGAGTGCATCCTTTACAAAAGCTACTAAATCCAGCCAAGCTAAAGCTGTCACGAAAGTAAACAATGATGGAAATGGAATATCAAAATTCGCGAAACAACCAGTGAAGCCCAATAATAGACAGGCCGCTGCTCGTAAGGGACGACCTCTGAAGGATCGGTCACGCACCTGGTCAAAAGACGAACCTAAAGACGAACCTAAAGACGACACTGACGATCAACAAGCATTCCAAGATGATCATTAAATATATCTTTGCTTAATTTACCTCGTCGTATAGCTGTTTTATCTGTATATGTGTCTATAGTATGATGTATATTTTAATATGAATGTCTATATGTGTATAATCACCAGTTATTTAAAAATTGTAGTAGATGAATACTAACATTAATCAAGTCGGAAATTACGATTGAGGTTAACGCGCATTTGTCTCATCCTCGTCTACCGGATACCGGCACGTCTCTTCATCACTGCGTCGTTCATTCGACGACGCCTATACATCGCCGGTTAGAACGGGATAAAGATATAAATTTGTTAGCAAAACAATGTCATTTCAAGTCGTAGTTGCCAATCATGGATTTTGCGAAAAAAAAATTAAATTGTTTTTAAAACTACACGTACAATTTAAGAAATATAACGGTATGAAATATTTGTGACTATATAAATAATTTGAATTCAATTTTTTTTTGGACGAAAGCGCGTTAACTTTTATTTATAACTTTGTAGAATGAATTCCCAACAAGCTTCGTAGTTTAGTTATTTGTCGAACATTGATGTTGATATATCAGATATTCATGACTTAAATTAGACTCTCTCTATGGCTTAAACTTTAAACTTAAGGAATAGCTTAAGTCCCCTCTGTCTATAAACCTCCACTCGTATAGAAATCTAAATGTTTATAATAGTTTTATGTAATAGCAAAGAGCTTCGCAATTATTATTAGCGCCTATTATGATAGACGATTTGATCGTATATTATTTACTATCGATGTGCTAAAGTCGAAAATGATTATTTTTTTAATTTGCGGATTATTGTAAAATAGTTCAAATCTCTTTTACATATGTATGTTTTGCAAGTTATATGATTAATGAAATATTTATTTCTTTTTTATTTATTGACGTTTATATAGTTAAGTTAAGTTTACATTTTTACTTGATTTGATAGAAATTATTTTAATTAGTTATAAAGAGAGACTTATTTTTATTACTATTAAATGACATAATAATCGTTTTATATTCGAGGAAATAAAGTATAAAAAACATCACACATCCCTATTAAATAAGTGAAAGTTATTTTGATCTCATTGATACACAGTAGGTATTTAATATTAAATAATAAGTTGTCCGCATCACAATATTGTTTGAAGTTCAACATGGCTCATTCCATATTTTTGTATAATGCAATTTTAATTATTTCTATGTAATTTAATTGTAAGTTTATATTATGTATGTAAGGTTAAAGTTTATTTGGTGCTTTGGTAATTCGGTTGTATTATTTTTTAGAATTTACATCTTTATGTAATAGGTACAATAGTAAACGTAGCGATTGCGACGTGTTCTGTCGTGTTGTCCCCACACTTTCCCTGTAGTTGTCCTACCAAAGTGCGCCCGTTTCTGATTCTTGCAATGAATGTTATTTTTAGATTAAGATCGATGTGTTTGCATTTAATTTCTAGTCTTAGAATAAAAGCTTCAATATATGTATTCATTAAATGTTGAACCGAATATCGTTGTACTTAGAAATTCCATTGAAATATACGTTTACTGCATAATAAATTGTTGTTTTATTTTACTCCTATTCTTCCCATATACTATTTTATCCCATTTATCTCATTTAATAATAAACGACCATTTTTGGTCTTTGTTTGATCGAGATATTAATTAAACATCTTAAATATAACTAAATAAAAGCATTAAACAGAACTACACACTATCAAATAGAAAATAATATTGATTTCCTTGATTTTAATGTTAATTAGGAAAAGGCGAAAGCAATTTTTTTCTACAACGACAGTGTTACAGGCTCAGATTATTCATTCGCGGTTTGCTTTAATAAAATCACTCAGTGTCCATTGATCACAATAACAGTATTGTGAATATAGATTCTAATGAGTTATAGATAGGACATTGAAAACGTGATGCTTATGATGTAATCAATTAAATAGCTCGCCTAATGTTACCGTCCATTGTGTATTGAGTAATCACTAGAATAAATTAAAAACTGATTTAATATATTTGGCACATTGTCATTGTTGTAACCAATATGTATTTGCAGGTGTTACGAGAGTTAAAATTCACAGTTATGTTTGTCCTTGGTAAATAGCCATGAGCAAATAAAATTGAAGAGTTGCAGTTCAGCGCACGGTTCGAATGGATGAAGCAAATCAGTGAACCGACTCATTTTGTACCTGCAGAGAAGTGAGTTGCGAGTCACCGGGCAGTACGCGACTCATCAGCTATTATAGTTATAGTGCATCTCGTTGAGTCCTGAGCTGCCAATTAAATAGTTGAGCCGTAGCTCAATGATTCAAGGCTATGTGAGCTGCTTTTACTAGTCATTCGATCTATAGACAAACAAGGATTTCTACGAGTTATCAAGAATATTTGTAAGAACGTTTTTACAACGTCATCGACAAAAGAACACTAATAATTCTCATACTTTGTCGATGAAGTTACGAATACGGCCTCATAACTGTTAGAATAATTCGAGATAGACCCTCTGTCCCAGTGAAACCCGCTGCTGCATCATACTAATATTATAAATGCGAAAGTTTAGATGGATGGATGTTTGTTAGAGTTTGTAGCCTAAACGGCTGAACGGATTTCGATGAAATTTGGCATAGATGTAGAGGATAGTCTGGAAGAACACATAGGTTACTTGCATTTGTTTTTTTTTATTCCGCGCGGACGGGGTCGCGGGCGAAAGCTAGTAGAAAATAAAAGAATATAGTTAACATGACCTGACAGCTACAGTACGAAAAGTATCTTGTAATACTTTTTTTTCATTAACAGAAGTGTGCTATTGAGCTGTCCTAAGTTAGTTTGACGTTTACCAACCGGGTCAGAAAACTTTGTCGGTCTATAGCTTTATAGTTTCTACAACTTCAAATAATTCATAGTTATACTTTGCTGCTCCGATATTCACAATAAAATTAAATAAAAGGGTATTTGGATTTAAAAAAAATAAACAAATAGTAAAAACATATTTTATTGTTATCCAAAAATACAAATACTACAAAACATGCAACATCAAACAATCCAACATGATTTATAAATTTGTATATTCTTAAAAAAATATATGCACACCTGAGTTATATTTTTATACATCACATAATATATCTTAGTTATATATTTATTGTTAAAAGAATAGATACATCCAAGTTAAAACACTAAATGGTATTCTAAAAACTTTATTTAGGTAGCTGTTATAAAAATCGTGAATGATTATGCATTAGTTTGTTTGGCAGCGGTCAAAAGTTCCCTCGAAATGATGAGTCTCTGGATTTGTGAGGTGCCTTCGTAAATCTGATAGATTTTGGCGTCTCTCATGAGTTTTTCTACAGGATATTCTGTATTGAAGCCATTACCGCCGAACACTTGAACAGCATCAGATGCCGCTTTGTTCGCAATCTCCGAAGCGTGGCATTTCGCCACCGATGCCATTACCGTATTCTTTTGACCTGCGTAAAGATAAAAGGTTAGCACAATAGCGGGCAAATAAATAAATAATAAAAAATATAATAATAAAAAAATAATAATGTCACGGGTAAAAGCCACTGACATTAACCGCGCGGAATTTAAAAAAAAAACGAGTCTAATAAAATTTATTGAGATTAGTTAATGCGTTATGAAAACATCAATGTAAGCTTTAGCATTTATAACTTAGTAGGAAGTATGTTATCTTCTTTTTAGGGATTGGATTAGTCGTTAAACAAAAATCTGCAAACACTGTTACTATAAAAGATTTCATTGTTGAACTTTTTTAATGGTAAAACAGGATTAACTATAATAAAAAAATATAAACTCAATGCATTTGATAATTACTACAAAGTTTTACTATTGAGAAGCAATAGGTTAGCATGATATGAACACATTATACGGAGAGATGATACACAGAAACAAGAAAGTATGGATGTATGTTGCAGAAGATATGCTTAAGAAATGAATTCAGATATGATACGAAGATATATGGAAGAGCAGTACTGTGCCGACCCTCTATAGGAATAAGATCAGGTTGATGATATTCTTACCATGGTCTACCATCCAGGCAGCGCGTTGCCACGCCAAGCGAGCTGTTTCTACGCCGATCGCCATATCAGCTAAGAGAAACGCGACTGCTTGATGATGGGCGATAGGAACACCGAATGTCTTGCGTTCTAATGAATACCGCGTTGCCTCGGCCAACGCACGCTGCGCAAGACCCGTCGCCCCAGCAGCAACCTGGAAATTTTCAAATCATACTAATATTATAAGGATACATCGGTAGAGGTAGACGTAGAAAGAGATGGATGGATTGTGTAAAAGGTGACATGATCAAAAAGGGAGTGATGACTGAGATGACGTATGATAGAGTTATGTGGAGGACAAAAACCTGTTGCGCCGACCTTACGGGAGTAGGATAAGGAGATGATGATGATGATGATGATGATGACGATGATGACTAATATTATAAACGCGAAAGTTTAGATGTACGGCTGGATTTGATAGATGTTTGTTAGAGTTTAAAGCCTAAACAGCTGAATGGATCTCGATGAAATTTGGCATAGATGTAGAACATAGTCTGGAAGAACACGAAGGCTACTTACTTTTTTTAATTACAAGCGGACGGAATCGCGGGTGAAAGCTACTAATATATATGACGATATCAGAAGAAATCAATTTGAATTCAAGTCAATATCAGAATATAAGTGATGACAAACGACGTTCTTAGAGGACCTCGGTCATTCTGGAAATAGGGATCTTTGCAAAAACATTGTGTAAACTATATTTGTGTATCAAAGTAATTGATTGTGAAGTATTGTGTGTGTTCTTGAATCCAAAATGACCTCACATAGTGATATTTTAGCGAATCGGCAGTTAAAAAAAAACAATAAATAGATGTTTATTTCACTAACCGGTGGTCTTGTTTTATCAAACGCGCCCATAGCAATCTTGAAGCCAGCGCCTTCCCCAATAAGGACATTCTCTTTCGGAATACGGACATCTTCAAAAGTGATACCTCGAGTGTCGGACGCTCGCTGGCCCATGTTTTGTTCCTGTTAAAATAACATTTTAATACCAAAAACTGTTCCGGCTCCACAGATTAAGAAGTTTCTCAGGCTAGGGTTGCCATTTTATAAACCTGGATGGAATCTAATTATTATTTTATATTACCTTCCTTCCGGGTGTAACTCCGGCCCACTCCCTCTCCACAATGAAGCCAGTGAAAGCCTTGCTCGCCGGGCACTTCGGGTCTGGATTGGTTCTAGCCAGAACGAAATACCTGTACAATAAAGTTAAACAAATAAATCTAATAAACTGTCATATGTTTACTAAAATGTTTCATGGCTTTCGACATTAAATACGATCTCACTTTTACCTCATTCTACGTTATACGAAAAAGAGTTGAAAAGACGAGAAAACGATAGGGCGAGACAGAGAGAGAGAGATGTCCTTCTGTTTCCTGTTCTGTCCCTTTTTATCTATACTAACATTTTCAAGAGGAAATATCTATATTTTGTATGTATTGGAATAACTCAAAAACTGTGCCGATTTAAAAACTTCTTTCACCATTAAAAATCTACGCTACCACTGAGTAACATAGGCTATGTTTTTTTTTTAAATTTCCCACGGAATAAGTCGCAAACAACAGCTGGTATATTATAACATACCAGTTAGCGACGCCTCCATTGGTGATCCACATCTTCTGGCCGTTGAGAATCCATTCATCTCCCTTCTTCTCTGCACGAGTCTTTATACCAGCTACATCAGAACCCGCCCCGGGCTCAGTTACACCATACGCCTGTATTCATATAAGACATTAATATCCTCTTATGTGACTTAGTTCTAAAACTTTCCAGACTTTTTAACTATATATCTCTGCTGAAAATCTTATTAATTTTCTTAATATTTACAAATAGAATGAAAAGGAGATATATTCACGAATTATATATCGAATTTGCCTAAAAGTATTTTGATTATATTATTTATTTTGGGTCTAACGACCCATTGGCCATAATTGGTACACGATGGAAGAATTTGGGAACAACAATGACTATTATAATTTCAAAAATAAAATACAATTACTATTAAATTATTAATTTAAATGATATTTTAGATGTAAGTGTTCTGAGAACTTACAGCAACAAGGGGCTCGTCAATAAGTCTTCCTAGATATTTCTTTTGCTGTTCTTTATTACCAGCAATGATAACTGGGGTTTGCTGAAATATATAAATAATCTTTAAAAATCGTCTTACTACAATACGATTATATTTAAGAATCTAAATAAGCAACAAATATCTAAAATTATAATTTTTTAAGAGATAGAATTTATTTTTCACCACAGATTCTTAAAGCAATTTAAGTTAAGTTAATAATAAAATCATCTGTGTTATTAAAAAATAGCTAACAGCTTTACTAAATTTGTCAATATTTAAGTTATTCACAAAACAACAATATACCAAAGGTATTAAAAAAAAACAACAATTTAAAAGTTAATAATCAATAACTATTAGTAGGCGTTATCTTTATGTCATTCGTTTTATTTGCTATATTAATATTACCCAGAATGCGAGTTGCAACAAACACACAAAAACATGCACACGAACAAAAGAAGCATGTTAGTATGTTGCGTGCAAAAACAAACTTAACGGTGCACGAAAAAAAGCTGGAAATACAAATCTCATATAAACACATATAAATACACATATGACAATCTGAGATAACACTGATTACAATCTAAAAACGGTATCCACCGACTTGTGGATAGACATATTGTGCTCAGTCTCATTTAAAAAAATAACGACAATGGATTTCCAGAGTATAACCAACACAACGTAGTTCAGTGCCAAAAAGATTAATAACCCAAGTGCAAAACGGATTAGATTGGTGCATATTGTGTTAAGTTTCGACATGCAACTCACTCCTAGACCGCTAGCTTCCATAGCGGTCATAATTCCAGTGCAACCGTACGCCAATTCTTCAGCAACCATACAACCGTCAAACACACCCAGATCCAAGCCACCTGTAAGTATTGTGAGGTCTTCTAGAGTGGGTGACACACATCCTTACACTTGGTGCGAGTGATATATAAAGCAGTGACGCACAGTCATAAATGTTGAGTTGCTTATAAAATTCCGAAAGATTTTTTTTTACATCCAAGTTTATAATCATCGAGATAATTAATTATGGCCTTTTGGCAAAGTTTTATGGTTTTTATCCGTTTTTTAGACATCGTATAAATATTAATAACTCCAGCGCAATTACGAAATTAAAATGAAAAGCAATACATCTCGATACAAATTCTACAGGACTATACTTTTAGAGGGAAGAAAGAAATCAAATGGCACTTTACTATGTAGTACCATTCGGTGATTCTGCTGATCTTTTCCCCCTTCTACTGTAAAAAAGACAGGTCAGACTGTTTAGACCTGACCACAAAGTTATCCGAGATACGTATCAAAGGAATAAAATAAATTATTGCACCTTAGGAACCGACTGAATAAACTACAAAACTTCAAACCAACCGTTATGCCATAAAAACCAACGACATAACCTCAAGTGTGAGAAAAAGCAGCACAATTGCAAGGAACTTGTTTGGTTGTTTTTTTGTCATGGTATTAAGCAGTTAATACATAAAGCGAGTACATTAAACATATAAGTCAAATGATTATAAAATGACGACATATTAATAAAATACAAGTTCTGGTTAGTATATGTTTTGATTATCTTAAATACATTGTTACAATTATTGTATTAAAAACAACGTGAATGAATTTAAATTTCATGTTTTATGGAACAGGAAACCTTTAAAAAGTAAATCTATACTAATATAATAAAGCATGAACACATACTACTTCTTAGATACTTCTTCTCGTTTAACTTAGGGGGTAAATAAATTGGAAATTAACCTTCATGTGGGAAAGGGACCATAAACTACAAGTTGCCAACATTAAGGAAACAAGGTTATTATGGTAACGGTAATTTTGACATTTGCAATTGAGAATTTGACAAATGTAAGCAATAAAATAAAAGTTTTAAAATTTTAATGCGGATGAAGCCGCACGTGAACAATTAGTATAGTAATATTCTAAAAGTATGTACTCCTCATTAGAATTTTAGGGGTAACAATAGTTGTTGGTAATTATTATTATTATTATAATAAATTAAGTATACATATTAACAGTTATATAAATACTAAAGTGGGTGCATTAGCAGCATGTATGGACAATGCATAAAATTAATGTACACAGAAGCACATTTATCCCTTTTTAAGATATTTAAACCTTGGTACAGCCAATGTGATTAATATTTTGTTTTCATTATGACTCACTCCAAGACCAGTTCCTCCAATTGCAGTCGTTATGCCTGAGCAGCCGTACGCAAATTCTTCAGACGTAAGACACTCTTCAAACACACCTATGTTTCCCATACCCCCTGCAATTTACCCATCAACGAAACAAATTTGAACAAAAATAATCGAATTTTTTTCACACATCCGCAGTTTATTTTATTAAATGTTTATTAAGAGTAATTAATTGTTGAGAATATTTTGTATTGTTTCACAATCTTGATATACTTAACAGTATATTTGTTCCACTACAGTAGGTTTTTATATTTTAACATAATTACATTTTAGTGATTTTTTTTCTTTAAAGTGGCAAGTTTTTGGAAATTAAAAGAAAAAATGTAATTTAAATCATTTCAAATGCTTTAGACTTCAACTTCCATAAGCCCTGTTGTTAACTCTTAGTGACCAAAAGTAAATATTAACTAGCTGTTGGCCGCGACTTTGTCAGCGCAGGAAAATTAAAATAGCTAAAGTCTGTTTATGTAAAATTCTCATCAACAGCAGTCCAATACACAGAAGAAAAAAATATAAAATCACATTTTCGTTATAAGCAACCCAAAAACATCATGTTTGCGAAATAATAAAATTATTTTTTTCATTACAGACACTCCAATTTTATTTACTGTATAGATAGAAAGATATAATAATATTCATGCGACCTTAAAACCGTTCAGGTACATTAACAAACCATAACTGTATAGCACAAGTATTAATTCCAATAAAAAATAAATGTAAACCATATTTAATTTTCTACGCTCACTCCGATATCACTGATGAATAGAGCGGCCATCATTCCTGAGCATCCATATCCTGTCGCTTCACAAATAATACATGATTCCATGACTCCTAAACCCATACCCCCTGCAAACGTCGTATTGTAGAAATCAAATTACCACTCATTTACACACTCTGTATTCATGTATCAACACACTAAACATTTGCAAACCGTAATACCAAATTTCAGTCTTACCATCTATCACTAGATTCTTTAAGTCTAGATTAATACACTACTAAGTAACTTACCGACATAATAATTTAAGTTAGTTTGAAACAATTAACTTTCCTAATGAAATGTTATAAAAGATACATATTTGTTCACAAAGTAGGAAAATCTCTACATACTAAAATTCCCATGGTTAATAATTCTAATCTATCAATTGTTTAACACATGTAAATCTAACTATTAATAAGATTTAACAATACATTACCGCAATGTTCCGGAATGTGTCCATTCATAAGTCCGAGCTCCCATGCCTTCTTGATAATCGGCCAAGGATATTCACCAGTTTTGTCATACTGAGCAGCTGTTGGTATTATTTCTTCCTTGGTGAACTTACGTGCCAGGTCCTGCAGTGCTTTCTGCTCATCATTTAATTCTGTGGATATATTTAAGGCATTAATTAGTTCTTTACAAAAAAAAATACAATTTTCATGTATATTGTTTAGGTAATAATTAAATTGTATGGTAATGATTAGACCTAGAGGTTACAATAAAAATCTTGTAGAATAAACAAACAGATTAAATGAATTGTATGTAATTATATTGTTTGTATAACATAAAGGTCATTAGCATTCAGAGATCTGTGAAGAAAATTAATGTCAATAAACACATTTAAAATAAATATAATAATACTAGCTTTCCTCCGCGATTCCGTTACAAGAACTAAAAGTAAGTAGCATATGTGTTCATCCAGACTATCCTCTACATCTATCACAAATTTCATCAAAATCTGTTCAGCCGTTAAGGATACAAACTCTAACAAACATCTATCCATCCCTCTAAACTTTCGCATTTATAATATTAGTAAGATATATTATATTTATATAAACGTTTTTTTGTTTAATTCGCAACTATACCTACGTTTCATAGAATATATATAATAAGTTGTAAATATAAATAAGTTGAAACATGAAAATACTGTATGATAATAAACATTTTTTTTTAATTACTTATACCTCATGGTTTAGACAAAACACAAAATAAACAATTGAATTTGAAACCCTTCAACCAATAACCATATTCAATTTCAAAGTTGATGTTCAAAGGTCATTCGTATAATTTATCACTTCAGTTTACAATGTTTCTGTATATCAGTATATATCTTTTCTTTAAATACTTTGATAATCTATTGCCACTTTAATATCATTGAGTATACAATTGAATAAAGCTTATCAGTAAGATTGGAATTACAATCATTTTCAAAGTTCAGTTTAAATAAACTAGAACTAGAACACAGCAGAGATATTAAGATAATTTCTTAAACAATTTAGTCTGTTTTCAATATTAGTTTGAAAGTTTATCAATATGACAAATATAGTATAGCTGTTGTATCTGAATAGAATATTATCTAATTGTCTGACATTCTCAACATTTCATTGTCTACATTATTAATTTAATAGTAATAATCTAACTAGTCTATGACTGACATTTTAAAGCCTAATTTTCTGTCTCTGTTTTGGAATATTCTTTGCCGCTATTTAATAATGTATCAAGGATGTTCAAAGTTAACACTATTTGAAAATGGAGCAATATAGCACATGTTAAAAGGCAACCACAATAATATGTTAACATTAAAACTGTATGAATAATAATTTCTGATATTGTTCTGAATAAAATGTTATAATGAATATTGAAATATAACTAACCAAAACAAAATCCAGTTGTGGGAATAGGTTTTGACGAGGCAACAGCGGCAGTTGTAGACAGACTCCGGTAGATGGGACGTGTGGTCCGCAAAACCTTAAAAAAATATTCCAATTATAATAATAATTTTTTAAAATCGAATAGGACTAACTTCTACGACGATGGAATAAAAGTGAAAGGTTTTATATATCCTATCAAAGTTAAAGCTAGAGGTTAAAGTCCAAAAGTAAGAATATTTTTTTTACGAACTATCACATTGCTGCATGTTTTGCTGGAATCCTTTATGATGACTGTGGGATTAGCGAGATCATATCCCCAACAGGAGTTTTCACTCATAAAGGCTCGCAACACAAATAGGATCATAATAATTGATAAAGAATTGTGAATTATTGGTTTACGAACTCGAGGGGAAACTTTTACTACTTTCAAAATAATACTAGTGCGTCTACGTAACTGTAATTAATAATGGATCAAGAAGTACAAACTATTAATATTTATTAATTAACAATTATTTTCTTTTAGGGTAGAATCTAATAGCATTTACTTACTTTTGATATGGGGTTCATTTTAATAATTCTTCAAATTAAGTGCAAAACTTTAAATACCCTTACGATTCAAAGTCTTTGGACTTTGAACTGTAACTACGATTAATAAGTAAAAATCACTCAATGAAGCAAGCGAGAAAGTAGCACAGTGTCACAAAGGCAAGCTGGCAGCCAAATGCCAAATTGAAATTGAATGATTGATTCAAAGAGTATATATGGGATATATGAGTCTGAGTTGCCATAGCGGTGCCAAGAAACTTAAAGTAATTAAATGACCAGAGTTCGTCAATTTCTAAAACATGAAATTAAAGAGTGAATCTATTAACTAAGTAAAAATAGGGTTTTTTTTTACTTTTTCTTAGGACGTTCATCATCATCAGCTCACTGTAAACCTCTAATGAGGGACTCGGCCTCGGCCTGTCGTAAGTTAGGGATGATTAAGACCTTGTCAACCACTCTGGCCCAATGAGAGTTAGTTGAGTTCACACATATCTCTGAGTTTCTCCGCCGATATATGAAGCTTGCATCACGTTGTTTTCTTTCACTATAAGAACATCGCGTAATTTATGTACATATGCAATTCGGAAGTCGAATGACACATTGGTAAATGGCGGGATTCGAACCCAGAACTTACAGATAATAAGTAAGGTGCCTAATCTCTGAGCCACCGACTCTCGAGGACAATGACAAGACTAAATTCCCATCAAAAGATTTTTGATACTCATTCTTATCAATCATAAATGGATTCTCCGAATACTACAAGTATTGATAAATTCCTTTCTTAGACTACGACTTATCAGTCAATACCTAACCTTGTTTGAAACAACTTGGTTTTTTCGGTTTAATAAGTGTGACAAATTATTATGGCACTATGCTTATATCATATCACTGTGAAGCATAAGATTATTATTTGTGTATCTGTCTTTCCACGGTTCTGCATCAAAAAAATTCTGTGGTTCTGTGCTCTACGTAGTCTTTGGTTCTATGGTGTAGTCAAATTGTTTAAAATAGCGTCCAAAGATATCTGCAACTAATGTAAATTAAATTTAAATGTTATAGAAGGAGAGAGTTAATGTGAAACGTGTTTACGTGTAATGGCAGTGATGTAGTTCCTTTTATGTGAATAGGGGTGAAAGAGACATTGATTACCAGTGGTTAGCTAAACAAGTGTGGATTGCTGGTATCTCGGAATGTGGCATAATCAGGCTGTGTTATGAATGAGGAAGCACTTTTGTCACGGGCTTCCGAGGAGCGGGAGCTCATCTTCGAGCGATATGAGCGCGGACGAGATAATCTCGTCGGTCAAATAGACCCCTGGGAAGATCCTGAATTCGAAGAATACCATAAAACTGATAGGTATGTCTTTTTGTGGCTTTATCAATTCAAATTTTATGCACAAATATGTATAGAAAAGGTCTAAAGAGGCAGTAGTTGGAAATTTCACTATGTTTAATAGAATAGATTTCACATATGTTAACATTTTGACTTACAGAACATTATGTGTCATAGAAAATTAATAATAATACATTATTAATATAGAAATTTATAAAATTATTAGTTTTATACATTTGGAGGTTGTGAAAACCAACACATTAGAACTGTTATTTGAACTAATGGCTTAGGAAACATATCTTAGTAATTCTATTAAAATTCTGGCATGTCAAGTGAAAGCTTCTCTAATTTGTAACCAAACAATGTCAGTTGAGTTGAGCAGTTTACTTTCGACTTTAGGTTAAAGTGGATTGATTATTACATGTGGGTAAAGTTGCTGAAATTGAACTATCACCAATAAATTAAAATAAACCTAAAATATCTAACTTTTAATACTGCCCTTCTTTAAATTATATAAGACTAGCTGTTGCCCAAAACTTTTATTAAATTAAGAAAAAAAATTATGTACCTATCAAATGTGTTCTTTCTGCTAGTCTCCTATATGTATACCAAATTGCATCCAAATCCATGCCGCCGGTCTAGAAATACCTTCTAACAAAGATTCATCTATCCAAACTTTCAAATTTATAGATTGATTGATTACTGATTAATTTGATAAAAAAAAATCAATAAAAACCGAATTTTGTTAATATCTTCAGTTCGGATATAATATGTTACATTTGTTACAGTTTAATATACTTTCCCAATATAAAGTCTTTTTTAAAAATACTTTTTTTGGTAACCTTGATACTGAACTGACTTACCAATAAAGTATGAATAGACATTTATTTTACTTATTAGTTATGTTATACAAAATAATAAATTATGATTGTAAACTGAGAAACACTGTTTAATATAATTCAACACATCAGAAGTTAACACATTTTACATATTCCCACATTATCACTTACTTTGATAATGTTAGTTCACATTAATACATATGCATTGGTTGAGATAAAATTTGTTAATACAATATTTTGTGAGAGGTCACACAATTGTATAAAGTTTTATTTTGGTGTAAATATGAAAAAAGATGTGATAAAATAAGATGAATGTTTTCAGATATGGCTTTATTCATGATGAACGTTTACCCCAGAAAACGGCACCGCAAAAGGTTAATGCCGAAGTGGAGAGAGAGAAAAAGTGGATCAAGATGCTCTCTCAATGGGACTCTCCATCAACAAAAGAAAAATTACATAGAAGAATATACAAAGGCATTCCATTATCATTACGAATGAATGTATGGAGTAAATTATTGGATATCAATAGGATTAAATCAGAAAATGTTGGGAAATATCAAAAAATGCTTAAATTAGCCAAGGCTTGGTCGACAGATGTTAGACAAATTGATTCTGATGTAAATAGACAGTTTCGGGAACATCAATTCTACAGAGAAAGATATTCAGAAAAGCAATGCTCTTTATTTAATGTGCTTTGTGCATATAGCATGTTTAATTCCGAAGTTGGTTACTGCCAAGGTATGTCTGGATTGGCTGGAGTATTATTAATGTATATGGATGAAGAAGATGCATTCTGGGCACTTGCAGTTCTCTTAACTGACAAGAGGTACTGCATGCATGGCCTTTACATTGAGGGTTTCCCAAAGTTAACCAGATTTTTGGAACACCATGACAAGATTCTAACTAAATTTATGCCAAAGCTGAAACAACATTTCGATAAATTTGGCTTGGATGCAATACTCTATTCTCTGAAATGGTTCTTTGTATGTTTCGTAGAGCGAGTTCCGTTTAGCTTATGTTTGAGAGTTTGGGATATTTATCTTCTTGATGGTGAAAGGGTGATAACGGCAATGGCTTATACAATATTAAAACTGCATAAAAAGACAATAATGAAGTTAAATGATATGGATTTAATTGTTAATTATATTCAAGTAAGTCAACAATTACTTTTGTTAATCTGATTAGGTTGTACTTTATTAAATGTAACTAATACACATTTATTGCCAGGTGAAGTTGCACAAAGATTTTGGCTTTGAAGATGATGTTGTGATATACCATTTGGAGAGATCTATGGAAGAATTAAAGCGGGCAAAGCTGGATTATCCAGGCCAGCCGCCTCCTAGTGAATTACCAAAGCGATCGCTCGGTATGTTTGTGGAGCCCGATAAAAGATCTAAGATTGGGCAGCGTGCTGAAAATTTTTCGGAGAGAGAGAAACAAGCTCGAGCAGCTGTTATCTCAAGGTGAGATCAGGATTTTTTACCTATTCATATGTTAAGTAGTGTTTATGATACTTATTTTAAATTTAAATATGTTGTTACAGACGTGAAAAGGCAGAATTGGATTTGCAAGTGTTGCGAGCATCGCAGAGTGACACAGTGTCAGGTAATTTGGAGTCATATGCTACATCTAGCACTTCCGATGATAGCCTTGTTTCATATAATGTCACGTACCTATGAGATATCCTCCTAGAATAACACAATGCTTACATTTTAGTTCTTTTCTTATCTTTGTAACTATAATGTATTTAGTAGAATCTCATTGTGTTCCGTTAATCCATTTTAAGTAACATAAACTATCAAATAAATTTACAAAGAGCTGCTTAATTTATATATTACACTTTTGATTTAAATTGATTTTATGTAAACCTATTTTGTTTTTTTAAAGATAGAAAGATCTTAGGCAAGAAAAACAATAAAAGTCGATTTTAAATTGCATATAATGAATAAAATGGAGCAAGTGTTATGTAAGAGGATATTGTGAACTGAAGTTTTCACATTATAGTTGCAATAAAAAAATTTCAAAGTTAGAGTTAGAAATACTTATAAAAGTATTTATATAAGTTGTTAAACAAAGTATTAAAGTTGTTTGATCCCCAAATGCATGATTAAAGCAAGCTTCCTAAATTTATTTTTAATTTACTTTCATGTTTATGGTTTAATTAATTAGATTCATGTTATGCTGAAAAATGTGCTGCACATCTATTATGTCTGGTTTACATTATTCCAGTCCAACACGCGAAATTAGGTCTAGACTGATAAAAGTTAACCCAAACTGGAACCCACACAGTGTATTCCAGTGTGATTAACATGGCACTGATTTCAATCACTGGACTGGAATAATTTTAAGCGGATTAACGTGTTATTACATTTTATTTATGAAGCTATCTTGATAATTATTGTTTCATATGTTTGTTGATCCGTTTTTTTTATTATTACTTTGCATTTTAGTATAATATGATAGATGTTATTTTAGTTGTCACAAGTACGCTTTTAGAGTTTAAATTTGAAATAAGTTTCTTTTGCAGTTTTTTTTTAAATTACAAAATGTAGTTATATCTAATTAAATTCAATTGATTCGTTTTGTGATTGCTACAAGTACAAATAGTAATTATAAATAAAATATTATATACGTTATACGGAGGATTGTTATCTATACTTTGAAAGAATATTTGCCAGTTAAAGTATACGAGAAAATGCTCTCTTCAGTTAAAAGTAGATTTCATTCATATTAATGACATAGAAATTCCGTATTCAGTTTATATTTGCAAAACTAATTCAGTAAATAATAATAAACGTGTCTATTTTTTATTCTTTATAGAATAAAAAAAGAGTCATATAGATTTTGCCATTTATCACTTGCTGTTTTACCATCCAAAATGGTTTTTACAATTTTCAATATCCTTGCCAATGCCTTTAGATAAAATTATTCATTGTGCATTATCTATTTATACCGTCAATTTCAATTTGTTAATGTGATCAATAACATTTTTCTTTTCAAAAAGTTATATTATAATAGAATTAAAAATAAAATAGTCTAATCTGTACAATAGAAATATGTAAATAATGTTTTTAAAAATCCATTCATAACACATAATGTATGTTGGTATATTGTGAAATTGGCTTTAGGATAAATAATCCTTACTGTGATTCTAATATTACGGACGGAATGGTTCGGTAAATTTATATGAAAACATTTATGCTAAGGCTGATTCTTAGCATCACTATACTGAATGCGAAATTCTCTATAATGCTTATTTTTTATTTATCGTCTAAATCATTTTCGTTGTGTTCAATTTTGTGTTGCAGCATGATTTTACAGTGGTGGGTTTATGTTATATCACAAGGCAAAATTGTATTTAACACGAATCTAAAAAATACTTAAGATCATCGGAGTTTCTTGGTACAGATCTTTTTAAATATAAACATTAAGAAATATTTTGCATATGTTATGGGAAACACTCCATTGATTTTGAGATACACTGCTTTTGCATTGTCCAACGGACACTCTTTGCTAAGTCAAACATACTTATCAATAATTTGTATCATACAGATTCTATATGTGATTGGAATGTCATTAGAGTAACATTTTAACACCAAATAATACAAAACACATCCTCATTCTAACTACCTCATTCATTCATTAATAACGAATCTCCATTAATTAAATTGAGACCTGTTTTGGCAACCATTTTATCACATAAACCCATCCCTGACGTGTCATTGTATTGCATAAATTAAATTATTAATTCATACGTATTTATTTTGATTTCATTAGAATTAAGAATCAAATTCGAACATATTTGATACAGTATGTTAGTAATTGAATAAATACCAAGAAACACTGTTTTCTAGTCTTATTTATTTTAGTCGACACTACGTAGAAACCCACTTTCATGTAAAATGCTTGATAAACAGTTGAATGAAGTATTTATTTTAGTTTTGCCGCCTGTTGTGGTGTGAGGGACACCTAGACTACCTAGAATCATTCTATACAACATAAATTCTTACTACTATTTAGGTATGTTTCATATTTAATGTAGAGTATATGAAACACCTTTAGTTCACCTTAAATATATAATATTTTGTAGCCCACAAGATAGCGCACATTATTTATACATTTGTTCGCGTATTTTGAGATAATAATGATAGAGTAACTAATAACAGAGTACATTTTACTTTTTTTATCAAATGAGTTATTTCAAAATTTAACGTTTTGATTAACCATGCACAAAGAAACCCATTCTTTATTATTTAGTAGAACTTTAATGGTTAGTGAATAAATCTTTACTTCAGAGAAAACCCTTGCGTGCGGCGCCCCACTCCGTACTTCCCAAGCCTCCATGGACATCCATTTGGAGTCTCCTATCCCGAGTCCCAATATCAAGGACATTATTCAATCGAGAAGTTATCTTGTCAAACATGATAGAATATCAAGCCCAGAGTTTAAACACAAGAAAAAAATAAATAAAAAACTATATGTTGCTTAGTTGTAAAAATAAGGAATAAACTAAGAAGATTAATAATTTGATTTATTTCTATCATTTGATTTGCATGTGAGCTTTTTGCCATGGTATATGATGTTTGCTTTAATCCTGTTTGCGCGTTAGCGCGTCACACGGTTGAACATGAACAGGTAAGTGAATCAGCATCCCTCCATTCAACTAAATGTAATGATTTATTTATAGATCTAAATGTAACTGCCACAACCAGAGTCGTTAAGTGGTCTAGGAAGCCGCTTAATGTAGATTGTATGAGAAATCTACCCTAAGTGAGTGTTCAAGTGACCATTCAACGACTATGAGGCAGCAGTAAGTCTACTTTTTTTAAATATAAAAGTGGGCTTAATATTTGGAAACTCAGATTCACATATATATTTAATTAATAGGAAGTTGATTGTGCCTAAGAATAACAAGCTAAGAGCTTTCGACAAAGCTTTCGATTCACAACAAGTTTGAAAAGCTCTTGACCTTTTCGGATTCTGTATCGAAAGAGAGTAAATTCTATTTTTATTAATACCAGAAACTTTACGATTTATTCTTAGGTGATGTTAAGTGCGAATTCATTCTTTTAGAGGGATTTAACTTATTTAGTGGGGTGTTGCCCGTTAGGCCGATCGATTTACCGATCAATGGTCCAATGGGGAACAACCTATTTGTAACAGTATGGTATAATACTTCCTATTCAAATCGTAGATCATTATTATAGATTTGCATTAAGTAACTTGAAATACCCAAAAAAATCATGTGTACGAAATATGATTTACCACTAATTTTATCAACTGTATTGATCAGTATAACCCCAAAGCTCCACTGCACCGACACTTGTATTAATAAATATTGTCATCCCTTACATTCAGTCATTGACAAAAAAGAGACCACTATATATGTTAATACCAGCGTCGATTAAGTGGAAACCCACAGTAAATATCGGTTAAGTAAATTTTTTAAGTTGTGACCTCGGCAGAGCACAGTGAGGTGGCTAGCGCTGCGCGGTGCGACTCTGTCTCCGGGCTGGGGTCACGGCGCTCGTTAGCCGACACAAGTGTGACAAGCACCGCCGACCTCAGTGTCTTCTCCAGCGGACGTTCTCACGCACCGGACAACTCCCTCGACACACACAGCAACGTCAGCGACGACGGCACAGGGTCAGATGGGTGAGATGTACTCAATACATGACTCAAAATAGTAATCATTTAGAGATTTCCAAACATTTTTTACTCAGACAATATTAAAAGTGAATCCCTTACAGCTGTATTTCTTTTTGAGTTTTGGGTTTAAAGGACCAAAAATGGTTACTTAGACGAGGACGGTTTATTTCTGTTAAAATATGGAGGAAGAATAATCCAATGACACCTTATTCTAAAATCGGTCAAACCGTTTAGGCTATAGTCAGACAATAGAACAGACACAGAATAGATACATGATAAATATAGTCAGGCAACTTAAGCTTGTTCAGGAAATCATTTCCGTTTTAACTATTTAAACTAACAGTTAGATTTAAATGAACAATTGTCAATTTAAGAATTTGTCATTAAATTGAACGTTATAATGAGTACATAGTCTGTTTTACCATTTATTGTTAACAGCTAACATTTCGCAATCATATGAAATTAATAGTTACTTATGCAATAAATTTATTTTCAAAGATATAATTAAAATATAAATTTAATTGTTCTAGGAGTGGGTTGCGACACTGGCGACGCTTTGAACCAGACACATATGCGTCACAGGCGCAACCTCTGTTATATAGGTTGTTGGCTTAAACCATTTAGAATAGATTATAATCAGTTGTCACAGCTATGAACAGAACCGCGATCGCCTCCCAAATGTTTAGTCGCATCATTTCTTTGTTCATTTACATTAACATTTCATTCATACGTGATTGATATTGGTGATGGGTACCGTTTAATATAGATTTCCACTGCGGTCACATTTGTATTAATACATAATTAAGTCTCTGTTATTGTCAAAGAGAATGAAAGAGATAATATGTATGACACAAGTGTCACGGCAGTGAAGTCCTACAGTTATTGATTGAATTAGCCTAGATTGTTTATTGCTTGGTGGGAATATTCGGGTTACAGGAGTTAAATGGGCTTGAGCACCATGGTTGTCAGTTATTGCAGCTTTATTTGCTTCAACATATTTTCTCGACAGAAAACTTAATTTATCAAATTTCAAATTAATATACACTTAATTAAATTAAATCTGGTTACATTCAATAGTAAAATTACGGTTTATAACTAAAATTAAAAGACCAATGAATAAGCAATCCAACAGTGGACATTGAAAAGATTAATTTATGCATCTATAACTTATGCAAGTATAATTTGAATAACTTTACAGGGTTTTTTTATTAATTTTAACTTTGTTTTTTTGTATCGAAATGTATGTAGTACTTGAAAAACTGGATTCGTTTTGTAACGCGATTATGTGCACGTATCAATGACGTAATTTATTAATAAGCGTACGGATACTAAACGGATGTTATATGATATCAAACAGTAATTGCTTAGTGAATTAAATAACTTTATCGACAATATACTTTTACATTTCTACGTCAATTAGATGGAATTTATAAAGTAATGACGTGGATGTCATATTGCATTCTGTTCGAGGAATTTGATAAAAAATATTATATTACGGTTTCTAATGACATGTCAATATAATAATCGCGAAAAGCTGCTTGCACTTTTTAAATTGCGAAATTCTGTAATCGTTCAGTTTTATAGTAAAATTTATTTCTGGAAACTTAAAAATAACATCAATAGATAGTTTTCGATGTCATTCAGTCAATTATGAGTTATTAGAAGTGAATTAACCGGTGCTAATCTTACTTATCATATTTCATACTAATATTATAAATGCGAAAGTTTAGATGGACGGATGGATGTTTGTTAGAGTTTGTAGCCTAAACTGCTGAACGGATCTCGATGAAATTTGGCATAGACGTAGAGGATTGTCTGGAAGAACTCATAGGCTACTCACTTTTGTTTTTTAATTCCACGCGAACGAAGTCGCGAGCAACAGCTAGTATAGATATAAAGCTTTTATTTCACAATATGCGCTGTCATAAGACAATTAACATTTCACATTACCGATGGTCAAAGTAAATAGCAACATTTCTCCTCGCATTTTATTTTGTGAAGCAAATTCACTTCATACGCTTACTATATATTCATGCAATATGTATGTGGTAAACTATAGTCACGATATTTTTCAATAAATGGTATAAAATCAAGCTCAGAAATAATAATAATAGCACGAGCTATTCAAATCGCTTACTTTGCAAAAAAAAGTTTAAGTTATTATTATTTACCGTTTACTACGTTTTTAGAAGGAGATAACACATTTGATTTTAGTTAGCTTAAAAGATGAATTATTATTTTATTCATGAGAAAATTATTCGTACACTTAACATCGGGTGGGATCGTGGTTAAAGCGCTAGGTTGTTTAATTATAAATAGTTTTATAACACATGATAAATGAACATAAACAATTAACCACAATTACTAATCAGGATTTATTTAATAGCGTGACAATGGTTCCACATACAAAAAGCTGATTTCAATGAATTAATTTATTGATGACGTCATTATATATTTCCAGGTCTGGGATATGCGGTATGAGCATCCAAAGAGCGCCATCAACCGCACACTCTACACCGCGAGGGACTCCCCATCCGCCGTCAGTGTCGCCGATGTCAGATGACGTTGTCCGAATTCACGTCACATACAACCCTTTGTCCGCTAGCCCTTCGCATCTCCAACCAATCAGCCCTTCGAAGATGAAGAATTACTCCGAAGTACACCACAAACCAGTCTCCCTAGGCTTCTATACAACTAACGGCAGTAATCGACCAACAGATAATAGGATTCGAATACAAGTACCATCAGAGGAACTACTCACGCCCGTAGTCGATTCGGGAAGAATCATAAACCAACGATACATTGAATCTCATGCGGAATTGTACGATCTTAAATAAGTATATATACTTTTTATTTGTAGTCTTCAATTTTTCATATTCCATTTTCCAATACCATTTAAGTCTATTCTACAATAATGGTATATCGTTTAATAATTGTATGATCCAAATGTATGAATGAGCAATTTGTTTTGCCCCTGATATATGCGCCATATACACACCACATGCCACTAACATATCTTATATTTCGTACGCACATAATTTTATATTTCTAATGAACGAATGACAATGAATGATTAAGGCCTTCATATATCAATATTGCACCGTTTAATGTTGGATTTAAGTGTTATGAATATGGAATGTTTGTTGGGAAAGCATCAAAGTTTACTCTAGTTCTTAGCCTAAAAGCCGTATATGAACATTTATAAACTGATTAGATATTATAAAAGCCTGCCTTGTTGACTAATTATTAAACTTTAAAGTTATTATATAAGATCTGATGTACATATGTTTACTCATAGTTTTACCATTATGTAAAAACTTGTTAATGCACTAATGCGGCGTAATGGTTGCTAAACATTCCGACTGATCATAATATTAGTCGTTAAAGTGACAGTCACATTTTGAACACGAATAACTTCCATCCAGCAAAGTAATAAGCAATAATAAGACCAATAATCACATATACACTACGTATATATATAAATTATGCGTATTTATATTAAATGTTTATTGTAAACGCGAATTCTCAGTGTTGCAATGGACGTATAGTCAAACAAAGATATAGCCTTTGAAAGGCGTTGTTGTCGATTGTTTCTGTCAGAAAATATGTAAAACCTAAGAGCGGGCGCACTTTTGACTAAACTATCGCACAACTGTTTTGCGATTGTCGATTGTTTCGCAGTCAATTCAACTGTTTAGTTGCACAACTAAACATCGAGTAGTGTACGCACCTCCATATAAGCAAATAGGAATCAAAGCGCGAGTAATCAGTTGTTTCGTCAAAGGTGCGCGCGCTCTAAATAGAAGTATAAAATGTCGTGAAAAGAGGGCGCTAGTGAGCTATTATAGTTTAGTTTCATTTAAGTCCGCTGGGCCAGACGACTTGTCAGTCTATATAACTGTGGATTTCGACTGCAAAGATATTTGTAGTGAGATATTGTCGTCACAGTTATTTTAAACCAAATGTGATTGATGACAATACAATGTGTCAATTTAATTGCGAAACTCACATTTATGTAGAATTCCATTTTCACATAAGTACTTTGAAGCGAATAGTCATTGGTTCAAGGGGTGCGGGATTTTAGAGCGTAGAGTATTGTCACTTTAACAAGTTTTAAATACGCCATCTAGTTTTGGAAGAAGATAACATTAAGTTATAAATATAGCTATATTATTTACTTACTCCCTTTGAATAGATTATAGATTTTACTTAATCATTATTTTGAAAAGTTAATATTTAGTGTTTTTACTAAACTACTATTTAATATACAGAATTGAATGTCTCTTCCTTGCTTGCGCTTATAACAGCTATTGCTCCAATTTCAATACTTTGTTTTTTATTTTTGTTTTTAATATTGATACTAACTTTTTCACAGCACATGCATCTCGTTTATTTTTGTTTAACAAATTGTTGTTAAATTGCGATTGTTTTTTATAAATGTGATTGCGACTTTACTTATCTGTAATAATTGCTTTGCGATGAACGCGAGAATTATCGTATTTTTCAAGTTTTAGGACTAAATGGGTACGAAATGGAGTCATTTGAAACTCTTGCCTTTTATTATACTCTTCTTTTTTGGGACACCTAATTCTCGAATATTTTAAATCATATTTTCTATTAGAGTTGAATAATTTTGACTCCTTAAAAAATAGTATTTTTTGTAAATATCACAAACATTCACCTGTTTTTTCCTTTTTAAGGCTAGTTTTCGATATTGTTGTGCTCTCGTTTGCCCATGGAAAAAGCCTTGAGTAAAGTAGTTCTTGATAATTGTTTTTTTTTGTGAAGCAGTATGATGTATGGAACCATGAACGCGACATTGAAATTTTTAAAATTGAATTATGCGATTATAAAATGAACATTTTTTTAAATGGTACCAGAGTTAATGAGTATAAGTGGCTGTAGCAAAAAATAAGACATTAAGGGCCTGTTCCACCAAATTGTAAATTGTCTGATAACAATCGAACGTGTAAAATATGTGATGGAAACATCGGATTTTGTTCCCTTATCTGACAGTGACGTCATTATTAATCAGCCAGTGGTGGGACTGGCCCTTAGACATTTTTTACTTTCACAAAATACCGATGATGCGTGTGCGAAATATTTTTTTTACGTTTTAGCGCGGCTAATGGAGAGACAGTCGATTCTTATGCGCTTGCACATGTTTATAGTAATTACCTGACGTTTTTCCCCTTTTTTAGTATTCCCAAAGAGTTTTTACGTCAGTGTTAAAAAAAAAAACACTCCAATTTCGAAACATTACTTTGTTATTGGCTGGAATTCTTTTTTTTAGGTGAATATGCAAAAATTCAGAATTGAGAAAAAAAAAAAAACACTCCAATTTCGAAACATTACTTTGTTATTGGCTGGAATTCTTTTTTTTAGGTGAATATGCAAAAATTCAGAATTGAGAAAAAAAAGAATATATTTTTAACTGTGATTGTTGAATCTCAAACATGTGATGAATCTATTTTTTGTATTTTTGTTCTGAACATTTGAACGAATATCATATTTAGATACTGAAGTCTCATTTGATTCCATTTTTAGGAAATAATTATCGTAAACGAGGCGTATGTTACATTCTTCCAAACTAAATAATAAAATTCATAGAAATCAAAGAATAATTAATTAAAACATTATAATTGCTGAGTTTGAATGTGTTTTAACTTTGTTTTATTTCATGTTTATATTTTCCATAGTTACAAATATATACAGTTTGATTTTTTTTTATGAGCGTCTGTTAAAATAATAGTACCTGTATTTTAAATGATATAGATTTGTTTCTTAATTAAATGACGTACAAGTATGTATGTTGATTATAAGATTTGTTTTGATGTCGGTACTATTAATAGTATTATTTGCAAATTATCAATTCGTTTATTAATAATACGCTTTATCAGAAATACATATTACAGGTCAAATGGTGTTTCAAGGATTAATTGTTAATGTAGGATACCCACCTTATTATAAAGAAATATATTTAAATTATCTCTAATAGTACGTAGTCGGTTGCTAGAGTCTTAACTTAAAAGACATTTTTACTGTAGCAGATTTTTGAGAGACTTAATTCTATAAGCGTAGATGAATTTAGTATATATTAAAAGAGATTTGTTCAATCGAATATATAGAAATTAAACTACAAAAGACATCGCGTTGTATAGCATAAGAAATGGAAAGTGTAAAAGATCTATATTTTTTTGATTGGAATGATATTTTAGAATTGAATGGTCTTAAGATTGTTGATGGTAAACTAATTAATATATGGCTAACACTCGCGTCTAATCCGTTAAGGTCAGCGTTAATCTATATTAATTTGTTTATAATGTCTTACGAAAGTTTAAACAATATAATTGTTGAATGTAGTTCCATGATTGTTTAGCTGAAAGTTATAGTGCGTGAAGATTTGCAAGTGTTCTCTCCTACATCCTAAGATGTCTGGTTGAATAAATAATTAAGTACAATTAACAATTATCAGCTGGAATGCATTGATAGTATTCACCTTTTGCTCAAGCGTAAAGGAAATGAATTTTATAATAGCTGAGAAATAACCGTTTAAATCTTCCAATTAGATAGCTAGCGTTGATCAACTTCCCTAGGACAATATTAATATAAATACATCGATTTTATTGTAAGTATAAAGTTGCAATAAATTCACAATTCAATACTAATGTTACATTTATTGAACTATCTTTAAAATAATAGCTTGATCGCAAGTTTATAGGATTAGGAGTTTTAAAATTTTTGGATGTAATTTTATACACGCAAGCAATAGCAATGCAAATGATTGTAAATGTTGGCTGCCCCGAATTTAATAGACAATAGGAATGTTTTAAATATTTTTAAACAAGGATATCTAGCCTGGTGAGAGAGGCGCTGGTATCGCTTGGTTCTGTCAGAAAATATGTAAAACCTACTTGAACATTGAAAATGTAAAAGGAGGTCGCTAGTGAGCTACACATTAGTTCCACTTATGCTCGCTGGGTGAGATAACTTGGTCTATACTCCTGGTTACGTATTTGTGGAGAAAAAAGCGTCAATGTAACTATTCATTATTCTAGAATGGTCTGGATTAAACAGAAAATAACCTTGATTTAATTCAGAGGCTATGAGCAGTATATGTTAATCATATTCCTGTCACCTTTGGAATCATTTTCGACATTAAAATGAAAATTTCAATTGCTGGCAACATATTTGCCAGGACAAATAACCAGAAACACTAGGCATCTCTTTCTGTAAATATAATGAGAGTGGTTTTGCCCGTGTCGTGTAACAGTTTGAACTGTTTTAGTCGCTGTTTAACGCCTTTCTTCACCCAAGTCTGTAAAAAAAAAAACACTCCAATTTCGAAACATTACTTTGTTATTGGCTGGAATTCTTTTTTTTAGGTGAATATGCAAAAATTCAGAATTGAGAAAAAAAAGAATATATTTTTAACTGTGATTGTTGAATCTCAAACATGTGATGAATCTATTTTTTGTATTTTTGTTCTGAACATTTGAACGAATATCATATTTAGATACTGAAGTCTCATTTGTTTCCATTTTTAGGAAATAATTATCTTAAACGAGGCGTATGTTACATTCTTCCAAACTAAATAATAAAATTCATAGAAATCAAAGAATAATTAATTAAAACATTATAATTGCTGAGTTTGAATGTGTTTTAACTTTGTTTTATTTCATGTTTATATTTTCCATAGTTACAAATATATACAGTTTGATTTTTTTTTATGAGCGTCTGTTAAAATAATAGTACCTGTATTTTAAATGATATAGATTTGTTTCTTATTTAAATGACATGTACAAGTATGTATGTTGATTACAAGATTTGTTTTGATGTCGGTACTATTAATAGTATTATTTGCATATTATCAATTCGTTTATTAATAATACGCTTTATCAGAAATACATATTACAGGTCAAATGGTGTTTCAAGGATTAATTGTTAATGTAGGATACCCACCTTATTATAAAGAAATATATTTAAATTATCTCTAATAGTACGTAGTCGGTTGCTAGAGTCTTAACTTAAAAGACATTTTTACTGTAGCAGATTTTTGAGAGACTTAATTCTATAAGCGTAGATGAATTTAGTATATATTAAAAGAGATTTGTTCAATCGAATATATAGAAATTATACTACAAAAGACATCGCGTTGTATAGCATAAGAAATGGAAAGTGTAAAAGATCTATATTTTTTTGATTGGAATGATATTTTAGAATTGAATGGTCTTAAGATTGTTGATGGTAAACTAATTAATATATGGCTAACACTCGCGTCTAATCCGTTAAGGTCAGCGTTAATCTATATTAATTTGTTTATAATGTCTTACGAAAGTTTAAACAATATAATTGTTGAATGTAGTTCCATGATTGTTTAGCTGAAAGTTATAGTGCGTGAAGATTTGCAAGTGTTCTCTCCTACATCCTAAGATGTCTGGTTGAATAAATAATTAAGTACAATTAACAATTATCAGCTGGAATGCATTGATAGTATTCACCTTTTGCTCAAGCGTAAAGGAAATGAATTTTATAATAGCTGAGTAATAACCGTTTAAATCTTCCAATTAGATAGCTAGCGTTGATCAACTTCCCTAGGACAATATTAATATAAATACATCGATTTTATTGTAAGTATAAAGTTGCAATAAATTCACAATTCAATACTAATGTTACATTTGTTGAACTATCTTTAAAATAATAGCTTGATCGCAAGTTTATAGGATTAGGAGTTTTAAAATTTTTGGATGTAATTTTATACACGCAAGCAATAGCAATGCAAATGATTGTAAATGTTGGCTGCCCCGAATTTAATAGACAATAGGAATGTTTTAAATATTGTTAAACAAGGATATCTAGCCTGGTGAGAGAGGCGCTGGTATCGCTTGGTTCTGTCAGAAAATATGTAAAACCTACTTGAACATTGAAAATGTAAAAGGAGGTCGCTATTGAGCTACACATTAGTTCCACTTATGCTTGCTGGGTGAGATAACTTGGTCTATACTCCTGGTTACGTATTTGTGGTGAAAACAGTATCTATGTAATTTTTGATTAATCTAGAATGGTCTGGATTAAACAGAAAATAACCTTGATTTAATTCAGAGGCTATGAGCAGTATATGTTAATCATATTCCTGTCACCTTTCGAATCATTTTCGACATTAAAATGAAAATTTCAATTGCTGGCAACATATTTGCCAGGACAAATAACCAGAAACACTAGGCATCTCTTTCTGTAAATATAATGAAAGTGGTTTTGCCCTTGTCGTGTAACAGTTTGAACTGTTTTAGTCGCTGTTTAACGCCTTTCTTCACCCAAGTCTGTAAAAATAGTCTACCAAGACTATAGATCAATTTTACAACGATATCATTTGTTTAATCTGTGTTGTCTATTAAATTGGGGATGAGTTATATGAATGCATTTGGCTTGCTTAATGAAATCGTTAGTTATACCTAAGATGTTCACGTTCAAGTGAATACAATAATACTCGGCAATAAAATTTTGCAATAGCAATTATCGTAATTTATTATAGAACAGAACTGATATGTTGAACCCTGTATTAAAGAATTTTGCGGAATTTGTCAGTTAAACTGTATGTAGATGTAGGTTAATATTACCTGTTACTTAGTTGGTTACCACTAACTGTGGGTTTTGACTGTCGGAGCACTTGTATAAATTTGTATTGTCGTTTCTCTCATTCCCTTTGATAAAACAGAGATAACAGTACGTGTTCAAGTGTTACGGCAGTGAAATTTCACGGTTATCTGTCAGTCGGTGAGTCTTAAAAGTGCAGTTAGATTTAGTAAAATTATGTTAACCATTCTGGCGGTTAGGAATAGATATTGAATAGATTAAAATTATTTTATTCTTGAATAGCTGTTTTATTCACGCAGGCCTAAGGTCCAATTTGCCTTGGTATTGAAATGTAAAAAAAAAAAATATTGTATTCAAATTAATTTTAAACAAATAACGAAATGAAAATTTGTATTTTGTCCGTTTTAATTTATAAGATGTATGTAAAGGCGGGTTTTTACGGTGCGTCATTTTACGGCGGACGACCGCGGACAGGTATTGCATATATTTTCCAAATATGACTGACGTTAAGACTAGGATCCCTGTACGCTAATAACAAAAAATGTCTTTCACGCAGCGATTTTTGCGATATTCGGAACCATTAAGATATTTGAAAAATACTGTACTAACTTAACGACGTCAAGATAAAGATTTACAGACACCTCTTGTACTACCACGACGACACTGTTTCCACGATATACTCGCCCGCGTCCGACTGCAGCATTATGCACCGTAGAATCCTACCTCTAGACATACAATAACAGAGTAATTGTATTTTTATAATTTCGTCGAATGATTAATTTCAATGCATGTACAAAGTTTAATTATTTGTAAGAATGTCAAATTGTATGTTAACTTTTACTAATAGTCTGCTAAAAATGCACTCAAAGACTATGTAATGCATTTTATTATGTTAATTCAGTTTAAGTTGCTTCGTAATTATTATTATTTTTTTATTTCATAGTGTGGCACTCAATCATTTTAATATTTAGAGTTACTAAAAGAATACTGTTTGCTATTTTATTATATTTTCAGAGTTGGCAAAACACGTCCAATTTTTTATCTGTGCCATTTTTTCTATTAAAATTAAGTACTTTGGTAAGTTGCAAAATTTTTATATTTTTTATCATATCATAGTTTGCCTAAATGATAGGCCTAGTTTGAAACATTTGTAACTACATATAAATCATATTTGGCATTATATTTTTAACATTTTGCTTGTTAATAATTTTGTATATCTTTTAAATTGTCGATATATGAGCACAAATGAATATCATTTTCAAATACTAAGGTTCGAGTACCATGGAAAAAGTAGCCAGCCCTAATTTTTATCGCAGACATTCTTAGATGGATGTTTTATTTATTTTTTTAATATCAAGATGTCACTGCCATCTGGAGAGCTCGATTAAGATAGCATAGTTTAGTACAACAATTTCCTTTATTATAGTTTTAATTGGAATTAAATAAATTAAAAATAATATACTGGTCATATTATTTTAGTTGACTATTTCAACCTTTAATGCTTGAATATTAGGCTATGACTATTCACGCATTTTGCAGTCTTTGTTTATATACTTCGACAAGTCTCATTGCAGTGGAATTGTGGGGTTAGAAACTATCGCACAACTGTTAAATTGCGTTTTGATTCCTATGAGCTTATATGAAAGTTCGCACACTCGATTTTTAGTTGCGCCACTAAACAGTTGAATTGGCTGCGAATCAATCGACAATCGCACACAGTTATGTGATAGTTTAGTCAAAGGTGTACGCCCACTCTTACATTAAATTAGTGATACCTAGTATCTACTAAGATGTTTCTTTCAACTGATTTTGGAGTTATGATGGTAGATGTTTCTTGGAATTAACAACTCGTATTCCATCGAACCAATTTGTACATAGACTTGAAGTTAAAACGTTTGATTTCAGGAGAATATTTCTTACGCAGTAGAAGCAAGGTACGCAAGTACCCCGTATTATCTCTTAGACAACCTCAAGCTCCTTTTTCTGTTCTAATTTCTATTTCTTGTAGCCCTTAATGCAAGAAATTTAATGCTATAAGAAAAAAAAAACACAAAGAAAACACAATTATAAGCAAACTGGTAAAGAAAAGTGTATTTTTCGATTAAAATCCTTAGCTATTCCAGTCGTGAATACTGATCTGATAAATAACATAACATGAAATTTAGATTATAGGAACTTTATTATTATAAATAAGACTATACCTTGTATATAATATCTACTGTGGCTGGTAACATTTAAAACGAAAGGCACGGTCTTTTCATTGGTCCGCAAGAACTACAGCCCTTGAAATATAGCATAATTTAATATATTAATTTATAACATTCTTAGATAGTGTGGTATCTAATCAAGCTATATTTTAAGGACTATCTTGAACGTATCAGATCGTTATAAATATTTATTTCACATTGCATTCATTGTGTATAAACTCGTTCATACTATTTGAAATTCATTAATACATTTTCTTTGTGGATTATTATAAAAAAATAAAATAAAAGAGTTACAAAATTAAATATTAAAATTCATTTTACATAGTAAACATTACAAAACATTAAATGCGATTTTATATTTAAAATCCTATTCAAAATCATCGGTGCATATCGTGCAATTTGTTCTTAGTTTTAAATGTATAAACAAAATAAAGTACCGTTACAGTTGTTTATGCTACAGTATTCTTTAACTTTGTTCTGGTTTAATTACTTAGACTACGTTCGGAATTAAAACGCGTGAAACAATTTAATCAAGTCAATTTCGAAATAAACATGAAAAAACACAACGGTTTTCAATAAAAATTACAAAAAGGGAGCAAACTTGTAACAATGAATAATGAATATATTAGAATACTGTTTCAACGGTTTTGCGGTCGATTAAATATTACAGCGACATATTCACACAAATAACATTGCTCTTGTATGATTATAAAAAAAACAGTTTTTTTTGAATCCGACCATTATAAACATTTTAAAAATTATTGTTTTAATTATATTGTATTGGTCGTGCTTAGTAATAATGTCGTTATTAAAATTAAAAGTTGCTACATTTTCACACAGTTAAATATTGTACAATTGGGAATGCAATCGAAATAAAAAAGGTTAAAACGAGTTAAAATCTCCCTTATACAGCATTGACACGGCTGCCGACACATTCGAACGTTAAAGGTCTACATATGCAGAGCCTTAAAACATTCAATTCATAACATTTCTTGCACCAAACAAAAGCGGTGTCCAAAATCGGTCCGCGGTGTAGTAAAAATAGGTCTTACAAAATGCTTTAAAAAGATTAAAAATAAATTGAACTAAAATCTAAACCTTACAATCTAACTAGCTATCACACATATTTCCTTTTGTAACTCAGACCTATGATCAGGCTGACGTGCAATGTTACTAGTTGTACTCATTTATTATGCTTATAACAGCGTCTTTGGTACCGAAGATAAGTGCGAAAAGGCCAAAGATGAATACTAGAACATTCTTCCATGCCAGATAGTGGAAACGTCCGTAACCGATGTTCCAGAAAGTGATAACTTCAATGAATGCTGGAGCTATGAGGCCTAGTAGTGAGAAGCAGAATGCGCCGATAACTCCCATGAATGGCGCTATGGTAGGGACAGCGGCCGCGAGTAGAACGCACACTGTTACCATGACAGTCCGCATGGCGTAGTCAGCCATGATCGGGTGCTTGGTGAACTTTTCCTTTATGCAGTTCCACATTATCTCAATGCACACGAAGAACTGAAGACCGAACGTGCAGTAGACGGCGATTGCGATCGCGATTTGAACGATTTGGGCCGGTCTGAAAAACATTATAAAATCATAACGTTTTCTCTAAAAAAAATATGAAAACTAGATTATAATAGCAATAAGAACTTATAGGAATTGGAGTTAATATAAACTATAAATTAAGGACATTAAACACGTAAATCAGTCGTATCAACAACAATGAATAAAAAAATATAACAGATCCGTTTAAAAAGAAACTGAAGCGGAAGAATCAGCATCGGTAAAAGCCATACTCGTGAAGGCATTGTTAGAGCATTAACAACTATAAGTAGTGGAAGTAAACGACTATCTGTGTCACGGTCAAGGTATTAAGAGTAAGCTCTACCTACGCTGTTAATGAAAGTAGTTTCTCATTCTATGTAACTGAGTTAGTAAGACAATTTTTTAAAATCTTTTTAATAAATTAACGTAAGAAATAAACCAGTGGTAGAATAGCAAATTGTAATAATGATTATTATATACTTACACCTTTTCTTGGTCCAGATTAAGATTGATTGAGTCCTTGACGTCAGCGCCGTAACGTAGATAACCGAGGAAGCCGAGGAGGATGTACACGAGAGTGACTCCAGACATGCCTTTGTTCAGCACACCGCAGAATCCGAGCATAGACTTGGGCGTTTTCATAGCGTTTTCCAATGGCATAACAACTCCAATAGCTTCCATCGCGAAAATCGTCAGCGAGAAGAACTCGGGCCATTCTACTGGGGGTTTAATGTTCGATACTTTGTCAAAGTCGAGACCTCCAGTGCCCACTAAATAATAGAAAGTGATTCCTAGACCGACGCCCATGAATACGTTTGCGATCATAGAAACTGGCGCTAAATATTTCAAGTTCCTAATCCAAGCCATGCAGATGAGAGGCATTAGAAGTATCAAGATAATCAGTCTTAAGTCGATATCGGAACTTAGATAGTGGTTCGCCACCTGAAACAAAAAATATTACACTGGACTAAAGTCTATGGAAACAAAACTAACGGTATAGTTAAGCTTCATCACGTTATACAATGCTTAATTATGATGATTTAATAGTCAAAGTAACCTTAAATTATTAGATAGGCTTTATAATAAGTATCTATTACAGATATATTTTTTGGTTACGGCAGTACTAATCATATTCATGATCTATTTTAAAGCTTGGTAATGATTTTATTTGGCTAATAACAACGGAATACAAATACAACCGTACCGTCGGTGTACTGTAGTTGTCCCTGAGCCGTGAGACTATCGATCTGTTTAGACTGTTTTCTACTTTTTTCATTCAATTAAGATAGAAAGAGACAACCGCTATTTGCATTTCACGGAGAATATTAGGCATTGCAAGGCTGGTTCTGCTATAATCGTGTGAAAATAAGCCATAGGATACTTCGATATCGAGCTTGTAATTTGTATAAATTTAAGGAAGCGCTCAATCTCAAAGTATCCAATAGAATGGTAAACAAAACTTCCCGTGGTGGAAAACTTGTTTGAGATATAGATTGAGTTACCACGTTGTATAAAATGTATTCACATTTTCCGGTCTCTCAACTTTAAGAGAAAAGAAGAAAACACTCATAGATAATTAATTTGTCATACCTTTAAAATGTTCGTGGCAATGATCACAGTATACACCGAGCACGTGCCAAAGTAGGTCATGAACAGACTGACCAGTATGAATATTCTGTAGACTAAAAATCACATTTAAATACACATCTTACAAGCTGTAGTACTCGTAGAATAGAATTCGGAGTTAAAATTATCACAAATAATACTACCATAAAAAATTAATGATGTATTAGTTCGGGAATTATATAATATTTTATACCGAAAAGATTCAAAAAGTCGTAAATATAGATTTGGCTACAGATTGCCTCGTCTAAAAATAGAATAAGTGGAAATTATTCAGACATCGGGCAATATATTTTTATTATGGCTCAGGGCAGCCGTAACGGACAGAATTTTAATCATTCTGCCTGTAGTAGAGCGTCCTATGAGTTGCATGTTGGCCTGAATTCGTTAAAAACCTATTAGTCTATAAAGATATCTTACCTAAAACTGTATGCATATCGTTTTCCCCACTGAGGTCCGTTTTGCATCGCCGTTTCTGCGACTTCGGGATAGCTCATAGTCGTTCTTCTCGTCTTTTTATACAGTACGTGTGCGCATTTAATCTGTTAACAAAAATATACGTAGAGTAATTATTGTGCAGTAATACGGGTAAGCGAAAGCTAATTAACACGGAAAAATATTATGATCACAAATCACGAACATTATACAATTTGTGTGTCTGTATTTAGAACATCCAAAGAATTCAATAGAGAATTTGTTAGAATGGTATGTGAAACAGAACAGTACATATTGCAAAATGTATCATCAACTTTTTATCACAATCAATTTTGCGGGTTTATGGTAAATGCACACACTTAGAAGCGAGATATCTGGCACTTGAAATATTAATCCCTACTTCTTGATATTAGAGCTCGGTAACATTTAAACGCCAGCTGTACGAGTTTTACATAGCTTTGCAAAAATAAACAAACATTCGCTTCATAGCATCTATAGATTTTTTAAAAACTTTCGCCAACACTACGTAATATTAAATCAAGATGTTTGCGCTCAGATGTCATGAATCAATTTTCACTTTGAGGCGCGCCACTTTTGGGGTTACGCGTCTTATTTCCAGTGGTGCACGACTGATATACAAAAATCACAATCTCTAGCAGCTAGCCACTAAGTGGAAATAGCTTCAGATAGAACACAGAACAGTGTACAATTTGGAATAATGCATGAGCTACGTAGTCGCGGGCGTTAACTAGTGATGTGAAGGACTTACAAGAACGTAAGCGCAGTGGGTGCAGATGACCGCGACGAGAATGGTGAGAAAGATGCCGTTGATGAGGCCGGAACTTTTGAATGCTTTGGGCATCGCGAGGATGCCAGTACCGAGCGATGCCTTCAGGAGATGGGTTAGTGTGTCCATGTTTCTGGAAATTGTCAATACTATATAGCTTCTAATGTTTACTCATCTTTACACAGGTTGATTTACAGTGTGTTTCCATTGCGGAAAAATCAGTACAAAAATAAAACACCGCTCTTATAACCTTTGACAAAGGTGAGATGTTAATATGATCTTGTACTCGGCAGTGGAAACTAGCGGTTATTAACATAATTGATCTTTGTCGAATTATCATAGTACTATTAACACTTCAATAATAAATATTTTTGTTGTTTTATCTTCTTTATTTAAATGTGAAAACTCAAGGTTTTTCTACGTCCTGGTTTACCAAAAGCGATAAAAGTATTTATTTTGATAATTAATTTAGCATACAATTTTTTTTCACGTCGGTAAAAATGTAGAACAAAGATCAATGAACATTATTATGACATCTATAAGAATTAAAACATTTAATGGAAATATTCTACTAACAAGATAATACGAAGACTAATGAAAATGTATTTTATTAACAGTTATAGCTATCGCGCAACATTAACGGTACTTAAATAAATAAAGCAACTATTCGCAATGCGCTTTGAAACATCAGCATTTTATCAAACTGCATTGCATAGATTGTTAAGTAAATGCGTCTAAAATATCCGGAGTAACATTGAACTAAATATTTACGCGTAACGTGTGTTTACGTGACTCATATAACACTCCCAACACTAACATTCATCATTAACTTGACCTTGGCCCTATCGAGGGTCGGCACATATATGCTGTTCATCCATAAATTTCTATGAGCCGTAATATCTGACTCCACTCCCTTCTTAATATGCTCTTTCATACAATCCATCCATACTTTCTTCGCTCTTCTTCTACCTTTGTAGACTGATTACTCTTCATGTAAATTAATCTTGTTAAAATATATACAGATATATTTACTTGTATATAAATATACGAGTAAATTAGCTGTTGAATTGTTAGCGCATTTACATTAAGTAATTTAATGCATACCTATTACAGCATTGTACAGTATGATGAATAATGTATGGGTATGTAGTTATTCTGCGCAGTATTTGTCATATATGAAAATAAAAAGTTCTCACACGAATCTAGGAATCACTACCTTTTCTAACAAGTCAATTCAACATGAAGTAGACAAGACTATCCCTACGCCTGTGTCAAGTAAGATTAGAAAGCCAATATTAGGTTGCTGTTGAACTTTTAACAACAGCTAGTTAGATAACCGGTAGGTTATCAAGGGGTTTTGACTTAACTTTACTAATATTATGTTTTAATATTTTTAACGTCAATACTTACGATGTGGGATTGTCCAGTTTTCTTTCAGCAAAAGGATCAAAATCCGCCGCCTCTGCATCTTTGGTCATTTCATATCTACAGACATGAAAGATTTTATTAATGAAACAAAAAAAAATACATTATCTGTTCGTGGTAAAAAAGATCAGATACTAGATAAGTTTGCTCGTTAGTTTAGTTTTATGTGTATTAACGTTTGTTCAATAGATTAATCTATACATATAATAAAAATGGAGTGTCTGTTTGTAATATCAAAGAAAAATTCCATATTTCGGGAAGATAATGTATTTGCGTTGCTGATAACGAAAATAGCATTTAAATTTTTTTGTCTGTCTGTCTATCCGTAAGCCGCGTTTGTTCCGGGTAATTTATTCTAAAAAGGACGTTGACAATTAAAACAACTGTAAACTGTACAAACATGTTGAATATTTATGACATAACAAACATAATAAAAATATTAATTATAACCGAATAAAAAAAAATAATTAACAAACTATATCTACGTTTAAATTAATGTACTCGGTGGTACCATTTTAGACATAACTACACGTTTAATTACAATAAAAATTTAACAACTGAGTATCCAACCAAAAATGATTCTCTTGATGCAACAACATTGTATGCACAGATACGGCCAAAGTTATAAAAAAAGCCTCGGGGAAATCTTTTAAAGTTCGCTATATACATAACGATACGTTATAACTACCTAGCGAAATCCGTCGTTACCTTGGCACACTTTGATAAGAACTAAACATAGGACAATCGAGAAAGAAAATCATGCATTATGTAACACACTCTAATATAATTCGATACGTGATTTTACTTAGAAGAATAAGTAAACTTCAACAGTTTTTTCGCAACACATAACACATTGTGGTTCATAAAAATTTGAACAGATGGGTCAGAGCTTCTGGTCTATAGTGCAAGTATTACGAAAAAATTGTAATGTAATGTTAAAAAGAATAACATACTTTTTGACGATTCTTTCTTTATTCCGTTCTTCTGGAGACAAGAATGTCTCAAGCTCCTGCTGCGGAGAAGCGCTCCCATTGGATTCCTGTCGAATAAGTTTGCTGTTAATGACAGTTTTCACTGCAGAAACATTTTGATAAAAACACATTGCTATCCCTATATATAACAAGTTTTTGTACTTGTGGTTAATTATTCATATTTTATCTTACCCAAACTTATAAAATAAAGAAGTAAGAAGATTATTTTAGATACAAAATAAAAACACGAGAACTGGCATCACTCGTTTTGTTTGTGATTGTTTTGTATTACAAGTTAGAGTTAAAAATATACACGGAAAATAAAAGATATTCTCGCTTACAAAGAACCATAGGAGTCTCAAATCTGACGGGTTTAAGATTGTATTACGAACAAAATATTTAAGTCATAAATATTGAAAATTATTTAAGGATAGCCAGTCAAAGATAGAGTTGTTAGTTGTGAAATATAAAATACTTGAAAACAATTGCAACCTTGTTTCTTTTGTTTAATGAGTATGATAATGTTATTAATAAGAAAGTTTAATACTTACATTAACCATTTTGATAAATTTTGCTTGTCTCTCGAGCTATCTGTAAAGAAAATAATATGTTATTGGTTGCCTTCTCTATGTAAATTACAAAATTATTAAACTAATTAGTCACACTCGAATATACATATAAGCAATATTAATATTAACAAATGCAAACGCATTAAAGTATCATCATTATACACAATGTAACGAGTGGCTTATTACATTTTAATAATTCTCCGTCGTAAGATCAAGGCTCATATACGGATTGCTGTCTTGTTTGATTTTACTGCACCGATGTGCAGTATTGCCGATACAATACGTGTTTTATTTCTACTATAGTCAAATAAAGTCAACTTGATTGGGCGTAGCGTAGGCGAAAAAACGAATAAATCAATACTGTGTGGGCCTTTCCTATGTCTTTCATGCACACCGTAATTAAGCCATCGGTCCACCCAGCTATTGAGAACTAACACGTATTTTAGTTCTTACAAGCACGACTTGTAAAAATCGGCAAAAATGTGAAATAAAATAAACGGTACGGGTGTTAACGTGCATTAGCGACGTTTGTAACAGGTGTGACAATGAAAACGTAATGAGGATTAATAAACAAAAATGACCATGATGTTTCGAAATACGCAGTAGAATCCGGAACTTGACGAGAGTAAATAAAAGCTGTTTATATACGTAAGTAATGTGACATTGGAAACATTTTAAAGTGTAATTTTACTCAAATATTTTGTTATATTATCTTACTTACTACTAATATTATAAATACGAAAGTCAAGATGGATGGATCTTTTTTTTTTATCAACTTCTACAGACTCTTGGTCCGTACTGTTTTTTGCACAGTTAGTTTTTTTTTTTTTTGCGTAATCCTTATAACACTAGTGAGTTCCTTTTTTTTTATGGATGGATCTTCGTTAGATTTTGTACCCTAAGGGGACTAACAGATCTTGATGAAATTTGGCATAGACATAGAACATAGTCTAGAAGAACACATAGGCTACTTACTTTTTTTGTTCAATTCCGCGCGGATGGCGTCGCGGGCGAAAGCTAGTATTACCGCAATTTAGTAAATATTTGTTTTAAGCTTCCACTACATCTAGTTTTACTAAATCTATAACTTGTGTGCTCGTATTGTGAAAAACGTTATCTATCTGTAATCCATAATCACAACTCGTCGCTCTGGTTCAAGGTCATGACGGAAATAGCTTATCTACATTTTATCTTTACAATTCAATTTATCAGTTTTAAGTACAGTACTTACCAGTGAATTTGTTTTTCAGGTATTAATATAAGCAAAATCAATAATTTAGCATTAATTTCTATAGTTCACTTTTATGAAAGTATTGCATTTGTCGAGTTGCTTTTTACAAATGGATGTAATTTAAGATGGCCATGGCAGCTAATTTTACAAAGTGGAAAATGTGCAAGCGGCTACTTGATTTCGTTAAAACGGAGTGTCCGCTGCTTATTAAAATGCGTTAAAAGATTAAAGATTCGTTGTTTTGTTGTTCACATTTAATAGATTAAGGAGATAATATACTGATAAAGGATTACCTATTACGTGAATTCCTACCCCCGTCAAACAAAAGAAAAACATTTATAGGAGAGAGTACTAGAATTTGGCGTCTACATCATACTCAGACGAAACATTACACTGACTCGAAAATATTACGGTTGAATATTTTAAGACCTTTATTGTAATAATATTTATAGCCATTCTTTTGATTAATAACACGTTCTTATCCTTAACTAATTATTCAGTTCACGCTCTTACTTTATCTTAACATTATCGGCGTGTTAAGTTGCGCGGAGTCATGGTCCAAAACGTGATTTAAATACGTAGTTGTTTAATCTACCGTTAAAATACGTCAACAGTTACGTCAAATGTTTTGTCCATTATAAGGGTAAGTTTTCACTGATATAACATGTATATCATACTAGATTTCGCCCGGGACTACGTCCGCGAGGGATAAAAAAAAACAAAAGCAAGTAGCCTGTGTGTTCTTCCAGACTATCCTCTACAACTGTGCCAAATTTCATCGAGATCCCTTCAGCCGTTTAGGCTACAAACTCTAACAAACATCCATCCATCCATCCATCTAAACTTTCGTATTTATAATATTAGTAAGATTATCATAGTTTTTACAGAAAGAATGAAAGCTTACTGTTTTTGTTGTGGGTGTAAAGTTCCAGCAACTTCTATCTTTGAGTTTAAAAATAAATGTCCGAGACAAAGATATAATACATCTAGATGGAGTGATTTCTACAAGTTGGGTATTTAGGCGTAATACGATTGTTTGCGTGATGTTAATGTTTACCAGTATAAACTAAAATTTTGCATTGGGGAAAATGCAGTGCATAATAATCAAAAGTAAAATACTAAAACGTTTGTTAAGATGTCCATCATTGTTATTTTATTATTATATTTATCTAAAATAAATTAAAACCCAATACCTTAAAAAACACAATGTTACGTTTTAATGTTATAAAAATATTTAATAGAGTACTCGTATTATAAATATCGCGACTAATTATGTTATTAAACTTTACAATAAAAAGTTCTGAAATAAAAAATACACATTACAAAAAATTTTACCCGAATTACTTTTAATGTGAATATTGAATTGTGAATGACAATACTGGGGAAATTTCCCACAAATAAAGCTTCCGAAGGCTCTTTAACATAACTCACTTTTGTGCGCCAAACGTACCATCTAGTGGTTTATATCTATGACCACAAAGACATAAATAAGCTAACAATTTCTTCAGTATAACACGCACTAGTTCACGATTAGATGGATCCGGTAGAGATGGGTAACTAAAATTAAACCCGCTCATCAGCTCTCGGTTCACATGTATGAAGCAGATCAGTGAGTCAGCTCAACATATACCTTCTCAGAGGTATGATTTACTTGAGTTGCGAGTCACCGAACAGCGCGTGGCATGTGTACATTGTGTTGAGCCGTGAGCTGCTAATTTAGTTGTTGAGCCGCAGCTCAACGGTTCAAGGCTATCTGAGCTGATCTCTTAAACCGGTTCAGAGCAGATTTACACACTAGTCTAGTCTAGTATCCGGTCGACCTATGACTTCGCACGTCTTTTTCTCCGTATTTAGCTAATGGCTACAGATCCGTTCCTTCCCGTCAAACTGTTGTCTGCAAATTGCATCCGTTTTATTTATATTGAATGTAATATGATATTTATTGTGCTTTTATCCGACTCTATTATGTTTTCATTGTCCAATATACAGGGTGTTACAGTGAATAAAACTTTGTGCCTGTTCCTAGTTGTTGACGATCACAAAACAGATTCTTTAGGGTTAAATTTTATATTTTAGATAAATAAATAATTTGAACTGACAACTAAGATTGTAAGGATTTTAACCGTGATAGCATCCGAACCTCGTTAAAAGAAAGACTCTAAAAACCTTGTTATTTATATATCCTTTGGAGTAACATATAATTTTTGTTATATGCTTGTTTGCACACCGTTCAACGTGAACTTCAAACTTGTTTGACTGGTATTATTAAGTAACAGTTGTTGGGGGCTCGGCTCGCTAAATAAAAGCACATGCTTAAGTATATAGTATAGATATGTATGTAGTTATGTTTAGTATTCATGGCCTACTATATTGGCAATGTCCGACTCGCACGTCTATATATAGGAAATATAGAATTATTAATCTTATTCAACGATAACTTGTAAATACATATTTCATATTCTGAGATAATATCAATGTTATATTCAATATTGAATTGTTATTCTTCGAATACGTAATTCCAAGATGTAATAACTTTTTTTTGTGACTGAATGGCCACTGTTTGCCTTGAAGAGGCATTTACAGATTCACCGGGCTTGAGGTGGCCGAGCGCAGATAGCGCTTAGCCTAAACCTCGTTTATGAGTAACTAAGCTCGAGGGCTCCCTAAGGAGCCTCGGCACGAGCCGTTACTTCGTTATTATTACCGGATTGGAATGTAATAACAAATTTTTGTTTTAGTTTACCAAAAGTGTTGTTTTAGAATCGGTTACATTGCAACATAAACTCCTGTGTATACTGTTACAATGTAATAACTATCAACAATATTATACCTTGAGTTATGTTTAACATACAAATAAATTATGAAACATTTGTTTATATAGGACACACGGCTAAGCATAATGGCGATTTTGCATGTATTCAATAGAACCGTAATGTTTTGTTATTCTAAGTGCGCACTCGATGCCTGGTGGTGGAATGTTCCCTACACTGCTCTTCATCAGTATTCTCTAAGTACACAATTCAAAATAGCTAATCATTGAAGCTATCTGTGCGAATTAAAAAAAAAAAGCAATTTTATTAAATACGAGCTGTCGCCCGCAAACTTCGTTAGCGCACATTTAGACCACCCGTAACGCTATTTTGATAGCGCGGAATTTAAAAAAATATTAGCCCATAATATGTCCGTCTTATGTCAGCTACACCTCAGTAAAAGTCTCGTCAAAATCGGCCCAGCCGTTTCGGAGATTACCGGAACAAACGCGGCTTGCGGACAGACAGACAAAAATTTTTTAAATGCGATTTTCGTTATCAACGCAAATACATCATCTTCCCGAAATCCGGAATTTTTCTTTGGATATTACAAATAGACACTCCAATTTTATTATATGCATATAGATTGTTGTCGTTGACAATTGTTTCGACGCAACTGACAGTAGACTACGAATCCCTCAGTGGGGACGTATAGCTAATGATCATGACGATAGAACATTGAAATTCCTTTAGTGATACTTGCATAAGAAAATAAACATCTATATTTAAAGTAATGGTATAAATACTAGAATCACTAGATTTTGATCAAATATTTCACGATAGATGTTAGTAGTTTGGATAGTGCGTAACTTTTGATTTTACGATGAGTACTAACGACGTTATAAATAAGGAGTAAGTAAATGTTTTGAGAACGTTAGCTGATTGGTTAATAGTAGACAAGTCTGTTGCAAGATCCACTAAGATGTGATATGCTGATTTATGGCGGCCAGCATATTCACACAATACTCAGAGTAAAATATAATTTTAGGTATACTGCACTTTCCTCTACCTGCAGTGGGCCTACCTGTAAAGATGTACGCTCGCTGTTAACTGGGAGAAGACATAACATTTTGATCATATAATACACCAGCATGTATAAATTGACCTTTACACTCGGTAATATATGTGAAAATTACATACGTCTAGAGATAATAAGTAAAAAATATTCTCAGTACGAGTAGGTACTCTTTGTACACTTCAATATAATTGAAGTGGTGTGGCATACAAGTGGCGTGTTGTCTTCGAGAATAATAGAGAATGAATATTATTTGTTTGTTTGAAACAAACAGAGCAGTACTCTTGATTATCCCTGCTATCTTAATTTGTGTCAGTAGCGATAGTTATGAAGTACTTATATTTGTATAAACAAGAATAACCGATTGCATTGTGTAAATAAAGAACAATAAGTTTCTGATGAAAAAGTTTGATACTCTGTGGTTTATTTCTATCGAAACACTTGTGTTGAAAATACATTGCTATCCTTCTCACTCCCTTTGAAGCAATATACCACGTGAATTCTTCGAAATACATGTTTTAATGGTATCTAATTTCTAAAGACGTTTGTTTAATGATTACAAGAAACCTTTCTAAGTACGTCCTAACAGTAATTATGGTGTTCAAAGAAAGAGCAATATTACATTTGTTTTGTGTTAAAATTGTTTTAAAAATAATAATTAGTCGATTGTAGGTTTTCTTAGCGCTTATTAATATCGACTACCGACAGTTACTCAGTAATAATTACAACAATTGCACATAGTACGGCAAATTCTCTATTTTGGTTACACCTACATTGCGGTTTGTGGTTATTTTAGCGATATGTCAATGTGGGAATTTCGTAGAATGCGATTCAAATTGATAATTGTACTAGAAAGTGAGACAAAACGTGTTACAGTGCGTTTACTTTAAGTGATGATTGTTACCCGAAGATTTATTGGGAAATGAGATAAGATTTTTTGTTTATTGTCACGTCTTACTCAATTAAGACTTTCTTACATAAATAGCCCTATGTAAAAAAAATCATACAATTGGACTCATTTGTGACGATAACGGTGTTTCGCCTAATAAAAAAAAATATCGACATTTTTGCTAATCGTAAAATGTACGTCACTAGTTGGCGTCATTATAGATTGTGGCGCCAATAAACGAAGTCTATACAGGCGTTATCAAAGCGAGAAATCTCTAATTATGTTTGCGTGGTTTATGGACAGTTACAGTGTTGGGTTCACTTCGCGACCAAGTTCTAAGTGAATGATCACGTGCATTCAATGTCGTGCAAAACGAGACATCGCACTTATCGAAATATTGATTACATGATTTATTATATATTTTATGATGTTATTAAAATAATTAGCTGTGACATGATTAAACGGAATATTACAAATATAATTAATCTGACAGAGGTGATAATAAAAACGGTCGAAATTAAATGTTTTTATTTTTCTTCGTATTTTCTTGTAACTGGCAATATTTTTTTTTATATTATAAGGTGGCAAAGGAGCAAGCGGCCACCTAAAACCGCCGAAATGGCGAAGCGACCGCTGCCCATAGACATCCGCTATAGCGGATGCGTTGCCTACCCTTAATCGACGGAGAAGGGGACGCACATAAAGAAGGTATTTACCCTTCTCCTTCCTCTATTTTAGGGCAACTATGGGATAGGACAACTTACTCTTTTTTAATGTTTGTTTAGTAAAGCTATCTAGTTAAACAAACAATACACACATACATAAGAGAACCATGTAAAAAATAAAAATATACGACCTCATCAAATATAACATTCTTATGTATAAAACAGTAGGATATGTCTCAACGTGTCTAATAATAATTCAGAACAAATCAATTTGAGATTTCAAATGTCTGAAACACTATATCAGTGTCAAAATAAAATGGCGACAAAATTGAATATCTAAATATTTAAATGTAATCCCAATGTATATCCGTATCTGAATAATGTTTTATTTGCAGCGAGTTTCCACTTATTTACTAGATATAGAATACTAGCTTTCGGCCGCGACTTCGTCCGCGTGGGGTTAAAAAAAATCAAAAGTAAGTAGTATATGTTCTTCCAGACTATGCTCTAGATTTAGTCAGATAGTAAGATTAGTAAGAAGTAAGATATATTAGTCTCGGAAAAAAAAGAGTTTTTCTTTTAGTTTCTTTTACAAAAGCTATTATGCTGTTTTCTTGTTTAAGTTTATTTTGTTTATACACTGTCTGTGATTACAAAATTGATGTAGTACAGTTTAAATATTGATTTATTATCGTAAACATTGTCGCTAAGTAAATAAATTACCACATCACATATGATATCTTATCATACAAAAATATGTTTACTTACATTATGGATTGCAATCTTTTTGAAATAATAATGTTAATTAATTAATTTGCGATTATTCCTTCGGTGGCAACTACCAAAACATAGAGGTTTTAGTGCTTCCATATATAATACATCTATAAGAATATAGGTAGACTAATCAAAATAAAATAAACAAATATTTTCTTAATTGTGAACTGCAACAAAGGAGTAGGTACTTCAATTAAAGAGATTTGTGATTACACTCGAGTGACTATAAGTACCTACCTAAACATTGAAGTAGCGCAGCATACGTGAGACAAAGAAATTTTAAAATACGACACAATCTCGGCACGTGGCCAAAATCTACTACATCAAATACCCTATAAGCCATATCAGACTTGTCAGTTTATGGTAGTAGATTCTTAGAACTATTCAATAATCCTCTAAATAACTTGTAATATGATTTAAAAACAAATTAATTGATTTAATCGATTTTTTTTTAGAAAACTAACATCATTTTAAATAACCATTGCTTAAAGTTATATTATAAATACTAATTAACATCTACGAGTGCAAAAAAATGAAGTTAGACACTAATTAGTTAAACACGTGTTTTAACTCTGACCGTTGCTAATTGATATTATGAACATCAAAGTGGTTATACGCTTAATATTAGATATGTATCTCTACACTGCTTACGGGAGTAATTTATTTATGGTTCGAAATCGCTTTATCCAAGCCTGCGCTTGCGATTTGTCAAAAATTCGCACCGAGGTTGACGTAAGTTTCAACTGAAATGTGTTAGACCCGACCTTTGCTATTGTACTGATACATTTCGGTACAATAGCTAAAGTAATAGTCATTTACATAACCAAGCCCGGCTATGTATACCCGATGACACCTCTATTCAAAATCGGATTGTTTAGGCTACAGAACACAATGTTACGTGCTTGCGTAGCTAAGTATGTACTTATTGTAGGCGAAATATTATTTTCCTTCATGTGGCGCGAAAAGGAATTACTAGGACTGGGATTTACTGGGAATTAATTACATTCTTGTAAATTCATTCATTCGCATTTGTATACTATCAAGCAAGTAAGGATATGTTTATCTCTGTTTTTGCCAACGAGAGTGAGAGGGACGGCTAACGAAGATGTGTTACATTGGGGTGTCACCGTAAGCAATTGTTTCTTTTTACTTTGATGCCGAACTTCTGATGTGTTAAAATAGGGTAACGAACCGGAAGGAATACAGTAAATGCATTCTTTTAGGCTATCACCTTGTATATGGCATTGAATTGGTTCGTTATAATAAATATTATGAGAACTTAATCAAAATATTAGCACGGTTACGATAAAAAAGACAGTATGATAGCCCGTAAATGTTTTATAATCGCAAGGATTGTTAACTTTTAACCTTTTACTAGAAGGCGCCACCGAAGATCTTACTTGGACGTACAAATTTTCAAATTATTTATAAAATATATAGTTCAAAGATGGCATATTATTTTAAAACTCCTAAATGAACATTTTAATGATTTGTTGAAATTCAAAAATGCAATATTATTGTGAATCTCCACTGTCAATACACTTTATAGAAAATTGTTGATATCTTCCTAATGCTGGGTTTCTGAAGTTTCCATTTTATCGTTAACTAGTGATTCATTAGTGTCAGCTTGACCCAAGTTTCATGGAGTTATCTAACTAAAAACACTAACGAATGGTTAAATGTAGCTGGGAAATCGGCTATAAGATGTATTGATGTACAAAAACGTTACATTTGCAGTGTTTATTTATTTCTGGTTTTTCCATTAGTTGTGGACACCAGTGAGTACCTTCGACCGAGTTTGTTTTCGTAGTGATGGGCATGATTTGCCAAATTCGACAAATATAAATAGTGATGTAATGTAAAGAAGTAGCGTAGCAATAATTAAGATTCATTGCATAAGAATTATTTAAATATTACACAAGGCTTTTTTTTAAGAAAATGCTGCGTTGTTATATTCGTCTGATAATATATATTAATAACTCTGAGAAGAACGATAAGATGTCTACGAAATGTCGCTGATAAAAACTTCGTTGTCAAACAGTTATTAGTAAAAATATGTATACGAATATAAGTTTTAATGTTAAGTTTAGCAAATAGATATTAAGAGAAAATACAAGTGACTATTTCAAAGTTTTAGCACTAGTACAACTCGAAACACTCTATGTAGTATATAAGCTCTACAATACATTACTAGCTTGCCGGTTTAAATAAAACATACACATTTATCTCGCAGACATCTGTATAAATTTAAATTACATATTTGAATTATATACATAATACTTTTCTTATGTATCAGCTTGGCCTTAATGAATATGAAGTTTTGCGTTTGCGCACGTGCCCTATGTAAACAGATATGATATAGGTATATACAATCTATATATTTATATGTTACGTCTACCACTTCATTCTAAAATATTGTGCAATGAGATAAAATTAGTAATGTTCTAAAAATAGATTATTTCGCGTCCAAATGTCGGTAGTTTCGTAGATATTACGAAGCTAGATAAAACTTAGAGTTAGTCACAACACATTCATTGAGATCTCTGACAACAAAATTCTTATTTAAATCATGGAGTTGAGTTAAAACATTAAGTCACAGTACACCAAAAAAGCTCTTTGGAAAACTGTATGTATTAACTTAGGACCTATGCGTTGAGGTCAGTGGAAATTATATTAACTAAATTAATAATAAAGGGAATTATTACTTAATTATTATAATAGAAGTTATATTAAAATAAGAATTAATACAATTATGATATCAGATCAAATCAGTGTGAGAACAAAGGTTAACAATGGGCTGTCGGCAGTGTCAGTAAGGGATATCATTCAAAGGGCCAATAACCGTTGTAGAAAGGTCCTTCATTGCAGTTAATTGATGGCTGCCCTGGTGACCTTATAAATATAACAGCGAGTGATTCGATTTACGACCAACTGAGAATTTTATACAAGTTAATTTTAACTGTTGAATTTTCTATAATTTCTAATAAACTGATTTTAGTCTTCGAGTTGTAATTATAATAAAAAAATTAAAAACTCATAAAGAACAAGACAAACACGTTTGGATGCAGAATTAGAATTTGAACATCATATTTTCGATTTTCATGTATTAGTCATTTTCTAATTATAATTTAATTATAGCAAGAAATAAATTATTTACGACTTTATTATTAGCCTATGTTACTCACAGATAAATTACCTTTCTAACGGTGAGAGAATTTTTAAAATCGCCCCAGTAGTTTTTGAGTTATTTCAATACATACAAAAATACAAACCTTTCCTCTTTATAATATTATATTAGTATAGATTATAGCAAGATTACTTGATACATATTACATATATCATTTTTAATTTATGGAACATTCAATTCATTTCATAGTTATTACGGGAATGATCACACAAGGTAAAGTCGGTATGTTCTGTTTGAAACATACAAGCGGAAAAACGTAGAAAATCTTAAATATATTTAAACTCCTTATGACGTGATAGGACAGTTAGATGAGGAAAATTAAATCGTAAGCAATGTTGCCATATTTAAAACATTTAATAATATATCAGCATACGCATTAGTTCAGTCTACTTTAGTTAAAAGTTCACGTTCTAATCACGTTTGTAACAGCCGATAAAGTACCGGTCGAACATTTTAATAGGTTACTTAATATGACGGTTTTCCATAAAAAGCAAAAAAGACACCAAATTTCGTCACGCAATTTTGAGCTAAACTATTTAACTACGCCGTAGTCTTTGACTCCAAAAATCAAAAAAAAAATGGGACCCACCTGCAAGCACTACCTCTCGGATAAAAAAAGAATTTTCAAAATCGGTCTACCAGGGGCGGAGTTGTGCCGTAAATGACATAAAAAAAAAAAAACATACGGACGAATTGAGTACCTCCTTCTTTTGGGAAGTCGGTCAAAAATAAAACCGATTTTATGTGCCGAGAAAACATACAGTATTGCCATGTAGAAGAAGCATTGTGCGTTTATGAGCAATGCTTTATTTTTTCAAAGGCATGTAAAGATTTTTTTTTAAATCCATAAGTAAATCATCAGTAACACTATATAAGCATAGTTAACAAACTCCTACATATTTTGCCCCAAAATAGTAAGAGCAACTAAAATCTCGGCACTTATTGAGCTAGCGCGCTCTATCCTTCGGAAGCGTCTTCACTTGGCTTAGGTGGAGTCGTGGTCAAGCGCTGGTTTATTTATGTTTAAAAAAAATCATTGTCCGACTTACGTTATTAAAGTTTCTTCCGAGGTGTTGTCAAGAAAAAAGTAGTAAAAGTCCTATTTATTAATTTCTTTAAGAACAATCAGACTTATTTTAATTTATTACTAGTTTTTACCTCTATATTTAAGCCCATTGTATTATGTTAGAACGAGTTTACCTATACAGTGAATGGGGCCATTTTAATAAGAATTTTCTTCCCTTTCAAAAACAAACCCCTCATAATAATCCCCCGGTCGAATGTTCGCCTTTGAAGTCTCTCCCTCTTAAAACCACCCTTTGTTTGTCATATTAGTACAGTTAGCAACATTGCTTGTTACCGTACGTCGCGTTATATTCGTCTAATATTTTTTGTGAAATTGATCTTTTAGTTATTAATATCTGTGAAAGTTAGACGTCTAGTTTGTTGATTAGGTTAATATTATTGTATTTCTTTTCTTTAAATACAGTCACTCTCACTTGATCCAAAAGCAGTCATATAAAGGCTTTAATATGTGACATATTAGCATTCGCCCGCGACTCCGTCCGCGTGGTATTGGAAAAAACAAAAGTGAATAGCCTATGTGTTCTTCCAGACTATCTTCTACATCTACACCAAATTTCATCGAATTCCGTTCAGGCTACAAACTCTAACATCCATCCATCCATCCATCCATCTAAACTTTCACATTTATAATATTAAGTAAGTATGATATTTACTTCGCAGTTAAAAGGAAGGTGAATAAGGATTTCGTTACAAAATGATAACTTAGTTACGCTTATGGGTATAATATTTTTCAAATATCTTGGCGGTTCGCACGCACGAAAAGTCGCTGTGCAGGACACGGCTATAGGTGTAGCAAGGCGAACCTGGATGCGGGGGAAGGGTACTGGTTAGCAACTAAAAACATTGAGACCCTCTATACCTTCTTAATATCTATCCTAACATAATTAAATAGTAAATTGTGTATAAGTGATTTATACTCTTTTAAGTACCTTGATAATTTATTAATCAGTTTTGTATGAAATGTAAATAATATAGATTATTTTATTACTTAACATTTTATAGATTTGTTAAGCATTGTAGTATCTACAAACAAAAGTATAGGATCTAATAACACATTATTCAAAATGGATACAGCGAAGTAACCCGAGAAACACTAATTACGTTCATATGAAATTGAAAACGCCCTAAACGTTTTAAATATACTAGCTTTCGCTTCGACTGCGACCGCGAAATTAAAAGAAAATAATTTGTAGTCTTTGTGTTCTTCCAAACTGTTCTACATCTACGCCAAATTTTATAGTAAACTTTAACAAACATCCATCCATCTATACTTTCATACAAAGTACATAGTTATTTATTTTTATAAATAATAATAGGTAGGAGTTGAGATAGACATAGAGAATAGGTAGGACGTAAGATCGTCGGTGGCTCAGTGATAAAGGCACTTGACTGGTAATCTACAGGTCTTGGGTTCGAATCCCGCCATGTACCAATGTGATTTTCGATTTTTCGAATTTTCATATGTACATAATTTACCCGACGTTCTAACAGTGAAGGAAAACATCGTGATGCAACCTGCACATATCGGCGAAGAAATTCAAAGATATGTGTGAAGTCAACCAACATATATTGGCATATCTTTTAAAGATAAAAGTCCTCCTAATAATGATTAAAAAAATATATAATAGGTAGGTACAAAGTATGTATTAATACATCGTAGCGGTGTCAGATATTAGTAGGTCATTGGCTCATTGGTTAGTGGGTACTGTACTGTACGCAGTGATGTGCGATTAATTTAACGGATTACGGAAGTCATCGACCGCTAGTGATATATTTATTATACGTTCAAAGTATACCGTACGATTAATTAGAGTATCATTGTTATTATATACAATAGTATATGTGTTACTAAATCTTCTTTCTAGTAATTATCCCGAAAATTGGGTCACATTATAAATAAGGAAGCGAAATTACTAAACAAATATTATGTGAGATGAATGATTTTTGTTAATGAAGATAAATTATGATAGAAATAATTAAAGATAAGATAACGAAGACGACCTAGATTATGAACGTGCGAGCTAAACCTATATTCTACATTGACAATAATTAATTTACTTATGTATAACCGAAAATAAAAAATAAGAACAGTATTATAATATGAAAAAAAAAAAATTAAAATATGCAAATGATAAACCAATGCCGACGGTTCTTTCGGTTCAGCGAAACATTACCTACTTGATACACAAACATGGAGCTATTTATAATAAATTAAATGTCGCGAAATTAAATAAAATCTTACTATAAAAACTTACCAATCCGTTCAATTAGTAGCAGCTGTTGATACGGCGAATAGGTTATATTCACGATTCGGCCCGCCACGTGTTGTTAAAAATATGCAACCGCGGACGACCACCCGGCGCGTACGTTAAAAACGGAATGAACGAACGACGAACCACGAAACAAGTTTACAGTATTGTACTGTACGCACAACGTGCATAGCAAGGAAAAACGATTGTTGCGTCATAAAAGAAGAGAAGGGGTTATTACTGTAACGTCGATATTAGACGTCCGACGGTGTAAAACGTTAAACGTTATAAACCGACACATTTTGATTCACACCATATCCGATTATATTTCATACAAATAATAACATCTTTAATTTAATTCCTAAGTCCTACCAAGAAAAACATTACGCTATAGGCTATAGGTTCAGTGTATACAGCTGGTTATGAAATACTTATTACATTTTACAATCATGTTTTTGTCACGTCCATAAACATACAAATTAAAGATAGTTATTCATACGTATTAAAAAGTCAGCGGTTGTACAATTTAAAACCGATGCATATTTAATTCGACAAATGTACAGTAATAACATAGTTTTTAGTTCGTATGAATCATATTTTAATGAACGCTCTTAGTTGGCACAAATAAAACTAGGTTAACTAAAATAGAAATATCTATACCTACCTGATGGATGACAAAACATAGAAATTACAGACGTCGAGTGAATTTTACTAATTTTAAGATTTGTGTACAAGTAAATTTTAATTACAGTCAAAACTATTCGAAAAAATAAAACTCAATAAATACCTTGTTTTGTCTTGCCGAAGGTTTTATCCTTGGCATTGAGACATCGACCGGCGATCGGTCCCATGGCCGTTTACTTAAGGCCAAGTTGTCCTCCACGAAGCTTAGTATACTTAATCTTTTATTATTTTTAGTAATATCAGTTATAAAAAAATACATGGTAAACATTTTTACTCTTCCTAAATTAGTTTCTCTTTGCGAATTGTTTCCGCGTTACTGATGGTCGCGTCCTTTTTTCTTGACCATCTCTCGTAGGGTCTTTCTCCATTCTATGAGCTTTTGAGGGATTTTAATGCCGTCATGTATTTTGGTCTCAGTCTAAAAAGCGGTGGATATTTCTTGGTCATTCCAGCGCATAGAGTGGCAGTCTCTGGGTCTCTTTTCTTCGTTTTTTTCTGTAACGGTATGTTGGCCTGATTTTCGATCGAAATATTGTAGCGAGTGACACGTTACTGGCATGAGACGTAAGAGCTAAAAGACTACTTTTGGTACTTCTGGATGGATGCTTTTTTATGTTCTGGTAACACCATCAAATTGTGGGGCCACACCCTTACTCGCTATATTGTACAGCATATAATTTATAGCATGTTTACTGCTGTGTCTCTTCTCGTAAATTCTTAAAATACATCTGCGACATTCTTCATCAAACGATGCCTTTTTGTTTTTTAAGGTTAATAAAAGAGTCACCAATTTTACTTTTTACAATTGCCAGTTCTAGATGTGAATAGGCGTCAAGAATCACGTAATTTTCTGGCGTTCGTTTACACATCTTTACACATCTTTTACACATCTTTTACACATCTTCACAATATTCGCGCCATCTAATTTTAATACGGACCTGGTCTAATTTGTATTACCATATTTATCCTCTCTTGGGTTTAAAAGACCCGCAGAGTTTTTTTAAGCAGACTTAAAAAAGGTCAGTCATTTGCATCTTAATGTAATTAAATAATTAATTTTCTGCGAGCTTTTGATGGTTTCTGTCTCTGTGACATTGAATTTGTTTACTTTATACTTTAAAGATTGTTTATTATTGTCATTTTTTAAGACCAAAGTTTTAAAAAAAAAAAAAAAAAAAAAAAAAAAAAAAAAAAAAAAAAAAAAAAAAAAAAAAAAAAAAAAAAAAAAAAAACCAAAACAAATAATAACTTTACTTTTATTGCTCCCAATTCTGCGATATGGAACATCTTCCCTGAGCTATTCTCGTTTTAAGTAGGGATGGTCTCAACTATAGTATTTTTAAAGTGCAGCTACATCGAGATAGAATTATTGATAGGCGCAGCGGCTAGGAATCTTGGAGCCCTTATTCCACTTTCTCGCTAATAATGCACAGTTTATAGGTTAAGCTTTTCAGGCTCGAGATAAGCTGGTTTATAATACTTCAAGAGGTACACCAGCACCTAATAAGTGTTGATATCAGTTATAAAAAAATACATGGTAAACATTTTTACTCTTCCTAAATTAGTTTCTCTTTGCGAATTGTTTCCGCGTTACTGATTGTCGCGTCCTTTTTTCTTGACCATCTCTCGTAGGGTCTTTCTCCATTCTATGAGCTTTTGAGGGATTTTAATGCCGTCATGTATTTTGGTCTCAGTCTAAAAAGCGGTGGATATTTCTTGGTCATTCCAGCGCATAGAGTGGCAGTCTCTGGGTCTCTTTTCTTCGTTTTTTTCTGTAACGGTATGTTGGCCTGATTTTCGATCGAAATATTGTAGCGAGTGACACGTTACTGGCATGAGACGTAAGAGCTAAAAGACTACTTTTGGTACTTCTGGATGGATGCTTTTTTATGTTCTGGTAACACCATCAAATTGTGGGGCCACACCCTTACTCGCTATATTGTACAGCATATAATTTATAGCATGTTTACTGCTGTGTCTCTTCTCGTAAATTCTTAAAATACATCTGCGACATTCTTCATCAAACGATGCCCTTTTGTTTTTTAAGGTTAATAAAAGAGTCACCAATTTTACTTTTTACAATTGCCAGTTCTAGATGTGAATAGGCGTCAAGAATCACGTAATTTTCTGGCGTTCGTTTACACATCTTTACACATCTTTTACACATCTTTTACACATCTTCACAATATTCGCGCCATCTAATTTTAATACGGACCTGGTCTAATTTGTATTACCATATTTATCCTCTCTTGGGTTTAAAAGACCCGCAGAGTTTTTTTAAGCAGACTTAAAAAAGGTCAGTCATTTGCATCTTAATGTAATTAAATAATTAATTTTCTGCGAGCTTTTGATGGTTTCTGTCTCTGTGACATTGAATTTGTTTACTTTATACTTTAAAGATTGTTTATTATTGTCATTTTTTAAGACCAAAGTTTTAAAAACTTTACTTTTATTGCTCCCAATTCTGCGATATGGAACATCTTCCCTGAGCTATTCTCGTTTTAAGTAGGGATGGTCTCAACTATAGTATTTTTAAAGTGCAGCTACATCGAGATAGAATTATTGATAGGCGCAGCGGCTAGGAATCTTGGAGCCCTTATTCCACTTTCTCGCTAATAATGCACAGTTTATAGGTTAAGCTTTTCAGGCTCGAGATAAGCTGGTTTATTAATACTTCAAGAGGTACACCAGCACCTAATAAGTGTTGATATCAGTTATAGAGGATTTCCGGATAACAATAAAGATGTAGTTTTAGTAGATTGACTAATTATTTATTTATATTTCTAGTTATTAGTTTTAGTTCGTCGTAGTTGTAGATCGTATTTTGGAATATAGATCTGGATCCTTGATTATAATTTAGTTTGTCACCTTCGAGTGTAACTTGTAACAGGATAATTAAATATTAAAAACCACCCGAAGTATCATTGGACTTTCTAGCCTTCTCCCCTGACACCAACAAGATTTTTTAGCGATGATTCACAATGATGTATGACACCTTCCTTTTATTATTATGTATCAAAATAATAATAAACGACCGTGTAACGCGTGCCACATAAGGAAGTCTATGAGATCGGTGAACGAACGACCTACTTAGCGATGATACGTGTTTTATAACTATAGATCCACGAAAATAGATATGTCTAATTTATTAGTTCTACATTGTTCACCATATCAAGTGTGCTATTTAATTATAAAAAAAACATTATCATCGTAATCTTACTCTTACTAATATCATAAATGCGAAAGTTTAGATGGATGGATGGATGTTTGTTAGAGTTTGTAGCCTAAACGGCTGAAGGGATCTCGATGATATTTAGCATAGATGTAGAGGATAGTCTGGAAGAGCACATAGGTTATTCACTTTGGTTTTTTTTTTTAATTCCATGCGGACGGAGTCGCGGGCGAAAGCTAGTTAAATTATAATTAACAAACTAACGTCCGCGACTTCGGCCTTGAGTTAATAAGTAGACTATGCGCTATTCCACTAACTGTCTATATTCGTTTATTCATATCCGATCAGCGATTATCGAATTATCTGGTAACATCCATTAACTCATCCATCAAAAATTTCGGGTTTATAATAGTAATAAGATAAGATAACTAATTTAAATAATTAATTGGGACAAGGTCATGGTGTTCAAATATTTTTGAATAATCCATTTCTAATAATAAAAACAGTATTTAAAATAAGCTTCTGTAGGGATTTCCTCGCGTAAGCTCAAATGTCTATTACATCAGACGACCTTCGTTTGAATACAATCGTGTGGAGAAAGCAAACGGTACAGTCGGTGCACAAACATATTGCATCATTTTGCTGACGCTCCCAATAATATTAGGCCAAACTATTAAAAACACTAAAACAGCGAATAGTTTCATTGTTTTCCAATAATTTATGACACACTTTTATTCGTGACTAGCTGTTCCCATGCGACTTCATCCGCATAAAATTATAAAAAATTCATTTTACATTTATTTACATTTGTCAAATTATCAATTGCAAATGTCAAAATGACATGACATGATGTCAAACCATGGCAACCTTTCTTTCTTGATGTTGGCAGCAACTTATGGTGTCTTTCCCACATTAGGATTTTTATCCAAAATACTTACCCCTAAGTTTAATGGCGTGAAAATATATAGCCCAAAGCGTGACGTAAGTGTAGGGCTTTTTATTAAAAAAAGAGTTATTCAAAAATATGCTGCAATTGAAGACATCATAGGCAACAAAAAAGTGTGTGTTTACGCTTTATTATATTATTATAGAAGTATAGATAGATATAGATTACCTATTCTGCTAGTCTAATACGAACTCAGCACAAAATAAGCGTGATGTTTTCTAAAATTGCTTAACACATTCACTGCCGACGCGATATTATAGTCACGCGTCCATTTGTCCCATGAATTCCTTTTAGTATTTACAAACAGTTCCCTAAATAGCGGACTGAATGGCAATTTAATGGATATTTGAAGAAAGGATTAAGCTATTATAAAGAAGTGCAGTACAACGTATTGTTGATTTGGCAAATAAAATGTTAAATGTGCTTCAGGGCTTGTGTATCCGGCGTAAGACGCCATGCTGGTTCGTCACGTTACAAGCACGGTATGCGAGTTCCCACTATCGACATATGTTTTGGAAACAATGTTTCAGCAGTGGAAACTCAGCGTAACATTTCTTTCTCCGTCTTTGTAGCTAATAAAATAGAGACTGCATTAATTAAAATCCATTCGCATCAAAAAACATTATCATCGTAATCTTACTCTTACTAATATCATAAATGCGAAAGTTTAGATGGATGGATGGATGTTTGTTAGAGTTTGTAGCCTAAACGGCTGAAGGGATCTCGATGATATTTAGCATAGATGTAGAGGATAGTCTGGAAGAGCACATAGGTTATTCACTTTGGTTTTTTTTTTTAATTCCATGCGGACGGAGTCGCGGGCGAAAGCTAGTTAAATTATAATTAACAAACTAACGTCCGCGACTTCGGCCTTGAGTTAATAAGTAGACTATGCGCTATTCCACTAACTGTCTATATTCGTTTATTCATATCCGATCAGCGATTATCGAATTATCTGGTAACATCCATTAACTCATCCATCAAAAATTTCGGGTTTATAATAGTCTTATTACTATAACTAGATAACTAATTTAATAATTAATTGGGACAAGGTCATGGTGTTCAAATATTTTTGAATAATCCATTTCTAATAATAAAAACAGTATTTAAAATAAGCTTCTGTAGGGATTTCCTCGCGTAAGCTCAAATGTCTATTACATCAGACGACCTTCGTTTGAATACAATCGTGTGGAGAAAGCAAACGGTACAGTCGGTGCACAAACATATTGCATCATTTTGCTGACGCTCCCAATAATATTAGGCCAAACTATTAAAAACACTAAAACAGCGAATAGTTTCATTGTTTTCCAATAATTTATGACACACTTTTATTCGTGACTAGCTGTTCCCATGCGACTTCATCCGCATGAAATTATAAAAATTTCATTTTACATTTGTTTACATTTGTCAAATTATCAATTGCAAATGTCAAAATGACATGACATGATGTCAAACCATGGCAACCTTTCTTTCTTGATGTTGGCAGCAACTTATGGTGTCTTTCCCACATTAGGATTTTTATCCAAAATACTTACCCCTAAGTTTAATGGCGTGAAAATATATAGCCCAAAGCGTGACGTAAGTGTAGGGCTTTTTATTAAAAAAAGAGTTATTCAAAAATATGCTGCAATTGAAGACATCATAGGCAACAAAAAAGTGTGTGTTTACGCTTTATTATATTAGTATAGAAGTATAGATAGATATAGATTACCTATTCTGCTAGTCTAATACAAACTCAGCACAAAATAAGCGTGATGTTTTCTAAAATTGCTTAACACATGCACTGCCGACGCGATATTATAGTCACGCGTCCATTTGTCCCATGAATTCCTTTTAGTATTTACAAACAGTTCCCTAAATAGCGGACTGAATGGCAATTTAATGGATATTTGAAGAAAGGATTAAGCTATTATAAAGAAGTGCAGTACAACGTATTGTTGATTTGGCAAATAAAATGTTAAATGTGCTTCAGGGCTTGTGTATCCGGCGTAAGACGCCATGCTGGTTCGTCACGTTACAAGCACGGTATGCGAGTTCCCACTATCGACATATGTTTTGGAAACAATGTTTCAGCAGTGGAAACTCAGCCTAACATTTCTTTCTCCGTCTTTGTAGCTAATAAAATAGAGACTGCATTAATTAAAATCCATTCGCATCAAAAAACTTGTTGACTTGTTTACTTTAGTGTCCTTCGTTTGATTTTAACGTAATGGAAGAAAGCAAATTTTTTAATTAAGATAAACAAACAAGTTATCCCCTTTTCTTTGTTTTTATCAATAGTCTAAGCTCTTAGGCCACGGGCACGAAATTTGCGACGAGCGGGGCGGCATGATGGGCGAAGCGGGGCGATGTTATCAAAGTAGGTATAGCAAAATACAGCGAGGTGCACGATAGGAGCGGTAGCATTACATTACATTGACATAGCCCCGCTCCGCTGTCGCGCCGCTCTGCTCGTCGCTAATTTCGTGCATGCGACCTTAGTCTCTTGATGCCCGAGGCAGAATGTGCACTTAGGCTTCTTTAAATAAATATATATGTGTTAGGAAACGAAACGTTGAAATAGAGACGAACGGTAACTAATGGCTATTACTTAACGAATAACAAACTCAGCACAAAATAAGCGTGATGTTTTCTAAAATTGCTTAACACATGCACTGCCGACGCGATATTATAGTCGCGTCCATTTGTCCCATGAATTCCTTTTAGTATTTACAAAGAGTTCCCTAAATAGCGGACTGAATGGCAATTTAATGGATATTTGAAGAAAGGATTAAGCTATTATAAAGAAGTGCAGTACAACGTATTGTTGATTTGGCAAATAAAATGTTAAATGTGCTTCAGGGCTTGTGTATCCGGCGTAAGACGCCATGCTGGTTCGTCACGTTACAAGCACGGTATGCGAGTTCCCACTATCGACATATGTTTTGGAAACAATGTTTCAGCAGTGGAAACTCAGCCTAACATTTCTTTCTCCGTCTTTGTAGCTAATAAAATAGAGACTGCATTAATTAAAATCCATTCGCATCAAAAAACTTGTTGACTTGTTTACTTTAGTGTCCTTCGTTTGATTTTAACGTAATGGAAGAAAGCAAATTTTTTAATTAAGATAAACAAACAAGTAATCCCCTTTTATTTGTTTTTATCAATAGTCTAAGCTCTTAGGCCACGGGCACGAAATTTGCGACGAGCGGGGCGGCATGATGAGCGAAGCGGGGCGATGTTATCAAAGTAGGTATAGCAAAATACAGCGAGGTGCACGATAGGAGCGGTAGCATTACATTACATTTACATAGCCCCGCTCCGCTGTCGCGCCGCTCTGCTCGTCGCTAATTTCGTGCATGCGACCTTAGTCTCTTGATGCCCGAGGCAGAATGTGCACTTAGGCTTCTTTAAATAAATATATATGTGTTAGGAAACGAAACGTTGAAATAGAGACGAACGGTAACTAATGGCTATTACTTAACGAATAACAAACTCAAGTACAAGTACAATAAAAACTATACAAAAATTAGGGGTAATTTAATAATTACTTGTAAGAAGGAGGCGGAGCTTACCTCATTATAAGGAACACGTCTATTTTTAATGTTATTAGATCGTAGCCAGAAATCAAGATTAGCGATTCCCGAATTAAAGGCATTCCATGAAATGGCCAGCCAGATCGTTGAATAATTAACTTTCGATGATCATGCAAATGTCTGGTACTATCAAACAAAGCTTGTTAGTTGTACAAGAAATCATATACGACAGCTGAAACCATACATATTTCTTCCGATTTAGCTTTAGTCGGCTAAATTTATAAACTACTAGCTTTCGCCCGCGACTCCATTCGCGTGGAATTAAAAAAAACAAAACTGAGTATCCTATGTGATCTTCCAGACTATCCTCTACGTCCATGCCAAACTTCATCGCAATCCGTTCAGACGTTTAGGCTACAAACTCTAACAAACATCCATCCTTCCATCCATCCATCCATTTAAACTTTCGCATTTATAATATTAGTATGAAGTATGATTGTAACTAGTCGAACAATATACATCATGTTTCGAATCAACATATTTATTTCTTTAGCACGAGTATTGTAGTTGTATCGCATTGCGCAAAAGAAGCAATGTGATATGATCCGATGATCTTTAAAAAGATAACACGTCTTTATGTTACACGCAACACATAAGTACAGTCGCGGAAATCCGTGGTATTCCAATTACAGAAATTGCTTTATACTTTACAACGAGACACACTCTTCTTACAAATAATCAATTAAGTAACAGTGAGTTGGGCAAACGACGGGATAATAATAAAAAGAAATTAGCCATGTACCATTGACCGATCATATTTCGTACAGACGCATTTAAAAGCGTCTAATTGGTAATCGTTTCGCGTCGAGTCAATGCGAACAAAACATTTAAGCTATTATAAAGAAGTGCAGTACAACGTATTGTTGATTTGGCAAATAAAATGTTAAATGTGCTTCAGGGCTTGTGTATCCGGCGTAAGACGCCATGCTGGTTCGTCACGTTACAAGCACGGTATGCGAGTTCCCACTATCGACATATGTTTTGGAAACAATGTTTCAGCAGTGGAAACTCAGCGTAACATTTCTTTCTCCGTCTTTGTAGCTAATAAAATAGAGACTGCATTAATTAAAATCCATTCGCATCAAAAAACTTGTTGACTTGTTTACTTTAGTGTCCTTCGTTTGATTTTAACGTAATGGAAGAAAGCAAATTTTTTAATTAAGATAAACAAACAAGTTATCCCCTTTTCTTTGTTTTTATCAATAGTCTAAGCTCTTAGGCCACGGGCACGAAATTTGCGACGAGCGGGGCGGCATGATGGGCGAAGCGGGGCGATGTTATCAAAGTAGGTATAGCAAAATACAGCGAGGTGCACGATAGGAGCGGTAGCATTACATTACATTTACATAGCCCCGCTCCGCTGTCGCGCCGCTCTGCTCGTCGCTAATTTCGTGCATGCGACCTTAGTCTCTTGATGCCCGAGGCAGAATGTGCACTTAGGCTTCTTTAAATAAATATATATGTGTTAGGAAACGAAACGTTGAAATAGAGACGAACGGTAACTAATGGCTATTACTTAACGAATAACAAACTCAAGTACAAGTACAATAAAAACTATACAAAAATTAGGGGTAATTTAATAATTACTTGTAAGAAGGAGGCGGAGCTTACCTCATTATAAGGAACACGTCTATTTTTAATGTTATTAAATCGTAGCCAGAAATCAAGATTAGCGGTTCCCGAATTAAAGGCATTCCATGAAATGGCCAGCCAGATCGTTGAATAATTAACTTTCGATGATCAGGCAAATGTCTGGTACTATCAAACAAAGCTTGTTAGTTGTACAAGAAATCATATACGACAGCTGAAACCATACATATTTTATTCCGATTTAGCTTTAGTCGGCTAAATTTATAAACTACTAGCTTTCGCCCGCGACTCCGTCCGCGTGGAATTAAAAAAAACAAAACTGAGTATCCTATGTGTTCTTCCAGACTATCCTCTACGTCTATGCCAAACTTCATCGCAATCCGTTCAGACGTTTAGGCTACAAACTCTAACAAACATCCATCCTTCCATCCATCCATCCATCCATCCATCCATCCATCCATCCATCCATCTAAACTTTTGCATTTATAATATTAGTATGAAGTATGATTGTAACTAGTCGAACAATATACATCATGTTTCGAATCAACATATTTATTTCTTTAGCACGAGTATTGTAGTTGTATCGCATTGCGCAAAAGAAGCAATGTGATATGATCCGATGATCTTTAAAAAGATAACACGTCTTTATGTTACACGCAACACATATGTACAGTCGCGGAAATCCGTGGTATTCCAGTTACAGAAATTGCTTTATACTTTACAACGAGACACACTCCTCTTCTTACAAATAACCAATTAGGTAACAGCGACTTGGGCAAACGACGGGATAATAATAAAAAGAAATTAGCCATGTACCAGTGACCGATCATATTTCGTACAGACGCATTTAAAAGCGTCTTATTGGTAATCGTTTCGCGTCGAGTCAATGCGAACAAAACAATTAAGCTATTAGTATATTTTTTTAGTTTTTTTTAATAAGAAAAGCCGTCAAACGTGCGGCGGGAACACAGAGGTGGTCAACGACGTCTATGGCATCCACAATACCAGAGGAAGTACAGATGTGTTGCCGGCCTTTTAGGAAATTGTAGGGTCGCTTCTTGAAGGAGCCTAAGTCGTAGTTGGAACACTATGAGATTCCCTGATTGTACGTAAGTACATAGAGGTCAAAAAGTGACTGCGATGTGACGCTCTTACACGAGATACAAATGTTCATCTACATTACAATGATAAACAGATCACGGATAAGCTACTCTACAAATTCTATCGATTGAATACATTCAGTTTCACCTTCCGCCTTTGTTCTGAATATTTTATAAGAATACACGTGGAAGTTTAACCACATAAATATTTAGTGAACAGAACTTAGCTTTTGGTCGATCTGAATATATTATCTTTTGACCTACTACTATTTTTAAAGTATTTTATTACATGTTCTTCCGACTACTATAAGGCCTTAAAATTTAGTCTAGCCAATATAATCTATACTAATATTATAAAGAAAAAAGATTTGTATTTTTGTATGTACATATAATAACTCAAAGACTATATTACTTGTCCGATTTAAAAAATTCTTTCACCATTAAAAAATAATGTTATCACTGAGTAACAGACTTTATTTTTACTTTTTTTTAATTTCACTTGGTCGAAGTCTCGAGCAACAGCTAGTATATTATATTACAAACGTATTTCGGCTGAAAATATGAATATATGAATGAAAATACTTTCTATGGACAAAAATAAGTGTGACATACTTGTTTGTCGGTGACAAATAATTAGGTAGGCTCGTGTATGAATGGTCTTCGTTATGATCGATCAAGGTATATTCCCTACATCGCAATTGTAATCTTCGGCAATCATCCTCCTCTCGAAAATATTAACAATGTCCCCGATACGCTTTGATCATTTCGTAATGGGAGTTTTGCGCGGGGAATGAGAAGATATAAAATATTAAAATAACTACATTGTGTGATCGCAACGCAACCACAAATCTTAACCAAAAATGATAAATTCTTAGTAAAATAAAAGTGTCACGTGACCGAACGGGCGCACACCTTTGACGAAACTATCGCACAACTGTTGTGCGATTGTCGATTGTTTCGCAGCCAATTCAACTGTTTAGTTGCACAACTGAAAATCGAGTAGTGTGCGACCTCCGTATAAGTTTATAGAAATCAAAGCGCGACTAAACAGTTGTGCGATAGTTTAGTCAAATGTGTGCGCGTGCTCTTACCGTTACCGTGGAAACATGGTTTATTATACGAAGACGTATGAAGTACTTATTTGCTATAAATAATCTGTACTAGTATTATTAAGAGGAAAAAATGTATTTTTGTATGTATTGAAATAACTTTTTGGAGTGGACGAAGTGGCGAGCAACAGCTAGTGTTATGTAGCTAGTAACCATTTACTTAGTCAATGTACATACGTCGCCACTCAATATCAGTCAATTGATCATCTTGCTCTCAATTTCCATGCTTTATATAGATATATCTTTGATGTACGCGACGGCTGTTTTATTCTTACAAATATAAATTTGACTTTTTTGTAACTTTGGGTAAATAAAAAACTAATAAATGGAATAAACTTTTTAATACATAAATAAGTTAATACAAATATTTTTTAAGCAATTCTAATACCAAATTCAAAAAAAATTAAAAACCATGCGAGACAAAGAAATCGAGTTCATTGTGACATCAATTTAACTTTACTATGGTATTTCCGTATATTGATTTTTTTTATTTGGTCCATCTGTTTCCCCTGAACTACCAAGGAGTGATAGGTGTTCAATTATTCCCTTTGTGAAAATTCTAACATCCTTTGTAGTTTTGTACAATCGCGCCGAAAATAATAATCATAAGGATATTAACATACACAATCCGACAAATAGAAAAAAAATGTAACATTGTTTTACTACTTTAATTTTATGTATGTAATTTTAATTTTAAAATTTTCTGTACACTGACACCCAGCAATAGTTACACGTATTACAGGTATGGATATTTTTGTTTTATTCATGTAGGAATTACATTTTTATATTTTCATTTAAGTATACGTTTAATAGAAAAAAATGAGTTTAAAAATAATAATTTTTATATAACACTTTTGTTTCTGATAGTACTCATGACATTGAATTGACATTATACAGATGTTATGTTATGTGGCATTATAATAAATAAATAAATAAAATAAAATAAAATAAAATAAAATAAAATAAATGTTACATTTTTCACATACACTTCCGACATCCCCGAATTGGTATAGATATGAGTAAACAGATGGAATTAATTCTTTTTTTTTAATTTCTTGCTCATGTCTAGTAAAAAATGTTAAATACTTGGCTGTATTTTTAACTGAGTATGTAAACAGTAATTTTAGTCCGATGACGATGTTGTCAAGGCAACTGGCACAATTTTAATTTATCTAAATTTTGATAAATATTCTTGAAATAGAAACAACATGACGAATATTTTACCATTAATTTTAAAAGTGTAAAGAGAATTTGAAGCTATTTTTTGCAACATCTCGCACGCTTCCTCTTTTTCCTGGGAGCGGGCACTCTACAAGTCCTGCATGGTACGCAGTACGGTATATCATCGTCTTCGCATTGTATCTGCTTACAGGCGTGTGTAGCCGGCTTTATTTTTGCCGGCGCTCTAGGAGTTATCAATTCAACCTGATAGACAAATAATAAATATCACTCAACCCAAATAGATCATGATCAGAATGAAATTTGATTAGCCCATGTAACCTTAGCTCGACGTTGTGTTGATTTTGATGATTAGGCCGTCAATTTAAATGTTCACAATAATAGAGAGCAGACAAAGCGAGAAGTAATTTCATCATATAAAATCTTAAAGATTAATATAAGGCTGCTTCAAATGTTATTACGTTCATGTTCATAAATGTTTTCGTATGATTTATATTAGGCACTGTAATCTAATAATGTAACTACAATAACTTGAAGAAATACAAGTTCCTGAAGTACTCTTAACGGATAATATGAAATACAACTTTCGAGGTCAAGAAGGGTTGTCAACTCTCGAATGGCAGCCCAAATTATCGAAGCCTCTCCCTACCCCCCCGCCCCCTCTCTGTACCTTGTGATCCTGACCTCTATTTGTGACGTGCCGCTTTATTTTGAACGTTATTTCTATAGACTAATGACGTCAATCGATGAAAAACAAAAATTAAGGAGGGTTGTTTTAATCCAAGTTTTAAGAATTGCTATTTATAACTAATCAAATAATATCGTGGGTTGAATATCGTTACTTTATTATATAAATTCTGTACCTCTATATTTCCGGTTCGGTTGGGTTCATCCGTCTGTTTGCCGATCTGCAGGATGAAAACGTCTTTGTCTGGATGGAGCACCTTCTGCGCTTGGACACCTTTGGGGGCGTCTTTGGGGGTCACGTTGCATACGTCGCATAGCGTGTCGTGTTTCTCCGCGGTACTATACACTACCTCAGAATTCATAGCAGTCCTGTGTGTGAGCGACTCGCAGATGTCATCAGGAATCTGTAAAAAGGAGATTTTTCAAAACTTTATACCTTAGTGCCAATTTTCGTCCAGATCCGTTTAGCTGTAGTTAGTTACGTACTGAAAACATACATCCATCCAAACTTTCGATTAATATTATTATAAAATAGAGTAAAAAAGCAAGATATGAAATTAGCAACAGGTTTTAGTTTCGCTTAGATAGACAAATAAAAATAACTCCCGGCCTTGCTGGCTGAGAAAAAATGGTTTTCTTTTATTGTTGAAGAATATCTCAAAATTGATTTGTTAATAGTTTTCAGTTGAACAAATAATATAATGAAAAACGTTGGTATGGTATTTTTAAAGACTGAGCTGAGCTCAAGAAGTAATGATTTCTTTATAAAATTGTGACAAAACATCGACCTCAGATGAAAATGTAATGTGAGATGCCCGTAAGTGCCGTTAAGGTAAGGCTTTCAATCAACGTTCTATTCTCTATATTTATGGAGCTTTTGTCAATATTCTGTTAGATTTCTATAAAGGTGATTATTTTGTTTTTCTTTCATATAATCTTATTTCAGGTTTACCCTTCAGACAATGTTAAGTGTCTGCCATATACTCAAAACTCAAGTATATTAAATAATTTTGAAATATACTCCACGTTGCGCAAACGTTATTAATAAAAGAAAGTATCTATCAGATCAGTCTTTCGTAGAATGTTGATAGATAATTTTACCTTTTAAGAGGAACGATTAAAATCTCTGGAACCTTGTGGGTGGTTTAGCGAGATAAAAAGTTTTTACCTCGCCTTATTTTTAATACCAACCCATAGATCATCTTCTAAAAACATCGATGGGTACTACGAGTACAGAAGTTTAAATCTTGGGACTGGTAGCATTGCAAAAACAACACATTATAATTTAAGTTAAGAAAGGTATTTAAAACACCTAAAACAGAGTAGCATGTACATCTACGTAGTTATACGTCTTTTTATTAACGTAGAAGAGGCGAAAGATGTTTATCAGGACCTAAAAGTACGTAGTCTGGGCCTACACTGTTGATTTACGTTAGTTGTTGATATCGTACACATACCTGTATATTAAAGAGATTAGCCGCCCGACCATCGCCCACAGACTGTCCTGGTAATCCACAAGTCTCGGAACAGACTGACTGGTCATCATCGCAGGTGCAGTGCTGCTGCAGTTTCAGCTGAGATGATGTTAGTTTAGGGGGCTTCGTTGTACTTTTAGGCACCCTTATTTTTACCTGAAAGATAAATTAGATGAAGCTACATTTTCATAACGCAGATATGTGCGGATTATAGTAATCATACTAATATTATAAGTGCGAAAGTTTAGATGGATGGATGGATGTTTGTTGGAGTTTGAAGCCTAAACGGCTGAACGGATTTCGATGAAATTTGGTATAGACGTGGAGGATAGTCTGGAAGAACACATAGGATGGAGTCGCGGGCGAAAGCTAGTGTTTCATATTTTTTCTTTCAAAATTAATTAGCGATAAATGATCGACAAAGATTTTTGGTTATACTCAAACGCCATCATCTTAATAGTTAGGATCTCGGTTCAACGAAGGGATTCGAACCCACTACATGACCCACCTGTGACATTAGTTTGACTATTATCGTTAACCATAGTTTAGAGTTTGTTTAAAATGGTTTTACTATTTCTAATTTAATTTTATTAAGGTAGCTGCAATTGCCGCGAATGCAAAATTATCGAGATTGCTTGTTAATTAAGTTTCTATTTCCAATTGCGGCTAACCGAGGACGGTCTTGACATTGGAAATAGAATTTGCGACTACACCTGCACCCAACTATTTCTAATTTAGAAAAAATATTTTGTAGTGATGGCCATTTTGGATTTCGATTCGTGCTTATTTGGAATGGTAACTAAGTACAATATGCCAAAATATTCTGCAAATTTGTAATTATACTTGTAAACTGATATAAAAAATGTCAGTGTGTTTGTAGCATTAAAATTATTCTTATTCTTATTAGTAAATCCCTTTCATTTGATACCCATGTTGGGGGTTTGTGCAAAAATATGTTGCTAGCCGTCTTATAACGGCGGCCATTTTGGAATTACAGTGACATTTTATTTAATCAAAGATCAATGGTAAACTCTTCTCAGACGTACATTTTAGCATCTTAGAGTGACTTATATAGTGACTAATGTAGGATAGGAATTATTTTTAATTAATATTTATATTTTTTTAAAGTTCCACGATAATTATAAATGCGAAAGTTTAGATGGATTGATTAAAGTTTGTTAGAGTTTGTAGCCTAAACGGCTAAACGAATCTCGATAAAATTTGCCTTTCACGCGGACGCTGTCGCGAGCGAAAGCTAGTTCAAAATAATACAAAGAGATAAAAAGCTCGTGACTAAATGTCTTTTTTTCTACGTCTTTTGATCAAAAATTCTTGCACACATGTATTTAAAAAACGAAACTGAGTTTAAACATATTTTTTATTTTCATTTAAAAGTAAGTATTTTATTTAAATGTCAAAATGTATGGACTTTTGCCATTGTCCATTGTCCATGCTCGAAATCAACTTAACCAAACCACCGGAGAATAAATCAAATGAGCGTAGGTTTGCCAGATACGGGTAATTTGTGTTATTTTCATACTTGTTTTCAAATCCATATCATAAGAAGAAATAATATAACCTCGAACAGTATAAAAGATCCCAATGATTGGGAGCTCAAATTATGTCACGTGTTCGACTACACGTGCCCGTTTGGTGAAATAAGTAAAGGGCACAAAAATATTAATACTCCAGTCAACTGAAATTATTGAAACCACAATAATTCGCAGAGCTGAAAATTAGTAGGAATATTTGGAATACCTTATGTGAATCCAGAAGCTCCTCATCGATTTTGCATTTGGAAAAAAAAAATAGTTCCAAAAACCATGTTTTTATCTTTTTTCGCCGAAATAGTAATAGATCTAGCTCCCAGACCAGGATGACAATTAAATTCACAAACTTTATTGTTATACGATTAGATAGTACTCGTTTGTGCTATAACCTAATTGGCTATTAGTTATTCTGTCCAAAGGGACAGTTACGCGCTATCACGCGCCGAAGTTGGTAAAAAATACACCTAACGTAAACGCACCTATTACCGCCAGTTTAAGTGTTGTTCGATTGATGTCCAATGAAAATAGTTTTTTCAAGTAGTGTATTTATCGATCTTTTTAGTCATGTATAGAAACGGTTATACTAAAAATTACTTAAAACATTAAAAAATAATACAAGAAAAAGGGCCCATGTTCCTATTACATACCCAACCGATAGGGTGTGTACCTAATACCGTTTATGCGTCACCTAATACCGACCACTAAATAAATGGAATAGTAAAAGTTATTTTAAAATGTTCCTGTATATTGAACTATTTATACAAATGCTCTAACACAGTACAGAATGTTGAGTTGTTCTAGTAATCCCAATAAATATCTAAATATGTACTAGGTCTAGAATCTAACTAATATTATAAATGCGAAAGTTCGAATGGTTGGATGTTTGTAGTCTAACAGCTCAAAGAATCTCAATAAAATTTTGCATAGATGTAGAGGGTAGTTTGGAAGAATATATAAGCTACTTTCGATTCCGGAAATAGTTACAGTTCCCGTGGAATACCTTAATTTTTGACCGACTTCCCAAAAGAAGGAGGTACTCAATTCGTCTGTATTTTTTTTTATGTGTGTTACGGCATAACTCCGCCCCTGGTAGACCGATTTTGAAAATTCTTTTTGTATCCGAGAGGTAGTGCTTGCAGGTGGGTCCCATTTTTTTGTTTGATTTATGGAGTTAAAGACTACGGCGTAGTTAAATAGTTTAGCTCAAAATTGCGTGACGAAATTTGGTGTCTATTTTGCTTTCTATGCTTACGTAGCCTAAACTATAAGACTTATTTAATGTTTACTCGATAATTCTGTAACGGATAAACCTATCTCTTTCAGATTTGGCACAGAAATAAAACAAACTTTGGAGTGATACTTGGGGATCCCAAAAGAATAAACCGTATGGTTTATCCCTGAAAAATGTCAGGTTCCCCAGGGATACATAGTTTTTTGGTTTTTTAATATTACCACGCTGGTGAACTCGTGGGCAATAGCTAGTTTATTATAAATGGCTCTTAAATAGTAATTAAAAATTACCATTTGACTTCCACTTATAAATATTAGTCATGTATTACTATACAATAAAGCTTATGATATTTGTGTGGTTATTATGGAATAAATAAATAAATACCAAACACATAAACAGATAGTATGTGAGTTTGTTGTATTAGCACAAGTGGATCGGTAATAGGTGTTATTAAAGGAAATCGTATAACCTATTACCGACCCATTGGAATGTGTATGGATTGGATAACTGCATGTGGTTTTTGTACATTTGTATGATTTCAAATGGTGCGGTTGCTATAAATATTTGATAATAATTATATTATATAATATTTCAAATATAAAAATACGATATTTAAAAATGAATACCTCCTTTATTCATCACAATACTTATTTAAAAAGAAAGTTATTTTTACGGCAACTAATGCTCTTAAATATATGGCTTTAATAGCTCAAATACAAGTTAACATACTAAGGAAGTGGATTTGTATAGCCTCCTCCTTTGAATTGCATATTAATTGATGCATTAAACAAAAATCATGGCTCACAAAAGATAAGAAATGTATTTATCAACGACATGGGTCGTTAATAGGAACAAAATTGTGATTTTTGTTCCTATCACCGCCTCTTTTTAATATCGAATTTTAAGCAAAATAAAGCAGCATCTCATGAAAATATATTATTACTTGTGTTCCTAAAAGTGTTAAAAATGCATGAAAAGAACTAAAAATTACATTAAAATACTCGACGATATAATATTCTACTAACAAAGAAACGAGAGTACTAACGTGGTCAATAACGCCACAGTATGGAAAATGTACTATAGTCGGGGTCCACGGACGAATTGAGTAAATTACTCTTAAAATCGATGAGTTACAGACGCAAACAAGAGATGGACATTTGCAATACAAATGCATCTACATTTTTTCCAAAGCAACTACTTGTGTAACTTTAACACATCTCAGGTAAATGATAGTTTTCTAAATACGGCGGTAATAAGTGCGGATTTTGAGGGGTCGTTATCAGGTGCGTTTACGTTAGTTAAGTTCACTTATTTTCACAAAGCTGATTTCACATATGTGTTGAAGAATATTGTAAGAACTACTAAATAAATACTGCCAAACAATTTCCGTGGGCCGTTTTCTAAGACAGACGACTTAAAGTTGCCAAAAAAATTGACTAAACTTTACTTTTATTTTCTAATGCTTGATTTTTATATTTTACACTCAGGGGCCTATATCAATACCCCCTGCAAGCAGACAGACGTTTCTGATGGGGCAAACAGCCTCCTAGACACTTTCATTTACGCGCGGCTTGTAACACTAAAAACTAAATGTTGGTACTTGTCTTGTTTCCAAATATTTGATTTTTATATATTATACTCCGTGGACTATAACAATACCCCCTGCAAGCAGAAAGATGTTTCTGATAGGGCAAACGACTTTCCAGACTCTTTCATTGTCAGTGCGGTTTGTAACACTAAAACGTAAATAGTGGAACTTTACTTAAGTTTAAAAGCTTAATTTTCATACCTGATGCTCGGGGGACTATGAGAATACCATCAAACAACCCCTCAGAAACTTTAATTGTAAATACCTTATAAAGCTCGTGGGAGCTTTTTTTACTCTAACCAGAATGTCTTTCTCCTTGCAAGAGATGTAGTCAGAGTCGCTCTAGCATCATATATCAAAATGAAACACTTGAAATTAAGTAAATTTTTACTACTTACGTTTTAGCAGTACGAGCCTCGCGGTATATAAACTGTCTGGGAGGTCGTTAGTCCCATCAGAAACGCCTGTCTGCTTGCAGGGGTATTGTTATAGGCGCCTGAATATAATATATAAAAATCAATCATTTGAAAAGTTCCAATATTTACGTCTTAGTGTTATAAACCGCGCGTAATGAAAGTGTCTGGGAGGCCGTTTACTCCATCAGAAACTTCTGTCTTCTTGCAAGGGGTATTGTTATAGGCCGCTGTGTAATACATAAAAATCAAGCATTAGAAAATAAGAAAATATCCAATATTTACGTCTTAGTGTTACAAGCCGCGCGTAATGAAAGTATCTGGGAAGCCGTTTGCCCCATCAGAAACGACTGTCTTCTTGCAGGGGGTATTGGTATAGGCCCCTGAGTGTAAAATGTAAAAATCAAGCATTAGAAAATAAAAGAAAAGTTTAGTCAAATTTTTGGCAACTATAAATTGCCTGTCTTAGAAAACGGACCACGGAAATTGTCTGGCATTATTCATTTAGTAGTTCTTCCAATATTCTTCAACACATGTGAAAATCAGCTTTGTAAAAATAAGTGAACTTAACTAACGTAAACGCACCTGATAACGACCCCTCAAAATCCGCGCCTATTTCCGCCCTATTTGGAAAACTATCATTTACCTGCGATGTGTTAAAGTTACACAAGTTCACTAAGTTTACTAAGTTCACTTATTTTTCACAGCTGATTTAGCTGTGAAAAATAAGTGTATTTTTTACCAACTTCAGCGCGTGATAGCGCATAATTGCCCCATTGGACGGAATAACTAATAGCCATTAGGTTATAGCACAAACGAGTACTATCTAATCGTATAAGCTACAATAAAGCTTGCGAATTTAAGTGTCGTCATCCTGGTCTGGGAGCTATATCTATTATCAAAGCTAAATAATCACTGAGCAACATAAACTATTCATCGTTCATGTTCGTGTAACCAGCGTTGGTACTTGTAAACCGTATTATCTCAGAAACCGTGGCTTTTAGACAAAAGTCCATTTTGGGTTTTTATAAGTCATTTTATGATCTACAACTTTGTTAAAGATATTTTTTTGATAAAACTGACCATTTAGCCTAAAAACGCGAAAATCATTGGCTCATTTTTGGTTCTTTTTGACGTAGAATATATTTTTTCCAAATTCGGAATCGATGAAGACTTTTCAGCGTTGACTTTTTCCGAGGGTGTTGCGAACATTCTTACCATTTTTTAGCTTTATGTGAATTATTCTAGTTTCAATAGCTTAATTTTACTGGGCTAGAAGTGTTGATAGTATATAATATTATAGTATAGTAATATTGGTTAAAGGTGCTGACTGCGATACAAGAGCTTATGATTTAGAACCCGCCATTCGACTGTTATAGTGAACCATTTCGGTCAAGTTAAAACGTATTTGCTATACTTACTAATTATTAGTTGTATCCAAAATCACATTTATTGATTAATATAAAGTATATTGAATTTTTAACAATAACTATCATCTTTAAATACAGGTATATAAAAGAATTGGATCGTTACAATAATTTCCAGGTTATCAAAGTTGTTATGTACACGTGAAGGCTCATTATATACCCCCTCCCTGTCCTTATATTTGGTGTCTTTTCCAAACCCCTCCTCACTTTTGTGGCTCACGTGTTGAACGGACGATCTCAAATATGGATTTCGCCATTACGGAATCGGAATCGGGACTTTAAGCATGGTACTCCTTTAAATTAAATTAAGAATTGTTTATTCTTATTTGTTACGATAAGATGTGCTAATGTAGATAATATAAAGATTATCCGCAAAATAATTGTGAATTGAATGAAGGGTGTATTAATAAATCTGAAATATTTTATAAATCTCAGATTGGACGAACAAATGTAATTTTCCAATATAAAATCGAGTGGGCGCAAGGTAAAGAAATAGGGGTAAGAAATTGCGACAACATTTCTATTGTTAGAAGGGGTGAACCTGCGTACTGCGCTGGCATTGATAATATGCTCGCCTCCCTCGACGGACGCAGTGTAATGTTTTAATTATGCCTTAACGGTCTTGTGCTACAAGTGTCCGGGGGTGATAGTCGCCTGTGACTTTTATATCTTACTTTGTGAGTGATAGTGGTATTTAGGCGCTGAATATTTTTTTGAACTGTTTGCAATGTAAGTATTCTATTTTATATTTTAAAATTTCTGTAACTTTCAAATAACTTTATTAGTATAATAAGAAAACTTTTCTTACATTTCTCCAATGTAACTTTAAATGCAATAAAAATTATTTAACTGCGCCTGGAAAAATAATTTAGCAATTTATCTTATTTAAGTGCTATGCGTTTTTTAAAGAATAAAAACTGTCTAGCGTCTATAGTCTAAAATTTATAAATAACCTGAGTTAGTGCGCTTTTCTTTTTTAATACTTAGAATACGAACCAGTGATTTTGATAATTTTTACAATCATTAAAATTCATATTAAGCTATAATCAGTGCCGCGAAACTGTAATTTTTAGTTTACTTTTTCGCCTTATTTTATTTCTAAACTAGTAGATTTAGATCTGAATTTTTCAATTCGTTTTGATGTTATTTAATAAAACAGTAACATGACAACAGTAAGATGGTACCTTCGCGTGTCTGGACAAATTAATAGTTATAATTAACATGCATCCTTACTTGATAGACGATACATTTTTAGTTTAGTTTTGTTAAAAAAGTAATGCATCGTGCTATTTTAATAGCATAAACTACTGTATAAAATAAAATATAAACTTACCTCATTTCCATTGAATATAGCGCCTATTTCTTCGTAAGGTTTTCTAACTTTTTTAGCTTCTTTAGGCTTTTCCATTCTGGACACAATTCTCTAAATTAGTATAATATTGGTATGATAAAATATAATAAAATCCAATGAAAAAGATAAACGGCACTGTAATTTACAATTAAATTGTTTTTGATTATTTTGACATTAAATTCACAGAATAAATATCAAATTAGATACATGCTTTTTTTCTCGTATTTTTATTCTTCCAGTTTCAGTTTGAAAAGCAAAACCAATTATTTATCAAAATAACAAGAAAAGTTTTTCATTTACGTTCTCGTAATTTAAAACATAATTAATCCTTAATTTTAACTCTGGAGTAGAATGGCACGGCAATCGATATCCGATTTTCATATTCTTTTCCAAATCATACACTGAGTTTCCACAGCTATCGTCATTCTACTCGTATTTCTCTTTGAAAGGTAGATACCGATATCTAGTAGCAGAAGGCGTCACCAGGCGATGATCTAGACTAGGTCTAGGTTAGGTGGGAACAACCATTATGGTCTAATTCGTGGTATTTTTTAAAAAATATTTTACATTTATCGATTTTTTGGAGGGGGGGGGGGGGAAACTACCCTACCCCACCCCCACATATATTGTAGTTTACTAAATATATCAGCAATGGACTCCCACGGTTCGATCAGGATTTCTTGTCTACTGAGCCCGACATATTGGAATCCGCTTTTCTTAGAAAACTACGGAGTTAGAAATATATTTGTGCTGCTGATATTTCTAATTATTTTATATCAATGTAGTTAAGTTATATCGTTTTATTACCTTTATTTGCTTTAAAAAAATACTTGGCGAAACAATTCTGAAACATACTCTTTTCACAGACATTCTGTATCGATTTTATTAAAACTTAATGTGCAAATATGCAGAGGGGAAATAAGTCCGCTTATAAATAAAACATGTTGGTTAGAATGATCTAATGTTATTAGGTCATTTCAACTTTATTATAATGTTTTTAGTATATTCGAAAAGTTTAAAAACGAAATTCAGTTAATACTAGAATATACAGATATAATAATAGAATAGTATTAGGATTCTTCTCAAGCTCAAAAGAAGTAGACATTATTTTAATGTAATATCACTTTTCTTGTTGTACCCTATGGTGCAATGGTTAAGATCTATTGACGTTACATTCGCCGCGACGTGACGCGACGTCCTTGTCCGCCAATTTCACCGGCTGCAATCAGCCAAAATGTTAGGTATAAAGTGGCCTCAAGATCCAATGTACAGTCAGTACAGACTCACTATCCAAACATCAATCATCAAGGATTACAAGACGACCACGATGAGAACACTGGTCGTGCTTGCCCTACTGGGGTGCTTACTAGCTGTGTGTTCAGGACATGAATCTGATCAACAAGAAGGTGACTTAGCCGTCGCGGCGACGGGACACAAAGGCGGTCATCATCATGAGGAAGGCGGGGGCAAGGAACACCACGGCCACCATCATCATGAACACGGCCATAAGGAATCTAAGGGACATAAGGGACATCACCATCACCATAAAGGTGAACATGGCGATCATCACAAGCATCATCATGCCGGACATCATCATGAACATGGAGGTGGTCATAAGAAGCACTGGGACGAAGACGAACACCACGGTCATCACCATGAGCATGGACATCATCACAAGGGAGGCAAGCATCACCACAAGAAACATCACGACAAAGGCGAGGAAACCGAAGGATACCATAAGAAGTATCATAAGGACGAATTCCACAAGGACCATCACTTCTACGACGACCATCACAAAGGAGGCAAGCATCACAAGCACGGCCATCATCATGGACACCACGGCGAACATGGCGGTCATCACAAGAAAGGTGGTCATCATCACTCCGGCCATGACGAGCACCATCACGGCAAGGGTGGTCACCATGATAAGCACCATCATGATGAAGATCACAAAGGCCACAAGGGACATTCTGGACATGAGGAACACCATCATCATCACGACGACCACGGCAAGAAGGGTGGGCACGAGGGCCACAAGCATTGGGGATTCCATCACGGAAAGCACTGAATTAGTTAATTGTAAGATAATTGTTGTTCTATTATTGTTACACTATAAACAGTTGCACTTCGTTTTATAAAATTTTGATATATTAATTGACAAAGTTGTTTTCTTGATACCTATATAATTACACAAGTTGCCGCCGCTACTTGTAACGGAAATAAACTATCAAGTTAAACATATTTTTCTTACAAATGTAAACTAAGTGAAAAAAATAAAACAATATGCGCGAACAAATTAAACGAAACCGTTAAATGTGTCGTCACATCATTGACACAGAAGCATTATTGAAAAATCTGCAACAATATCATTGGCTCAGATATCTATTTGCAACCGAAGAAATCAATTGTTATCTCACTTTCTAAGACGTTAAACATCATTGATCGAATTTAAACATTCATTTTTATTCAAACGCTCGCGAAATCGTTTACTTAGTTATCATATAGCTTGGCGCGAAATTCATAATTTTTGATTTAATAATAATGATTGTATTTTTTAGCCATTGTAATATGTATAAAAATATTTTTAATTTTATTTACAGCGTGTTTTTCTGCGCAACATGAGTAACATTTTAATTATTTATAACTCTGTGCGTCGAAGCTAAAGCTGAGCGGCTGAAGTATGTAGTTCTTTAATATTCATTCTTTATTTCAAGCGTCTGGTGCGATCCGTCTCTATTACGCTGAAATTAAAGTTGTTTCCAGAAAGACCGAAACGAGTCTTTTGCAATTAATTACCTAAGAATTGTTGTTCGCATTCGCGTTGTAATTAAGATAACAAGGTACTCAATCGCAACATAGACTATGGACTTGTTTAGTCTTAGAAAATAGAGGGTTGATTAAAATTTGTTTTTCTATGAATTTAAACATTGGAAAATCACGATTGTTGTGGAGTGATGCAGTATATTGCTACAAAACTGAAGTCCAGTGTAAATATGTACATAAATGGCTTTACCTGTAGTGAGCCAATCCTGTTGAATTTCAAATGACTTTTTTATTCGACTCGTTTTTCTCAATAAATAAACCATGACCTACGCCAATGTTTGCTTTTAATTTTCTGTTTCGTCGCTGTTTTAGTGAAGTACCATTTATTTCAAACAACTTATATTTCACCTATACAATTACAAAAGCAATAAAAAGGAAACTACATTTTATATATGTATGTATTAAGTGAAGACAAACGTGCAAAACGCAATTTTTAAAAATACAATATCATTGATTAATATGATAAATTATGGTCTAATTTCGATCTTAATGTACTAGGAAACCAATACGTACACAGAACAACTCTCCGTAATTTCATACTAAACATCTAAATACTCGTACATAAGAAGTTACAGTACATTTTCAGTTTTATTTCAATTAATCGAACAAAAGTTTATTCGATCCCATCCCTTTGTTTCTCCCGCCGGGACCCAGGTACGTTATTGAACAATTCTTACTGCGCCGTATCATTGTCGGGCCAAGGTGCCCTTGCCAGTGCACGGCGCATTATAAGTCAGGTGAGGCGCTTTCAATATACAAATTTATTCAGGAATAAAAATTGTGAAAAACATTTCAGGTATACGAAATCCTTTTTATGTCTCGACGATGGCGCAACTCCTGTAGTTCATATTTACACAATTTCATTTAGTATCATTCGATATGAGAAAATATAGCATTTTTTAACTCCAACATTATTGATGAAATTAAAATTCATTTCATATTGAGAGCGTTCTTGTGTCCGCTTCGTTGTGCATGTGTCTCTACATAATTAATTTGACAAGAGCTTTCTTATAACGTGGGCTAAAGATTCATAATTTATGTAGATGACTACATGCAAAAGCACATCGGTTTATTCAGTCGAGTAATGACGTAGGTGTTCATCTAAGATGCTCATATGCGTCATATAAACGGTAAAGATAAAATAGAATAACTATCATAGAGAATTTTCATACAATTAATGATTGAAAGTAACTTACTTTAATATTCCTTGTCCAAATAAAGTCGAAGTTTGATATACGGTTCAGGGCAAAATTCGAATTCGAATGGCGGGCTTCGAACTCACGACAACCAATTCGGTGATACCTACCACTATTAGGCTGAACCTATTGTTAAAATAAATATAATATGTAACAGTGTTTAGTTAATAATTTTTTAGTATATTGAGTAATAATTACAGCGGACGTTCTTTTGTATAGTTACTCACAGGTGAAATAAGACATAATAGACAGCCATACATATTATAATTCCTGGATTTGTTTAACTTTCTGCTTTTAAGGTTTTGGTTTAAAGTAACTTATTTGATGCGGTACAGAGAGGAACGCGCATTGAAATTATACATTTCAGTTTTTTTGGATGTTTATTTCGTTTTTGATATTCTTTGTGTGATAAATGAAATATAATAAATTTGTACTTAATTTTCTAAATCCAATACGTATTTTATATGATAAGCGTCAATGGTTTAAAATGTAGGATCCTATAAGGTTACATTTTATTTCTTTCTCTTGGTTGTTTTCATACAACCACATGGTTCGCATTCGGGCTCGCACTGAGTTTCCCGCGTCTCTATTCGGCACGGCGCTTTTTTTTGAGTTCCTTTAGGGGTCACCAATTCAAGTTCCAATTTACAACGGCGGTCTCCGTTTGCTCCAATTTTAGCTACCTAGAAATAACCATGTTTTATTTTTTGAATGCTATTACATTCTAGTATCGTTCCATGGTAGACCAAATAATGCGATAATATAAAAAATATTAAAAATGTTGTAGACCTTCAACACAAACACATCTTTTCTAGGATGTAGTACAGCTTGTGCCTGACCTGGCGGTGGCACGTTCACTGGCACCATGTCACATAGCCAGGGGCAAGGCTTTTTTTCAAACTTGAGTTTTCCCTTCATTTGGGTCCCTTTCGCTTCCTTCTTCTCAGTATTGGCTGCCATTAATGCTTATATTTAAAATACTGATGATTTAGAAATTATATTGTCAAACACACTTGTCAAATTTAGACGCAAAGGGCATCAAACATTATACTCTATTCTAGAGTATAAGTTTACAAAGATTGTATATAGGCGTTGATTGTAGATAGGCGACTGTTTACAAATGACAGCTTTTGCTTCTTTCAGACTTATGAACGTGTCTTTTGATGGTAATGACAGTTTTCTAACACTGATATTAGTTTCAGAACTCTTCACCGCAACCAACCGTAACCATCAGCGCCAAAATGGCGAAAATCAAATAGACACATAATACCTCGGTTTATAGCCTGTCAATTAATAGATATCAGTGAAAGATTGTGAATAGAAGAATTGTCTATATTTACAGTTTATAAAAATAGTATTTATTCATATAACTTCATAACTGTGGGAGGAATTGGGAGAAGCCTATGTCCAACAGTGGGTAGACAAACGCTGATGATGATGATGATGATGACGATGATGATGTAACTTCATATAATATTTCGTGAACGTGATGTTTTTGTCTGTCTGTTCGCGTTCGTTCTGGGTAAACTCTAAAATGGGTGCACCGATTAGGACGCGACTTTAAATACGAGATTTCCAAAGGCATGTTTTAACTCCACGTTGACGCAGTTGCAACATCTAGTAAATTAGTTTTTTCTGTATGATTAGTTAAGTCTTGGTCAATTTTTCAATCGTCGATAAAATGTTTTGGTTCCTTCACTATTTTTTACTCACCTAAGGATTCCTTGATTATAAGGATGTCTCTCTTATGATATTTTAATATTACAGAATAATAATAAATTAATAATTTAGAGTATAGTATAGTAGTTATACCTACTTAAAATGTGTTACTCTTCTCCTAACATCCACATTAAAACAAAGATAGGTTAATCATTTTTATTGACTTTAAAATTAATTATATTTTTTTAATTCCAGTTTGAATTATCATTTTTCGCAAATATATACAATTAGGTGATTTTATGTTATAATCATTCTAAGCATTTAGTAGAACAGTCGCTTCTGCATGTCATCAAAGGTTTGCATGGTGTCATTGAGCATATCCTACGCGGATAGCAGGCTACGACATTGCAGCATCTGACGCAAGGCATAAATATACTTTTGCAGCGCAGCACTGGGCAGACTTTAGTTTTATTAAGGCATGGTGAAGTTCGTTTAGGGTGTGCCTTAATTCGAGGATGACTTCGAGCACGTTTCGGACGCTTACGCCCTACGGGACAGAGTCGTAGACAGGGAGAACTGCACGGTGACCTACACGGATTTTTGCAAGGAGGCGACGGTGGACATGGGCTCACACAGGGAGATGGATTTGGTGAACAGGTTATTACAGGTAAGCAAGTAGGAATGGAGCGGCATGACTTTCCGCAACACGATGTCCTACAACATCTCTTGCAAGGCAATCCTGGGCATAACGGAACAGGTGTTGGACTGCAAGGTCGCTTGTAAATTTTACTGGTATGCTTCGGTCTACACGATGATGGTCTGCACGATGACGGTCTACAAGATATAATTTTATACTTCGATTGTCGACACGACGATGGCTTGTGCTGTGGTCCGAGACAAGAGCCGGGGACCGTGCACGATGGTGTCCGACACGGTGGGGGTGTCCATTCTAACATCAATTCATTTCTCGCCAGTGGTGCGCCAGTCATTTTACGAATCACCAATTCGAATACACCGCGGCGTGGATTGTTTACTGTAGATACTTTTACAGGACCTTGTTCTTCTTGTGTTGTAGCAGCAATACAACTGGGACCCTGACACGGATCTTTCCCATGTACAGGGCACGGCTGCGTCGGCGCTATTTTAATATGGGATACAGTCGCCATCATTTCGCCCTTGACCGTACCGAGTGCTGGACATGGTTTTAGCGGAGTTGTTTTAATAGTGACTGATTTTGGACCTGTGCTTGAATTATTTTCTGTAATTTTTTTCGTTTGCATTGATACGCAACTTTTAGCAGCACAGGCCTGTGTAGAAACTGCTGTCGGTGTGCACTTATGCTGACTGCTTTTCATTGAATCTTGACTTCCCATCCCCTTGTTTAATTTAACTCCATCTTTTTTCTTACCAAAGAAATATATGCTTTGGTTGCGGAAATGACTTGGAATAGGATTTTTGTTGTTAAGGTACAACAAATTTGTACTGGAACGTTTACCGTTGTAATTTGAACAGTTTATTGTAGGGATAATTTTGCTGCCGTTGAACTGTAGACACTTGTTAATAGAGCCAGTAGCTTGAGTCCCAGTACTTTGTCGACGAGTGTAATCTTCAAACAAAGTCATATAGACCGTTGTCTCGTTTTTCCCGAATAAAGCATTCTCTGTCTCATTGATCATATTAGATTTTTTTGTAGTCAGGTGAATGGTTTGATTTTGTGAGTTCCAGAAATAGTCGACGGTTTTTGCAAAAGTAACGCTTCTATTTTTTGATCTTATAGCGCTCACAGTGCAGATGGAACTATTCGAAAATAAATCAGCTGTACCTGTATTTGATTTTTTCCCTTCCTCCGAGATACTTGTATCCGTTAGCCATTGAGAACTTTCACTATTTGAAGTGTCTTCACTTTTCAGATTCGTCTTCATACTATTTTCATATAAGTTTTGAATTGTTAATTCTATCTCGCTTCGAAGATTACGGTTATTTATCCCTATGTTTTCTTCATCGTACGGCACATGCAGCGAAGTACCTGAGACGAGATTTTAATTTACGGTGAACTTAAATTATTATTCCCTTAAAACTTAATTGCGGATTAATTTTTTTTAGACATTGTGTCTGCATAGGGAAAAATAGAAAATGTGTCGGACAAATTGTTTGTTTGATTTATACGTAGAAAATATATGCGTTTATTATAATATAAATAAGTATAAAGCAAATTGATATATTCATCATTTATGTTATGCGACGAGAGCTAAACACATTATTAATATCATATACCGTAAGTAGAGCTATTGTTTTTATAGAGCGTAGCTACAATCAAAACATCAATGACATTTTAATTTCTTTATATTTAAAGCACGGAGACACAAATTAATATTAAATTAAATACATTTCGAATAACAACATCCGGTACATGTGCGCGGGACGCACTGAGTGGTGCGAGTATCGTTCACCGGTATTACAGTTTCTTGATTCACGATAGGTGTTACAAACTGATATTCTAGTTTTGATTTACGTCCCTGCATTTCTACAATTTTGGCAACACGCATCTTAATCACTTGATTAGGGAAATCGTAGACAACACCGTGGTAATCTGGTGCAGTGTGAGATACTAGTTGACCCGGTTCTTCCCTAGCGAGATCTCCGACTCCATCTGATGTGAAGTTGAAGTGAGCCCGTTGTTTGTGTCCCGTGCTGCAGGAATCCATTGGCAATTGAAAAACTATCTTGTTACCCGGGGGGCAGCAATCTGCACAATTTAATAACTGACAATGTTACAGTAATAGAGGCACAAAGACGATATCAGAAAAATTATCAGATTTCTATAACCTAAAAATACAATTAAAACTAATTGCTTTAAGTCAATAACAACAATACAATTTTTATAAAACTTTTTAAGTTAACTTCTTTTTTCCCTTAGTCTTTTTTAATCGACCTATACAACAGTCGCAGTCTGGATCGGATTGTATTCGGGCATTTGCTTTTAAAACAGGTGGCTTTTTGTCAAGTCCTTTGGGTGTTACTACTTCAAATTCCAATTTGCATTTTCTGTCTCCTAAATTAGCAGTTTTGGCCACTTTTAAAACAAAAGTGTTCTTATTTTGGCTGGTTAATACGTTTGGATGTTTAGTATCGCCGCGGGCTAATGCAGCCTGGCCGTGTTTGGAGGCCTGGACGCAACCTTCAGTAGTGCACGTGAATTGTGTGTTAGCGGGCTGAGCCCCATTACAGCATATCGCCTCACTGGGCATTGTTAAACTAATTTGATTTTTTCCACATGGGGCTTGGCATGGTCCTTCGTTTTTGTTTTCAGTATACGGGCTCTGCATTGAGCAATGTGTTTGACTTATCTTCTTTATAATAGCAGAGGTAGCGGGCACTTTAATTTTTAGTTCGTTACCACCCAAATTAGTTCCGATTTCTTCAAATTGTTTACTGCGACCTGGTCACCAAGAAATTATAACTAAAGCAACTAGGAGTACACTTAACATAGTTGCTTAAAGATATATCACACGAAACTAAATTATAATAATGCGCTTATCGATATATTTATAATAACGAGTAAGGAGTTTACATAAGCATGCTCTCACCTTTAGGTACGTGTAAACAATATTGGTCAGTATTTCTGCATATCATTTTTTGCTTTGCTTGTGATTTTGGCCCGGTACAAAAGCAGGGGTCGTCAGGTTCTTCACATGGCATACTATTAAACGGGTCCCGCGCTGTAACATGTCATTTTACCATTAAATTTATTATTTAAACTCTATTTCATAATGTTTATGTTTAATTATTAAACACATTACCAGGTGGGCACACTCCACCGGTAGCAGGCCCGCTTACAGTGCAAGAATGTCCACTTGTACCTCCTAGAATTCTTTTATTTCCGCAAACACAAGGATCTTGAGAGGACTGAAATTCTCTTGGAGGCAAACATGAACGATCTACTGATGCTGATGCTCCACTTGATCTAGCGTTAGTTGCACCCGTGCCTTGGAACTTTGTCACAATTAATTTCCCAAAACAAGATATGCGTAAAAACATTATGATTTCTCCTGATTCTCCTTGATCTTTACTGACTATCTTAAACGAGTCCTTCAAAGCTTGGTAACTAACGTTATTGGGATCTTCTAGATATTTATTACGAGCTTCAACAAATTCTTTGGTCATATCAATTTCACATTCTCCTAATATAACTTTAGAGGGTAGACAACCACAAGGCAGAGACTGATAAACTATTACATGAATAGGAAATTTAGACATGGCTTTACTGATCAGATCTTCTTTAAGAGAGAACAAACATGATTTTCCGCTATTGAAAGTTTTCGTGAAAGGTCCATCACTTCTCGCCACATTGCTTCCTGTCTCATCGTCGCAAATTTCGAGAGTCTGTACCGATGGACATTCGATGCTTACACAAGTTCTAAAATCCTTATCGGTGAAACATGGAACTTTTGATAAAACAATTTTGTCTATCAGTACCTCGAGGAGGAAGAGGCTATCGTCTTTTTGTGCCATCTTATACAGGGGATGGGAAGTTTATTTTAATTATTTTTTTAAGATTTTCCAAGCATACTTAAAATTTTGACAAAAATAATATTTAACAAAAGAAGAATTGGCGTATGGTTGACATAAGATCTTTTGACGTATTTTTTTATAAACACAAAGGTTATAGAAACTTCTTCGACCTGGTACGTATGGTGTTGTAATCGCGGTTAATTCTTTCACAAAATATAAATATTGCGAAACGTAATAATATAAACTTTGGTATAACCTGATAACCATTAGAAATGTAACTATTTATTAACGGGTGGCGGTATTTATATAGTATGTAAAGAATATTTCTAAATATATAATTGTATTTTAACAAGACAAACACAAAGTTACGTTTGTGATGAGTTTATTATTTTTGCGTTCATAACAGATTTGTTGACTGAAATTGTAGGAATGCTGGGTGATTAGTGCTAAGTATAATATAAAAGAATCATTTTGAAAATTTACGTAGAATTCCATCAAATTTTCGAGTTGGGTACTTTCTGTAGTACCAGTTGCAAGCCTCATGTTTGAACGGTCTTCCGACTCTGAAAAATATGCTAAATTAAAACAATCGAAATAATTCGGTTAATTCTATTCTATTTCAGTTAAAATACTATTACTTTTTTACCACCGCATCTAAATATTTTTCCTTATTATTTTATCGCTAAGCAAAGAAAAATGGAATGAGATGTGATGCAAACTACGTAGGGTAAAAAAAATAATTTTTACAATAGAACCGTCTCTGGCATCCTTAGAATACCCTGCAGAAGCTTCATTACAATCTATTCTAAAAGTTTAGGAATACATTGAAACCGAAGAGAATATTACTTTTGAATAAACAGATAGAGTGGAAATGATTTAAATGAAAACAAACTTTCTGTCTACTTCAAAATCTATCAGAAAGCTGTTCCTACTTTATTGAATAAAATCGTACTCATCCATTAGTTCATGAACTTTCTCGGCAGGCAACTTGGTGTTTAGCCTTGGATATTGTCTCCATCTACCTAAAGCTGTATCGTCATTGTCAATTCTAGATTGATGTCTTTTTGTTTCACTACCCTTGCAGTCTCGACAGTATGGGGCGATCGGTTTCTACAGGTAAATGTTAAAATATAAATTAAACTCAACCTCTTCAATTACAAAAAATTCTTGAACCATATGAATAACCGTAAACCGTTAATTAGGAATAATTAGTGATGAAAATTTTAATAACCGCCTTTTCTTGACCGCTTGCTTTCAATCCGTCGCAAGCGTGGAGGCGTCGATACTTTACGCAATCGAGATCATAACTGTAAGCACGAGGAAAAACGTCCTGGTGGTCTGTAATAAAACGGTCTTAATATTCAAATTATCCCTACTGGAGTATATTTAGGGCGTGTATTTAAATTAATTTAGCTATTTAATGAATTATTTCATTTATACATCCCTGCTACTATTAGGGTAAATAATCTACAGATAATATAAAACTAGTTCTGTAGTTGAATTTCAGTTTCGTATTCAGCCATGTGGCGCGGAAACCTTTTATACCATAATTTTACACCTTCAGTGCCACATATAGACTTTCAAGTAGGTACTAAAGTGAACTCACAGGGACACAGGGAATCAGTATAGCTTAACGTGTAAAATAATATTTTTATGATTCAAGGTGCAGAATTGTTAAGTATACTTACGTGGTTTTATCTTTTCAGTCATCATTTCGTAGTTGTAATAAGCGTCGTGAAGTGTGTAAGCATTCGCTCCAGGCTTGTCAACCCAAAATGCTTTGTCCTTCTGCAGCATTTTATCGATGACTATATTCGATAAATCATCAATATAAGGCCTGTTAAAATATGATGGTATAATAAAGGCCCATTTAAAATATATTTCACTTTATTCACAACCAGTTGTTGCTCGCGACTTCGCCCGCGTGAAATAATAAATAATTAAAAAATATAGCCTACGTTACTCACAGACAAATTACCTTTTTAATGGTGAAAGAACTGTTAAAATGGGCTCAGTAGTTTTTTACGTGAATCAAATACATACAAATCTTTCCTCTTTGTAATATTGCTAGATGTTGCTCGCGACTTCGTCCGCGTGGAATGAAAAAATATAGCCTATGTTACTCACTGATAACATAGCTTTTAATTGGTGCAAGAATTTTTGAAATAATCCCAGTAGTTTTTGAGTTATTTCAATACATACAAAAATACAAAAAATCCAAATCTTTCCTATTTATAATATTAGTATATAAACTAATACAAAACTAAGAAATTCTACTATCGAGGCATTTCTAACTATTAAAATAAATAGTAATATAAGTAGTGTTATAATAACTTCGGTGGCACTTCATCGAGCTCTCTTGTAAGCGGCCGAAGATACATTCCAATGGTTCTTTGTGTTAGGCATGGTGGTCTTTGCGGTGTTAGACTTTCGTCTGTACGAACCGTTAAAGAAATTCCGCTAAGATCATATCTATAAAGATAACAATATAGTTAATATAAATAAAAACAATCAAGTAGTTTTCAGTTACCTATGTGGGCCTATGGGAATTGTAGGTACCTTAGTATTTTGAATCAATGTTTGAATATAAATTACAATTTTCGATTCCTGTCGAGTTGCTGATAGTTTACCCTAGTGACCTGTGCCCAAGCACACTGGTGAGTCTCTAGTCTCTATTGAAGTACGATTAGGTCGCTCTTTGTGCAATTGTGCTCATTGTTCACAAAATGTACAATAGTTATACGACCGTTGAGCTTACTTATCAGGATGATATCCACTAAATTTGTGCACGTTACTATGAGGCTCGCTTGGATGAGTATTCTCCATGTCAATAGATTTAGGTTATTGATAATTGTAAATAATCTGTAAATAATAAGTTTAAGAAGACATGTCTATTACAATTTTGAATTTCGTTACTTATCTAGAAAAGTGGCTAATCATGACAATGGGTTTATTTCCGAATAAATGTAAATAAGTACCTAAACTACACCAATAAATAAAAAGACAAAAATAATATTTTGAATGTAACGAATAGCAATCACAGTAGGTTTGACAATGAACCAATGTTACCATTTAAATTAAGCAAAATTGACAGTTAACGACCAAGGAGTTCATAAGTATGATTGGTAGACTGAAGGATGGATGGAAGTGGAGCATTGGCTTAACGGACGCTGGAAACATTTTTAGGTGGAATCGATATATGTATATTTTACAAATTATACATTGATGTAAGGTGGTCCTTATAACACCTTTTATCTTGGAACACGAAAGTCACCGAGACCTGTTACGGGAAGGTTCTAAGCAGTTTAAAATATATCAGCAATGTATTTTTTCCTTTATCCTATTGCAAGATTATTTTGTTTCAGTTCAGGAACATACAAACTAGTTCTAAAGGAATACAACAAAAAAAATGTCATCCCAAGTCTAAAGATTTACATAATCTGTATTGTTAAAAACAATTTTGTAATCTGTGGCAAGTAAAAGCAAAGCAATTTGACCGACGTTTCCTATGAAGTATGAAGTATGGTTTATCATTGGTTTACATAAAAAAATATTTTGTGACTCATTTAATAGGATAGGCTTGTGATAAAACAATGTCGAAAAATATTGTATTTGAGGGTTGGTTGACTAAATCACCCCCCACTAAACGAATCTGGAGAACGGTAAGAAAATTTTGACCGTCAAATTTCTTTATTTATTGACAACTTGCACTTTCCTCGGTTAGAATGTTTACCATTTATTTAGGACGAAATCTACGGCACCAGGTCGTGTTTATTACAGTATTTTATTTGAATAATATAAACATATAGACGACTATCTTCAAAATAAGTATTTGTTGTTAGAAATGGCGAAGAAGGTGGTTTGCCTTGCGTCAATCAGGCGAACTCCCGGGTCAGTATTTCCTCGACTACTATGCCGATCGGAACTGCAGACGGCTAAAGGGGACTATAAACTTAGACCTGTGTGAACAGGTACGTCTTTAAAATTAATAGGATAAACAAAATTACTAAAAAAATAAAAACATATCAACATTAAATTAAATAATTTGAGCAATTATTAGATATTAAAATAAAAATATGAATGTAAATGTTGGCTCCTTTAATAAAAATAAATACATAAAAATTAAATACCCAAATGGAACTTATATTGCACGGATATACTACTATGCAAACTGATATCAGTTAAATATTTTATTTTATGCATTTAATGTTACAGTGGAGAAAAAAACGTTTTTAGAATATTTGTGTAACTTAAATTTTTATTTAAATCAATATGAGACATGTTTTTTACTAAAAGCATTGTATAATACTGGTGTCGGAAAATTTATTTATGACTTGGGAAGGGTTGGTCTCCTTCATTAATTCATATTATTAGCATAACCCAAGCTCGCTTGTGATAGGTGGACGCTGGATTGCATATGGAACGCAGTAATAACGTCACTCTAGATCCAAAGCTTCGAGGCTCAGTTTTTACAATTCAGACACAGTCTCGCACATATCACTTGGAGGCAGACTGCGAAGCAGACATGGTTAAGTGGGTTGATGCTATCTGCAGTGTTTGTGGCCTGCAGCCCAAAGACAATGCATCAACTGATTCAGGCAAGTTTTAATACTAGATTTTAAAATAATTTGAATTTGTTTTATTTCTTTTTATTATTAAATGGATTTCCGGAGTTTAGATATTTTTGAGTTGTTAGTTTTTTTTTAAATACTGCACTGACTGCTGGTGACTTCTACTTTTACTTCATGAACTATGCATTTTCAAAATAACAGGATTTCAATTTTTATTAATAATATTTAGTATTGAAAAGTGTTTTTGGTGATTTTCAAGTGATTTTGTATACGCATACAAACTTTTATTGTGCATTTTAGACCTTGAAGGATGAATTTTCTTAAATATTAAAGTAATATTTCTCCCTATAAGTATATCAGTTTACAGTATAAAGTAGCAGTAACTTAGATATTAAGAATAAAGTTAGAAAAGTGAATTTTGTTCATGAATAAATATTTTTTATGAAAATTTCGAAATATTTTACTAGCTTATTCCTGCTTGTGTGTAAAAAAGACAAGCTGTTGCTCGCGACTTCGCCCGCGTGAAATTAAAAATAATAGTAAATATAGCCTATGTTACTAACTGATAACATAGCTTTTTCTTGGTGAAAGATTTTTTGACATTGGCTTACTAGTTTTTGACTTATTTCAATACGTACAAAAATGCAAATCTTTCTTCTTTAAAATATAATATTAGTATAGATTTACATCAAATGCAATATAATAGTAAGATATCATATATCCAACATTCCAGGCGGCAACCTTTGAAGATAAAGCATGGTTAATATTTTGCTGACATTTCTTAAAAAAAATGCCTTTACCACATTGTAAGTCTTTAATGCTAAATTAACATGAACATTATATTAGGTATGAAATTCTTTTGTCAGTATTTGGTTTTCCAAGAAATTGAAACTATAGGAATGCCATAGATTAGTTATAATGTAGATGTTTTAAATGTATCATAAATTTAGCCGACTGTTTAAATTTTTTGTCAACATTAAGGAATTATTTTCACCTGCCAATATTAGATTTATTAATACTGAAAATTTTATAGTGTTAAATGCTGGAGTTGTTAATACTTAATTTATATTTTTGAAGCAGTAATTTTTTTATTATATGTATGGTAATCATAGATGGGATAATAGTTATTTTCGATTAGCCACATGTAATGTAAAAATGTTTGAGATTTAATTTAATCTCAAATTAAAGAAAAATGAATTAGATACCAAAAATACTAGATTTTGAGAAAACTGATAACTTCTGAATTTTATTTTATATAAGGCTTGCTCTTTGTCCACTTGAAATTATAAAAACTTTATTTTATTGTTTACATTAGGATAACTTTCAATTGGAATTTTCAAAATTCAGATGCACAAATGACAACGAAGGCTGTTGACATTGGATAACAGTTACCATTACTAGGGCAATATTGCTTTACTAGCTTTCGCCCGAGACTCCGTCCGCGTGGAATTAAAAAAAAACAAATGCAAGTAGCCTATGTGTTCTTCCAGACTATCCTCTACGTCTATGCCAAATTTCATCGTAATCCGTTCAGCCGTTTTGCCTACAAACTCTAACAAACATCCATCCATCCATCTAATCTTTCGCATTTATAATATTAGTATGAAGTATGATTGTAGATTTTGTCCTTTGCCCGCATGAGTTTTTTTCCATTTTATGTACCCCCTGGGTTCAATAGGGCGTTTTCTTTTTAAAGTATGATGTATGATGCATTAAAAAATATGCTGAAATTGCTGACATATGTAATTAAGTGTTTGTATATATTATATTTTTGTTTCAATGTATTTAAGTATACATTCAATTGATTTGTTTATTTTATATTTACTACTTAGAATGTATTGTTTTATTCTGATAAGGATTGAGCAGAAGATAAACAAATTATGAGATGTTTAAGTAACACCCATGGGATAATAACAAGTACTTAAATAGTAGCTCTAAATAAAATTACAATGTAACATGTAAGCTTTCAAATCTGAGAAGTTGATTGGTGATTAAAAGGCCATATATTCTACCCAAAATAGCTTTGCAATTAATTGATTATTTGTTATTTCTTAACTCCATCCTTTTTACGGTTGTACGATTTTCATAATATTTGCATGTCATTTGTCCTTCACCGACTCTGAAATAATAACAATTGTACAATATAAACATAATAAAATAAAGACAAGAGTTTTCTGTCTTTCGGAGTTATTCTATGACATTATTTTGTTACTTTTTACTACATTATTTTTTGAAGTAGATTTTTTATATTAGATTTTTTATCTATCTATATCTATACATATGATAAAATTGGAGTGTCTGTTTGTAATATCAAAAGAAAAATTCCAGATTTTAGGGAACATGATGTATTTGCGTTGCTGATTACGAAGGTAGCTTTTAATTTTTTTGTCTGTCTGTCTGTCTGTCCGTCTGTCCGCAAGCCGCGTTGTTCCGGGTAGTCTCCGAAACTTTCTTTGAAGGGTAGCTGACATAGACGGGCATATTATAGGCTACTTTTTGTATCTTAAGATTGCGTGGACGAAGTCGCGGGAAACAGCTAGTATTTAAATAAATCATTTGATAGTACAGCGTCATGTTTGACGGTTTTGTAAATGTTGTAGTTATTTTAAGTCTTTGGTTGTTGGATCGGTGACAATTTTTAAAATGGTGCTGATTTCCAATATTGTTTGGGTTTTCTGTTTTGGTAATGAAGAGTTATTGTAAACTATTTTATATTTCTCTTTGGAATGAGTTAAAATTGGAAACCTTTTTCAGGTCCCTATATAAATGCATATGAAATGAGTCCGGTCAGCGACCAGTACGAAAATGCTGACACCACTGGTCCGTACATACCAATCTCTGAATGTATTACTGGAGTTCGCGCACAGGTAGTTCTATAATATTTTAATTAGACGTTTTGTATATTTTATCAACAAATATAAAGCTTGAATGGGTAGGTTTATAAAAATGATAGAAATTGTTAGAACTATGCTAGCTTCCGCCCGTGTGGAATTAAAGAATATAAAAGTATGTTCTACATCTGTGTTAAATTTCATCGAGATCCATTCAGAAGTTTCGGCTACAAACTCTAACAAATGTCCATCCATCCATCTAAACTTTCGCATTTATAATATTATTATAGTAAGATTCAAAATATTAACATGTTAATACAAATATGGAAGAAAGTCTAAAAAAAATGTCTTAATATTTCCAGTTTTTAACATTTACCTGTACTAATCACTAATAAGATATTTAAAAATGTCCTCTTTCAGAATTCTCAGAGGGCGTTCACGTTTGATTCGAAGGACATTGTGATGAGATCAAGAAGGAGCCAAGAAAACGTTCCAAGTAAGAGTAATAAGATGTACTTGAGTCAGCCGCATATCAGGTTCAACAATGCTGAGTTTTCAGAAAACGACTCAAACCTCAGTGATGAAGAGTGCAAATCTTTAAATGCTAGTCAATCTAATATAAGTATGTCCTGCTATTTTTTTTTATTTTTTTATTGAAGCAGTAAACAGCGGTCATCTATTGAGTTTCCTAAGTCTATACTAATATTATAAGGAGGAAAATTTGTATTTTGGATTTTTGTATGTATAGATATAACTCAAAAACTACTGGCCCATTTTCAAAAATGCTTAAACCATTTAAAAGCTATGTTATCACTGAGTAACATAGGCTATATTTTACTATTTGTTTTTAATTTCACGCGGACAATGTCGCGAGCAACTGCTAGTCGTATATAAGGCAAAGAGAATCTGTGTTTTGAGTCTTGAAGTTATGAAATGCATTGTCTAACTTCTATAATGATATATTACATAAGTCTTTAAAAATAAAATCCCAGATTTGTATCGCCTTGTGTAACAAAGGGCTAATAGAAATAGATAAATTTGGGGAGAAAAGGGGAAATAAACAATAGCAGAGTTTTATTTTCTATCCATCCCCCCTCTTGTTAAATCCACTAAACCTGGTTTTTCCTTTAAATAAAATATTACACGAAATGGAATTGGAGTCCATGGTCTCACTCATCACATTAATACTTGACGCCTGGCTTCGAATTTTATACATATTGTCTTTTTTTTGTACCTTTGTTGTATGAGTTGTATGTATATATTTTCAGGGGAATGGGCGGCTGCAAAGAGTTTCACCAAAACTAACCCTCGCTCCAAGTACCGCGAATATCATCATGGTAAGTTTTTTTTTATAAATTAACATCATTAAAATTTGATATTTTTTAATCTTTTTAAAACCATGAACAAAATAATATTTTAAATATTTTTTTAAAGGGATAGGTGTTAATTTTTTTTTAAAGCTTGGTTATTTTTTTAATATTGCCAATGTTACAGGACCTCCCGTACCACCAAGACCGCCAAAGACTTTGGCAATGAGCAGAGGTATTCGGGGGGATTACAATACCCCTGAACAACAGAACCAGCCGGAGGTAAGTTCTTCATTTAATTTATTGTTTATCTTATTTGGCTGTAATAAATCAGAGCTTTAAACAATAGATTTAAAAAATTGTATTATAATATATTTAATTAAATAATTTATCAACCAAAATTGGGAAATTGTTATATGTAAATATAAAATAATTATTAGTTAATTTGGGTAGGGTAACGGTAATGCAATTTGTTTAAATACTTTGTACATATAGTATTGAAACTGTAGCTTCATATATTAAACTAGATACTATTAACAATACCTGACACGTGCACTTTATATAGAGTACACATTAAATGTTATATAATATGTAGTTAAAGAATTAAATTCGCTTCCCACTTGCTATTTGATATACAGCAAAATATCAAAATAAGAGATATAAAGCATGTATGTTCAAAATGGGTAGGAAATATAAATCCTCGACTGTACAACCTATGTATTGGTGACTGTCGCATAAAGCGTACCGGTAATGTTTTCGTATAAAATTTGCATGAATACATATTCGATTTTGCATGCAACAATAACATAGAGGTGATTGGTGCAGATTGGATCAGCGAGTCAATACAGCTGCACTGAATAAGCTAACACGAACTTATCTTACATTGGATCATGTTTGTGCAGATCTACTTTCAATGACAAAACAACTGTTTTCACATACAAAGATTCATGATAAATATTAATGTTGACAGGAAAAGGGATAAATGCGCACACGCATCCTGTTTATATTTACATTTTGTTTACCTAGGGGTACGGATCACTTTTGTAACTGAAAATACAACGGAATAATTGAATTGTTAGACCGCGAATACACATACAAGTAGCTGGCGCGGACATGCCAGCTACTGGTACGTGACAGATAGATGACAGTACTGGCATGCAATTAGCTAGTGATTTTGATGTCGTAACAGCTACGTGTAAGTTGAGGGAGGGTTAGAGGGGGAGGGGGTTTATGGAACTCATACTTTTTCCATCTCGTTGACTTTTTACTGACGCGTGTTAATATCTTGTGCCAGTAGGTGACAAGTGCTTAAAGGTGGCAAGCCAGCTACTATTCCGTTTTACTGACATTTTTCCGCCTTTAAGATTCGAATATTGTTTTTGTAAAAGAATTAGTTTGTATGACAGTTATTTAAAAGCATACATTCCAACTTCTGTTATTCTAAATATTTATATGAGTATATTTCGGGGAAGGTATTATTTAAAGTTTTGAGAGTTTGTATATAAACATCCTACAGGTTTTAAAGAAATGATAAGGCGAGTTTAATCAAATGTTTTTTATCACATGTATAAAGATTACTCATCGGAATGAGATCCTAATGGTTATATAATAATACTAGCTGTTGCTCGCGACTTCGCCCGCGTGAAATTACAAATATAACCTATAACGTTCGCCGTTTTTTTCTACCTATTACCAAAAGTATTAACTTAGTAGTAATCTACGTAATAACAGAAATCTACCGATGCAAGATTCCAAATTTCTAAGTCCGGTAGCTTGTAAGCTGATTTTTCGGTTACCCTTATTGTTTGTGTTCGCGATATCTTCTAAACTATTAGTCCAATTTAAATACTGTAAAGGACAATTTTATTCTACATTAAATTCTCCTGATAACAAACGCATTCATTTGGATAAGGATTAATATTGAAACCAATAAAAGAACGCTGCAAATAGCGCAGTGTTTTTAATTCATTTTGTAAACAAAAAAAGTGATTATTGTAAGAAAACCGTTAAAGATAGATATATGCTATCCCGTTTTTCTGTAGAACTTTTTGAGATCTACAATTCTTTCATACATCATTTTTATATACCTCTAACGGTTTAGGCAGCGTAAGCCGAGAAAAGTTAAAGTTTAGTGAATTTTTAACGCCGGCGTCCAGAAACACGCTGTTTATTAATAGTTCCTAAACATTAGTAATAATAAAATATAGCCTATGTTACTCACAGATAAATTACCTTTCTGATAGTGAAAGAATTTTTAAAATCGGCCCAGTAGTTTTTGAGCTATTTCAATACATACAAAAATACAAAAATACAAAGTTTTCTTCTTTATAATATTAAGTATAGATATAGATTATATTTATTTTTCATAATTGGACACCTGTACGGTCTACTAAAGGAAAAGTAGATCTTTTTATCACACAAAACTAAAGTTTTGCTTTGATTATATGAGAAATTTATGATTTTTGTTTTGATATTATTTATGTAAAAATGTCCACTGCTAAATAACTGTGTACATGCGCAATTCACATTAATAAAAAAAAAGATTAAAGCGATTAAGACTTTAGTTGTATGAATAGGTTTTACTTTAAATCTATTTTGTATACAGATCGGGCATCAACATCAAGTCGAGGTGATTTGTCATCAACCACGACGGCGCATAGAGGCTAGTTTTGTGGTTCATTTTTAATATCTTAGTTATAATTATTTATTTATATTAAGATCAATATGCGCCCGCTGCACATTTTCGACTAAACTATCGCACAACCGCTGTGCGATTGTCGATTGTTCCGCAGCCAATTCAACTGTTTAGATGCATAACTAAACATCGAGTAGTGTGCGCACCTCCAAAGCTCATAGGAATCAAAGCGCGACTAAACAGTTGTGCGATAGATTAGTCAAAGGTGTGCGCACGCTCTAAATCTCTCCTCTGTCTATTGAAAGTAGGGAAGGCATATGTAACTCATTTCCCCGTTTTTGCCAATCATAAAGTACAATAATACATAAATATGATCATATTGCAATAACTATGTAAATACATTAACGCACTCGCTTATTATATAGCAAAATTATTGTATAATATGTAAATAAGTAATATTAATTGATTTAGTATACTTGCATGCATAAAGAGTGCAAAAGGCATTTACTATAGTTGTACATGTACAAAAGTATGATTAGATTCGACTAACTTTGGGAATGGGTGGAGTAAATTAGTGTAGATTATAATTATAATTTCTTCAACCTCATATATATATTTAATATTAATTGTATACATATTTATTGGCTGATGATGATTTCTTGGTGACGGCTGAAATATGCTACGATAAATATTAAGATATTTGATGGCAAAAACTAGTACTTCCGTATCCAAAAGATGAGAGATATTGGCCTTTATCTAGAAGTGGATTGAAATCAAAAGTAAAAGATGCAATATACTCGTATATTATCTTTGTTTGGTTTGAGTTCAAATTGTAAATGTGTTAATGTATTTATTAGAGTTGTAATGCGGCCGTGCAAGTGCCTGAGCTTGAGGAAGATACTGCTCCCACTCCAGCTCCTGCCCCAGCTTCTCCCCCAGCTCCTGCCCCAGCTCCTGCCCCAGCTCCTGCCCCAGCTCCTGCCCCAGCGCCTGCCCCAGCACCAGCTCCAGCCTCAGCTCCTGGGCCAGTGCATGCGCCAGCGACTGCGTTCGAGCCTGTGAAAAGTGTATCCCCGCCGTCGCCTGGGCCAACCCAAGTTGTGCCGAATATTAAAATAACTGACTATGACGAGGAGGAACGTTACAAAGTAAGTGTGAAAATATATATATTTTTATCTTACTAATATAAATGCGAAAGAATAGATGGATGAATGGATGAATATTTGGTAAAATTGGTAGCTTAAAGCTGAACGGATCTGAATGACATTTGGTATAGATGTAGATGATAGTCTGGAAGAACACATAGGTCACTTACTTATTTTATAAAGTTTTTGTAATTTCATGCGTAAGTCGTACGGGATTACCTATTTTTTATATCATAAGGTGGCAAACGAGCAAGCGGCCACTGGCGAAGCGACCGCTGCCCATAGACATCCGCAATTGATGCGTTGCCCCTCACTCGATGGAAGAGGAGACGTACATAAACAGGATATTTCCTTTTATTATGCGTCTCCTCCGTCGTCAAATGCACGTTTCCTTTCCATCCTTTCCGTATAAGAAAATGGGGGATAAGGAAAGAGACTAAAATGAGTCCTCGGGTACCACACTCATCCAAGGGCGGATCCAGCTTTGGCGTCAGGGGGGGGGTCACATAGTCGTGGTCAAGTCAAGAGCTTGACAAAATATATTTACGTATACAAGCTCTTGACTAACCAGCTCAGGGGGGGTGGGGGGGTCATGACCCTTATGACCCCCCCCCTGGATCCGCCGTTGCACTTATCAGAGGAAACGTGAAATTGTTTCCACTTCACGTCTGTCTTCCGTGTAGTCGTGGTATTGCGTGGAGAGAGCCGGCCCTGCGATGTTAAAACGGGCTCTACCATTGTCAAAAGTGTGTGATAAAGTGTTATTAATATGTTCCAGGCGAAACAATATTCGAACATTGTGCTGGCGATGCCGCCGGCTGTGGACCGCGCGCTCAAGCCCCGTCACTCCAGCCACAGTTTCGGCAACGTGAACAATCTTGGAGTACAGGTAAATATCACTTTTATATACTTTATTATACATCAAACAGGTTCAATAATTGAAGTCGATTTTTCCTTCACTTATTACAAAGAACACTTGTACAATACTGCACTTGTATACCTAAAGTGCACAAAACTTGAATATTTGATGTCCGTTTTCGCTAATGTCACGTTTTGATATTTAAATATTAATGAAACATTAATCAATTTGCACTAAAAATGTTATGATGCCTGAGCGCAAACTACTCTATAACGCTTACTAATATTAGATGTATTAACTTCGTAGTGTTTTTATTAGGTTTTTTAGTGAAAACGGCCATTATTGTATATTTGATAGTATTCACTTGTTCTCGTCGTCTTTTACACAGCTTATAGAGGGGGACTGTGAGAGAGAGTTATTGATAGTCAAACAGAATATTTTAAATTAATAAAGCGAAATGTATCCGAGTGTAGCCAATGGCTGCGGCGATTGAATGCGGAGTGCATGGGAATGAGCAAAGGAGGAACCATACAACAGTTGGTGCCTCCTACGTCAATGCCAATTACTTCGTGCAACAATCCTCACCGGCGCAGGTGACTAGTATAATACTGTCTCCGCCCAAACCTTGTTCTAGCTTCTATCGTATTCTCTACTTCTACTTCAAACAAGCTAGGATTTTATATGAAAATAATAGCCTAACGTGACCCACTATAGAAATTTTAAATTTCTGTTAATGGATACTTAAGCGATTTATCATAGTGGTTAATTGTTAGACTAAGATAAGAACGTCAAGAACGTCTTTTCTCTGAAATTTCTTCTTTGTTCATTCCTAGAATATAATCTTTGCATAAACATTAAAATTTGATTTTGCTGGGTGATGTCTGTTTTAAAAATATCGCTGAGCAATAGACGCGAAATAGCACAAACTTGAAGAGAAATTAACATCTTTGATAAGGATTTAATACCCAAATAGCGTTGTGGAGAAGGCTGGCAGTAAAAATTAAGCCAAAATATGGTTTATAAAAGAACAGAGACGTAGATTGCCGTACTCTTGTGTTTTGGTATGTTTGACTGTAGACAATTTTCTGGTGGCGGTTATATTCATGTTTAAACAGGACACATAATGAATTATAGTACGATAATCTTTGATATTAAAGAGGCAACACAATAAAATGCATAAGGTGAAGGGAGACTATGAAACAAACTTATTTACTATGTACACTATGGTAAAATGTTATGCAGAATCCTTGCTAGCGAGTTATTTTTGATGATATATTGTATCTCTAACTGCTATGCAACTTGTATTGGGTGTAGTCGACCACTCCAGATAGCGATTGCCGGATGCATGGGAAAAGGAAACTAGAGGAAGAGCATCGCGATCTCATATACATGAACCTTGGTTACATTCCCCGACCTATACAGGTGATCTATATTATTGTTGGGTGGCATTTTTTTCCCCTAAATGCAAATACGAATAAACTTATAATCCGGGTTTTCAAAATTGTCTAAAATCATTCAAGCTCATAATTGAGAAATATAATAAAAAAATTATTAACACATTGGCTAAAAGCAGATCACAGTTGTAACGATTTTTTTATAATCATATTAAAGTGTAAAATAATGCCACGCGCCTTCTCTTGTACTATGTTGTGTTTAGTAGAAATGCTTAACATAGTTCTAGTAAAAGTAAGATATTTGTGTTAACTGTTCTTATTTCATGTATTCATTTTCATGGGAACTAATATTTCGCCCTTTGCTTAATTTCTGCTAATTTTTATGGAGACGCTTCCACCTTTTTCTTGCCTTATTAGTTATTAGTTTTTGTGATTCAATTGTTTTATCAAATTTGTAGCGGCTTCGAGGCTTCTATCTATATTTGAAATGTTCTTTGAGTATCTAGATCAAATCTGATAAATGTTATAGCGGATCCGTTGTGAGCACTTTTTTTTATATTTGACAGTCGATAAGTAACTTTCATTTTCAATTCTGAATTAGACAGTGATAGACTAGAAAATGTTGCATATATTTAACTATGTACATTTATAAATCAATTTAAAGTAAAAATTAGAGACCGGAGAGTTTACCAGTTGTGACACAGCAATCCAGTTGCAGATTTTTTTATTTAATAACATAATATTAACTACACATTTTTCAAAATTTATGAAAAATTATCGAATTAACCGACTGCATTTAGAATTTGACGGTATATTTAATTTTGTATGGAAAATCTACAGCGTGTTGTGAGGAAATCGCCAGAGAGTATTTACGTGACAATGTCAAGGCCGTTGCCGCCAGAACCGCTTCAGAAACAAGTCAAGCATGTTCGTTGGAAGGGAAAAGCAACAAAGGAAACTGATATAAAAAAATCAAAAAAGAAATTGGTCAAAATAACAGATGTCTAAAATTACTTATTAATATTTGTATTTTAATTTAAGTGTTAAGCCACGGAAATTTTGCAATTTAAACTCAAAAAATATAATGAAGTTGCTACCAAACAATATTCATCTCATAAAAATAGAAATCTAAAGATATTTTTATAAATTTCATAATATCATTTATATTAGTAATTACAAATAACTAAAATTATTTAAAATTTGTTAGATTCTAGTTTTAAAATAACTTTATAACTTGATTTAGTAATTAATGTTATTTAAATTACTTTTAAATTAATATTGCAATACTAACCTGTACAAGCATTAAGAAAATAAAAAAGTAGTTTTGAAAGTAAACGAAATAACCTCTTACATAAATGATAATTAGTTTTGGCCGTTGAATTAACGCTTTGTTTCGATCTTGAATTAAAACTTGCATTTCTTTACTATTAATTTTTGTCTGTATTTAGTTAGTTAACAATAAATTATGATGTAAGGTTTTTTAAATTAAAAATTGCAAAACAATGTCAATATTTTACACTTTTTCAATTTAAACCATGAATTGTGCAAATAAATTTAGTTGCTGCATGTTATTGTAACTCAAATTCCACTGACGTAAGACTTGTGCTAAAGATATTGGTATTTCTGTCTTATCAAAGACAATGAAAGGGATGACAATGTATTTTACGTCAGTGGAAACGCACGGTATTAAATCGTAATGTTCCTTTGTTAGTCACTTTTTTATCTGTTCATATTCCTTAGGACTGATTTCATTTTAATGTTATAATAACATTTTTAAATATTCTGCGGCTATTTCTTTTTTCAGATTAATGTTATGTATTTTGTATAGCGTGACCAGAAAAATAAACGCCTCGCTATGTTGCAGAAAACTTAGGAAGTAATCTTTGCTAATGGTAACACCAATTTCATTAAAATCATAATTTTGTTGCCATAACACTAATTTTATTGTCTGTCGAGTTGGCAAACCAGTTTAGTCGCGGTGTAATTTTTGATTCGTGTTAATTTGATCTGTTAAAATGCTGAAAAATATTTCTTGCTTAAAGAAAAGGAATTAAAGTAGGATAAATTTAAAATGACTGGATTTGATTTTTAAATTAGTGTATTTTGTTCAGATGTATTGAGGTAAGGTATTGTAATATCAAAGGAGATAGTGGCGCCCTCATGCGCTTGCGGTTTGTATATTTCTGGTCAGGCTTATAAGAATAATAATTCTTGTTACCGCCTTTTCCTCATTATTTTACCTTTATGTGTTGAAGCGCAGTTTCATTTTTTTTTTGCGAATTTTATTATATTAGTATAGATTTTTTACCTTTTTTTTTGTTTAATTAAATATACGATAATGTTTTTAATGGCAACATTTTTTTACATTTTTTTTTGGTTGCATTATTATGAAGTCATAATATTTCTACATTTATTTATCTTTTGTTAAAGGAAAACATTCTTGTTTTCTTATTCTCAAATCTCTAGATGACTATATGTTTTTGTACATGTGTTTCGGCAGTGAAAACCCACCGTTATACAAGTACAAAATATTATTTTCTTGTCATCACTAAAAGTACATAGAAATAGCCTTCAGAATAAAAATGTTACAAGAAATTAATCTTACTAATTTACTTCATTATTAAAATTATGTTAATGTATTTTAAAAAAAAAACTATAATTCATGAATATTCATATTTATCGATTAACAAAACATGTAATTTATGTTAAAGCAATGGGTTTCATGAATTATCCTTTATTTAAATGAAGCAGTCGTATGGAACATTACGTATTGAAATGTAAGCGGTTTTATTCATTTTTGTTATCAAAATGTATTTATTCAGCTGAGCGTATTGCATATTGTGTAGCGATTTTTCATCGTTGCTTTTATCTGTAACATGGGGATATTTCGTAAGTCGCTATGATTTTTATCCTTCTGAAGTTCGCAATATCAATAACGGACGAACCGAATAATATAACCGAATAATTATATACTTTGTAGGGAGTGAGTAAAAACAACTATTGAGAAAAGTCTCCTTTTTTGAAGTCGGTAAAAAATTTTTTTGCTCTCTCAATTGTTATTTCGTATCTCAGATCAAATAATATTTAATTAAATTACAATTATTTTAAATTAGATATTTTTTTTATGATATTAGATTGATTATTGGGTTCGGCCATTATTAATGTAAGATCTGTTTGTGCTCTGGGCGTATAGTATGCATTCACCTCATTCATTTCTTCTTCTTTCATTTACTAGAGCGAACTACAGAGGTATAAGAATTAATTGCGATATTAAATTAAAGTTTGACAAATCAAGAAAATATGAAAAATTATTGTATTCAAAAATCTTGCTTTGGGGGGGATGTTTCAAAATGTAGCCTGGCCAAGAATATAAAAATCAACATGGAGGGACTCAGTTTTTAAGTCGGATGGAAATTTTGACCCAACTAATGGTAAATATTTTGCATTCAAACTCACTAAAAGAGTTATAGTAGAGTATATTATAACATTAATTTTATGATCCTGGTCGGGCTATAATAAAGATAATCATGACTGTATGTTTATAGTTTGTAAATATTTTAGGTGCAACGGATTATGCAAGTCAACCCTGAAAGAGCACGCTCTGATGTGCTTCAGTATTTGGATTTAGATCTGCACACTTCAACGCCACCAAGCGGGGTAAGAAAACCTATTTTTAATAGCTTTTGCCTGCTAAATTGACTATGAGTAGCCAAAACTACGGGAGTAGGATAAGGAGGATGATAAGTAGACTGAGTTATTCCTATATTCTACATCTATGCCTAATTTCATTGAAATTTATTAAGTCGTTTTGGAGGTGGAGTAACAAATATCCATCCAATCATCCACCCAAACTTTCGCATTAATGTATGATTGTATCCAAGGTGAAACGTACATAGGTGCATTATTTATGCGCATATTTTGAAAGACGCAAGAACGTGAATGACTTCTAGAATACCTACTACAGATGTTTACAAAGCGCAGATTTGAGTTTGCAAATTGTTATTGCGATTTATCGTGACTTTCAAGGTTTTGTTTTCGCTGTAGAAGCCAACGTTTACGATCGAGTTTCGTATTACATCTTAATATGAATGCAAAAGTTTTAATGTATGGATGTTACTATTTAACTCCAAAATAACTCAATGTATCTCCATGAAATTTGGCGTAGATGTAGAACATAGTCTGGAAGAACAATTAAATACCTACTAATTTTTTTTATTAATTAAATCGTTTTTTTTTTAAATTGTAAGTTGTAATTATAAATATTATAATTAACTTAGAATTAATCATTAAACGACCATTTTGTTGCCTTCAATTCAAGTACAACTCAATCATTTGGTACATTTTCTTGTAAATAAGATTGCCAGGTAAATTTTCTTTTTACGATAGGTGGGTGACTAGAGTATGGCATTATTTATTTCAGCGTAAGACGTTTGCTGGTGTGCATGGAAAGTCGTGGTCCGCAGCCGACGCGGCTTCTGCTTACAAAACGGTCGACTTCTTGAAGACTGAAGCCTTCAATATAACACGACAGGACGCAGAAGCTTCTAGAAACAGCCAGTATTAAACACTTTCACTGCCGCCGACTCACTTGCGAGCTCTTTTTAATACTGCGGCAGATAAAGTGTTATATCTCCAAGTATATTAATTAATAGAAGCTCTCTGATTTACTGATAGTTTTAACATCCTTTTTATAGAATAAGAAAATTTTTACTATTAAGATTAATTAAATAATTATTATAACTGTTGCTTTACTTATGAAATTGCAGATTCCAGAAAAAATCAGTTGTGTTTCTGCCTTATTTTAAATTTTTTCCAGTAAATTTAACAATGGCGATTTTAATTAAAACCAGTTTTGGATATCGGCAATTTTATAAGTAACTTTAAAACAGTAATTATAAGTATTATCTATAGTGCACAATAACATGACTTGTTTATACAATTTATTTAACATATTCTGAGATGTAATTAACGAAGTTACTCAACTTGATGTAACTTGGCTTACGTGTGGAAGAGAGACAAACGTACGTGAGTTTATCTTGTTAATGTGCACTAATATCGTATTAATTAAGAATTATACGCAACCGTATTATGATTTCTAGTATTTGACAAGCAATAGTTTTAATTTCAGCCAAAATAATAATTAAGAAATAACATTTTTTTTAAAAACAAAGTATTAAAAAATTAACCGACCTAACCTCTCTTAATTACCAGTATTAGTTATTTAAAAATGTAAAAAATCGGCTATACAATATTTCAAAGACTAAAATAATTGTATAATTAAGATGATTTGAAAGACAATTTTTTAGTACATGAGGCCCTTATTTTTTAAATATTATTTTATGTTGACCTTTTTTTTGGAAACAACAATTTACTTGCTATAAAAAATATTTTAACATCATTCCTTTTTACCTATATATTATAAGATTGTATTGAAAATTCTTAAGCGTTCTTACTTACAAATAACAAGTATTAAAATAATATTTAAATATCATCTAAGCTTTCGTATTATTAACGTTTTTTAAAATAAAAACAAAAAATAAAAAAACATCGTAGTCGTATTAAACTGTAGCTTTATAATATTAAAATCAATGTTTTAAAAATGACATAAAAATCTTTTCCCTACTAAGAAAAAAACATATTTCTAATAGTAGTTTTTTAAGAATAAAAATGGTGACTATGTATTTTAGCACATGAAATTAAATACACAAATAAAGAACGAAAATATATACAGGAAAGTTTTCATACATTGATGTGTGAATTAAAATCTTGTTCAATTAATATTAATAATAGATTTCTATAAATAACTGTCTCGCTTTAAAATATAAACCATCGCTTTAAAATAAATGCCTTATATAAATAAGTACCTATATATGTATAATATGTATTATATACTTCATTATGAATTCAATATGGTGCCGATGAAATTTCTCTATTTCACAATTCACTTTTATGAATACTATTTATAATATATTGTTACGAGCGTGAATTAAATAAAATATAATATAAACATATAAAAATGTAATAAACATCTATAATATTCAAATAATCATATTTTCCGATTTTTAATATACCATAACAAATTTATTAACAAGACTGAACATATATAGCTATCATAAATTATAACATATGGATGGCTCCTACGTAGACAGCCGTAAGTCACAATTTTGTAATTAACACCTTGTTTTGTTTTTTAAATTATCATCTAAGTACTAATTTTTGTGTAACATTAGAAAGTACAATACATTTTGGTTGTCTATTAATCCGTCGTAATTCATCGTATTAATGTTTTAAACCTACGATAGTTTACGTAGGAGCCATAGATATAAAATTATCATACTAATAATGTAAACAATTGATTCATCATACCTTCATAATTTCTATTGGACCAAAGAGTAGTTGAAAATACACGAAAATATACACTTCTACATATAGTTATATACACTTCTAAAAATGCCTAATACAACACGCAATGTTTAATGATAACTTAAACAGTCGCTTAGTGTAGATTATTTTACTAAATCTACATTAAAGGGATCTCTTATTGAAAAATATTCTAGATGCAGTTAAAAATTTTTACAGTAGGAAATTTTATATTATAGATGCTTTACCTTTCGCTTAAAATTAACTAAATGTTTATTAGTCGTGTATTTGTAGTAAACAAAATTAAATAATCTTAAACCAGTATTAATATCTAGAATGATAATTTTTTATATAAAATTTAGGAAAAAAATTAAAAAACGTTTTTTCCAGTACATGCATTTCTTTTTTATTCGTTTTGTCGTTTGTAGAAAAAACAGTTTAACAATTTTTAAGTAATATTCACACTGTTAAATGACATTTAGATAGACAGGGTGATCGGACGGATCAACGGTTTTGTGGAGGTAGAGGACCTCAATAGCTATCATTTAAACGCAAAGTTTGTTGCCCGATTTTCTATAGTTTTAATGTTATTTAATTTTCTATAAAAAAAAACGGAAAAATAAGATTCCGACTTAAATTTAAAATTACTACTTAATAAAAAAAAAAGAAAATAAAAAAATATTGAAAACATCCTTTAAACAAAATTTCTTTCTTCAACTTTGAGAAGCTGTAACTATTTTCTTTTTACACCAACTTTTTTCCTAGAAGTTTTTTCAAAAATTGCGCCCATGCCTGTAGAATAAAACAAAAAAAAACTTTTAGCCTTTCATTTGTTTTTCATGTGAAAAGAACGATTTGGAATAGTCAAGGGCGACAATCTCTCGTAACTTTCATACAAAACATATGAAAACTAAATTTTTCGAAGAAGTCTAAAAAGCAAATTTGTTTTTTTTTTTTCATTAAAACATTACTAGTTACACAAATAAAAAATATTAAAACCGTTGTTTTTAGTTTATTTTTACAATATAATGCCATTTTGAATATAAACCTACACTTCGTACTACGATTGATCATAACTTAACGTGATGGATGTTATTATATGCATATTTTTAAAGAAAATGAGTATAAAGCCGTATTTTTTGTGGAATGTAATGTTTTATTGAAGAAAGTTAAAATGTTAATTTTTATACTTGTTTGAAAAATTTCATTTTCATATGTGTATTGAAGTTACAAGAGATTTTCGCCCTCGACTATTTCGAATCGTTATTTTTACATGTAAAACAAATGAAAGGCGAAAATTTTTTTAAATTTTATTTTACAGGTATGGGCGCAGTTTATGAAAAAACTTTTAGGAAAAAAGTTGGTGTAAAAAAAATTAGTTACAGCTTCTCAAAGTTGAAGAAAGAATTTTGTTTTATGAAAATTTTCAATATTTTCTTTTTATTTAGTTCTCGTGTGAGTTATTCCAAAAAAGGGATGACGGTACGAAAGCCTAATTATTAGGCTTGTTAAAGCAAATAAAACGACTACTGTAAACACATTATTTTGGACGTACGGTCAAATTTAAGTCTCAAATCTGTATTTTCCGATTTTTTTACAAAAAATTAAATAACATTGCAAATATAGAAAATCGGGCAACAAACTTTGCGTTTAAATGATAGCTATTGAGGTCCTCTACCTCCACAAAACCGTTGATCCGTCCGTTAAGAATCACCCTGTATAACCACTTGATAGAATCTCTTAACAAAAAATTTACACATTGGACAAATGTTTTACAGTCGGGGTATCTGGTGATGTTCCACCTTAAAAGCAACAGTCGTTTGAACATTTTGAAATGAGACTCGGAACGGAAACCAATACAACGCAGTTTAATAAAGTTTAAGAATATTTCATAAAATATTATAAACACTAGCTTTATTTATCACGATAATAGATTAAAAAAATACACTAAAAACACGAAACATGTAATTTTTATCCGGTGTTCCAAGGATCAGTTTAAAAATGTATCTGGACGAAAAAAAAAACGTTTAGTGATGCACGGCTAGTTTCTTTTTATTATTGTCCTTTCGTTTGCACTCACTGCTATCTAATTAGTTATTTGTAAAGGCATTGCCTTGTTCATTACAAAGAAATAAAACTTTTTCCTACAAATACACTAATTATATAGCAGTGAGTGCAAACGAAAGGATGATAAAAAGAAACTAGCCGTGTGTCACTAACCGACTTTTTTCGTCCAGATACATTTATAAGACGCGTTGTATTGGTTTTTTTCGGCGTTTCAAAATATTCAAACGATTGTAGCTTTTGAGTTGGAACACCACTAGTTTCCCCGAATGTAAATATGGACTGAACAGTAACATAGATTTATTTATAACTTTTGGATTATCTTCTGTTATTGTGTTTATAAGATTTCTTTGTTATTTTATAATAAACAATACAACTGCAATATTTTAAAACTTGTAAGCAATTGATTGAATTTGCTCATTTTGATGTTTCTTTAGAGAAAGTAACAGTTTCGTTGCGTATTTAAAAAATATGAAAAAGGAATTACGTATGTTAGTAGATATAATAATGGCTATTAACTGAGGCCTGCTTACTTAAATCAAATTATTATTAGATAGATTTAGTAACTCAGAATAGCTTATACTGAATACTGTTTAGACTTGGCGTCAAAATATTTATTATAAACGTGAACTATTTATGTATAGAGTTCCGTTTAACTTTTAACCCCGGCTAATTTTTAAAAATGTTTATAATTTTATGAGTATATTGAAATTATTATCTCTCTGCCTAATAATCTGACTGATTTGTTAAATATTAGTTTAAATGCTATGAATTACAATCCACATATAAAAGCAAATTAAATTAGTAGTAGATATATTTATTTGTATTGAAATTAAGACGATTATGAATTAGCATTGTCTAATAAAATAATAAAAAGTTTTTAACGTTCTAACGCACAAGTGAACAATATTTAATTTTTATCTTAGTAATCATAAGTTATTTCAATTTGTATTAGAATGCAGTATTTCGTACGATATAAATTATAGTAATCACTAGCTTTGGATGTAGAAATAGGCGAATATTTCTTGTCATGCGATATTGCGAAAGCATTCGAAAAGGTGTTTCATCCAATTTTATCCAAATTTACATCGTTTAAGATCATCAAGTATATTTATTACATAAAACATTATAAACACTAGCTTTATTTATCACGATAATAGGTTAAACACAAACAAATACACTTAAAAAATCGAAACATGTAATTTTTATCCGGAGTTCCTCAAGGATCAATTTTTGGCCCAGTACTCTTATCTACACACACTAAATGTTTTCTATTTCATTACATTTAACTTCTAGCTGTCTATTAATGGATCTTTGAAACCAGTTAAGTTAAGTATCGTTGCTAAATTCATTTTCATTAAACCGGGTAATACATGGACAGGCTTAAAGCTATGGCCTATACCCCTAGTCAAAAGTTATTTTCGATTAAGCTAACATACAATTTTATGGACTGTATCATGGCGTTAACATTAATTAAACTTATACTATTCATTCTTATTAGTAAGTTATTTACTTAAGTATTAAATGTTGGACGATTTCATACTTTAATGCATTATTTTTTAAGTATTGATGTTATTGTATGGTTAGTATATTATGTTTGTATTAAGTATATATAAGTTCTATTACACGGTTATTTTTAATTACCAGAAAATATACCGTTACCTGTTGTCGATACTGATCATATTTAAAAACAAAATATGCAATTTATTATCGAAAAATTATCCTTAAAAACGAATTATTGGTCGATTGCGATGTTTTTACAGTATTATTTTACATTTTAATTTGTTAAATAAAAAATGTCTTCTTTGAGATCGTACGAGTCTTTTACAGTTTGTTTCTTTTTTTCTGGTAATTAAAAAAATAATATGACTTCATTTTGAACAGATTTTTTTGTTGTAATTTGTTGATATACATAAAAATGGCGTTATAATTTAGTTTATTTTATTCGCACATAGATGGCGCTCTTTTAAGTGCTTTAAATTTATTTTCAGTGTTTATTTACACATGTGTTGCATGCATTTAGAAATTCACCATTTTCAGTTAAAAGCACACAATGCAACATTTATTCCAGTGGGTTTTTATTTATATTATAATGTATTGACCAATTTTTATTGCATTTTGAAATGTATGCAATTTATCCCCACTCCTATATTATGTTCAGCTTTATCTTTAGGTTAATTTTTATTACGTTGTTTGCAAGGAACTTTTTTAGTAATTACCTATTACCTGGCATTTAAAAATGCAAATAAATGTAAGATGTGTCTATGTTATGAATAAATTTAGTTAAAAACGTTGTTGTTTTTTTTATACCTAAAATTGGAAATGGATTAATAATCTAAAACAGTTGGACTTCATGAACAAATAGTAAAAATCATTAAATATCTTATTTTTCTTATGGTCCAGTATAAGTACAGGTAGCAATGGCAACATTGTGTTGGACTGGCTTTAGACCGTGCGTGCTTGTTAGTTCTGTTAGCATTATTTTTTTCTGTAATAAGACTACTGTTATCAAAATGTCTTATATTTATATAACAGAAGGCAGACTTGAAGTGGAAGCAATTCTGCGTTTCGTCTGATGATTGTGGAAAGGGAAAGTAGATTTGATGGTGGAGGAGATGCAAAGAAAGGGGAAATATTTTCTTATATGCGTCTTTCTCCGTCAATTAAGGGTAGGCAACGCATCTGCAATTGCGGATGTCTACGGGTAGCCAGCCTTTTCGGCAAATTAAGGTGGCCGCTCGCTTGTTTGCCACATTAGAATATAAAAACAATTGGGCTTAGATACGGTTGCAATTTGACTATAGTTTACCCATAGAATAGTGATATCCACGTTTGGTGGTCAAGATTGCAATTAACAGATTTCTCTCATTCAGTCAAGTGCAGACACCACATATTCTAATTAGTTTAGTTAATCTTGATTCATGCACGGCACGGAATATAATTGTGGTATTCAACATACAATACAATACACATACGTGACTTCTATAAATGAAAGTGGTTCGAAGGCCACTTTGAATTAATTTTAATATTACCACAGATAATATTATACTATACTAGCTATTACTATTGTGGTGTACAATAGATTCAACTAAAACAACGTAAAAAACATACATAAGAATAGAACACCTTTTCGAAGTCAGTTAAAAAATATCGCGGGAGATATTAAAAATTTAAACAGTGTCAGTGTGTTGAAGTGCTAAGGATGGTGGTACACTACCTCGAAAGCGAAGCGAAATAAAAAAGTAAACTAAAAAAAGTGCAAAGTTAGCTTCTCCTAATGTTCGGTTTCACATAGTGAATCTAGATACAAAATAGTTCGCTGGAACCAAATCGCTTGGTTTTCGTAAAGTATGGTTTCGGTTTCGTTTCGCTGCCGCCTTAATGTGTTACCAGCCTTTTTATCTAACTTTGGTAAACGTTAATAAGTATACTGGTAGTAAATTAGGCGAATGGAATCAATTTGTGTCGGTGATATTAATTCCGCTGGCGACAGAAACAATATGACGGCATTAAGTGTTCAACTCTGTACACGTTGGGCGTAATATCCGGCTATCTCACACAAATGTTGCGGAAATCGGAAATAAGCACAAGTCACGTGGTATTAAATTGCTGCAAGTTATCGAAAATATAAAATACTAGCTGTTGCTCGCGACTTCGCCCGCGTGAAATTAAAAAATATTATTATATAATAAAAAATATAGCCTATGTGACTTAAAGATAAATTACCTTTCTAATGGTGAAAGAATTTTTAAAATCGGCCCAGTAGTTTTTGCGTGAATCAAATACATACAAAAATACAAAAATACAAATAAAAATCATGAAGAGGAAACTCTTTATAATATAAGTATAGAAGTATAGATAACTAGATCAAAATAAAAAGCTTTTCATTTTTTGATACTAAAAAAAAAATATTTTTTCTGTCTTTCTTTCCGGTGTACTATTACAGTGTCTTCGAAATTCAGTTAGTGTTTTATAAATATAATGCCATAAAGATTAAAGATAATTCGTTACATTATTTTTAAGAGCGTATATATTTTATACTCAATTTATTCAGCGTCACATATTCAACCCCAAAGTAACGATGTCATATGAAAAATCTGAAAGTAGGTAATTAATTTTATAATATCTGCGTCGACCCATTCAGCCTCGGGACAAATTACTGGCCCAAAAATGTTATTAAGTAATTCTTTAACGTGGGCTTCCACCGAATGTTTGCTCTAAAAACCAACTGTTAAATTCATACATTTACATGTTTTGCTGGCGTTGCATGTTAGTAATGTTAAATGTGTAATTATGCTCTATTTAGAGTTAACGTAACTTTTTATAAATAACATTGAAAACCTTGTGTTATATAACATCGTAGGACTTTTGATTTAGATGTGTATCGCATCTCGTATCTGTGTGAGTTCTCCAATAATGGAGTAACTTTTTACTTACTTTCCTTGGCGTTGCGGATGTTCATGGGTGTCGGATCAAATAATATTAAACGATCCGCTGCTCGTTTACCCCTTTTTCCTATAACAAAAACTTAATTCATAAACTGCAGCACTCAGAGTCTTAACCCTAAAATGCATGATTTTTTATTTAATTACTAGCTGTTGCTCGCGACTTCGCCCGCGTGAAATTTAAAAATAATAAAAAATATAGCCTATGTTACTCACAGATAAATTGCTTTTCTAATAGTGAAACAATTTTTTAAATCGGGCCAGTAGTTTTTGAGTTATTTCAATACATACAAAAATACAAATCTTTCCTCTTTATACTATTAGTATTGATGAAATAAATATTTCAGTATAGGTTTTGAGTCACAGATTAAGGGAAAAATAATTAAAAAATCATGGTTTCAATAAAAACTATACTTTTGTTTGTAGAATTTTGGCAACAATATGCATTTAAGGGTTAAAACATTTACTTTAACGGACCTCTAAAATAATTGCTGCTGTATAAGTGCACATGCAAACTTGCTGTGCCGTTTATTTAGCGATTGTATTTACTACGCTGCATTGGCTGGGATAACGTTAGCACAAGGTGAATATATCACGATATTAATCGACTGCCAGATTAGAATTTACAACCCTAAGGTTCGCAGTTCCCGTCTAACATCATTAATATGTTGCCGTTTATGTTAGCCCTTTTATTGGCCTTTCTATAACTTAGTCTCTCTTATCGGTATAACTAGATCAAAATTTCTATGCAAGATATAAATTGAATCATCGATATGGAGAACATTTCGCGACCACAAAAGTTTCGGGACTGGACTGTTTTCAGTACATAAATTTTACCGCAGTGAAAATCTAACGAAATTCTCATAGTATGAAACTATTGGATTAGCAGTCTTCATTAATTATAAATATTAATTACTCTTTTAAAAGTTATACAAATTGGATTGCGGATGGTTTCGAAAATAAATATTAATTTAAATATTGGCATCTATACGGAAATGTATAATTAATATTATGCAAGGTATATCCGATGTAGAACAAAAAAATGTTTAGCATAAAATGCAAATCTCAATTCGGGTAAGCTCTTGGTCTACGATTCAGTCGTAACACGAGATATAAGACGGTTGCCGATCCGGCCCCGAGTTTCTTCAGTCCCGTTTAATTGTTTCGGCAATTAAGTTTATCTTTTACTGCTGTTTCAGTGGCAAGAGATTATGAAGCGGGAACGATTCGACTCGATAGGCGCAACGTTACATTCGAAATAAGTTGAAGTGTAATTTGACTTTACGTTGAGTCAATTTTTATTTTGAAGGAACCAACTTTTCCAAGTAGTTCTCTTGTTTAACTACTAATTAAATTCATCATACCAAGCTTTCTGAAATCGTATTGGAATTGAGACCATTGATAACAAGATAGTGGCCGTCCAAATGAAGCTGCTACGGATCCAAAGAGATGGATACTCCTTCCATCTGCCAAAATGTTATATGGAAGGTATAGCTTCAATTCTTCCATATATACAGTAAAAAGTTGCACGTTGGTTGCTGGCGTGGCTGAAGTAAAATCATCAAAATACCGGTAGGGTGACTTGGGGCAATGTGGTTGTACCTCGATAGCTTCACCGAGCGTAACCAAAAAAACAGTTTTATATAACCATTGGTCGTTCCGAAAACCAGCGTGATCCATGGAATAACGTCCGTTAGGAAACTTTGCTCATTCATCTTTTCCCTAAAAGCGGGGTGTTGGTGGGAGGGGAAGCGCGCTGCGCTACTCCGCGTTATGTAACGCTGGAGGGTGAAGCTGATTCCTACTCGAGCCGCCCTGGCGCGCGGTCTCTCCTATCGCACGAGCTCGCAACAGTTAGCATTCGCCCGACCCAACTCCAAACAGTCGCGCTCACTCGCGACTTTCGTGTCATAATTTAAAATCGCCGCGAACCGTTACTTAAACAACTCTATCCGTCTTCAAACTTTACTTCTTCACTGTCAAATTCTTCTCGACGAGCGCGGTAAGCTTATGTTTATAATTTCTTCAATCATGCGTTATATTTATTTGTTACATAATTTTTTTTTGTTTCTTTCTTTACTTCATTATTTCAAAACTGCTGGGCGATGAAGACTTTTTTGATGAACTACGAAATGACACTTATATTTTAAGTGGGAAATGTTTTGAAAGTTTTGCTTCACTTCTGCCAGCCAGCGTTACATTTAAAAAAAAATATTCTTACTACATCAACGGCATCCCTTTTCTTCTTGATTAATTTCGATGGTGGAATAGTTAATACATATTCTTAAATCCGAAAAAAAAAACGTGGTATTTGAATTAAAAAAAAATGATTTACGACGAATGAAGTATTTGAAATTTCGTCAATAAAATGGATAAAATAATCTTGCTCTTTAACAAGAAATCAGAATAAATTATTTTTGCTTCCGTCGGATAAATACCTTATTAGAAAAGTGTTGAAAATAAATAAATACTATCTTCTATATGGAAAATAATTAGTTAGAAGTAATTTACGTAAGTGATTATCAGTCGTAACTTTGCTTTTGTGTTACGTTAAACATAATAGTAAAGAATTAAGTTACAAATTAGATTTAAAAATAATACTACGATAAAAATATTTAAGAATTTTGTGCAATTAATTACAGAATTTTTATTTTTACGTTAAAATAAATTAAATATTGATTATTTAATAAAAAATGAAACTTTATTAAAACGCGAAGGGAAACGTTTTTGTAACGACGGAAGCAAATGATAATGTCTCGTAACAGGTTGCGGCTACGATGATGCGTAGCGCGTAGACCTTTCGTAGAGGACTAATAAAGTTCCTATCTTTTTGGGCTTTTAGGAAGGTTACGTCTGATTAATGTTTTTAAGGAACGTTGTGATAGTGAGCTTCTTGTTACGTAAGATACCTTTGAAGGCGTCGTGCCTTTGTTTCGTGTATTCAAGTCTTTGTTTCTCCGACATCCGTTTCGTTAAATGTTACAATTCTGATACCAATGTAAAATTACATTGTATTGTCCTTATTTATTTTAAATATTACTAGTATTTTAACATCATATGGACTAAAGTACGAACACGTGCTTTCTGAGAATTCGTTTACAATAGGCCTAGAAGCGTTTTCTCGTTTATCTCCTGAGACTTCCAAATAGTAATTCCTTTAAACGAATAATACTACGTGACTATTTTTTTAAGCCGCTGAATGAGATTCGGGTTTCGTAGTCGCCTTTTTTTAGGGTTCCGATCGCAATTTTATTTATTTTGTAATTTAGTAATTGAATACTCTTCAATTTTATTACTCTGTGATAAAGAGTTTGATGAATACGTTGATGACTTTCGTCTCGACTTTTTTTATTTATATTAGCTTTAAGCCTTTTCCATATTAACTTTAATAATTTGTCGTTCATTCGGTCGCGCAATTTCCTTAAAAAGGGGGTACAAAGTTTTCGGCTTAGGTCTTGATTAGTCCCTTTTTGATTTGTTATGGTATTTACAAAGATCACGTCGGGCGATATAGACAAACAATCTAGTATAATTTTACAAATAAAACTATGTATATCAGTTAGTTCTAGAAAAACGTGTTTGATTGCAATTCAAGGAATTTAATATTCATGACTTTTGATTAATTTGTTTTGGAGTATTGCATTAAATAATTGGGTTAATTAACATAAAAATACTTGGAATAATTGTTCACTAGTATTTTATTGTTGGAATTTTTTAATTGATAACATCTCAATAGTTCTAATGTAATGAAACGAACACCATAAAAACAGTATTTTTCGCCAGTTGGGATATATTTAGTGAAATGTTTAAATATTCAAAAAATGATTGAGCAGCAATTTAGTCCAAAAGTCACGTAATTTTTCAAGTGTTGTGCCCTTGATGACAAACTAATATAAAGCCCGCAACACACGTTCAATTTTAATTGCAAAATGATTACTGAACAGTCAATCTGTAAAGTTAAAACTGATGTGTAAGCAACATTTTAACTCTCGGTCGAATTGTACAGTTCTCAGTTTTGCCAGCACACTTTAGTTTTAACTTTACAGATCAACTGTTTAGTTAAATTACGTGTGTAGCGGGCTTTACCGTAAGTTTCCACCGCCGTAACACCGGGACGGACCGCCGTAACGCCGTAAGATTGCTTTATCTACTTTGTAAAGGTGAATAAGAGAGATGACATGTTTTGTCTACCTGTTTAGGCAATGGAAACTCACTGTTAGGTGATCGCGTTAAATATGACGTTGTACAGCATTAAATAGTATTAAAAGATTATTGAAGCTGTAAGCCATTTCAACACGAGTTAACAAAGCCGCAGTTTAACATCTAAATATATTTTTTAACTTAAATGTTACAAGTTTATGTGTTTGTTTATTACATGAAATAACAATTATAGTTATGTTTCAAAGTCTGTAATAGACGTTTATACTTATATATTTTTTATATTGGCATAACAGCAATCTCCCAAGTTTTCAATCAAAATGTAGTGATTAGATTTTGGAAAGATGGCATCGAGTGTTTTATGATGAAATGTAGGATAATGTATGTAATTGTTATAAAGTATGAGGATGGCCTATATCGACCAAAGTAATCGATTACCAAAGGATATTTAAGATTGGTTTTATAAGGAATGTAGCCAATGTCAGGATTGTACAGAATATTTTAACCTATTAAAAAAACATACAGACGAATTGAGTACCTCTTTCTTTTGGGAAGTCGGTCAAAAATAGTGGGTTAAGATTATAAAGTTAACATGATTGGTAAAACTGATGTGGGTAAATAAGTGTCATACCCTCATACCAGTGTCCATAATTTATTTTTATCTTTATTTTAGTAAAGGAATAATGATGTGCCTCATATTTTATGAAACTTGTCGACCAGATGCGACGAAGGTGTCAAGACATATTTTAGAGAGAGCTCTTCACCGTTTTCATAAAAGCCGGTCTATACATAATTTTTGTACGGTTTTGTTGGTTCGCATTGAAACTCGGTGACCTTAAAGATGTGTTCATTAAAATATTTTCTTTTAGTTTTCCCTTTTCATTATCAAACATGAATCGTCTCTTAAAATAAAATGTAAGAAATGATAGTAGAATATCCAGATTATCCGCTTACTATGGGATGAGGATGAAATATCTAAAAGAGTAAGTCGCAATAAATTCTAGTGGAATAGAATGACTACGTGAAAGAGTAGATTAACTTTCGGTTTTGTACGTTTTCACACTTCATTTGTTTTTTATATTAGATACGTTTTATTTCGGCACAGGAAATATCACTAATAACGTTTATAAACTCGTTATTGTAAAGTGCCTTATGTGTTGCAAGTCTTCGGTTATTTATAACCACTACTGGTCTCACATCGGTAGAAATTCGGACGTAATTCAAAATTCAATTTTTTTTTATTAAAAAACTTAAAGGTAAAGGTGCAAACAGCACGCACACACCTTTACCTAAACTATCGCATAACTGTTTAGTCTCGCTTTGATTCCTATGAGCTTATATTTAGGTGTGCACACTACTCGATTATATCGGCTGCGAAATAATCGCAAAACTGTTGTGCGATAGTTTAGTCAAACGTGTACACGCTTTTACTTCACTTTTATTCGTTTGCACAATTTTTTTAAAAAGGGATACAAAGTTTTCATCATAATCATCATCCTATTCTAATTATGAAATACCTTACTATAAAAAACCAGCAGTATGTATGTAAGCGTATGTTGTCGGCTAATATTATCCGAGGACCTAAACTAACAATGTTAGTAGCGAGTGCAGCTACACGCCAGCGCGCCCGCTCCTTCCACGCGACTTCACTTCAAGTGTTAAAACATTTAGCTTACAACACTTGCCTGCGAGATTTATTTAATACCCTCAAATTTGTATACGGTTGGTTTAATATCTGATTTTTTATATTATTTGTTACATTTCATACGTTACATAATTTTACAAATACATTTCACATGAATTGTTTTAAATTTTTATAAGTCTGTATTTTGTTACGAAGGTCCGCTTTGATGCGCTCCAAAATTAATTATAGTTTAAATCTTAGCAGCCTTACAAATAAACGCGGTATAAAGTTAAAATTAGGAATAAACTGAGTATAAGCAAAATATGTACTAATATTTGCTGATGATGTCATAGTTTTGCAAATCTATACTAATCTTTAAATCTATTTGTGCGATTGATCAGGACCCAACTAATATTTCACCAAACAATTTGGTGATAAGATATATTTTTTAATTATCTTTTACAGCTGATAAAGGTCTAATACTTCTTGTCATCATTCCATACTTTACTAGTGATAGTCACGTAAATTAGGTGACTAGTTTGTTCATTTGTTTCTCAATAATACACCATTACTTAAACGCCAATAGCCTAATGGTTTGGGGTACGGACTACCGATCTTGCGGTCGAAGGTTCAAATCCCGCCATTCGACATTGTCGTGAACCATATCCTAGCAAAAACCTAGAGCTTAGTTGGAATGGTTAAAGGAAATATTAGTAAATTAACAAAAATCTACTAATATTTTTATATAAAAAAAAAATTACTTTACTCTGTAAACAAAGTTCCCGGTCGAAGTATTATATTTAAATAACATCTGCCTCCCTACAACTACAGACAATATACGTCCCCGTAATCCCATTGAATCTCATCAGAGAGATCCTCTTAAAATTCCAATTAACAGTTTAATCGTCGGTGGCATTTCAGATATGAGATTACTCGCGATCTATACAAGTATTAAAACCACAGATAAACTCTTTTTTATAGATTAATAGAGCTTTCGCATTTCGACAATAGACAATGATTAGATATAAGATAATCCATGTCTATAGATAGCAACACCATACTTATACGTTCATACTATATTACTACTATTTTCGTGTTACTATGTTCGTGTCAAAAAAAGTTTTTTTTTTCAAGTTTTGCAACTTTATTGCTCTCTAGAGTATTATCGACACTACTTGACCGTTTTTAACAATTACATAACTTGTTTATACAATTTTATTTTACTTTAATCTTACTTTTATTTAACTCTTACTTGACTAAGGCCTAGTCACCCTAACTTAGGGTAAGTTCCGAGCCCCTCGGTGGGGACGTATAGTGAGCTGGTGATGAGGATATTACAAATGCAAAAGTTTAGATGGATGGATGTTTTTACACCGTATTACCAGAATGCCCAATGGATTTCGTTGAATTTTAGCACGTTTTTTTTAATCCCGTGCGGACGGACCCGTGGGCGACATCTAGTTCCTTCTTAGCGACATAGGTATTATGCATATGTCCATAATTTGGTCTAATTTACTTAGCATTTACATATTTCTATTTTTGACTTTATTGGTAAATACCCATGGGAAGTAGGGCGATATTTTAAATATAATAAATCTTTTTTGAAGGTTGAAATTTATTTTTTTCTTACTATCGATACCTTTGTTCTAAGATCTATTGTTGGAGCCTTTAGTAAAGCTTAGTATAGTATTTATAGTGCTTCCGTGACACTGGCACTAAAAATGCTATATTTGCATTTAAACAGCATATCAAAAATTAACTTGGCTGCAGTTTCATATTGTGTGGGTAGACGATAGATCAATACTCTATTATATCGTTCCATGGTAGTACAACTCGTAACATAATTTATAAGTAAAATTAGACCGATTTCAGATATTTATCGTTTTAAAAACTCATTTGTAACTTAAACTAAGTAAAGTTTGCATATATTTATTTAATGGAATTGATAATTTATTATTTTACGCATATAACTTTTAGACAGTGCACAGTTGAGAGAAATTTAAAAGTCCCGCGAGGGTTTTCCCTCGCTTCTTACAGTAAATTATCATTATGTAAAAAGTTTAGGGGAGAGTTGTATATACGTAATGTTGTATACGGTTATTTTACACAATGGCCGCGGAGACCCTTCAGTAGAATGGTCAGAGTCCACTAATTAGACCCATTACGCGTCTCGTTAGTAACAAGTTTACATTATGACGTCACAGGTAAAATAAAAGACAGTCGTTACTCGTTTTTAACTACCTACCGTATCAATTACCTCTATCTGGTAGAGAGGTAAAGTACTTATCGTTTATTAAAGTGAAACTTCACCGATTTTGAAAGGATGAAGGATGAAGGATTGAAGGTCCCACCAAATTGTAAATTGTCTGATAACAATCCAACGTGTAAAATATGTGATGGAAATATCGGATTTTGTTACCTTATCTGACAGTGACGTCATTTTTAAGCTATCTGAGTCTCTATCAGTCAGTAGTGGAACAGGCCCTAAGTATTATTAACTAAACGTTTTAGCTATATCATAGCTCTAAATCACGGATTAAGTATACTACATTGTTTTATTAAAATTCAACGCCACTTCAAAGAGAATTTAATTCAGTTCCGTTTAACGTACATAATCTTGTTATTTAACTAGTTAGTTTTATTACATTGTTGGTATTAGTTGGAAACGTGATAAGGCTACGAGCGCTGGAATTGTTTTTACAATACAAAATCAGAATTTGCAGTGTTTTCATTTCGCAAACTCTCGACCGCAAAATCCGATTCGCTTAAGTTAGGGATTGCGGCCGGGATAAAGCGGGAAATAGTGTTCATCTGACCGGACAGACTGCTTCGAATACGGAAAAAACATCGAACGGCAAAATTAGGTCATTTTATTGTAAAGTATACAAAACTACTTACTGTGCATATTAAACAAAAAAACTTAACTTTCAATTTATGGACAAGTGTGTAATATTTCATTGCGATTTTTTTTAAAGTGTATGTCATTCGAATTCTGCCTTCTAATAGATAATAGAGTACCATAGTGTTTTTTCTGTTTTAATTACTTTTAAAAAGGGCAACTACTAGCCATTTACTCGCGACACATACTAACAACTTACTAACTAAAAAGGCGTTTAAAAACTAAAATACATTTATTGGTTAAAAGCATTTAATAAAGTGTGACTATAAAAATGCCTGATAAACTATTATTTTGTTGGTAAAATGTATACCAGTTTTTTATTGCAATAGTTAGATAGTGATATCTATGAGTGTTTCTCACGTCCGGGCTTGATACGAGATTAGTTCGCCAGTTATCGGAGCCGAACTATAAAACTCTCGGGCGACACATTCATCCATAGTCTGCTATGAAAGTCAAAGGCAATCCCACTGATTTTATACTACGACTGAGTGAATTTAATACTTAAAAGTTTTATCTTTGTACTTACATAACTTTTGCAATGTAAAAGTTACCCCATCATATTCATTAAATATATCTGTGCTCGAGATTACCCCGCGTTAAATTAAAAAGTAATAAATAATATATCCTATGTTACTTACTGATAATATAGCTTTTTAATGATGAAAGAATTTTTGAAATCGGTCGAGTAGTTTTGGAGTTGTTTCAATACTTACAAAAATACAAATCTTTTCTCTTTATAATATTAGTATAGATGAAAATATAAATGGATGATGAAGAAAGATACCAAAATGATAATCATTTAATTTATTAATTAGAACTCAACAGATAGAACATAGGTGTTTCTTAAATATTCTATAATATTTCTAAAGTATTAAATTATGTTAGCTGCACTACACACGCTTTCAGGATTCGCTGTAGTAGTCACTTGATAAAGTCTTGTTTATATGTTCCATCGATTATTCTACATTTGAGATTATTTATTACACCTACTCTTAGCGTATTTCTGCCTACGAGAGACTGTCCTGGGGTAGGGAATTTATTACAATTAAACTTTGTGTATTTTAAATTCATAAGTATTGCGTTTCGACCTTCAGTGTTCATCGACAACGCGTATACATTTTTCAACTTCTATTGTCTGATGTAACAAGACAATCCCTTATAAATATGTAAGCATCAAAAAGATCGAGATTAGTGCCAGTTTTGGTTATTGCTTTAATTTTCAATTGTGTTGCAAATTTTTCGTCACACCAATGTTCAGAAATTCAATTTAATTTATTCTTTTGTTATTTTTATCTCTTCGAAAATGTTTACACGTGTGTTACGAGATTTGGTTGATTTATTTTTAGTGCTGACTGTTTACCCTTGGCTTTAAATTGTAATTGTTTTTTAACAACTCGCGAGTAAATTTTTTTTTTTTAAAATACTCCGTCAATTTTTATTCTACAAAAGTAAAGTAAAATTTCAAATACTAGTAATGGACAAGATTACTATCTGTGATAGAGAGAAAAAGTGGGCTCTTTCAAATGTACTTTTATTTTTAAATTAGTTTAGTTTTTATTATGTTGGCTGTAAAAATGAATCCGCAGAAAATTGTTAGGTAAAAAAAACCTTCAAAGTAATTGCCTTTGCCTTAAGAATTAGGGCATTGATATTCAGATGGCGTAGCGCAATTCAACCGTGCCGTGTCAATAATTTTATTTCGGATAAATAATTGCGTATTGTAATATTTTAACATAATTCAATATTGACGTTTGAAGTAATATAAGAAGTAATCTTACTTCTCACTTCTTACTAATATTATAAATGCGAAAGTTTATATGGATGGATGGATAGATGGATGTTTGTTAGAGTTTGTAGCCTAAACGGCTGAACCGATTTCGTTGAAATTTGGTACAGATGTAGAGGATGGTCTGGAAGAACACATAGGCTACTTTTGTTTTTTTAATCCCACGCGGACGGAGTCGCGGGCGAAAGCTAGTATATAGAAATTTTTAAGTCCTTGATAGGAAGTTTACTAAACTAGTTATTCCTAGGAGGGTAATGTTTTTCGCTTTTGTTAAACTACGTGGGTTCTATGTTTTAGAGCATCCTGTATCCTAAACATCTGACGAGTGGGGTGTATTTTTGACCGACTTCCCAAAAGAAGGAGGTACTCAATTCGTCCGTATGTTTTTTTTTTGTCTCCTCTTATTCGTGCAGTTAGTATCCCTCTATCGTAGTATCTATTGATTTATAAAACAAAATAGTTTTATAGTAAATCTATTTACATCTTAATATCATACATTCTATATTAACGATACCGCGGTGTTCGTGTTTAAATTACAATTCAATGGAATTACAGCGGCTTACCGAGACGTGTGTTGTGGCGTGAATTACCACATCAAATATATCTTCTAGAAATATCTAGTATCGGTATTACGACTGTACCTTACAATTTAAATTATTCAAATGTGTTTAATTACATACACAACTAGCTTTTGCACGCGACTTAGACTGCGTGTAATTAAAAATCTAGTAATTAATATTTCACTGAGTGATAATATAGTTTTCTAAAGGCAAAATATTTTTTTTTTAAATTGGTAAAGTAGTTTGGAGGTTATTTTTTAAATACAAATCATACTAATATTATAAATGCGAAAGTTTAGATGGATGGATGGATAGATGTTTGTTAGTGTTTGTAGCCTAAACGGCTGAACAGATTTCGATGAAATTTGGTATAGATGTAGAGGATAGTCTGGAAGAACACATAGGCTACTCACTTTTGTTTTTTTTAATTCCACGCGGACGGAGTCGCGGGCGACAGCTAGTAATAAATAAAAAGGAGCAATATGGTTAATTAATCTTTTATATTAGTTTAGACTGATGACAAGATATAGAAAGACTATTTCAAGGGCATTCCGGACGTGTATACCTACTGTTAAGTAGAGACGTGTGCCAAAAACATTTGAAGTCAACTATGCAAATGAGAACATCACAGATCAGCATGTATTAAAAGCCATAGGAAATATTTTGGAGCTCTGATAGTATTTGTCCACGTATTTTATTACAAAGAGGGGTTCAATATAGGCCATGCTCGAATGTGGCTTATCTCTTGGATTGGAACGGTCGATATCTTCGAAAGCCGATGAATCATAACGAAATGGACCCATTCCACCCCTTGCGATCGATGCCTTTGAGATTCTTGCTACAGTTTAGCAATTTCTTTCTTATGAGGAGACATTGTTGTAGCTAATCTTTACATTACATTATATTATTTAAATATTGCCCAATTAGATATGGCTGAGTTTTGATAAAGAGTAAATTCGTAATAAGGGAGTGAATTGAAATATGACGGCTGATAGAAATGTATGTAAGAGTAAGAGATATTCCCTCACTTTTAATTAAAGAAAATATTTTTTCACATAATTATTATATTTGCAATATTATTAAAATAGCTTTCGCTCGCGACTCCGTCCGCGTGGAACTAAAATAAACGAAAGTGAGTAGCCTATGTGTTCTTCCTGACTATCCTCTACATCCACACCAAATTTCATCGAAATCCGTTCAGTCGTTTTAGCTACAAACATCCATCCATCCATCTAAACTTTCGCATTTATAATATTAGTATGAAGTATGAAGTATGAAGTATGAAGTATGAAGTATGAAGTATGAAGTATGAAGTATGAAGTATGATTGTAAATTTAAAGGACAGAATTTAAAGTACGTTTTAAGTAAAAGTAAGTAGTGGGATGGGATTGAGTATCAAGGCGGACGCCAATCTGATGTTTGTTTAATGCGGAGTGACGCGGCGAGTGGGCCCCCGGGGAAAGCCGTCTGTTATCAAAGTATCCTACCAAAATAAATACGCTAAATTTAAATAAGACAATTTGTCGCATTACAGTTGACTTTATTTTACGAAACCGGACGCATATATTTTATATTCTTTTAATTAAAATTTAATTTTATTTAATTACAGTTAAAAGATTAGTTTTTTTTTAACTAGCGGCTTCATCCGCACGAAATCGAAATTATAAAAAAAAATGTTGGCAGCTTGTAGTTTATGGTCCCTTCCCCACATTAGGGTTTTTATCCAATTTATTTACCCCTAAGTTCAATAGCGTGAAAATATATGGCCTAAAGCGTGACGTAAGTGTAGGGCTTTTTATTAAAAAAAGGATTATTCAAAAATATGCTGTAATTGCTGACATCTTACGCCACAAAGAAGTGTATGTTTACGCTTTATTATATTAGTATAGATTATTTAATGTAGTCTTAAGTAATAGATAGATGTGACTACATCATTGTGATAAAGTAAATATTCTTTCGTATATATCTATTGAACATATAACAATTCTACATATGTTGAATAATAGAAGATTTATTATTCATACTACTCGACTACAATGAAAATGTTTTCACGAAAACATAGCCTTTTCAAGTTTTAATTTACGTCAAAGTTCGCGAAGTGTAACTTACATTCCAATTTCTGTATTCAACTTCGAAACTGCTAAGAAAGCAAGAACAAGTTTAAATCAACAATTGTTTTGGCGCCACAGGTATGCTGTTATTGCATACCGCAATAATATTTTCTGTTTTCTTTTTCGTGTGACTTAACGACGTGTGGATGGAAAATATTGATTTCTAGATAAAAAAAAAAACTTTAACACATCAGTGACACATCAGCGTTCATTTGTTTCCAAATTGTAAGTTTCTACAAAGAATTTATTCTTCAATCTTTGAGCCAATGCTGATACTTAATGGAGATGACATTAAGCTCATTATCTTTGAAGATATCGCCAAGTAGTTTATATTTAAACATACTCCTAAGATGAAAGCCGTAATATTCAAAGATTGTACGTTTCATAATAGCTTTATTTATCTTCAAACTTGCGTGTAGTTTTACTTTATAACTATTGTTTGTTGCCAATGTTCCAACGCGGAAGATGTACGAGAACTTCTTTAATTAATTATTCATAACTTTGCGCGGTAATCCAATACAGACTGATGAATATGAAATTATTTTACTGCGGTAAATAATTAAACGTTGGAATAGTTTTAATTGCAATCGTCTGGTATATAATTAAAAAATCTATAATCGATATGAAAGAATTCCCGAGCGATTTAATAAGATTGTCTCTAGATTAAATTAATAAATTTAAATAAATTAAGCTAAGTAAATTGTATCAATATTTTTTGGTTGAGGTATCGAAATATTTTACCCAATTTTAACTTAACAATGTTATCATTCGATTACTCGATTTTTTATTCAAGATATTTTTTGTGTAAAAATTAAAACTTTAAAATCTGCACGCGAACAAAATCGCACCTGGCATTAAGTGGCTTATTGTTCCAGAAAAGAATGTGTTACAGTAGGTCTCTCAGTTCTTCGTCCCACATTTTATGAACGACGAAGAAATGCGCTGTTTCGTATTCAAATGACGTGAACAACAAAATAATGGAAGCGGTTAATGTTTTAATGTAAATATAATCCTCTCCTGTAGTCTCACCGCTTTCAAGTCGCACATCTAACTTGATATCCTTTTGTAAAACTGTATTTAGTATCAGGTCTATTCGGTGTAACGAGCAAGCGGCCACCTAAATTCGCCAAAACGGCGAAGCGACCGCAGCCCATAGACATCCGCAATAGCGGATGCGTTGCCTCCCCTAAATCAACGCGGATGCAATCTAAGCCAGATTAAACAGTTGTGCGATAGTTTAGTTTCAGATGTGCGCACGTTCTCATCTGTTATTCCGAAAATTTGTTTGAGCAAACGGTTTGTTGTGTTCGGAGTAAATACATCGAACATGTCTGCATATTCACGATGTGCCTTTGATTTGAATTTTATATTCGCGCACCGAGGGGCACGGACTTGTTGAAATATGTTTGTAAAAGGTCGCCTGAATGTTATTTTAGCAAAATTGTTTCTATAAAGTTACGTTAGAAATTTAAATAAAAACTAATGAATTCTGATTTTGTCTGAAAGTTACACAATCAGAAAATAGTATGGCTTATTTTTTTTTACGTGTGTGGGTTTAGATTTTTCTACAACTCCATTGTCATGGCTTAAAGCCTAAACAACTGAAACGATTTTGATGGATGAGATGTCATTAGATTCGTCTCACTCGCCGGAGTGTCACATTGATAAAACACCTACAGTGGACGTGAGAAAAAAGTAAAAAAATATATGTCTATATTAATGTTTTATATTCCTTTATTATGGAAATGTGGAATATTTATTCTTAAAATTGAATTATAAATTGTTATTTCTGCTACGTTACTAAAAAGTAAAACTATTGGATTTTTAAAGTTGAGCGTCACAATAATTAATCTATAGGAAAATTCAAATTGCAATCGTCTGGCTTATCATTAAAAAAATCTATAATCGTTAGTGAAAGAAGAATTCCCGAGCGGCGATTTAATAAAAGTGTCTCTCGATTAAATTAATAAATTTAAATATATTAAGCCTTTATTTCATTAGTCAATAATTGATGGAATATATTATTTAAACGAGCTTAAAGTTCTTTCAAGCTCTAATTTTTACTACTAAATTCATGTAATAAACCGCAACAAAACAAATATAGTTAAAAAAGTCTTTAGTTTCCTAGCTTTAGTAGATTACGGTATTTTAATTCAGTACTCTAAAGAGCTTTGAGATAAGCTCGTAAAATTTAGATAACGCAAACTGAGTAACAACAGAAGTCAAATGAAAGCTCCTAACAGTTCAGTTTTGTTTGTTCTTTTAAACAGTTCCTCTTTTCGCTGTTATAATTGAAAGGGGATTTTCTGTAATAATTTATGTTTTCCTTGCTAACAGTGAGTGCTGTCTGTTTGAATTGTTTTTTATAGAAAAAATATTTTATAAAGCTAATGGAAACTGTTATAATCGCATATATTTTATTAAAAGCATTTTAGGAACCAAAAAGTTGCAATAAATGTACATATCTATGTAAAAACGCGAAAAACAGACAGTTTTTTGCTAGTCGAGCGAAGAAAAAATTAAGTAATGTAAGAGATTTAACTTCGTAAGTTGCAAAAAAAAAATTCTTAATATGTCATTAGCCGACACAACTGCAGCAAAACAAAAAAAGATGTGTAATAAAAAAATCCGTTAGCAGTACGAATGTAGGTCACTTCAAAAACATTTACAATGTACGTGTAAGGAGGTCGCACAAGATAGTTACTCTATATTCGTGCAATATGAATGCTAACTAGCTGCTGGGAGATTCCCTCAACCTTAACGATCTCGCAAATGTTGACGGAATGTTTATTCTACTTTCTTATTACACTTAATTGTTTTGTTTTATACACTTTGTATATAAAAGACGACTGATTTACAAACGCTTGTAGACGGCATGTCAGTTTTATTGTAACTACGAGTATAAACTGGATAATAGATTTTGAAGAAAGGTGTAATAAAATTATCAGAACATACATTTCTGCTCACAATAATTTTTTATGCATTTTTAAACGTAGCATGTATGTATTTTCGCATTCTGTGGAAGGCATTGGGAAAGGCTTATGTCCAGCAGTGGGCAGATAAAGGCTGATGATGATAATGATGATGTATTTCTCTATCCAGTTATAACATTCTATTTTAAGCCAAACTTATCTCTTACGTTGTTAATAATGCGAAAGAAAATTATTGTTAATATTGAAAGCTTCCCTAGAATGCTTTAATATCGGGGATATGCTGAGTGGAAGGGACACAGGTGCTTGAGATGAGGGATGTGAATGTAGGATTAAAGGAATACATTGCTGCAGCTGTTGTGCATACAATAACGGTGTATCCGAAAATGCTATGTACTTTATAACCATTACGTTGTTCGGATTCATGAAATGAATAAGAATATAATTGTCTTGTCTATATAGTTGTCGAAAGTTTCCATTGCTGTTACAAGGTTTTTTTGCGTGATTTATATAAACAACTAGCTCTCGCCCGCGACTCCGTCCGCGTGAATTAAAAAAAAACAAAAGTGAGTAGCCTATGTATTCTTTCAGACTATCCTCTACATCTATATCAAATTTCATCGGAATCCGTTCAGCCGTTTAGGCTCCAAACCCTAACAAACATCCATCCATCCATCTAAATTTTCCCATTTATAATATTAGTAAGATATACAAAATTAGTACACAGTATATTACTAAAAGTGCAAATGCTAAGAATGTTTATATAATTATATTGAAATTTTACGATTACAATGATTTCTAAAATAATATAATAATTTCATATCATACAGTGTAATTATATCATTACAAACTAAAAACGTAAAAACACGATAAAGAAAATTATATTTCTTGTTAAATGTTTTTCCTTAAGGAACAGACGTTTCTCCTTTCCAGTCCGTAACAGCTGTTACGTAGGTATACCCATATCTTTTGGAACTTATAAAAAACACTTTTGGTTCTTAATTAAATTTTCAAACAAAATTATGTACTTTATTTGTATGACATATTTTTATTTTGTATATATTTGTAGCGGGGATTAATCTAAATAAAGGAATCAAATTAGTTAATTACAGTAAACACTAAACTAATTTGTACGTGATCTGATTATCCGAATGTGTGTGTGCAAATTTAGTTACGAATCGGCCGACTTCAATTTGCAACCAATTACATCGAACAACATTAATGATGCATTACACGTTGTGTGTAATTATCTAATAATGTACGAGTACATCGTACAACACTAAAATAAACAATGCACGATGTGGCATCAATGTTGACGGCACTAAAAGCACTCGGCATTAAAAGCTTTCGAAACGCATAGGGGACATATAAACATACATTTATATTCAACTCAACGATAAGTTAATCAATTTAACAAGCGCATGTTACAATAAGAACGTTAGTTAAGAGTGGGTACATCGGTAGTGGTAGACCTAGAAAGAGATGGATTGCGTGAAAGGTGACATGATCAAGAAGGGAGTGATGACTGAGATGACGGATGATAGAGTTATTTGGAGGAAGAAAACACGGTCAACTAACCCTACGGGAGTGGAATAAGATACGGGAGATGATGAATGATTTCATCAATTTATTGTTGATTTCCATTCGGGTTCCATTGAGTTTAATTTCATTCGATTCGATAATCAAACATAATAACTGGAAAAATGTCATGAAATTAAATTACAAGTAATTTTCCAGGCGTTTATTTTAAATCCGGAAATTAATTTTGTATATTGTTTGTAACGTTGAGATTCTGGCTATCGTTCCATGTAATGTAGCATGAAGGAAATTGGCTTAAGTTACGCTTCGTCGCTTCACAAAGCGGTTTTACCCAAAGGTTTCTATTGCTGAAACACTTTTACAAAGACAAGAGTTACATCTCTTATGGAATCACTAAATATATCTCACTTCTTTTCCGTACATTGCTCGATATTGTCATCTGATTCATCCTTAAATAGACTATGATAATTTTTGTATGACTAGTTTCGGGTCTCCTAGAGCCAATATTCCTCAGGGCTGCAAGGGGATATATCCTCTTTATGTGCTTCTTTTCCTATGTCGTTTAAAGATGTTTATGGGCAGCCGTAGTTTACTTATTTCTACGAATGAAAATATATTGTAATAAGGATGATGTTACATTTAATCAATAAAGGTATCGGTTGCTTGTCTGCTAAGACGATAATCTTCCAACCGCTTACTCCTGTGAGTTATCGCTAGATCTAACCATTTCATTAACATAGAATGGTCGTCGTAAATTCTAGATATAGCCAGGATTTTAAGCATTTCAGTAGATCATTTGATTGGTTTAAGAAGTGTTAGTTATTAGACATTATTGGTAGAAAATAAAATAAAAATACTGTTGGCCTAGTAAGCAAATAAAACTACTAATAAATGATTCATAAATTATATTGATGGTCTGCGGCTATTGTTTATACCGACCTCGTTTTGTTCCATATCACAATCATGTCAATCTTCAATAAATGTCGCGTTGAATTAAAAATATCAAAGTGGTAAGGTCGGTTCGTGGCTATTATTGAGTTTGACACAGTTACATTTTTGTTCAATATTTTTATTAATTTTTAAACCAAAGCTACTTGATGTTGCACGAATGGGCACAAGAATAAAAAATACAATGGCTACACGGAATACTTTCGTGAAATATTTATAATTATTTTTCATTACAAAACACACACACACACACAACATCCCGTGTTTTAATATTGAAATCGAAATTCGAATCGAAATTCCAGTCCAATAAGCCAATTTCTTTTTTAAATCACAAGTATTTTTATATGTAACAATTAGAAAAACTAAACCGGACAGCTGTTAGACTTTAAGAAGGTTTCTAATCGTTTTTTTATCATATTTTTTTTTCACTATCATATAATGACAGATCTTTAGACGAGAATCTTCGTTCTTTGTTAAGACTGTCTAAGTTGGGGAAGCTAGTCATTGTTTCTCGGTCAGCAAATCGCTCTGAGAGCGCGTCGAGCGTACGTCGGCATAGATATGAAATGATGCGATTTTGTGCCTTCCCCATTCCTTCTCCCTTATTTTCTCGCAAGACTTACCTCCGACATAGAATCAGCTTATTTTAAATAGAATCTGTATCACTTGAAATCCAATTTCGTAGATTCAAAACTGTGAATTCGATTTAGGCTTGTCTGAATCGAACATTTATTGGATCCAGAGTTTTAAATAAGAACAGTACTTACAGTTATAACAGAACATAAAAAAAATAAACGTATGAACTAGTTAAGTATTACCTACAATTATGTGAAACAATTTATAAAATTACTTTTCTACCGTGAAACTAGCGTGAAGATTACTCTTCGAGCTTTTTAATTGCATTTATATTACATTCACAATATCCAAAGAAGTAATGTTTTGTCCAATTTACTAAAAGTATTGTTAAAACATTTTTAATGAAAAATTTAGATTCTTAGAAATAATACCTTTCTCTTCACCAAAAGCTATATTTATCCAATCGTAAAACGTCTCCAGTTTGTGTGGACATTTCCGCCAGTCAAGATAATAAACCAATTCCCTTTTTCATTTCCTTTTTACACTCGGTTGAAAACTCCATGCAGCTTCCCTAAAATGGGGCTGCGAAAATGTTGGTAACGAGATTTAAGTTCCGATTTAGTAATAACCCCTTTTAATTAAAAAGTTTAAAAATAAATGACAATCTGTCTGGCTGTTATGTGATGTCATAGATATATTAAATGGATAGGCGATTGTTGGGAAATGACAGCTTTGGTTACGTGCCGACATAAACGCGCCTTTTGATATTAATGACAGTTAATGACACTTTTGTTAGTTCACTTTAGTTGGTTCATATTTCGTAAGCCATGGTCAACTAAGCGGAACTTGCAGAACTGTATGATGGCAATGCAATCTCAATGGACCAAGAGATACACGTCGGTATGCGTGTCGTCTTTACTGCGTTAGTTCTTTCTCGGAATTAAAAAAATAAATATCGATTTATTTCATGGTCATTGAATACTGTAAGAACGTCGGAGAAACGGAGCAACCTTTTTCAATCAATATCTTTATTTTTTTTAATTTGAATTTGAATCCTGACTGACTATGAACATGATAGCCAATGAGATATCGTACCAGATACGAAATACGCGGTTAGTAATAAACGTGTAGGTGACGGTTCACAAAATTGAATAACAGGAAAATTATGTTATTCATTTACACAATGTTTATTGCACATACATAACATTCGTTTGTGGTCATTGGTTACACGCTTGGATGGACGTTGTTCTGTGTTTAGTATATTTTTCATGTAATCCTGGGCTACGTTCTCGGTAAGTATTGTTTTCGTTAATTTTATTTTTAATTAGACCTATCATTGTTAGTCTGGCCAGAACTTTTCGTGCTTGAAAAAGTTCAGTAAATTAAAAAAAATTAAAATAATTAAGAGATTTGTTAAACCACTTATGATGTGATCTGGTATTGACCATGGATGCGTGCAAGCCTTTTCTAGGCAATTATAATGACTTTTCTGCCATCGTTTATGGTTCAAAGTTCGTAAACTTTATTCTTCATAATATACCAAAAAGCAGTAACGACAAAGGATCGCGTGATTCTGAAAGTGGTAAAAGGGATCAATCATTAATTTAATTTCCTGTTACATTCGGCGTCCGTTATTTTTAATATTTTTGTGTCAATGTGTACACGAAATATTTATAAGGCAATTGAGAAGATATATTATTGATGTAGTTTTCAGACTGATTGTAAAATACTCGTGCATATTTATATTTTATTTATATATGTGACTTAAATTTCCTGTAATTTAACTATTTATGGATGCGTTCAATACTTTTGTTCATCTTCCTCCTTATCCTTCTCCCGTAGGTTCGGCTTAACAGGTTTTTGTCCTGCACATAACCCTATACGTCATCTCAGTCATCACTCCCTTTTTGATCATGTCACCTTTCACGCAATCCATCCATCTCTTTCTACGTCTACCTCTACCGGTGTACCCTTCCACACTGATAACTAACGTTCTCCTTGTTACTTGCGATTCATCCCTCCTCATGCCCATACCATGCTAACCTTTTACTCCTTATTTTCTCTACCACTGGCGCTACTCTCAAACTTCAATACTTTTGTTATTTATATGATTAAAATAGGATATTGAATTTAAACTTTATTAAGTTTTACATTCTATTGAACTCTATTTATTCACTTCAAAACCAATAATGTTAAACTAATATGAAAACTACGCACAAGACTGTAAACAGAAATCAAATCAAGTTTTATTATTTCACTGATACTAGAATAATAATTAAATACTGAGTAATAAAACAAAGGCCAGTAATTATTTTGATATTCTTAACTGTGTCGAAGTGTAATTCGTCTTTGCTGGTTTGGTTTATTAATTAGTTTTGTATTTTGTTACAGTAATTAATAAAGTCTATTTGAACCTTATACTTTTGGTTCAAATTATTAATTGGCATCATTTATTTTAAACGGAGCCTATACTTACTATTTCTTTGTTATTTAGAAAATTTAAAATATAAAATCCACTAAAAAGGTATTTACGGGTAAAAATTTCTTAGATAGCTAAAGTGTGTGTAACATTTATTCGTACGTAACGTAGTTCTTATTTTTCTTGACTTCTATTATTTAATTTTACTTTCGTAAGTACATTCGTTATCTATTATTTTTTCTATACTTCGTCTTATCATTTATACTGTAAAAAAATGCGCAAGGGAGTGTCTCTACAGCTTTTAAAATGAAACATCTAAGCCAAGGGACTCATTAGGTGTAAAGGTTAATTTAAAAGGCGAAATAAAAAGCGCCAGTCGGAATAGCGACTTTTCCTTAGCAGAAATCCTCCATTATTGTCTAGATAGAATCTGGCTTACACTTAAGGCAATAATTGTATCAAAGGTATCACAGATGAAATTTCTAGCTTCTAAATTATACAAAGAGAAGTTTGATTAGTTCCCGCAATTCAAAGCAGTTTTGGATTCTTCACTTGCAGGGAATTCTAAAAGGTACTTGTTTCATTCCAATTTGCATCTTGCAATTTAAATTATATCAAATTCAATGTAAGTAAAGAGGATTGATATATTACAATCCGTGAAACATTTCAAAGGCTTGTTCTTTTCAAATTAAGTATTTTAAATCTTCATTTATTTTTAATTAGGTTGAACACAACTGAGACAAAGGTAGTAGTGGCCTAAAAAATGCGGTCATACACAATATCTAGTCAAGTTCTAAGACCATTGGGTGACGTAGCAGGGATTCATTGGCTATCTAAGCTCTCACAGACACGTGTGTCAGCTTAAAAATTAAGTAGATTTAAAATAAAAAATATAAATAAATCGAGAGCTTAAAGAACAAAGAGACTAGACCACGGATTATGTTATTACTTAGCCTTTCTGTTTATCTTTATTTTTATTCTGTTGACACAATTTTACGAAGCTTTTGGATTTACGAAATGAATAGCAACAGAATAATTTTTCAGTTCCACCGACAGCTTTCGTCGTTCTCATTTCAAACGCTTTCTGACATGTTTTTCTCCCGAAAACATGGTGACTTGAAGAATGATCCTATTTCACGTATTGTGACATTGAATAAGTTTTTTAGAAACGTCGTGCAGAATAGCACAAGCACATAAATAAAAATGAATGTATTGCTTGTGTTAAACCGTCTGTAATTAAAAGTTGGTAATCTCGGACTCCTGAGAATATTTGTGACCTTAAACTTTAACAAACATTTTCTTTTGCTGTGTTATTTTATGTATCATAAAGTGTGTGATAAAATTATCTAATTTTTTTATTCGGTATTTCGGAAGTAATATTACGAAGAATTAATAACTAGTACTTATTAAACACAATATTAGCGTATTAATATATTAATCATATATGTCGTCATCAAATGATAATAATTATAATATTTAATAGCGACTATACTAAAGCGCCAATTGTTGAGTGCAAAATACAACCTCTTTGGCTAATTAGCATACCTGTTTTTATTAGCCTAATGGTTCGTGATACGGACTACCGATCTTGCGGTCGAGGGTTCGAATCCCGCCATGCGATTATTGTCGTGACCCATATCCTAGCACAAGCCCAGAGTTTAGTTGGAATGGTTAAAGGAAATATTATTAATAGTAAAATAACAAAAATCTACTAATATTTTTATAAAAAAAAAGTATAATATAAAAACACATACGTTTATATCCAAGAGAAAATAAATGTTGAAAACGTTACCGCTTTTGTAAAGGTTCAACTGAAATAAAAAAGCTTATAAACGAGTCCATATGTGGTTGTTTAAAAGCCAATAACTATGAATGTTTTCAGCTTTGTGGATTATTTTATTTTAGCTAGAAAACCGCTTAAACAGATGAAGCTTATTTAACTTGATAATACGATTAGCATAACTTGAGTGAATTAAGTATCTTTAACTAAAATAATTTTCGAATTTTTCCTGATAACTTAAAACTAAAAACGAACTTTCACGTATTTTGTCTTCGCATGCTCTTAACTTAACACGGCCTAAACATACGTTTTCGTGAGATTTTATTTTAGTATGTTAGAAAAAAATCCATAAACATAAATACCGTTAATTTAAAAACATTAATTTAATTCTTAATGTTTTTATTTTTAACACAAAATGTTATCTTTGTCACTTCATAAACGACATGATTGATAGATGATCGATTGAAACGAACTCCATACTTATCCGGCCTCAAACTTGTAACACCTTTAGCTTCTAAGTATTTAGTTGGGTAATAAATCAATTAGGATTTCTGAAGCACGATTTCACGTTTAAGAACACGTGGTATAATGGACACGGGTCACACTAATGCCTTTAACGATAATCAATCAATTTTTCATCCAACATTTGTTTTTACTGAAGTAAATTTAAATGACTGTGAACTAAAACTAGCCTTTCAAGACTAACTATTGCCATAATGGATGACTTTTAGACTTATTACTTAGTTTTCTATTTTTCTCATTTGCTAACTTGACAAATGTGTTGGCTTACAGCTTTTGCTTGTAACAATTATGTAATGTAATTTTTTTTATACTGATAAATTAGATTGATCGAATTTTTAGTAAGAGCGCGCGCACCTTTGACTAAACTATCGCATAACTGTTTACTCGCGCTTTGATTTCTATGAGTTTATATGGAGGTGCACACTAAGCGATTTTTAGTTGTGCTACTAAACAGTTGAATTGGCTGCGAAACAATCGACAATCACAAACAGTTCTGCGATAGTTTAGTCAAAGGTGTGCGCCCGCTCAGTCTTGCTATCGGAAAAACATCTCGTAAATCTACCTTTGGACATTACGGCTACAAAACTCTTGAACACGGTTCCCGGTTAATTGGATTGTCAATTTATATATGGATTTCAGAAACGTAAACGTCAATGCCAGTACTTAACTAGCCAAGGTTTAAAAATTTCCAAGAGTTCATCCAATTTAAATTAGACGTGCAATTTGCTAAGTGGCTGCGAAACGAATGACAGTGAGTGAGAATGAGTGGCTTGTATTTATCATTTTTTAATCAGAAATGGATGTTGACATATTACGGGTCTTTTTACTGGTTAAGTTTTATTTTACTTCATATGGGGTACGGTAATAAGCTACTTTGACTATGGCCTAGTCACCCTAACTTAGAGTAGGCTCCGAGCCCCTCGGTGGGGACGTATAGTGAGCTGGTGATGATGTTGAAGAATAAATTACACTACTCTTTATAAAATTGTTTGAAGTAGTAGATAGTTTTAATTCTTTGTTTTTAATCATTTCTTTGAATATACAGGTGTTCCCTACCTCCACAAATCCGTTGATCCGTCCGTTAAGAATCATAATGTATCATTAAAATTGCTAAAAATGTTACAAAATTTATCTAATAATTTTCAAATGACTATTTCGTATAGTCGTTTAATATTCATTTAGATAATAAAGTAGATAATGCGAACAGTAGCGGCTAAACAAGATTCTCATCTTAAACGCTGTCCCGTTTAAGCGATGTAGTTAATTATGTTTGTTATTCAACGAACGCCCGTTTGGGTGTTAAGATGTTTTACATGTTAAACATAATATAAACTAAAAATATTTATTACAACAGATTAGATATATTTATTATAAAAAGATGAATTTTCGTTCGTTCATCCCAAAAATTGTCTATCAATCTCAATTTATTACATAACAATCTTTTATTGAACTAAATAATCGGGAGCACAGATAAAACCATGAGGCGAAGCTAGTTTTGCGGTCTTTGTTATATTAACCAATAGTTGATTATTAAAGTTTGTTTATTATTTACTAAATAGCTTTCGCCCGCAAATCCGTCTAATTAAATTAAATTAATTAAAAAAATACAAAAGCAAGTAGCCTATGTGTTCTTCCAGACTATCCTCTACATCTATACCAAATTTCATCGAAATCCGTTCAGCCGTTTAGGCTGCAAACTCTAACAAACGTCCATCCATCCATCTAAACTTTAGAATTTATAATATTAGTATGATTTAACTTTATGTATTAAAAGTATATATAAATTACAATACTATATTCAAATTAACATAATCCTCAATTAGTTTAGTTGTAACTTCTGAAGGCACAATTATGGTAATCAAAGTTCAAACTTCGGTATTATTCAGGTTGTTGCCAAAAGGCACGTAACACGCGGCATTAGTAACCTCTCATTAAGACTGTTTCGATGACAGCAATTAACTACTGTTAAAAACAATAATTTGATGAATTAATATATTTGATGATATGTATATTTGTCCTTTTAGTATAGAAGATTATTTAAATTTATGTGTTATTTTTAAGTAACACAAATAAGGCAAAAAATAATTGTTTTCATCCAAATCGATCAATCATTCGTTTCCGTACTTTCCTTTTCTATCATGACACCTTTTCTAATACACCTCAATTCTTATTACAAGCTTCTTAGCTTTTACATGTTATTTTGGTCTACGAATTACTACTTTAATACGTAAACCAATTATTAGATAGACCTCGTATTAATTTTCGTTTTAATACCAGTCCTACAGACCCGTACAGCACTGATCCGTCCAATTCGTCTACATTCAGCCATTGCTTCATTGAACAAACTCCACTCAAGGGAACATATTTGGTCGACAGCCTAATCAATCAAAGCCTTTGACATGTTTTGTTCAAATAACAATGGTTAGTACACCCTATATGGATGGATATAGTATGTATTGTCACATATTAATCGTGAATACCTCCAGTTTGTAATTTGCCTAAGCATATTGTAGAGTCGGTAATTGTATATCAAACGACTCAATTCATAAAGTGACGTATTTTATTTTTACTTGTAAAGAGCAATCACAATGTAACATGCATTGTGAACTATTTTCTGACATTTTACAATTTGCCTAGACTAACTACAAATAGGTGACATTCGCCAACGTTCGATGTCATATTAATAAGCATGTCATGTGCTCCGCATTTTCCTTCAGCTTCCACGTTTGCATTAAAAGTTAAAATTTTCAACAATAAATCACTAGCTAAAAGCGTAAGTTATAAATTGGCTACTATCATGAATAATGGATCGGCGATGGGTCAATTAAATTTGTGGCCACTATATCGATATAGACAACGCGAGCCGTCGTAACTTAGTTCTGGCAATAACTAAAGGGTTGCATGTAATAGCACTTCAAAATAGTGTTTTGTTTATGTTCAAAATAACTAAATTTACGTGATTAAAAATGTTTTTAGTTATTTGTATTATGTTACTTATTGTAATATGTATTTTTTATTTTCAATGCTAAATAATAATGTTATTGAACAGGCATCAAGAATGCAGGCAATAAAAACAGTTTCTGAGAATACAATTCCTTACACTTATAAGCTTGTATAAAAATAGAATACCTCAAACACATTGTCGTTCTTTCTATTGTGCTAAGATGTGAAAAGCTTTCGAGTTATATCATAGTCTCATCGACCCTTTACATCCACTTTTCAAACACTCTTATGTTTTAGAATATTAATTTCTATATATATGTTTTAAGAATAAATTCTTGTATCCACAGCCAAAATATAATGTTCATATTCTAATAAATTCATGCAAGAAATTGAATTCTATTCAACGCAACAGCTGTACAAGATGTTATTTCGCGACAAAATAATATTTTTCCTTTAGACAATACTTTTTTATATTTAATGGTAAAATTTTAGTGATGTATACTCGTGACCTTAAGTCAACCTGCGCTGTTAGTGCCAAAAACTCGTGTAAACGCCAAGAAATAAAACTTTACGATTTTCCCAGCCGCGAGTGTTACGAAAAATGAAATATCCCAGACACTGTTAAATGTAGCGGTAAATTTTTCCTTTGCGTTCAAAAGTTGTCTTACATTATAAAATAATCGAGATTACTTAATGAATGGAAATATTTATATGAGATTAAGTTTGTACTGGCTAATTTGAGTACTATACAAATGTATATCAGGATTTTAAAAGTAAACTACGAAGCTTACTGAAGCTGGTTTCCACAAAAACTTAATAATAGATTTTAAAGCTCCTATCACCAATAACAACATACTAAGCAGATTCAATTACTATTATATTTTAAAAATACTATTAATATTAAAATTACTGGACACAAAAATAGACTCAAGCCCTCTGATATACAAAGTATTGTTTGCCCTTTGAAATATTGTCAAGGAAAAACCAACAACAATGAAAGCCTTATTCCCATTTCTGTCACTGTATAATAGTTACTTTGAAGTGAAAGCTATGACAAGTTTGGGCATGACTTTGATAGATTGCGTGTCGCTAGTTGTCACTTTGGTTACGATAAAGAACTAACCTCTGAGAAACTACCCAACGGCGGAACCAGGGGTGGGGACCTCCCCATTGACTTCATGGGGGTCATGACCACCCCTGAGCTGGTTGGTCAAGAGCTTGACAAAATATACTTATATATTTTGTCATGCTCTTAACTTGACCACGACTGTGACCCCCCCCCCTGGCACCATAGCTGGAACCACCCTTGAAACTACCGGCCGTATTCTAAAAGGAACCTTAAACACTTTCCTTCGGTAACGCAGCTTACAATCTAGCAGAAGTCAAAATTTTAATTGAATTAGGAGTTTCGCGGCTCTATCGAATAATACGCTGTTACATATTTAAATATCGTATTAAAATAAAAAGGATAGTGTTAGACTTTTTAAGTCTTATCGTTTGCATATTTAAAGCGGGCGCACACTGTTTAACCGATCGCACAACTGTTGTGCGATTGTCGATTGTTACGCATTCAACTGTTTAGTCGCACAACTAAAAATCGAGTAGTGTCCGCACCTCCATATATGCTCATAGGAATCAAAGCGCAACTAAACAATTGTGCGATAGTTTAGTCAAAGGTGTGCGCGCGCTCTTATAGTATACATATTTTATACTAAGCCTTTTAATAAAAATTATATCCAATGTTCCAGTTGAAATCAGTTTAAGTTCTTCTTTTAAGTTAGCGAGTGAGAAGCGAACAACTGGCAATAACTTAAGTTGAATATTGGAAGATTACAACATAAAGTGTAGTGGAATCGGCTAAAGGAGTAACTTAAAAACTTTCCAAGACGTCTGCATGAAAATAAAAAAGTAGTTTCCGACGCTTTGAGGAGCAAAGCTATAAAGTTTTCTTCAGTTCCGTACATTGTAAGTTGCAAATGCGTTGCAACTATTATAAAATATTTTATTTTTTAAATTTTCATAAATCTATAATTTTATTTAATTTGTAATATTAATTCAAGAATTCATATTTCATCTTTTTACTAACTTATTAGGAAGTTTTGCATTTTATTTATAACTAGCTTTCGCCCGCGACTCCGTCCGCGCGTAACTAAAAAAACAAATGCAAGTAGCCTATGTGTTCTTCCAGACTATTCTCTATATCTATGCCAAATTTTATCGAAATCTGTTCAGCCGTTTAGGCTACAAACTCTAACAAGCATCCAGCCATCAATCCATCTAAACTTTCGCATTTATAATATTAGTATGATAATATGTCATTTTTTTTACGTTTGAACTCATCGTTAAAGTTTGATTTAGCTCAATATCGATTTAATCTAACTGAAAGAACATTCCAATAAAAGCGTAGAGTCTACGGGAAAAGTAAACAAAGCCGGCTCGAAGCGACCGAATTACACGTTACGTTCATTTAAAATCGCTTCAGGTAGGGTTTTCGGCACCAGACTACACTCGGGTGTGCTTAGCTTTTTATTGCCACGAAAGTAACGAAATAGCCCAAAGGTACGATGGAATTCTAAAACAGTATCGGTATAAAATACACTTAGATTTTATCGTTTCTGGTATCAATATTACATTTGTATCTAAAAAGTACTCGATAATATTGTAGAAAGTCGATTTTCTGATATAATTTATTTAGTATATTAATATAGTTAGTACGTAGGTCTTGTTGTCGACTATTCAATTATTTTATTCATAAAACTTTTATTTCAAACCGTATTTCATTCGTCGACAAATAAAAGATTCAACGACAAAAGACGAAGAAAGGCTTAATAAAAATGTACATATTAAAAGAGTTCGATAAATATGATGGCCGCTGTTTTGTTTGAAACCAAATATGAAAAGATAAAAATAATTTTAAATGGCACTTCTCAGATTTTACAAAGTAATCGATTACTTCTGTGTTAAATTTTGAAATCCGTTTACACAACATAAATGTTCTAACGCGACGTTACGAATTTAGGAATACGAGCGCCGTTTAACCGATAAAATAAAAGAATCAAACCTCGCCATAAAGGAATATGGGTTGGTTAACTGCATTTTAACTTTCGGATTGAAAACTTTGCGTTGTTTAGTTTGCTATAAAATTAAAGATAATTCAATATAGTAAGTGTAAATGATTTTTTTTTGTTCATTCATTAAAAAATTAATAAAACTGAAAATTGTTTAAAATACTTCATGCTTTGTAGAAAGTTCTGCTAATGTTATCCCTACGAAGTCAACGCTGTTTGTCGTTTTAACGGTTTATTTTCATGAAGATTTGTTTCCAGTGTAATGTTCACAGAAGACGTTTACAATCTATAAACGAATCAAGTTAAGTGGTTTACTGCACAGACGCTAGAGCAAAAATCCGCGAGTTTATTGTTCGTCCAATAACATAAAAGTGTATTGTCAACTTTTATGACTGAGATCGCCTAATAGATCTTGATAAAAGTGAAACTGCCGGAATGTTGTGTACAGTTGGGGATATTTATTTCCTACCCATTTAAATATAATCTCAGTATACACAATGCAATTGTGAAGAATACTTGCAAAGACAACGTTATCTATATATCTAATGTGATGATATTTTGTTTCTTTGATATTTGATCCTAAATACTAAGTACATATACTCGTAATTACCTTAATATACCTTATGCATTGGTCGTCATTGTTAAATTACGGATTGCGTTTTGTTTATCAGAGAAGCCGCATGTGTGCACCGATTTCAATGAATGAGACCCGCATGCAATGCGCTAGCGATTTCTATTGTGCATTACCGATTTGCAAACACGTATTATTACGTAGTTCGGAAACGCATTTCATTAATTTATCGAACCAAAAACACCAACGAATGGTTAAACGTAACTGGAAAACCGGCCATAAGTAATGTAATAAGTATTTATTTTGTTTGTCTTATAATTTTAATCAAGCACCGATTTGATAGCTCGAAATATTTCACGGAAAAAATCAAAGTTGAGGTTTGTGACGAGAAATATAAAAGCTTTTTGTTGCGGGTAACGAACAGCGTTCAAAAAAGGAAATGAGCTTGCTCTTCAAACGAGGTTCAGATGAGAAATGGCTCTCATTGGAGCTCGGCAATTCTTTTCGCATTATTGTCTGATTGAGCTTTTAGAGATTAAAGCTGCGAAATATCTCCTGGCGCAGAAATAATACAACTTAGGGTGTCTGTACACGGACTGTTTTATAGGCAAACACGTTAGCTTTACGCGATAGGCGACGAGTTGACGTTCGTTATACACGTACCGCAGTTTGCAGTGGCAGTTTGCTTTGCAACCGGTCGTAACCAAGCCGCTTGAAGCAAACAGTACCGAGATAGCTCGATATAGTTACATTGTGTATATTTTACACTAATATTATAAAGTGTAAATGTAAATCGATATTATGTTAGAAGGTATATCTAGAACGACTCAATGGATTTCGATGACATTTGGAACATATATAAGGCATAGTCCGGAAGAATACAGGCTTTACTAAGTTTCTTTTTGATTCCACGCGAACAGTTTCGCGGTCAAAAAAGTAACAATTCTCGTAGATCATACATCCCGCATCGTGTAAAAACAAGCTTAATAGTGTTTTCAATTTATTCCGCACAAATAGCGTTTCAAAGCAATCATGTAGATTTACCCTACTTTTCGATGTTGGCAAGCGTTCAGGTCATTATGCGTATAGATATTCACTGACACTGAAATATAGGAAAAGGTCAATGCAACCAACCTTAATCCTTATTACAAAATGCAGGCCATTTTAATAGATGTTCAGTATTTAATACTAGCTTTCGCCCGCGACTCAGTCTGGGCTGTATTAAAAAAAAAAAAAAAAAAAAAAAAAAAAAAAAAAAAAAAAAAAAAAAAAAAAAAAAAAAAAAAAAAAAAAAAAACTAAGTAAGTAGCCTATGTGTACTTCCAAACTATACGTCTATGCTAAATTTCATCGAAATCCATTCAGCCGTTTAGGCTACAAACTCTAATAAACATCCATCCATCAAAACTTTCGCATTTATAATATTGGTATGATTACTTAAACACATTTACTATAAGCTTCACACTTATGACATCATCTTTTGTACCAATAAAAATATAAATTGTAAAAGTAGATAAAGGATAGATTATCTTCGGTGTTACGTTGATAAATAAAATTGTAAAAGTAGATAAAGGATAGATTATCTTCGGTGTTACGTTGATAAATAAAATGTTTATTTTCAGCAAACGTTTTAAATCGGAACTTATTCTTGGGTAGAAAAATTGCTTTTCGAGCGTTACTGCTCCCAAATGAAAATCCAGTTTCGTTCCAAATGTACGAACGTAAATGTTAAAATGAATGAAATACAAAACTCATTTAATATTTATATAAATAGTCTAAAAGTACATAAATATGATTGCATGGTGAGAAAAAATTTGAAATACAGAATATTTGAGAAATCAGAATGGTTTCTCGCTCGTGTTTTTCTCTCTGGATTCAGCTAGTCTTTTATAAGCTTCACAAAATATTTAAGCAAAAAAAGACATCAGAAAAGAATAAATGGTTTAAAACTTATATGCCGTAGAATTTGATATTTAAATAATTTCAAGAATAACTAATTGAATTTTTCGGAAACAAACTTTATAATTATCCAGACAGGTCTATTGAAATACACGGAATCGCTAAAATGATCTATTAATAGTTTCTTATTCGATAGTTCAACAGGCGAGACTCTCAGCTTTAATGGTCATTTAAAATTTCACGAGCTCCACAAGAGTGTCGGCCTACTAACTTGCAGTGGTTCACGTGGATTCCTGTTTTTTAAATATGTGAAAAAACGTATTTAGTAAGGAAATTGACATATTTGGAACTAGCTAAAATTTCTATTTAACTACTTATTTTCTGTTAGAAATAAATTAAAATGTTCAAATTTTAGTAACTTTATGAAAATAAAGTTGTAACTGTTTTAATATTCTTATAAACTAGCTTTCGCCCGCGACTCAGTCTGGGCTGTATTAAAAAAAAATAAGTAGCTTATGTTCTTTTCAGACTATTCTCTACAGTTGTGCTAAATGTCATCGAGTCCGTTTAGCAGTTTAGGCTACAAACTCTAACTAACATCCATCCATCCATCTAAACTTTCGCATTTATAATATTAGTAAGATTATTATCGTTATTTATAAGTTATTACTATAACTGAGCCGTAATAGTGTCATGTTTAGATAATTCAGTGGAAGGTAAGTTTCGCTCGGTTGTTTTTGTGTATATTACAGTAATAAAATAAATATAAAAATATTATTCCACGCTCGTATAATGAGATAACCAATGATAGCTTCCTGAAAACACTTACCTAATGGAACATCGGAAATATTTTCATATGTTTCATAGATTACGTACAGAATTTTTAGACATGTCATTGAAAAATCAACAACTAGATTAGATTAATTGTTATAAAGACGTCTAATATTGGTCACTTAGATTCATAGCCAATTTCATCTCTTAGATTCTTATTCGAGGAATGTATATCAACATTTATAATAATTTAAGTTAAAATGAAAAAGAAGGAACTTGTATATTCTAGCAGTTGCAGCTCATATTATGAAAATAGTAGCCAGTATTGAGGTCATTCTGTACATAGCCAATACGAATCTAAACATTCGATTTGGCATCAAGACAAATACAATATGTACGGAATGAAAAAGGTATTCAAACTCCGCCAAAGAGAACGGTACACTTAAAATCGCTGGCATAAAATTTCGCTAGAGTTTCTTTTGCTGACAGAATTAATTTACGACAACTTGTTTTCGCAAATTCCAGGAAAATATAAAAGGCCAGGGTAAAGATGGAACAGGAAGGATAGAGGAATAGATAAACTGCGACAGTCATGTAACTTTTCTGTTGTCTTACACCATACGCGTTTTGTTGTTTCTTAACTGTTAGTTAATATTTTTTATTGATGTTAATATTGTGAACACAATTAAGCGTTTCAATCTATTATTAGTCGCAAACACGTCTCGTGAGCAAACACTTTACGAAGGACGTCATTTAAAGAATATTTTTTGCAACGCACTTTGCAGAAAATTCTGATATTCTGCAAAGAGCACGATGACGTCTTAATGCTTTAAAATCTCGACAGCAAAATACGAATGTATTGCTAAAACTGTTTTGACTCAAAACTTTCCTTGGAAAAATATGTCAAACGAAGAGCACATATTATTTATTTAGTGAAATGGTATTTTAGAATGCTTGCCCTTGAAGTGAGACGTTTATTTTCGCGTCTTTAAGGTGAAATAGATTGTTTACGTGGCAAACGACATATTTCACGTCTACTGCCCCTGAAACTAGTGTTTTCTTTTTAAATTAATTAATGTTAATAAAGTATTAAATATAACGAGTTATCTATATCTATACTAATATTATAAAGAGGAAAACTTTGTATTTTTGTATTTTTGTATTTTTGTATTTTTGTATTTTTGTATTTTTGTATGTATTGAAATAACTCAAAAACCACTGGCCGATTTTAAAAATTCTTTCACCATCAGAAAGGTAATTTATCTGTGAGTAACATAGGCTATATTTTATTCTTACTAATGTTTAGGAACTATTAATAAACAGCGTGGTTTTCTTTCTGGCCGCCGGCGTTAAAAAATTACTAAACTTTAACTTTTCTCGGCTTACGCTGCCTAAACCGTTAGAGGTATATAAAAATGATGTATGAAAGAATTGTAGATCTCAAAAAGTTCTACAGAAAGTCCGCGATAGCATATATCTAACTTTAACGGTTTTCTTACAATAACCACTTTTTTGTTTACAAAATGAATTAAATATCGCATGCTATTTGCGTCGTTGTTTTATTGGTTTCAGTATTAATCCTTATCCAAATAAATGCCTTCGTTGCCAGGAGAATTTAATGCAGTACAAAATTGTCCTTAACAGTATTTAAATTGGACAAATAGTTTAGAAGATATCGCGAACACAAACAATAAGGGTAACCGAAAAATCAGCTCACAAACTACCGGGCTTAGAAATTTGGAATCTTTCAACAATAGATTTCTGTTATTACGTAGATTCATCATCATCATCATCACCAGCTCACTATACGTCCCCACTGAGGGGCTCGGAGCCTACCCTAAGTTAGGGTGACTAGGACATAGTAAACCACGCTGGACCACTGCGGGTGGTTGACTTCACACATATGTATCTTTGAATTTCTTCTCCGATATGTGCAGGTTGCATCACGACGTTTTCCTTCACCGTAGTAGTCCATTACGTAGATTACTACTAAGATAATACTTTAGGTAATAGGATGAAAAAAAGGGCGAACGTAAGTTTTGAACTTTAAACTCCACGCGGACGAAGTCGTAGGTCGTGGGCAATCATAATTCATATTTAAATCCTATAAATTTTAAACTTTTTTAAAAGTTTAGATCTATGGATGGACGTTTGTTAGAGTTTGTAGCCTAAACGGCTGAACGGATCTCCATGAAATTCGGCACAGATGTAGAGCATAGTCTGGAAGAACACACTACTACTACTTTTTATCCTGGAAATAGTTACGGTTCCCGTGGGATACATTAATTTTGTTTTTAATGTTTACTCGATAATTCTGCAACGGTTCAACTTATGTTATTGAAATTTGGCACATATATTTAATAAAGTCTGGACCACAGTGGGAAAAGGTTCATCCCCGAAAAATGACAGGTTCCCGAGGGATATGTAGTTTTTTTGTTATTTACATATTTACACGATTAGTCCGTAGTGGCTAACAACTTATTGTGATTTTGTATAGATACGAGTACAGACCATAGTATGGTATAACACGTGGAATCCTTTTCTACCCGAAAATGTTAGGTTTCCGAGGATATGTGTTGTTTTCTTATTTACATGTTAACGCGTTAACCCTGCAGCGGCTAAAAATATTTTACTGAAATTTAGTACAGATAGAACATAGTCTGTAATAACATGGTGTGATACTTTTCATCGGCGAAAAATGTCGGGTTCCGGAGGGATGTGTAGTTATTTGTTATTACGTATTTACTCGATAATTCCGCAATGGCTTGACTTATCTAATTGAGATTTTGAATAGTAATAAAATATAGTCTGGAGTAACACATGGACGATGTGGTTGCGAGTGGTTGCAGAAAAAAAGGTTACATGTCACTACAAGAGACTGCAGATGGTTGTCAGGCGTTTGCAGTTAGATTCTGGTGGATTAAGGGAGTTGCAAATGTTAGTAGGTGCTTGAAGGTAGTAACAGGTGGTTCACCTCAGGTTCAGGAAGTTGTAGGTTAAGTACAAGTGGATATAAAAGATTGCAAGGAGATCCTATTCAATTAAGGTGGTTTCTGGTAATTGTATCTGATTTGCAAATGAATGCAAGTGGAAGCAGGTATAAACAGAATATATCCCCTTCCTATGCGTCTCCTTCACCGTCAAATCCACTTTCCCTTCCATCATTTTCTTATAAGAAAAGAGTGAAAAGGAAAAGGGACTAAAATTGGGCCTCCGGCACGACACTCATCTGACGAAACGCGGAATTGCTCCCACTTCACGCCTGTCTTCTGAGTGGTCGTGGTATTGCACCGGGCGAGCCGGCCCATTCGTAGGAAGCTGTTAAAGCGGGCTCTACCGCTGTTGCTCGCTTAAGTTAGTTTTGGTGGTTTTGGATGATTTACAGGTGAAGACTGTTGGCAACCGTTGAAGCAGGCGGTTATGTTTTTATTCAAATTTTGCCAATTTAATAATGTACTTCGTGTCTTTTTTTATTTTAATGCTGCGCTGACGAAGTCGCGTGAACAGCTATTATCATATAGCACGAACCACGCCAAATGAAATTCTATATGTACATTTAATAAAATTGAGTGTCTGTTTGTAATATCAAAAGAAAAATTCGAGATTTCGGGAAGATGATGTATTTGCGTTGCTGATGACGAAAATCGCTTTAAAAATTTTTTTGTCTGTCTGTCTGTCTATCTGTCTGTCTGCAAGCCGCGTTTGTTCCGGGTAATCTCTGAAACGGCTGGGTCGCTTCGACCGGACTTTCCTTGAAGGGTAGATGACATAGACGGGCTACTTTTTATCTTAATATTGCGTGGACGAAGTCGCGGGCAACAGCTAGTCATAAATACATAGTGATACCTAAATATTATTTTCATTGTACATGTAGATATCGTTCCAGTCAATCTAGCGCGCGATATTTTTGAATGGGCCAACCTCAGTAAATGCATTAAGTAAAGTGGTTTAGGGTTGCCTATTGTAAATACAATGAAAGCAGTGATATAAAAGGTTTCGGCCACAGATCTGTGAAAACATTTTATTTCATCGACGAAGTTAAAAGTGATATCGATAAGCCTAACATCGAATAAGCAAACGAATATTCAATCCTTTTGACCTTAAAATTAAATCGCAACAAACATAAAAATTAGTATTATAATTCTTACTAAATTATCACTTAAAATGTAGCTGTTAGTAGTTAAAATGGTATAACTTTAGTAAACACTACTTACACATACCTAATCCAGTAGAAAACTGTATAGGGCCCAATCAACTCGGACCGAATTGGGACGATCGTGACAATTTAGGCGGCCAAAGTGTTCGAGGTTAATTACTGTGATAGCCATATTGATTGAACGCTTTTAACTCGGATTATAGCCACTCTCCCTTCAATACAGTACTAACACGGAAATAAGCGGGTTTTCAATAGTGCAAAAGTAGAATAAAACATTGTAACATGTATCTGGGATTGCTTTTTGTTTTTTTAAAGTATGATTGTGGTGAAAACATGTTTCTTTTTAAATTCAAATCAAGATTTAATGTCGAAAGAACTATGGTTGGCTAATATCTAGTAATCATCATCATCACCAGCTCACTATACGTGGGCTCGGAACATACACTAAGTTAGGGTGACTAGGCCATAGTCAACCACCCTGGCCCACTGCGGGTTGGTTGATTGTGTGCATGTTGCATCACGATGTTTTTCTTCGCCGCAAGAATGTCGGGTAAATTATGTACATATGAACATTCTAAAAATCGGAAATCACATTGGTACATGACGGGATTCGAACACAAGACCTATAGATTACAAGTCAAGTGCTTAAACCACTGAGTCACCGGCGCTCTGAAGTAATACAAAAATGATATTTAAAAACGCCGATCATTTTCAAAAAGGAAAATATACTGAATTGGAAGAGAATAGGACCAGTAATAACTCAGTCAACTGTCAAATAAAATGAAGGTCAGAACGAGTCCAAAAAGGTAATACGAGTACATCCACTAAAGTGCTCTATTCATAGGTTCGTTCGGATTCAAAACTTAAACAAAACGAATGCCATTTCAATCTAAAGTTTGTTCGAACGGGCATATTTTTAGATAAAAATTCAATGCCACTATTGAACTATAAACAGAACTTTTGATTAAAATGCCAGGGCTCTATAAAATAGAAGGCAGCAAACTACATTTAGAACAGACGTAATTAGATGTAGGCGAGGCAGTTCACTATACAAGACTATAGATACGACACAATTAATTGACGTTTACATGCAGTATTAACTTGAAAATGGGGTTAAGTAAAAATAAATTATCATGATACCAACTTCTGCACTAAATTAATAAAGTGTTTGCTTTTTACACTTGCGGTAAGCTTCAAGTGCGGAAATTTATGCTGTCAATTGGATGTGAAATATTTTTTGCAATCCCAATTATAAAGGAAGGTTCTACTCGTAATCTAATTAGCACGATAATTTCTATGAAACTAAATATTTATCTTTTAATATATTTCAGAGTTTTAAAACTAAATTAATATTTTAAATATAGCAAAAAATCTTAATTCTATTTAATGATTTGAAAATGTTTTCTTATCTTTAGGTGCGTAAAATATGGCGGTGAGATCCAAAATCTGGGAGACCGCGTAACATAACCATTAGTCACTTGCTACCGAAAAGAAAGCTTTCCGAGGTCAAGGCTGGGGCGAACTCAACAATACACAATGTATCATTGACTTTAGACATTCAGATAACGTTATCTGGATTTTCTACTAGACATTCTGGCATTACGTATTTTATGTTAAACTAGCTTTCGCCCGCGACTCCGTCCGCGTGGAATTAAAAAAAAACAAAAGTGAGTAGCCTATGTGTTCTTCCAGACTATCCTTTACATCTACACCAAATTTCATGGAGATCCGTTCAGCCTTTTAGCCTACAAACTCTAACAAACATCCATCCATCCATCTATACTTTCGCATTTATAATATTAGTATGAAGTATGATGTACCTATATTGATTTCTTTAATTTATAAAAAAAGAATAATCAACCAGTGTAAAGGCAATGATTTCGGCCATAATTAGACAAAGAAATAGAGGTTGGTTTTAAATTTATAAAAATGGTATGACTTTGTTGAATGCTTGTTCTAAAAATAGTTACAATAGCGGAAATAATCGCCAAAAATTTTACCCTTCGAATTCTGCAGCTGTGATGTCAGCCCCGGTAGTAAAGTGCGTAATTTACACCGCACGAGTGAGACCAACGTATACACTATTGCTTTAAGTAAGACAGAGACATAAGCGCCCCTCGAACACCCTCATTCGTAAGTTTTAGGAATGAAAGGTATTATACACCCTTGCAGAGTATGACGTCTCGATAGTTAATAGTAAAAATCTAGTCTAAATTATCCCTACTTTTATATAGTTTTAATTCCTTATAAATGATTCTTTGTAGGTATCTATGATGCTATTTGTAAAGACTTACAAAAGGGATTTCATAATACATCAATTAAACACAAACATTTTGTTAAAGAAGATCTCTTTTCATGTTAAACATCGCTAAAGATTGTTCGTAATTGCGTAATACGTGTTTGAGATAAACGAACACAAACATTTATTTTTGTATCTTTATCTCAAGTTGTTGAGGCGTTCGTGATAACGTCTTTGTTTTCCAGTTATAAGTGAACTAAAAGAAAGACGTGTAAAATTCTTTTACGTTGTATCGTATTTTTTGTGCAAAACGTAAAATACTTTATCTTCAAAGGTCAATAGAATTATGTTTCTTTTGTCTCTGAAAATGGAATATTTATGTTATTTAGAAATAAAATTTAGGTATTGTATCATTTGTTCATTTGTACTTTCTCATTTATTTTATGTTAACCCCAAGTATTAGGAAAGGTTGAATATATAATAATAAGCTTGGTTATTATAATTATGTGAAGTACTAGTTTGAGAGTTTTGATAGGTAAAAAAAGCATACGAATCAATACAGGTGTCAAGTAAGTTATAAAAATACTAGCTTTCGCCCGCGACTCCGTGCGCGTGGAATTAAAAAAACAAAACTAAGTAACCTATGTGTTCTTTCAGACTATCCTCTACGTCTATGCCAAATTTCATCGAAATCCGTTCAGCCGTTTAGGCTACAAACTCTAACAAACATCCATCCATCCATCCATATAAACTTTCGAATTTATAATATTAGTATGATGAAAAGTTGAATATATAATTAACTGGTATTGCGGTTGTCTTATACCAGGATAATTAAAAACAGAATTTAATAGTTTTATGATTGTGTTTGTTTCTGACAAGTCGTCCTTACAAACTAAGGGGTGACCTCTATTGACCTTTTTGATGGGATTTAGTATTGCTAGTCTACGAATCCAATCTGATAGATTTAAAAATAATAGAGGACATTTAGGAAGGACGTGTGCGTTCATTCGTGACATAGGGCACAAAAGTTAGGCATTATTTTATTATCATTAGGTCTCGCTTTTAAATCATTTTTAATGTTATTTTTTGTATTAAAGATAAAAAGTTTCACGATTTATTGAACGTAAAATTAAATATAGACGTATGATTAAATATGTATGAACAAAATAACAGTATTTTCATATATCCTTGTACATACGTGAGAGCAAGCATATGTGGTCTCGGTGAATTGCACGCCGTATTGAATTTTTTAATACCCTGAACAATAATTACTGCACAACAGAGTTTTAATATCAGAAAATTACCTAAGTGCTACCTTATGAGTTTCCTACGTGTATTATTGGAAAGTGCACGTGTGAGGCTTTCATAATTACTATAAATTGTCATAAATTAAGTAATAAGTGATACGATCCTTTTTTAAAACATGACACGAAGGTAGAGCGTCGGTGGCTCAGTAGTTTAAGCACTTGGCTTGTAATCTACAGGTCTTGGGTTCGAATCCCGCCGTGTACTAATGTGATTTTCGATTTTTCGAAATTTCATATGTACATAATTTACCCGAAGTTCTTAATGTTGACAATGGCCTGGTCACCCTAACTTCTTAGGGTAGGCTCCGAGCCCCTCGGTGGGGACATATAGTGAGCTGGTAATGATGACACGAAGATACCATTTGACTAAGCTTTTCACTGAAATGTGAACTAACACATCCTTTAAATGAAGTATCGTATTTCCATTTACGTTCTTTTCATATCCATTCCTCCTGTACAATTTTAATTTATTTTTATAATAGTAAATTAATAATAAACAGGGACCAAATAAAACTTATAGAGTAAAAAACTGTTTTGCTTTTTTATTTGATCCTATTAATTATGGCTTTGATTTACGCCAACACCATCAATGAATTGTAAAAATCAAAATCTTGCCCAAAGTTTACTTTGAAAATGAAAATTGAAAATTTGAATTTTTCCCTATAATTACAAATGTTGTAGAGATAAACAAACAGTTTTAACATCTTTATTAATTAAGCAAAAGTCATAGTAAAACCCATGACGCACAAATTGAATGAGAGTGTATGAATTTCGTATCTCGTGCTTTGAGTGAATTAAGAAGGTCGTTAAACTCCACCCTTGGTCAGATTTATTATTAAAATATGTAGCCATTGCGTGTTAGCAATTCATGGCGACGTTATATGGGAAAAGAGAATTCTTTCTACTGTACAAACGTATCCCTGCACTAGGGGAGAATAATGAATCATTGGAATATTTTTTTCTATCATTTCATAATCTGCGTTATATTAGCGAACTAAAATTGTCTTATCTACATATCTTAAAGTCACGTAAGTCTCTGACTCACCTGTCTAAACTTGGACTCTTATAAAAATTTGTAAGCATGTATTTTATATATTTAAAATTCCTGAAAGATAAAACAAAATATGTTTTAACGATATGCTTGTGTGCTCAGTGCGGGAAAAGAGCAACTCTATTTATACAGTATATCGAAATAGAGTTCAACTTATCTTGACCCGGACTGAATTTACTTTGGACTTACACCTTGTACATGTTCCAGTTTTATATTACTGTTTTTATTTTAATTAACGCAGCGCAGCTGACGTTAAACGATTCTAGCGAACACTTGAGTATGCTCGTTGTATTGTTCGTCCAAATCGTCGAAGTTTTTATATATTTTTTTTTGTTTAAAATCTAACTTACTTTGCATATGATAAGAAAAATATTTTATTCAGGTAACCATTTTCCGATATATTAAAAGTGTTAGAAAGAACTTCGTAAGTACGGAGGCTAAGAGATGGATAGAGTTTAAACTACTTCAAACAAAGTGCTTACCATCCATTAACACTTTCTCGTTTGTATAGCGGGAGAGCTGAAAATCTCTGGAGAACCATGTATCTAATCTACCGAACGAAGTTGATATTATGCTTAAACTTTAACGCCACTTGACGCGACACAATTTCTTCAATGAAATAATATGTTTCGTTAAAAATATAACCTCGTCAATATAAAATTAAACTCACGTATTTAGAGTCATATTCATAGTAAATTTATACTTAGGGATACCTTAGTGACTCACACCTTTGAGTGCAAGTGTGAAAGTTATTCTAAATTATATATTTCGTACTTCAACATTTGGTTATTCATATTTTACCTCATGTGATGGAGAAATGACTGACACTAGCAAAATGAATTATGAAAGCCGTTAAAAATTTTGACAAAATTTCTATTATTATTTCGGGGTTCGTCGTTCTCTCTTAAGGTCAAACAAAGGTCGTGCGATCGCTCGGCGTCCAATATTCCAATTCTGAAGGCCATCTTCAAGCGGTCCCTCAAGTGGAAATGAAGAAAAATTGCACAGTTTTTTACTCACATTTCGGACGTTGAATTTTTACATTCCTTGGTTTTTTTGTCGCAAAATTTCAATAATTTTGTCCAGTAAAACGGACAAGAATATAGTTAACATTGTTAGACGGAAAACACAGATTAAATAAACGAAAACATCCGTCCACAAATTAATATTCATGTAGCGTATAAATTACATACCTCATCCGACAAGGTGGAATCTCGCTAGTTTCTCAAGTATTAGAGTTGCCCAAGTTTTAATGAATAGGAAGGAAACGAAGCGCAAACCTAATTAATTAGCAATTAAGTATACCTGTTATAACATATTTAAATTTATGCATAATATGTAAGCTATACACCGTCAGTTTTAACTAAAGACAGTTATACTGTTTACTAAAAATACCGAAGGTGTATAAGCTTTATACACATAAATATTATAACTAATTTGGATTCCTATAAGTATTAAAACACTAACTAACACATACTTAACATTATCCCTACAAAACCTATTTCTTAGCTGTATTGAAGATTTTTATCAGGGACTGTAAAAAATCCGATAGAAATGCCGCAAAAAGAAATAGAACAATAAATTAATGGTAAAAAGAGCTTCCAGCTAAAGGAAACGTTGCTCATTCTTTATACTAACGGGCCTTGCTCATGACATCAACAAAGTCATTTCGCTTCCCGAATAAGTAAAAAAGATCGTATTTATGTCAACATTAAGGGATAAAAAGATGCAAGCAAGATTCTTAAGGGAAATTACGTACTATATGTACGAGTAAGTTAATTTCAAACTTATATCCTTTATTAATGTAAAGAGAAAAAAATGTAATTATTCATTTGTTTCTGATTAATTATTATATATAATTACTTTTTTTTTTATTAAATTCCTTACTTAAGTGGCGATTTTCCAATTAAACTAAACTAATCTAAATACGAGTGTTTGTAGTATAAAATCTTTATTTTTCAAATAATTTACAAAATTCACTGCATGTGAATCAATTCTATAGCAATCATTGTACAGCAGTAAACAAAGGCCTTTCGCAAACGGTGTCATATCGTAAGCGTATCGTTTCAACAATGGATTATACATAATCTGTTCTTTCGGCTACCGGAGCGGATAAAGGATTTTCTAATCTAAATATACAATAAGCCATATATAGGATATAGAATTGTTCATATTTGTGGAGAAATAGTATGAATTAAGTATAAAATATAAAGACTTTGAAATTGTATGCCGCGTCCGGTGGAAGTAGAACGGAAGTCGATGTCAGGCGTGTTTATATGACCTACTGGGAAAATATTAAACTTATAAACTTAATTTGTATATATAAATAATTTATTTTCCTTATGTAAGGTAAGGAGTAAAAGGTTAGCATGGTATAGGTATGTTATGAGGAGGGATGAATCGCATGTTACGAGGAGAAAGTTAGTTATGAGTGTGGAAGGGTACATCGGTAGAGGTAGACCTAGAAAGAGATGGATGGATTGTGTAAAAGGTAACATGATCAAAAAGGGAGTGATGACTGAGATGACGTATGATAGAGTTATGTGGAGGTAAAAAACCTGTTGCGCCGACCCTACGGGAGTAGGATAAGGAGATGATGATGATGATGATGATGATGATGATGACGATGATGATGATGATGATGATGATGATGATGATGATGATGATGATGATGATGATGATGATGATGATGATGATGATGATGATGATGATGGTGATGATGATGATGATGATGATGATGAAATAATTTATTTTCCTTGTGCCATGCTTTGATAAATTTAACATTTTGCTAAACAACTGGAAATCCCCATTATTGTGAGATAACCGCGAAAATTTATTTTTCTAATTCAATAGAGTCTTGTCAAGTTTCACATTTTGTAATACGTAGCGTTCCAAACATTTGTACCTATTTATAAATCTGTGTTAATTATTGTATCTTTGAATATCTAAATTGACAGGATTTAAGTCATTTTCGGTATTTAAACCGACTACAAAAAGGAGGACGTTTTCAATTAGTCTGTATGATTCTTTTGTTTTTATTTTTCTTACCCCATAACTCCACTGGTATTCTCATTTTCGTAATTATTTTTTTATTCGTAAGGTAGTGTGTCTCATTTTTACTTTGAATACAACAATTTTCATCTCTACATTTAGTGAGAATTGATAGAATTATTCAAAATCGTATGCTTTATCAAAATAAATAAACTAACAAACTCACAGTACGTGTCACTAACGAACATCCGTAGCAAAGTTGCAGTTAGATAAGAGAAAGTTCAAACAGAGTGGGTGTTTACATTTTGCTCTAGCTTTTTAGAAAACAAGAAAAGATATTTTTCCTCTGGTATGTGTGAAACAGCGAATCATTTTATGAATTAACCGTCGCTTTACATTGTTAAAACATTCTCTTGGTAAGTCATGTTTTTGTATGAATTATCGATAAAATTATAATACTATATAATTGAAGGTTATTTATTTTTCTAATTCAATAGAGTCTTGTCAAGTTTCACATTTTGTAATACGTAGCGTTCCAAACATTTGTACCTATTTATAAATCTGTGTTAATTATTGTATCTTTGAATATCTAAATTGACAGGATTTAAGTCATTTTCGGTATTTAAACCGACTACAAAAAGGAGGACGTTTTCAATTAGTCTGTATGATTCTTTTGTTTTTATTTTTCTAATTCAATAGAGTCTTGTCAAGTTTCACATTTTGTAATACGTAGCGTTCCAAACATTTGTACCTATTTATAAATCTGTGTTAATTATTGTATCTTTGAATATCTAAATTGACAGGATTTAAGTCATTTTCGGTATTTATTTTTTTATTCGTTTGCTTTTGTACACAGCGCGTGTTTAGAAATTGGTAATAGAGTTAAGAATTCAACTAAAAGTCATACGTACTAGGTTGATGAGTAAAGTGTGGGCATCAATTCAAAATAGTTATACTATAATGAAGTTAACACACATATACAAATGAACATCAGTGAAAACATTTCTCCAGCTGATTTCTTAATCACGTAACACTTTAGATTTACTACACTGCAAATAATTAATAGCAATTAATTTTAACATTTTGCTAAACAACTGGAAATCCCCATTATTGTGAGATAACCGCGAAAATTTATTTTTCTAATTCAATAGAGTCTTGTCAAGTTTCACATTTTGTAATACGTAGCGTTCCAAACATTTGTACCTATTTATAAATCTGTGTTAATTATTGTATCTTTGAATATCTAAATTGACAGGATTTAAGTAATTTTCGGTATTTAAACCGACTACAAAAAGGAGGACGTTTTCAATTAGTCTGTATGATTCTTTTGTTTTTATTTTTTCTACTATTATAATAACTATTACTTAAAAGTAGTGACAGACAAATTTTTGAATTCACAATCATCTTATTCTATTCTATATAACTAATAAATTTGTAGAAACGATCTCACGAATGGGTTTTAGTCACATTTAATTTTATCTAAATTCTCAATACGGTCTAGTGTTTCAATCGAATTTCATATAATAGTAGAACATCCACTGAAATACAAATCAACGCCGATGAAAGATGAACAAGGGGCTACGCTACGGAGTCCAGTTGCAATTTTAATTAGGCCTGTTTGAAACTGGTAGCCGACTTGCACAACTAGCTCGTAAAACAATCCGCTTTCAACGATACTTCAATACCAGTTTAACTACAGCCCTTCAAGTAAATCAAATCCAAAACAGATTTCACAATCTCTAGAACAGATTATATATTCTCTAGATAAAATAAAAAAAAGTTGGTAAAAACTCCAAGAAATTTATTCCAGTCACCCCAAGGAAGTCTAGCAAGTTACTGCTTTCTCCTTTATTACAAGCAAATTAAATATGAAAATCGGAGATTTAAAACATCCCGGAGTAGCGATTTTCCTTTGACATCTCAAGACGTAGGCAAGGACCGAAATGAAACTGGACTGCGTTTACCAAGAGCCTTATTATTCTCTACACTTCTAAAGGAACGATGAAAGAAAGTTTTTAGGTTAGTTTTCTTTACGTGTTGGATTTTACTCTACGCTGGAATTCTTTCTTAGTGACTTGGACAAACGTAGTGGTGTTATGAATAGAGCGGAGCACTTGACTTTACAGTTGGAACCGGAATTTTTGTAGTATTTCTTTTTCTTGAGTCGAGAATTTAACATCCCGGAGTAGCGATTTTCCTTTGACATCTCAAGACGTAGGCAAGGACCGAAATGAAACTGGACTGCGTTTACCAAGAGCCTTATTATTCTCTACACTTCTAAAGGAACGATGAAAGAAAGTTTTTAGGTTAGTTTTCTTTACGTGTTGGATTTTACTCTACGCTGGAATTCTTTCTTAGTGACTTGGACAAACGTAGTGGTGTTATGAATAGAGCGGAGCACTTGACTTTACAGTTGGAACCGGAATTTTTGTAGTATTCTTTTTTCTGTGCAACCATTAAACAATAACCTTTAGAAACTTTGTCTATAGCCTAGTCCGGCGGTAGAATGGCGGCTTCGCAGTTGCGGGTACATTTAGATATCCGGTGTCGTTTATTGTTTTCCATCGGTATTGTTTAAAAAGCTAAGTGCTACAAAAGTATAACTTTTTCCACTTGAATTGATGTACAAAGGATTTTTATTAATATCACCTTTTTGTATAATATGCACCTTTGCATCGTACTGTTAGAATTTGTCATTATACACGCATTCAGGCTAGTTTATTATTTTTTTAAATTTATTATCAATTGGAATAACCTTATATTACTACTAGCTTTCACCCGCGACTCCGAATAGAATTAAAAAACACAAAAGTGAGTAGCCTATGTGTTCTTCCAGACTATCCTCTAAATCTATACCAAATTTCATCAAAATACGTTCAGCCGTTTAGGCTACAAACTCTAACAAACATCCATCCATCCATCCATCTAAACTTTGGCATTTATAATATTAGTAAGTATAGTATGATTATATCTCGTTCGAAATAAGTACAAATATGTCTATCATGTTTCAGTAGACAGCATAGGTTTATTTTTATTAACAAAGTCACTACCGTAGCTCAGTCTAAAGTCTAGTTAATAATAGACCCCTTCGCTCATTATTGTTATTACACTTAACGTAAACTTTGAACCAACATTTTTAAGACAGATGTTAAATACTCGTAAGTTTAACAAATTTTTGAATTCACAATCATCTTATTCTATTCTATATAACTAATAAATTTGTAGAAACAATCTCACGAATGGGTTTTAGTCACATTTAATTTTATCCAAATTCTCAATACGGTCTAGTGTTTCAATCGAATTTCATTTAATAGTAGAACATCCACTGAAATACAAATCAACGCCGATGAAAGATGAACAAGGGGCTACGCTACGGAGTCCAGTTGCAATTTTAATTAGGCCTGTTTGAAACTGGTAGCCAACTTGCACAACTAGCTCGTAAAACAATCCGCTTTCAACGATACTTCAATACCAGTATAACTACAGCCCTTCAAGTAAATCAAATCCAAAACAGATTTCACAATCTCTAGAACAGATTATATATTCTCTAGATAAAATAAAAAAAAGTTGGTAAAAACTCCAAGAAATTTATTCCAGTCACCCCAAGGAAGTCTAGCAAGTTACTGCTTTCTCCTTTATTACAAGCAAATTAAATGTGAAAATCGGAGATTTAAAACATCCCGGAGTAGCGATTTTCCTTTGACATCTCAAGACGTAGGCAAGGACCGAAATGAAACTGGACTGCGTTTACCAAGAGCCTTATTATTCTCTACACTTCTAAAGGAACGATGAAAGAAAGTTTTTAGGTTAGTTTTCTTTACGTGTTGGATTTTACTCTACGCTGGAATTCTTTCTTAGTGACTTGGACAAACGTAGTGGTGTTATGAATAGAGCGGAGCACTTGACTTTACAGTTGGAACCGGAATTTTTGTAGTATTTCTTTTTCTTGAGTCGAGAAATTTTAACGATTATTTCGACAGTATTTAGTTTAAGGTAAGAAAAATATTGTAGTTCCGGCTACGGTTACTAATTTTTTTATTTCAACACAGCTGTTATAACGATGGATGCATAGGTAAACTAAAGTTACATGTTGTATTTTATAGTTTTGGTAAACTCACTGCTTGCAGGGATGAAAGTTTATACATACAAGTTTTGTTGTTTTAAAAATTAAAGTTTGCGCGGAAAGGAGTTTTCCAATTAACAATTTTAGCTGTTCACGAAAACGCACGCTAGTTATTACACAGGGTAAACTCGGCTTTTATTGGAGGGTCCTTTTATGTCGTGCTTTCAATGGAGATTCAAATTGCGATATGAAGTCTGCACAGGTTCCAACCTGCAGCTGCATCAGGCAATTCCATCGTGTACCGCCGTTCGCATTGAATATTGGAGTTGAAAAGCTTGAATCAAATGCCGTTGCCTTTCACGCTACCACAGCAAGGAAATGCTGCATTAATATTTCTTTGGTAAAATCGCTATCGTATCGTTTGAATGATTTTATAGAAATTATTACCTATTAGGAGTCAAATTAAGTTTTGAATAGAAGTAACCTGTAATCATTTAATAATTTATAGAATAATTACATTTTCACTACAGTAATAATACAAATTTTTCGCTTAGTATAGCTAAACTGTGTCTCCACTACTGTAAGACCTTTTTACAACAATATTTTCATCTCTCACATTATCTGAAATTAAAAAGAGAGAACAATAATGTTCTAATAAAAATTTCACAGCTGAGATTCACGGTGAAATATAAAAACATTGAACATTCATTTATAGTTCAAAGTAAAGCTCTGTCGCTCGAACAGGCCTTTTGTTAGCATGCGCTGAGTTGAAACGTTATTACAATGCAATTGTTGGTTTGATCTTCCTGTTGTCAAGTATACAAGTTGAAGTTAATACAAGTGGAAAGCTTTCTACCGACTTTAAATTTCAACGGGGCTATATTAATTTTTTATTCATAAAATAAAAATTTGAATAGGATTTTTAAAGCTTACTTTTTTCTTAATACTCAAAGTTTTATAGAATTAAAAACGTTTAACCTACTAGAAACACTAATTTCAGTTATCAGGTAGATCCAATAGGCCAGACAAGTTTATAAAACAAAATTCCCTTCGTCCTCTATTTGCTCTTAAACTAATCAAATTTAATCATCCACTTTTGCATGTTTCACGGATCGTACGAACTGACGATCTCCGTTAATGATTACTGCAATTTGATAAGTTTTCGGGTGTCGTTACCAGCGAATGACATTCTCGCTTGTGCTTGCCTATCGATCCCTTTACTGACTCACCTTACTGGCTTATTACTATGAAATTATATCACGTTATACAACTAGATTAGTGTTACAATGTTCTATCAATGTGCTCCTTTATCAGTTTACAGTCCGGTGAATTTTATACGTAGGATTTCCTCAACTTTGTCTAGACCGTTGATAAACATTGTAGGACGCCTTTGTTGTCTATACAATAATATGTCTGGTTTATTGTATAGTGTGACAAGTGTATTTATTTGTGCAGATTTTCTGAAGTACAAAAGGGTTTTTATTTTATTACAACTTTATAACTTAAAAATTAATTGCGTCTTGCTTAAACTTCTTTTAGTACTGAATAAGATATCTATAATTTTAGTCAAATCATCCAAGCACTATCTGATATTAAACTAAGTTTCCTTTGAACACATGGTACACATATTGATCCGCACTTCGCATGGAAATAGATAAAAAGGGTGCGTGTTCTTACGCAAACACGTGTGAAAAACCATACTTTGACGTGAACATAATAGATTTTTTTACACATTCTGGTAGGTAATATCGAGATAAATGATCTAGAAATAAATTCTAATACGTTCAATGAGAAAAGCATTCTAACATTCTAGTTTTCTCTTGAGCTCGCTATGCAAGATATATAGATATACAGCATACCCTGTAACGGATGAGCAATTTGAAATACATGTTGCCGTAATATCAGCGTGAGTAACAAAAAATAATTGCCATAATATTTACAAAACAATTATTTTTACATTCTTTATATTTCTTTTTTTACATTATTGTTAAAGGGGAAAACATATTTGAGAGAAAAGGGACGCAAGAAAATCGAAATTAAATTAATGGCCGCCGCTATGTTCACCCTGTGGAAAGTCACGCAACGCTTTGTTTTGTTTGATTCCACAATGAAAAAGCAATCTCATTTATTCTCATAGCCCCTCTGATTATATCCTTTATAACTTATTAGTGTAGAATATTAATGAAAATAAAATCTTCCTAATATAAATGCGAAAGTTTAGATGGATAGATGTTACTGCGTATTTCCAGAACGGCTAAACGGATTTCACTGAAATTTGGCATGATGTAAAACATAGCCTGGATCAACACATAAACTTATTAAAACTATTTTAGTTCCGCATAGTGTCGCTGGCCACAGTTAGTTTGATAAACCGTAAATTAATTGTGTGTTGTGTAGTGCCTTCTTTTAATAATAATTGACTGTACAAAATGGTTGGATCCTATACGTGTTTGTACATTACGTGCACTTCGTTTCGTTAATCAATAAACGATAAACGCAAACATTTACGGCGTTCTATTCATGTGAAATTAATAGCCGGTTGAGGATCTCTTTCCTATTATGTGATTAGTCGCATGATAACGTCAGCAATGTGTGTACCATTTCCAATAGCGCGATTCCTCACAGAAATACCAGTCTCGGTAGATGTATGCTAGTAGATAGCTAAACCCGTACATCAGCTTGACTATTGAACTCACAGCATGCCAGTGTTGAGATATTGGTATTTATGCTCTGGTCCACACCACTTCAATATTTAATAACTAGAATTTCATTCCTCCATCGGATGTGAAGTCGAGCTGAAGAATGCTTTGAACTTGCAGTTTATTTATCGTATCAAATGCCTTTGAATTTATCTCTCTATTTAATTTAATCTTATAATTAAAATGAAACAAAACCTAAATCAACATTTGAGAATATTTACATGCCTATACAAACCTCATCAAGGTAAAGGACTAGAGAAAACACATCGTGAACACCGATTCCATATTAGAATTTTGATCACAAGAAATAAAAAAAAATTAAATATCCAGGAGTTTTCCATTTAACTTATAACAAAAGCCGTTTTATTCATAGAGTTATATGAAATACGGATTTATCTTCAGACACTCTAGTAATTTAGCTAATGAAGGGTTTTCTCTTCGGCATTACGCCGCCTCGTGTGCTTAACCACCCTTAATTTAATGATTCACTGCCTCATTATGAGGCTATGTGTTTGAGTAAATCCTTTGCTTGATAATTTATAATTAACTCATTCTGATTAATATTATCGCAGATCTTATTGTCATTTGGCTCTTATTTTTTCTTTAACTTCTACTAATGGTCGATGTTGGTAGAAATTTATACCCATAGTCACAGATTTTTAATGAGGGAAAATATCCTATTTCTCTGTCCCCTCCTCTGTTCAATAAGGTAAGCAACGCATCTGCAAATGCGGATGTATACAGACAGCGGTAGCTTCCATATTTTAGCCAATACTGGTGTCGTTTATTTATCACCTTATATTATATAAAAAATACAGCTTAAGTACTCCTTTTCTACATCGACGTCAACCGTTTCAAATTTCACGTTCATCCGTGAGCGAAAAATCCTTAAAAATGAGTACAAAGCCTTCACTTCACATTATTAATATTGTATTAATAAAACGGCAACGGTTGTATTAATTTAGAATATGTTAATGTAAATTTATTAATATTGTAAATGCTAAATAATTATAAAATGATCGTATATTAATTTGTTTTAGTCCAAACAGAAATATAGCCACATCTAGTAACCGCATGTTGATGACAAACCATCAAGATATTGAGCTACGAGCGTTCTGAAATGCTGGATTTAATTAGTGAAATCCTTTAGGAGACTCAAATGCAATTATCCGTTTTCGAATTACCAGCATATGAAACCACAGATGAATGGCGTCTTTTAAAAAGACGTGTAATTAATTAGTGATTCTAGCAAAATATAGAAACCTAGAAATAGTTCTATTTTTAAAAACGTTACTTCTCAAAGCTGTAGAAATTAAAGTTACTTTCTTCAGTTCAATTTCAGTCACTATTCTTACAAATTACAGTCACTTTTCTTTCACAAAGTATTAAACCAAAGTTACTTACTGAAATTGCTTATATTCAAATTTTATTTCTAACACTTCATTTCTATAGATATTTGATATCTTTTATCCATATTATATGAATTGATGGCTAACTTTGTGAAACTTAATTTGTTTATCTGACAAGTTGGACAGTGAAATAGGTATTTATGTGCTAAATTAGTGACAAGTTAAAGTTATCTAAGTGACAACTACCTTAATTGATTGAATAATAAATACGGAATAAACTTAGATGATCGATCAGAATCTTCGTACGGAGGGACTTTATAATCTATCGTAATATGTATATGCGTCAAGTCTTTTTCTCTTTATTATGTTAAAAACCTTTACGATATTTAAATAAAATTTGTAATTGCATCATAAAAATGATTTCGCAGAATTTTGCTTTTCATATTTCTAAATAAATCAAGTTTATTCTGAGTTTAGTTTTCGACAAATAGCTGCAAATATTGAGATCAAATATTGAATATTTTCAATTTTTAAACGCCCATCAGTCTTTGAATCACATAGTTAACGCAGTTTTTATTTGTGTATAATTGGTTTTTAGACAAATAGTTATAGATGGGAATCCCAGTCGAATAGAATTCGAGAGTATTTTGCTTTTTAAATTGAAATCGAATCGGGATTTAACAAAAGATGAAGCCCTCGACTACGTCTGCGAGGAGGATGCTATAAAAATCTAAATAAGGTTGTAATTGTTTCTATTGAAAAATTTTTTGATAATGTTTACAGAAAAATTCTGAAGGAAATGTTTTGGATGCGAGTGGTACAGGACCGATTGTCGTGGAAATCTTTGGGAGAGTCCTATGCCCAGCAGTGGGGGACTGTGGCCAAAGGGAATGAGAAAAACCATTCAAATAGGAATAATTTTAAAGAGTTGTGTATTTTCAACAAGACCTATCTATCGCGACTTCTTACATATTCTTTTCTATGTGTTCAATTTCAAGTGTGACACTTTGCCATAAAATATTTTGAGTTACGTTCGTTACACCCAGTTACAGATAAGATTTGTCGTTTCAATGCTATAAAATTTTATGAGGGTTAACTGTCGATTAACCATCGATATTCTAAAAATGTCTCTTACGGTTTACTAAAAAAAGTTGCCATAAAATCGATTTATGTTTAGCCATTGTCTTGAAGAGATATGCCTTAACTGACGCACTTGATGCATTTACACACCTGAAAGAATTAATTGCCGCTTAGTTGCTCGTTGTCTTTAAAAGCGGACAATGTACTCGTAACTGCAGTGTAATAATAGGCGAACTATAGGCAAGAGTTGGCTGTAACATTAAGTAAAACATGTGTTTAATACAAACGTTCAATTGATAGGAAACCTTATCAATTTGCAATCTAGAAACGACGCCGACAATACGACCGACAGCGTCTGAGAAGATAATCTTTTACTGGTCTCGCTATTTGTATTCCATCTGCTGTAATCAAATGAAACCATATCACACGTTTCTCAACGTCATTCGATAAAGTTTCATAAAACTATCTCGCGTTTTATACGGCTTAAAAGCCTACTTTAGGTTACCGGATAGCTTATAGCAATCGGCAGCTTTAAGCGAAATATGCCTATAAAATCAAGGTATCACTAATAATTTAGTTCTTTAAATATAATTTATTTGGAATCTTAACTGTTAACTATTTAATACTTTAGTTAATTAAAACATCTAAAGAATAACATTACGATCTTAATGACCTATGCATTAATCTTATTATCTCTTAAATGTTGCTCTTCATGAGCTTTAGATGGCCAACGATTAAGGCACAATTTACTTTAAAAATTCTCAAACATTGATATACATAGGTTGCTATAATATACTTTGTTCAACATTGTACTCAATAAATTAGAAGCCATATTATATTTCTTTCACATTCTTATCATTTTTAGTATTAACTCTACAATTTTTTTTTAATTAAAAACTGACTAAGCGCCTACGAATTTTTATGTTGTATGTTTGCCAACTTTTACTAAAAGAAAAGTCCAATTGACATTTACAATTAAAGGAAATTTTGACTTGTAAACTATGTTAAAAATATCAATTGAAATTTTATCCCACAAAGAATGCTAACATTTTACGAGTATTATCCTTTTGGTTTGTGAAAATTAATTAAAACTTCTCCAAGAGTAAAGCCTTAAAACCGCTACAATTCTTTCGGTGTTTTCATCTGAATTCCACACATATTGCCCATGCACGGACGATGTTATAATATTTTTTTTACAGTTCAGTAACCTCAAGCGTATAAAACAATTTGAACGACGCGGGACAAAGCTAATTTACTTCGCTGCTACCAAAAAGACTCTTTGAAGGAAAATGTATTATGTGTACTATATTGTTTTGCAAACTGACCAAGATTCTGTTAAGGAGTATGGTAGATAGGCACACAATAATAAAGTCTTAACCTCACAATCAAAATACAAAAATGGTTTCCGGTGTATAAACACCGGAAAACATTTTACAAACATTTCATTGACATCACTATTTTTGAATTACAGGGCGGAGTAATGCACCGCGACAGGACGGATTTTAAATATAGCACATGATATTAACGTAATTTATTAAAGTATAATATACAAATAATAACCTTCTTTACCCGAATATTTTTAATAACAATTTATGGTATACTAGCTTTCGCCCGCGAATCCGTCTGCGTGGAATTTAAAAAACAAATAGCCTATGAGTTCTTCTAGACTATCCTCTACGTCTATGACAAGTTTAAGCGAGATCCGTTTAGCCGTTTAGGCTTCAAACTCTAACAAACATCCATAGATCCATCCATTCATCCATCTTAACTTTCCCATTTATAACATTAGTAAAATGTTACCAACTACTTTTTAAGTGTAGTGGAAAAACCGAGACAACTTAACCAATAAAATTGCTTTAAAAATTTAAATCTGAACTACCAGTTCCTAAGTTTTAAAAGCGTAAACTGAGTGTAAAAAGTTTGTTTTGCTATCGTCCTATTTCTTGTTTAACTAAAAAAAAATTGGAGTCGACATTGTCGTTTGTTTTAATTCCTTGCGTGCAATTCAAAAACTTTTATCTGATCCGAGTAATAATATACCCTTTGTCCCCGCTTATTTCCATAACTCTGCATAAAACGTCTATGAATTTCCTTTTTAATCCTCCCCTTTAGCGAAATATGCAATGTTTTAGGTGTCGTTGTGAGCACGCTTACAAAGCAATTATAAAATCAAAAACGCAAATCAAAACTTCAATTTTTTTTATTTTCTGAAAAGTAATGACTTTTATTTAGGGTTACACCTAACTTATGTTAGCTAAGCCTTGAGCTTAGGTAAAGAAAAACTGTTCGATTTTTTTTCAACAGCTCCTCTCAATCCTCGTTCTCTAAGATCCGGCTTAAAGAACCATATTTTTTATACTATCTATGAAAAAATGCTATCTCGATATGAATAACTCTGAATTAACAGTCCACGATTTAAATTTGTTCCTGTTTAGTACATATTTGTGTAATTTTTTAAAAAAATATTTGCACAGACACAAGTCCTCGCTTTCTTTGTTAGAATATATTTCATTATAGTCGCCCACTCATACCTAAAAATTTTGTTCATAACTTTATTTTCTCAACACAAACACTCATGGTGGTAAAACGCGGTGAATTTATGACAACAATTTAAAGTGGAGTGCCACCGTCCACGGCAGCAAATCTTATTTATCTTTCAAACTTTACACTTTCAACTCCTTGCCTTCCACGTCATAAACTGACAACGTTAAAGTAGACTTGCACAAAGTTTTACAGAAACTCTATTAAAGAAAAAGTCCTGAATATAATTTTATATTAAAACAAAGTACTATTAAAGTTATATCTTTAACTTACTTCATTTCTATAAATTACAGCGTATACAATTTTAATTTTCCTTTACATATTTTCATTATATAATTTATTTATTGTATCAATTGCTCGACATAAAAATAGAAACAGAATATCCAGAATGAAGCTATAATTTTTATTATCTGTCTAAGGTGCTCATAACTTTCACACATAAAAATATTTTTTACTAATAATACAACGGAAGTCTATATCGAAATAATTCCCATTTCTATATAAATTAAAAGCACAATTTTAAAGCAACGTTATACTCAGAGCAAATAGAGGCAACGTTTTCTATTTCCAACTAATGTTTACTTTCCACTTAACAGAGAGCTCGTGGTTTCACTTCAAAGTGACAGAGTTCTAAATGCATGAAATACAAACCTAAGGCACATTACATATCAAATAAACTACAGTATTAATATACATCCTTTATGATTCCAATTAAAATAAATTATCTGTGTTTTTTTCCTTTGAACACTTTCTACAAGTATCTACAAAAGTTGATGAGCAAGAGAGACTTACATGGTGCTAAAATTAGTCTTGCCTTTTTGTTTTTCGTTTTATATTTTTAGTTTTAGTAATATTATAAATGCGAAAGTTTAGATGGATGGATGTTTGTTAGAGTTTGTAGCCTAAAAGGCTGAACGGATCTCGATGAAATTGGACATAGATGTAGATGATAGTCTGAAAGAACACATAGGCTACTTACTTTTGTTTTGTATTTTTTTTATTTCCACGATATTTACCATATACATTGTAAAGAAGATCAGTAACAAATTGTCTAAAATGTCTTTACTAAAAACAGCTTAATATAATAACGTAGCTTAGTTGCTACGAACGACAAAGCTTTTACGGTGATATTGTGTTTTATGAAAGAATCCGTAGCTTGATGAAGTTTCCTTGAATACAATTTTCAACGGATATTTCTTAAGCAACCTATTATTGCTACTTAATACTGCTTGTCTCCAATTACTAAATTAAACACATGCATAATTTTGTGATGTTTTTAATTTTGAAGTATATGTTTCTGTATAGTTTAACTAAATGTTCTGAATCTTCTGGAGAATTCTTTATACTAATGGAACTGCAGATGATAATTTTCACTATGCAATAAATGTTGCGTAATCATAACTGCCTGTAAAATTCAATTTTTTTTATAACATAAGGTGGCAAACGAGCAACCGGCCACCTGAATCCGCTAAAATGGCGAAGCGACCGCTGCCCAAAGACATCAGCAATTGCAGATGCGATGCCTACCCTTATCCGACGGAGGAGGAGACACACTCTCCCGTCATATCCACTTCCCCTTCCCATCCTCTCCTTATAAGAAAAGGGTGGTAAAGAGAAAGAGACTTAAATTAGGCCATTAGACATTTACGTTAAACTAAGAATAATACTAATTTAAAGTAGTTTGAAAGTGTCTTGTAAATGCTTAATTAATTAGCGGATTGATAATACGTGTATATTAATTAAACCCTTATGTAATTTTAGATTTCGTAATAAGCCGCGATTACCTTAGCTGAGCTAAACCCAGCATACCATTTCATTAATCGTCGCGAGTAACCCATGTCATCATGAGAGCAACTGACAGCTGGCTTGTTTAAACATTACGCGAGACTTGCTCGAGACAGATCGTTTGTTTGTCTAATTTCAACCGGTGTCAAACAATACGGGCCCTATATCTTTTTTTAATGTATTCCTGTACGTGACAAAAACGATCGAATATTACGCGTACATTTTTGTTTTCTCGCGTTTTATATTTTCACAGTGGTTTTCTAACAACTTTAGTCGTTGTTTATTAACAGCTTAGCTCAGCTTCGCACGCGTTTTTATTTTGCTCGCCGAAAATACAATTTAATTCTTAAAAGGCTTTTGGATTGGTATACGTTTTCATTATCACTGTTTCTTTAATAATATTTTGTTCCTTGAATTTCAAAGTATAATACTATTTTGTGACATTATCAACATCAGTATTAGAGCGGCCGAACACCCTTGACTAAACTATCGCACAACTGTTGTGCGATTATCGATTGTTTGCAGGCAATTCAACTGTTTAGTTGCACAACTAAAAATCGACTAGCACCTCCATATAAGCTCATAGAAATCAAAGCGCGACTAAACAGTTGTGCGATAGTTTAGTTTCAGATGTGCGTACGCTCTTACGTACACAGGTCACAGACGGCTTAGAGGATTTCATGACAACTATCTAGGACACTGGCTAACGAACTAACGCTGTTACGTGCGTGAATAAAAATAGGAAACGCAATATGGATTAACAATAATTTGCAACATCAAACGTAACCCACGCACTACATCACATATCTTTAACGCCATAAAATACTTTAAAACAATAGCTGAATTACTTTCGACAATTACATATTTTCTATTTATATTTGGTATGTAAGTCTACTTAGGTAGAGAAAGACCGAAGAAAGTATATGGATTGTGTGAAAGAGAATATTAAGAAGGGAGTGGATTCAGATACAACGGCTGATAGAAATGTTTGGAAGAGCAGCTGATACTGTGCCTACCCTCCGTAGGGACCTGGGCGAATCGATGGTGACGATATAAGTCTACTTACGATATAAATGTTTTTAATATCTATTCCGTCATGTTAATATTGAAATAAACTAAAAAGGACACATGACAGTCGTATTATAATTTATTCAATATTCTGGAAATACGCAAATAGATAACATATTGTCAAGGTTATTATTGACATTATATCATAATAACTTCAGCACAAATATTACTATTATATTGCGAGTATTATTGCCTGAAATAAGAAATGTTAAACTTTATTCCAGTCAATTTCGTCGCTTAGGTCGCATATTTCCATACGAGCTCGAACTTTCGGAATGCAGAATAAATCCTCTCTATTCGCATCCGCATTGCGTAACTAGTCTAGAATATTTTCAATAAACTGTTCAAAAGTAAAAAAGTTATTTATCTCGATAAATCTTACAAGTATTATAAATACGATAGTTTAGATGGATGGATGGATGTTTGTTAGAGTTAGTAGCACAAACTACTGAACGGATTTCGATGAAATTTGGCATAGATGTAGAGGATAGTCGGGAAGAACACATGGCTTACTTTTGTCTTTTTAATTCCCTGTGGACGGAGTCGCAGGCGAAAGCTAGTTGTAAATGTTATAATAATGACTTTATTCTCATTAAAGTACACATTACTACCAACACTTTTAAACTTTAATATTATAATTAATAGGTACCTATCCAAATGACTATTTTTAACCCAATAAAGGTTTTGGATCAGTGACGCTGGAGAATTCAGATGTTATGAATACCGTGTTCTTAACTGTGAACTGCTTACATTTCTACATCCTTAAAGTGCATGTATTATCAATAAATAAAGCTTTCCTCAATATATGAATAAATAAAATTCACCGTACATCTGGAGCACATTAAAATATGTCAGAGCACTTCTTAGACACCGACTACAGTTTATTTGTTAACAATTTTCATACATAATATTGAAGTTGTTATTATATTCTATCTCTAAAAGCATTTTCTCTAAAGCTGAAATTGTTAGGGAAGAAAATTTATATTTTTATACTGGTCGTACATTGGTTTTGGCGTTAGCCCAAATAATTTTATTGCAATTAGGTCACCTTTTTCAAACAGCTACTTCCTATAATATTGACCATTTATGTACGTAAGTAGATCTTAAAGGTAAAAAAGCACATACTACCCTACTCAGAATCGTTAATTTGTCTCTGGCGGAATCCCTTAGTGTAGGCATAAATCTATTCCTATTGCCATATCTATATCATAATCCTTTATACATGAACATTCACGTATAAAGGATTAGTTCTCATCAAGTAAGTGGCTCCTAAATTTGAGAACTAGAAATTCAATACATTTGGTGCGCGACGAACCAAGTGCCATATTGATTGAATCAAACTAATCTTGAGCTATCCAACTATCCTAGCAAGATTTAGTGAAACAGTAAAGCTAAGCTAAGCTTTCAAGCTTAGTGGTCTTATAATTTCCTGGATACTAATATTTAACCAATTGGACATCGATTAGGTGAATTCTAAATGAAAAACTTACTCAAAGTTATGGAAATATAAACAATTTTTAAATATAAACTAGTAAGTAACATTGAAGTTTAAAGTAACACAACTTTTGCCCACAATTGATATATTTTCATGATAAACCGAGCCAACCTTCAAGTATTCATAATAAACTTTCAAAGCTTCGTGTATCAACTTCTTTGTGGATTAACCTAAAGCTTTATAAAGATAAACTTTGTCAGATATTAAAACTTAAATCTAAGACATTATTGTAACTTAAAACTTTACTTTAGACTTACGTCAAAGTATCGTTTTAAGTTAAAGAACAATTGACTGTAGGTAAACCATTTCTAATAACACAAACAATTTTATCTTGACGGCTCATGTTAGATATGACCGTTTTATTTCCGAATAGCGACTACAATAAAGTTGTCAGTTAAAAAAACTTGCTGTAGAAGCAAACTGGTTTCAAAGGCGCGCCTTTAGCGTCTCTGCGCACGGGCATATCTCTCGAACGTGAGGTGCTAAACGAACTTTATTTAGTTCACAGATAATAAACCAGTGTAACAATCTATTTTGTGCTTCTCCGATGAAGTAACCAAACCTCAATCTGATAGTAAGTCCCAATATAATAACTCTCCTTTCATATCTACCGGTAGTCGAGCAAAGTAATTTATTAATGTATTAATGCCTACTAGCCTCTCTGGATCAATGTGATTATTCTATGACTCGTACCATCTTTTGATATTAACTGTATAAGTTTGTTTTTCCGGCAGAAATGATCAAGAACGTTGTTATCTTAATTGTTATTTTAGAGTTAGTTTGGATCATTCCGTAATCTTCCATTTTCGTTTGTATATTAAGATTTACTCCACCAGGACCGGGTAGACATTTATTGCTGGCGAATGTAGACATAAGCTTTGATTTGCGCAACGGATCCTATCGACATTTCTACAACAATTTATAGGGCGTTACGACATCGTATTACACGGTTGCAAATTCAGCTTCGATGTTTCTGCTTTGCGAATTTCATCTCGAATAACATTGCCTTGTTTTCCGCCGGTTGATTAAGTGTTTATTTTCTACGCATGTTTTCCTTTCTTTCTTTATTGAATATTCAATAGGAGAGCTTTTGTTTCTTTTGTCTTGAAAGTTACTTTTCGCTATCAAACATTCTGGTTACGGTAGTGGTATGTTTTTTTAAGTTCTTATATTTTACGCTTTTAAGTTTACCTTCAACAAATGGCGAATGAGATTGAAGTATGGAAATGCTTGCGATTATCTCCGATAATAATAGCGATGCGAAAACCCTGTGAAAGATACATATAATATGTGCAATAGTATCTCATAGTAAAAAGGGTTTCTCCATCGTTTCAGATACACTAAGAAACTCGGGATTAAAAATAAAACTGGAGATAATTTATTGAAGACAGTAATGGGGTATTCACGTGGTCTTACCTTCAGGAGGAGAGACAGTGAACAGTTACATTGAAAGGTAATAAAGTCTTCGGTACAATGTAAACCTACGTTAGATCTGCTATAGAATCGTGCCATTGTGCTGTCAACTTTTGACAGTTACGCGTACGGAAATAACGTATAGACCGACTAGGATATCTGACCCGGTAGGCTTGGGTGGAACTAAATGATGACAGCTCAGTAAGTGACGAAAGTGTCACAAGATCCTTTTTTATTATAGCTCTCATGTCATGTTTTTTCTTTTATGCTTTTTATATAGTGGTACATGCATGGATGTACTACTAGAACAGGATAGAGCTCTTGCCGAAAAAATCGAAGTATGTCCATGACATAAAATAAACAGGGATTTTGGTTTTTAACATACTTATTTACTTACGTAATAAGGAAATCACTGCGTGTACTCAGAAATATAACAAGAAACTTGCTGTCTGATGATTTTATACCGCAACGTTTCGTTCGAACCATGACGCATACCACATAATTTGAAATGTGCGTTGATTGTAAACAACAAACAATCATTAAGATTACTATTATTCTCTAGATAAGCACTAAGTTAGACAATTTCTATTATGTTAAGGCTATTCCTTCCCTTACGGTCTAAAGAGAGAGCATTGATAAAAGTTTGCTACAATAGTTCTTTAACTATAGAGTCTTCTCCCCGACAAACGAAGTCTGGGGAATTTCCTAGTTACATTGTAAGGTACAAGTACTTCCTTTACAATTTGCGTTCTCGTTTTCAAAAGGAAACTAGGAATTTAAAACACTTGTATTGGAACACTATATCTGTCGTTTTTTTAATTGATAGTGATGGCAATTTTGTAAAATCGGGGACTATCATCTTGATGTTCCAAAAACAAGAAGCGATATAACGTAGGTGATTCTATTCTATTCCAATATTACATAGTAATTCTTATAATTGACGCAATTTGCGGGAATTTTGGTTCAGAACTATTCTAGTCGTTTAGGTCGTCTATGTGATTATTTATTAGTTGCGAGCATAATTTTGATCTAGTTAACTCATAAGCAATTTTATAGTTGTGTTAGTAAACCAGTGTCAATAGATCAAGGTAGGATCCGATTATTGTGTTTATTGATAAAAAACGTAATAACGTAATGTTTCAACAAGGTTATGTTCATGTGCATGTTGTAGGCTTACCGGCGTCCTTGGATAATCCGTGTGTTCTTCTGCAAGATGTTAAGATGTCTTAAGATCTATTTCCGATACAAAAAGATTATTGCGTCGTTAATCCATCCTCTTCTATTCCAATATTACATAGTAATTCTTATAATTGACGCAATTTGCGGGAATTTTGGTTCAGAACTATTCTAGTCGTTTAGGTCGTCTATGTGATTATTTATTAGTTGCGAGCATAATTTTGATCTAGTTAACTCATAAGCAATTTTATAGTTGTGTTAGTAAACCAGTGTCAATAGATCAAGGTAAGATCCGATTATTGTGTTTATTGAAATAAAAAACGTAATAACGTAACGTTTCAACAAGGGCATGTTCATATGCATTTTTTAGGCTTACTGGCGTCCTTGCATAATCAGTGTGTTCTTCTGCAAGATGTTAAGATGTCTTAAGATCTATTTCCGACACAAAAAGATTATTGCGTCGTTAATCTATCCGTTTCTATTCAATTATCACATTTACACCTGCTGCCATAATTGTATTATTTAATAAAAGCCTTAGGTATTGGGTAATGACTTCGATCAAACGGTAGTTAGTTAATGAAGTAATGATTATTATTGATGATATCTGAACCTAATTTTTACCATAAAATCAATAATATTATCTTATAGTAACCAAGTTATCTTAAACAACCTCATTATTATTTGATAGTGGTAGAGCCCGCTTTAATATCTTCGCACAAATGAGTAGGCTCCCCGGGTGTTATACTACGACCACACAGAAGACAGGCCGCGTTTCGTCTGATGAGTGTGGTGCCGGAGGCCCAATTTTATTCCCTTTCCCGTTCCACCCTTTTCTTATAAGGAAAGGATTGGATGGGAAAGTGGATTTGACGGTGGAGGAGACGTATAGGAAGGGGAAACATCCTCTTTATGTGAGCCTCCTCCTCCGTCGATTTAGGGTAGGCAACGCATCTGCAATTGCGGATGTCTAGGGGCAGCGGTCGCTTCGCCATTCTGGCGGATTCAGGTGGCCGCTTGCTCGTTTGCCACCTTATTGTATAAAAAAAATTGTAATTAATAATTGACGTACTGACTCATTTGTAATTATTGACTAAATAAACTTTAGTATCTTATGTTTACTTATGAACTTAGAAGTTACATTTGCATAGAAGTAACCCATGACTAACGTAATATTTCCGTTTACAGGTTAATAACGACAAGAGCGTGTCATAGCATGTCATAAGTCACCAATCGGTGACTAGTACTGTCAGCGAACACTTCACTCCGTCAGAGGTACAAAAAGGCGTAGACATGGGCAAGAAGAACTCTAAACTAAAACAAGACACCATTGACAGGCTGACAAGTGCCACATACTGTAAGTACTTTAAATATTCTTTAACTTGCTTAAGCGGAAAAAATTTTGGAAACTGCAAAGTTTGAAAAAATCGTTTATCAAGAGTTTTAAACGTTGTTTACTTTGTTAAGGATTCAGCTAACTTATCTATTCATGTAAAGTTAAAATAAAAACTAATGAAATCTGATGGCAAGAAATAGAGTTACACAGAAATACAAAAAAAAAAACAAATTGAAAACCACCACCTTTTAGAAATCAGTTAAAAAGTTGTGCAATTGTGATGATATGTTGGTTATATGTATATAGTATATAGTCTTGGCAGTGGAAACTAACGACTTAAGCTTCTAGTACGTTCTAAAATAGACTAACGTTTAAGACAACCAGCACTACAGTACATCGAATGCGGATTCTCCCTCCTTGTTATTACCCACATGTTAGATAAGGAGGAAATGATTGCGGCTTAATGCTACTTTGTATGATTATATGTTGAGGACCACAATACCAAAATTTAACCTAATTAGCACATCTTTGGAGTTTCTAATCTTTTGTATTGTGTTTATTACCACGTGGGTTACACTGCCAAAATAATTGTTATTTCTTATATTCTTGTAAAAGAAGTAAATCAAACACTTTATCTGTGAATTTTACATTAATGTGAACGTACATTGTTGTATTGTCACTAAGATCATTAAAAAAGTTAAAAATACTGCCCCCAATAGATTTAAAATTTACTCGTATACTGTTATTGTCTAATGTGAGTAAATCAAGGAAATATAATTTTCCTAAAATATTTGGATACATAAAGAGCAAACAAATGTAAGTAAACATTTGTAATGCATTAGCTTCGATCAAAAACAAACCGTGCGGGTGGTTAATGTTTCTTTGACGACCTCCAAATTGCTTACCGTACAAGTCGGGATGTTAAACCTAGTGAAACACCATTAACGACAATATAACCATAATGCTATTGTTATTTACCATCGCGTTACAAACTATTCTATAGACGTGCGTGTCTACGAGCTATATGGCCGTTAAACGTTTCTCTAGCACCCGCTACACCCATTTCCTTTACGTAAACTCAACTATTGCCATAGAAATTGGTCAAGGTGAAAACTGTAATGTGGTCCAATTTATCACTGTTGCCCCTTCATGGGCATTCTTTTTAAATGCTATTTTTCTCTTTAATCGCTCTTTGTTTTTATTGTTGAGATCTTGTAGCAATTTTATTTAATTTTAAACTGCAATATCCGTAGTTCTTAGATGCTTTAGCTTTTGTTTTATAAAAATCAATACTAATTATTGGATAAATCTATACTAATATTATAAAGAGGACAAAATTGGATTTTTGGATTTTTGTATGTATTAAAATTACTCAAAAATCCTTTCACTATTAAAAAGCTAGGTTATCAGAGAGTAACATAGGCTATATTTTCACTCTTATTCAATTCCACACGGACGAAGTCGGGAGCAACAGCTAGTAAAGTATATTCATAAAATTGAAAACATAGATGGTGTCTGTTATTTAAAATTACGTGAAATATCCTTATAACCTTGTTGAATATTTATTATTGATTTAACGGTAATTTACGGACTAAAGGAAGGAAAATCCATAACCGCCGTATTTTGTATGCGTAATCAAATACGGATAAAGCAGTTGGAGTAAAGGGATTCTTGTAAAACGGATTTCATAAATCAGGCGCAGTTATCTGGTTCAAAATGTATGTTTTATAATCAATATTCATTCGAGAATATCTAATATTATTTAACTTAGTAAAGTTTTATGTATGGATATGCATATGGTTTTATGGATGGATGTTTGTTAGAGTTTGTAGCATAAACGGCTGAACGGATTTCGATGAAATTTGCCATAGATGTAGAGGATAGCCTGGAAGAACACATAGGATACTCAGTTTTGTTTTTTTTAATCTCACGCGAACAGTGTCGCGGGCGACAGCTAGTAAATTAATATTGTAAATGCGAGTGTTTAGATAGATGGTTGTTACTACGTATACCTCTGGAACGGCTCAACGGATCTTGCTGTAGTATATAGACTGGAAGAACACATAGGGTAATTAAGTTTTATTCGCGAACGGAGTCGCGGACGACAGCTAGTAATTACATAATTTTTAAGATCAAAATATATTTCAAACTACCTATTATTTACCTAAGGATACAAATAAAACTAATATATCATGCTCTAATATTTTTACCGAGCTATTTTTTTTAATGTCGTAACACCCTTCCTTAAAAGAAGCATAAATATTAATTCTCCCCTAACTTTAGAATTAATGTCTACATTTTCCCCTTGAAGCTTTTGCGTCGGTTTATGTTCGAAAAACTATAAATTTTATAAAGAAGTATTCTTTCAATCATTTTATTTACTGTAAAATTGCTGTAAGTAAAATGATATTCATTTCTATTTTTCAAAAGTTTTTTTCTTTAACCTCACACAAATAACTTACCCTAAAAATTAAATAAATCTTACCACTTACCTACACGATAAAAGTATATAAATATTTTCTAGTATTGACTTAACCAGAACATTACTAAAGAATTTTCGTCATCGCACTTAGTAACATTTAAAAACTCTTAGTTCAGTAGTTAATTTAAGTAATTTCTATTTAACTTAGAGGTCTCTAATCTTTACTTAAAGATTGCGGTCTGATAATAATTTAAAAGCTTAATTTATTCAATAATAGTTATTAATAAACGTATCGATTCAATTCCGGCAACCTTACTGGGCTGTTATTGCAAAGTCTTGGCGTACGAGTGAGGAAGTTATCGTTATAGCTGAGATAAGTGACAAAGTTTGACTCTTGGCGCCGCATCGACTGCTAGCTGCCGGCATTAGTCTCTCCCAATTTGCGCAAAGTGCCAAGGTAAAGTAACAGGGGAGAATACGCCGGGGAGAAGTAAAGTTCAACCTGTAGTAGCGGTTTTAACAATTTATATTTTAGGAGGTTCGGTTTTCTTCTTATCCGTCTTTTTAACATTTTTAGTCAATTAAAAAACCGATCTATAGTTTAATAGCAATCGAAAAATGTTTGATTGTTCAGAGGGTGATAGAAATATTGTACTCCGATTCATCTATATCTATACTTCTATACTTCTATATCTATACTAATATTATAAATAGGAAATATTTGTATTTTTGTATGTATTGAACTAACTAAAAAACTACTGTAAACTACATTAAAAAGCTACGTTGTCAGTGAGTAACATAGGCTATGTTTTATATTATTTTTTAATTTCACGCGGACGAAGCCGCGAGCGAAAGCTAGTATAAAATAATTATTATTGACGGATTTCTCTCAAGGACCGACTACTGATTTCGGCCCTGACACAAGAATATTCTCTGTTAAAGCAATATTTCAGAGATTCAATTTGATTAATATATTTTAATCCGTCAAGCATTGAAGCAAAAATATCGATGATTGATGGTGTACGTGTTCATTTTATGTTGGACATATTATTTTTTGTGAAACAATACTCATGGATTTGATATCCAAATCTGCATTCGCAACATTTTATTATTGGAAATTATGATGTCCGTTGATGGTCTATTTGCGGTTTTAATATTCGGTTTAAATGGTTATCTATTTTATTTTGAAAGAGAATTAATTGGATGGATTACAAAACGAAGTACCGACACTAAAATGTTTACTGTATTAATTGCCTGTGAATATACGATTATATTGAGCGTACGTGTTGGTTAGAACCATAAAATGTAGGACGATTCTTGCAAAATCATAGTGAGATTTTTTTAATATAAAATATAACTTCGTTTGGACGATTGAATTTTGGATTGCGGTTTTCAGATTGATATATAAAATTTAAATTAAAACATTAAAAACTTCAACTAACATAAGAGAGGGCAATGCGGAGAAATTCATGAAATACACTGCAGAATAAAGACTTGTCACACTATTAATGAAGCGAATAAAACTCTATACAATTTTACTCTAGTCAGTGACAAAATCGTTATATCCATTTCTCATTTGCCTTCAAGTTTTTAACTCTGTGACGATAGACTATTTCCACAAAGTCGTGAATAGTCCATTAATTAGTCCTTACTTGTCCCTTATCGATATTTATAAGTTTAATCACAAAGTAGACGTAAAACAACATAATACCTCTAACATATATCTATGCCTTTTCCTATCACACAGCATAATTTCTGATACTGCAAGGATTATTATAGCTTAAATATAGTGCTATGTAGCTTAGCTGTCTGTGTACAACTAGCATAATTAAGTTTTGGTGTGAGGGCGAGAGCTGCGTGCCCGAGGCTACACCTACGTACGCCATCCCCCATTCCTGACACCTTGAATGAGCGTGCCGAATTATAACGAACATTAGTCCCACGTGTTTACGCTTCGGTTGTTCTAATACAGATTTATTGTCCTCATATGTTATTAGACATGAACGTAGATGTACACTTTACATAACTGAAATATCTACATTAATATTTTATAATTAATTTAAAGTAAAGTTTTTGAGCTTTAAAGCCCTTTTAGTTGACTTCTCATGCAAAAAATATTATATACTTCCTTTAAATATTCAACTAAATGTATGTAATAAATGCACTTAGTCTCACCACCAAGTGATATTGTATAAAAGTTGACGTTGGAAAGCTTATTATATTTAAGTACGTAGACAACTTTGTTCTTGTTCGAAACAAGTAAATATGTAAGACAATAACGTACCTGGCACGTGTACACCTGTGTAAACGGATGTTATTTAGTCTTGCAACTACAATTCTCCTGCACCTCAAACGACTTAAGCTATGTACAGTCGAGTTCATTTGCGGGATCCCAACTTAAATGCGACAGTTGACAATCGTTTGAACGTTTAGTACGTCTTGAAACAATAAAGTTATTTAAATACTAGCTTTCGCTCGCGATTCCGTCCGCGTGGAATTAAAAAAATCAAAAGTAAGTACCCTATGTGTTCTTCCAGAATATCCACTACATATATACCAAATTTCATAGAAATCCGTTCAGCCGTTTAGGCTACAAACGCTAACAAACATCCATCCATCCATCCATCTAAACTTTCGCATTTATAATATTAGTAAGATTAGTAAGATAAGTTTAAAAAATAACATATTCTTCGTTATACAATATGCAGTAGTGTGTTATAGTATAGAGAAAGCACAATTAGTGTTTTGTAAGGAGTGGATTTTCAGTTCGTTTGAGGTGTAAAGCAATTTTTCTCTAAATGGTCTCGTATTATGTCGACTGTACCACGGCGTTTGTAGTTTCCTTAAGATCGCATTTTGTTAGTTTTGTTACTTGTATACGATGAGAGAAATTCTTTTGTTTTTTCCTTTTAAAAGTTTTATTTTACGTATATTATTCTTGTCTCGTAGCGTTTGTCAAAACATGTCCGCATACAAATCGGTGAAGAAAGGTATGATTCGCAACACGACTTTCGATTTTATTTATGTAATCGATACTGTGGCAGGTGATTTTTGATAGTACGATTAATTAATGTTTTTCAAATTCATAGAAAGTATGTCATTTAAATAATACTGATTCGAACGGTGTCTTCAAATGGGTGTTATTAGTAATTGTCTTAGAATATTTTCTGTGTTGAAGTGTACTAGCCATGTACCGACATACAAAACTCGTCTTAACATCAAATTCTTTATCATTAATGAGTCAAAGCTCAAAAACTAACAGACTTATACTCCAATTAACGATAATATAAGTTGTAAATACCGACCCCCCCCCCCCTCCCAATCAGGGAAAGCGATTCTCACAAACAAGTGAGCGTAATTGCAAATAAATGCCCCAGTATTTAAAAGTAAATCCTGTTTGGATCGAGATAATACCTGTATTTATTTGTTGACTGTTCACGTATTATTTTTGTTTCTTTTTCTTTCAATTCCTTTTTATCGTACTATTTAAGCGAAAAAAAAATCCGTACCTATAAACATAAAAAAATTTTGGTTGTTTAATAATAGTTATAAATTCTAAAAGCAGATGCACTAAAGTACTTCTCAGATGAACACAATTAAGACCTGGAATATAATAAATCGATACTAAATAGTCAATCATTATTTAAATTGTATGAAAAACAGGATTATTCTATAGTAAAGTTTTTTTACGCAAGCGCCTGTCGAAAATGTGGAAAATCGCATATACATTTTATAGTGCCGTTTTCATAATAAATAAAAGCATGAATATTTTTATTACAGAACAAAAGAAAGATTCCCAATAAAATTATCTCCGCTACGAATTACAAAAAAAAAGTAACATCTTAAAGTAAATTTTAAACAATATTATTTTTTTGTTAATTGAAATGATATTGCGATATTGGCCTTCTTAAAGCTCCGTTAAAACAAACTTCATAAAAAATCACACTATAAAAGGCGATTATCATATTATAAAAATAACAAATTTTTACCTCATAATAGTTCAGAGTCACGCACGTTGCGAAGCTGGGTCGATTCGCGACTTCGTTACCGTTGATTTCCACTGAAGCAAATGTACAATACTATTATCTTTGTTTTTTCCAAGGAGAATGAGAGGGATGACAATAGTTTTTGTTTGTTAGCTCGGCAGTGGAAAGTGCTTAGTGCCTTCCAATGTCGCAAGGTCTCCGTATCAAACAAACAAATCAGGCCTTCAGACACGCCACATAGATTTTCATGCATATTTTCTAAGACGCCGTCGAGTCTAGGACAAACCAATATTTGTAGTAGTTTTTTAGTAATACTAGTTATTATAAATTACTAGCTTTCGCTCGCGACTCCGTCGTAAAGTGCGTAGCTTATGTGTTCTTCCAGACTATCCTCAACATCTATACCAAATTACATCGAAATCGGTTCAGCCGTTTAGGCTACAATCTCTAACGAACATCTATCCATCCATCCATCCATCTAAACTTTCGCATTTATAATATTAGTACGATAAGATATGATATGATTATTTTTGCCAGATAGGCATTAACTGAATACTGGTGAATATTTAAAAGCAAGTTTTATTTCAAGAACTATTGAAACTGAGTTAATTACTAAGTGATTAAAAAGGCGCTTTTATCTGTGCAATGTTAAACAACTACACCAAAAATACTTCACTATGTAATCAATCCTCGTTTCCATTTGCAATATACTCGTGTGTGCTCACAAAAAAAAAACTTCCATTTCCGAAACTGTTAAAATTTGATCGATATCTAACAATGCAAACAAACTATCCAACTTTAATTTTCGAGTATTTTAATCGTCGAAAGGCTTTAATTTAATTACATTATGTACCAAATGTACTTTTATTCTTGTAAGTTTTCACAAGCCATGGTCGCGGAACTTGAATGACGCTACGTCGTAAAGCGAAGGGGGAAAATAGACAAAGGAAAACAAAATAAAGCAAACACTAAGCATATTAACTTCGGCACTTAAGATATAGACAATTGCTTTTTCGCTTCTATATGTAAATTTGCTTTAATTCACCTTTGAAACGACAAACATTCTATTAATTCCTTAACTATAATTTAGAACTATGTGATGGTAGATACAATTTTTCCAAATTCGTCTGCCTTTGTCTATATTATAATACTAGCTGTTCGCGTGCGGATTCTTCCGCGTGAAATTATAAAAGCTTTATTTTATTGTTTACATTTGTCAAATTATCAATAGCAAATGTCAAAATGACATGACATGACATGACAAACCTTAGCAATCTTTTTTTCTTGATGTTGGCAGCAACTTATGGTCTCTTTCCCACATTAGGGTTTTTATCCAAAATATTTACCCCCTAAGTTTAATGGCGTGAAAATATATAGCCTAAAGCATGACGTAAGTGTAGGGTTTTTTGTTAAAAAAAGAATTATTCAAAAATATGCTGTAATTGCTGACATCTTAGGCAACAAAGAAGTGTGTGTTTACGCTTTATTATAATAGTATAGATATTCAAAGATTTCTAAAATAATGCTATTCCCATATGAGGCGTTTTAACAGTGATAAACCATAAAAACGAGCACATGTTTATTGTTTTGTTCTATCAGGATTATCTTATTATTACTTAATAACCTAATAATGTCCGAAATAATTATACAGATGAGAATAACCGACATACGAGTACTATAAAGGCATGAATATTAATCCGTCTGTGATATGCAAACAGGTGCAAAGAACAACATATAATAAAACAGACGAGTGAACTATCCAGAGGGATCTATTAAGCGTGAAGATAAGTATCAGAAGGGACTCTGACGGGAACTTTTTTCATTAAAAGCGCCGTTATTAAGCTGTGTTCATCGCTTTATAATCCACTGAGAAATAAAAGCTCTCCTCGATAATAGCATAGCACTTGAAACTTCTTTAATTTTCTACAAATGCAAGTTTTTATTGTCACTTAACATTTAGATGCATTTAAAACAATAAAAGTCGACTATTTTTAGAACATTCACATTATTCTAGATTTATCTTAATTCTTATCTACATATTTTGTACGTTTGGATATATGTTTTTTAATCATAAATACAAAACTATTAAATGCATTTAGATGAAATTTTGAACATAGATTACAGCCTGGAATAGCCTATAAGTTAATTTATTGTGGGGAAAATGTACGAGTACATAACACGGCAACGAAATAATTTCATACGAATAAAGTGGCGAGCAACAGCGAGTGATACAATAAAAGAAAATTTAATAAGAAAGAATTCTTTACGGCCAACGTAGGAAATAAAAAGACAAATTTTGACGGCGTCTTGCCCTTACCCCAAAATATACAAAGTGCACTAACAAATTACACATTTTACGACTTTTCCTCATCCCAAAACACGTCCCTTCTTACTATTCAAAGTAAAACCTCCCGAGGGTGAGACTGCGGTCCCCGACGCAGTATTTTGCAACCAGTTTATCCTGTTACGAAATATATCTTAGACTATCCTCTGAATAAATATTAACCTCGTTGTTTTCTATCACATTAATAACGTTTATAGCAATTAAATTCTAAATGTTCCCAAATCACACAAAACTTAATCTACTTTAATAAAACTGCTGGGTGTTTTAGAAATAGCTGGACTCTGGATTTTATTGGTCGCTAAGGGTTTGAACCCTTAGTGTTGATTTAGTATTAGAAACTAATAAATAACTCTGAGGGCGGCAGTATGTGTGATAGTCATAAATTGTAGATATCTCTATCCAAAACTCTAGCAGCCTTATAAATAAACGCGGTATAAAGTTAAACTTAGGAATAAACTGAGTAGTTATAAACAAATATTAGTAAAAATTTTGCTTACACTCAGTTTATTCCTAAGTTTAACTTTATACTGCGTTTATTTGTAAGGCTGTAAATGTTTTAGAGTCTAAAAAAAGGAATAATATTAACATAATCTATTGATAAATAGATCAGAAGACATAATTTTGTCCAATTTGTGGTCATCGCAGATACGATCGTATCCAATTTCTCGATGGCCATTAACATGCTTGGCCTATTATGCTCTTGAGCTGCGGTTATCAAACACGATGACATTGAAATCAAAGGAATCGGAAATTGAACTTGCGGTGAACCGAGATCGGTTTCCAAGGTCATATAATTTTCACGCCTTTTGACCCGTCTCTACTATAAAACGTACTGTTATTATGAAAATATGATCTAAATACGTGTGTATTATAACAATACGTGTGTATTATAATTATATTATATAAAACAATTCAAAGGTATTCATAAACAAGTTAGCCTTATACTCAATCTAGACTATATCCTGTATCCCGTTAAAAAATTAATATCAAATGGACATCATGAACTTGGTAAGAAGATATTTTCAATAGACTTTAATACGCAGGAAACAGATTATATATAAATAACTACTGGCTGTTGACTATGACCTAGTCACCCTAATTTAGGGTAGGCTCCGAGCCCCTCGGTGAGGACGTACAGTGAGCTGGTGATGATGACTAGCTGTTGCCCGCGACTTCGTCCACGGAATATTAAGATACAAAGTAGCCTATAATATACCCGGGTATGTCAGCTACCCTTCAGTGAAAGTCCGGTCGAGATCGGTCCAGGTGTTTCGGAGATTACCCGGAACAAACGCGGCTGGCGGACAGATAGACAGACAGACAATAAAAAAATATTATAAATGCGATTTCCTTTATCAGCAACGCAAATACATCATCTTCCCGAAATCTGGAATATTTCTTTTGATATTACAAATACACACTCCAATATTTGATTTATTATTTTTAATTACAGTATGTGTAGATTAATTAATGTAGGTCAAGGTCTTGATCCAAACACAATGATCTTATGTCAAGCGTAGAGTATATCTATACTAGTACAATACTATAAAGCAATTAATTCAGTGTTGCGTTGGATTACGGAATATCCGAGTGAATCAACATATTCAATATCGGCTAGACAACTGGCACGTTACACGTCAGAGCATTGTGCGTTGCGTCCTCATTATTTTCTGCCTTATTTTCCTCTAGCGTAAAGCTTAGTGATCGAATGCGGCCACTTTCGATTTCTTACAATTTTTCGTATTCAAGACGCGAGATTCATCCATATTGCTGTCACGCGTGTGCACGCTTACAAATGTAAATGCGAACATTTTCAATGTTTGTACCCACCTGTGGTTTCTACTAAATTACGAGAAACAAAATTATCCAAGAATCCAACATTTTGGTACGAATCCGCGTGAAATATTCAACAAACTGCCGTGTTTCGGGTCTTAATTGCTTTCTTCTTTAAAAACTTTAATTCAGTTATATATACAAGGAAGTCAAGTAAATAAAATTGGTTTTTAAAGGTTTTTATTGTTTTTCTATAAAGCCTATTTTAAAAACGAATCAAATCCAGACCAAGTACCGTGAAATGTATAATTTCAAGTGAAGCGTGTTTACGGCGACTTAAAACAATGCCATTGGCGTATTCTGTCGCTATCTGTGAACGGTCCAAAGCTTTTAACGTCCACTGCGAGACAGCGCCTGTTAAAAGAGTTGAATTTTGTAACAAACCAAGTTTAATTCAAATTCCTTTAACTTCTGATACCGGAATGAAAATGTCAGAAGTTTCTTGGTAATTTTACGATTTTAAAATACCCCTAGACATTAATTTAAATAGCGAAAACATGACGTTGTTTATTCTTTTATTTTAAAAAATAATAGTTATTTATAAATTAAAAATGGTTTCAATATCAATGAATCTTAAAAATCATTAGTCCATCCACCTATTCTAAATATTAAATGCAGTTGTTACATATACAAAAAATTTTCAAATAGATGGAAAATGTAAGGATATTTCCGTAAAACCGAAGTATGCGAAGTCTACACGGTTTGCGATAAAGTAGCTCTGGGGCTAATAAAACAAGGGGCCTAGCGGTGCCCCCCGGCTGTCGTTGCTACCTAAAATGCACTTACGCTACCCTTAATATTATTATCGTGAAAACCGACGTCACATTTCACTAAATATAAATTTTAACAACATTTAACTAGTGTGCTTTTTATAATAAACTCTTCTTTCACCTCCTAATGAAATTTATAATTCAATTTGGATTCTAGATTCTAGAATTATGGACTAATATAAAAGTCAATATTAAAATCTTTGAATTAGTTAAATCTAATTTACAATGCTATAAATATATAAAGATCTCGGCAAGTTTGTTTTTTCAAAATCCTTATAAAACAAGAATATTATCAATCAAAAGATAAAAATCCTATCCTAAAAATACATGTTAAATATTATCTGCAATACTAGAAAATCTGCTTATATCGTTGAAATTGCTCAACACATCTTGATCATACTAATATTATAAATGCGAGAGTGTGGATGGATGGATGGATGTTTGTTAGAGTTTGTAGCCTAAACGGCTGAACGAATTTCAATGAAAATTGGTATAGTTGTAGAGGCTAGTTTGGAAGAACACATCAGCTACTCGCTTTTGTTTTTTTTTATACCACGCAGAAGTAGTCGCGGGCAAAAGCTAGTATGAAATATAGTTAACGTAATGAAGTAATCAGCATTAAATCATTTTCGTTCAACTAAATCACATAAATATCTTTTCACATAAATCAACGAAGTAAGGAAGACTAATTAGGCAATGGCGTCTTCAGCTCGACTCGTACGTAACTTCTATTACGATTGCTATTAATGGAATAATTTAACTTACGGAATACCTATAAATTAAAATGTTTGCATATAATTTTATTTACAAATTTCCATAGCTATGTTTCCTTAGCCATTCTGTATTCTGTACTTTTTTAAGTAACTTTGTATAATCGCTAACACATTTTAACACGCTCACTGCGTAACAGGCCGATATCGGCCTGACGCGGTACTTAAGCTGGTGCGGACGAAGAAAACTATCTCTCTCTGGCTAGTGCGTGGCATTACATTACATAAAATGTATACATTATGTTTCCACAAAGTTATAGCAATTAGATCTATCCTAATGCTGGTGGGTCTAGAAAGACCTGCCAAGCACTGACGGAAATATCATTGGGGGCGCATAATGGCCCGCCGCCCGCCGCACTAGATGAATAATCATGATTTTACTTGCCGCAGTGAACGTGTTTATATTATTAGTTTTATACTTATTCACAATACCTAGTATTTTTAGATTCTCATGTCTGTCATATATTTCAAGGTTAAATAAAAACTACAGCGAAAGTATTCTTTTTCAACTTCCAATCTTTTGTGAGCGAGAAATAATTTTCACAAACATAAAGCACGTTTCCTTGCGAAAAGGAGATCGGCGAATCGGGTTCCCTTTAACAACCTCCTTCGCTCCCTCTCAATTCATAATTCTAAATTGGCTCCAGGAGCACGAAAGGACGTGACATCTCGATTACGATATTCTTGTGAAAATATTGAATGGATTTGAAAATCCACTTTACATCTTTGCTTTACGTCTCAAGGGAACTGTTTCAATTTTTCTTTACGAAAATTTTGACAGTACGGTGATAAATCAGGTGACGAAAATGAAGTTGCCAATTTGTATTAACTTTAAAGTAAAATAATAATTTGAACATAACCTATGTACAAATACATCCTATTTGATGCATAAACGAAACTATAATATTATCACAGATAGTCAGTTTAATTTTTGCACATTTTTAATTCGATAATGCTAGCTGTTGCTCGTGACTTCGCCCGCGTGAAATTAAAAAACAACAGTAAAAATATAGCCTATGTTACTCAGTGATAACAAAGCCAGTTTTTGAGTTATTTCAATTCAACCATAAATCCAAAACTGCAAATCTTTCCTCTCTATAATATTAGTATTAGATTAAAATTAAAAAATTATACATCCATAAAATGATCTTATAGAATTGACATTTCAATTTCTTTTATAATATTAGAATATACCTCTAAAAGTTATCTTATTCATTTATCACAAGAAAGTACGAGAAGGAAGTAAAAGAAATTCACTTTGCGTAACATCTTACCTGATTTTCCATGATGCAAGGAAATGTTCATTATCTCCAGTAAATCAAATTTAAAGTTCAAGTTGAAATTCGATTTGCTAAGAATTTTCACAACAAATTCAACATTATTAAAAGTTCCAAATGAAAACGGAATATTCATTTACAATTTTTAATAAATGTAAAATACTTTAAAAAACCAATAAGCTTGACTGACTCTTTTCCCAAAACACTCCCGCAATGGGAATCCAATGACACGTCACAATTATTGGCAGGCGGGTTGTTATGGAGTACGTTCCATTGTGACCTCCTTTAGCGTAAACGGCTTGACCGATTTTGAAAAGTAATTCGTTTTAAATCTTGGAATGTGATGAGGGAATTAAAATCATTCGTCTACAATTTTAAAATTAATGTATCTCTTTTCTACGTCAGCAATTTAGTCTCACTTAACCCTGTTAACCCCCCGCCCCTCCCGACATAGTAAAAAAAGAGGGCGTAGTAGAAATCTCGCCCAGGGCGCTGGTATCACCAAAACCAGCATTCCTCAGTATTTGTACCTCCGCCTTGTGATTGGGAAAAGGAAATGAAATAAATAAGTTTTTAAGCAATGAAAACTCACTTTAAAAGCACGTTTATATCCAAAACATTCGAAGAGTGCCAGAAAATGGAATATATTTTTAATTCTTTGCAATTACGAGTTAAAAACACCTAAAACTTGTCACATTTGGACGATTTGGCCACATTGCAGTGTAATTAGGGTCGATTTAGCGTCGGTAAGCGAGCTATTACACACCATTACAAATTGCGTCATACTAGCGAAGTGCAGTCACAAGAATTTACAATTTAATGCCGGCCGATGAACCAAAGGAATGCACCTACCAGTCACTTTATCTTCCAGTATAAACTTTTATAACCTACGTTATATTTTAAATAATCTGTTATTTTCAGTAACATAACGAATAGCTAACGCGTACCATCTTCCGATTGCATCATCACTATCTTCAGGTGGGATCCTGGTCAAGCGCTAGCTTAACTAATATATTAAAAAAAATGAGATGTGAAAAATATACTGACGCCATAATTAAGTTTAAAAAGTATAGGAGAAATACATAATATATAAAAAAATGTTTACGTAAAATCAAAGATATATAAATGCATAGTCGTTGGATATCTCCACTATGTCTGTCTAATAAATCTACAAACTCCACTCCCCAAAAAAATTGTAAATAAAGCAACGGTTCCCAAACAAATAGTCGTAGCGCAATAAATGTGATTTTTCTATAGAATAATTTCATTTAAAGTTGATAATCATAAAAGTGTCTGTGTGTTTGATGATACTTTGAAAAACATTATTTGGTATTGCAATGCACCCTAGAATGAATTATTCTAATTAAAAGAATGATAATATTGTATTTGTCAACGCTTCATAAAAGGCACTAACTAAAACTACTAAGTTCTACATTAAATCTTAATTTATAGCGGAATTATATTGCATGGGATTTTGATTTAACGATTATGGTGTAAAGTTCGAAAGGCACCAAAGGCATTAAGCCCAAATAGCGAGTTACAACCTTCTGTGTTGGATCCGCTAAAAGAAAACAAACGTAGATTTATTTGTGAAAATGAACAAAGCATTTGTCGCAACAAATTTCGGCAAGTTGCCAGTACTTTAATGGTCTTTGCCGGCTAGCGGCGATGGTGTACGAATAATACACTGCCCGAATCCTTTTTAAAATCGCAGAGACATTTCATTTTTTCGTATATACAGTAACAACGAGTATAATAGTAGATAGCCAGTATTAGAGCGGGCACCTGTGACTAAACTATCGCTCAACTGTTGTGCGACTGTTGATTGTTTCGCAGCCAATTCAACTGTTTTGTTGCACAACTAAAAATCGAGTGTGCACACCTCCATATAAGCTCATAGGAATCAAAGCGAGACTAAACAGTTGTGCGATAGTTTAGTTTTAGGTGTGCGCGCGCTCTTAGTTTAATTTTTCATTGCCCAACTATAACATTTTCGTGACAGTGAATTTTGTTCGAATACTAGTAAAAGTTACCGTAAACTTAATTACGAGTAAAGATAAAAAGTAGTAGCGATATCTAGTTGTTTAATAGTCTATATCTTGTAGTTGAACATGTTTAAAACGTGATGAAAAATATAATAAGTACCGTTATGAAAGCATTTAGCTATATTATAACGATATTCCAGAACACGTTTACTTGAGTGCTTTGATGCGTTACTCGTTGTCCCAGCTGTACAACACACCTGTGTCTTTGCCGTTCACCTCCTCTTATAAAATTAACCATTTATAGTACAACTTGAAATATTTGGCATTACAGATAACATGCTTTTGTTGAAAGGGCTTCGAAACAATCGACAATCGCACAACAGTTGTGCGATAATTTAGTCAAAGGTGTGCGCGCTCTAACTCTGTGCAACTCTGTCAATAACAGATGCTGTCAACAACATTGACGTTATTTTCATAATAATTAAAACGAGTAGATAACTGCCAATAACAAGTGTTCTTGTCGTAGAAAATAAATTCTCTTCTCTGAATTATGTCACACACAGTTGCTGGTGTTACGTCCCATTGTAAAATATATTAACCATTGAAGATTGTTGTCAACCTGATCATTGCCGTAATATCACTGCGTTTTACCATGGTAATTTAATTGAGTGTTGAATTCACACGATTACTAACAAGATTGCAACGAATCAAAGCGGAACTGAACCAAATGAAACGAAAGTTGATAATGTTTTAAAGCAAACAGCTTTCACGTGAATTAAAAATCAAATTTTTCAACAAATGGAATAGTAATAAAGACGTTATCAACAGGTTAGTGAAATGGCGTTCATTCTCAATATAATTTATAAGCATATAGTTTTATGTAATAATTACTCTATCCACTTTATTGGCAGAAAGTATGATAATGCGCTTGATCCATTAGAGGCCATTAATAAAAGCGCGGCGCTCGGTCCGCGCCACTCGCCGTATCGCGACCTTCTTGCGTAACGGCGCAATGTTACGATACGATTCTACATAATTTTAATTCTATATCAAACCTTATGATATACTGGTCGCGAAGGAGAAAGGAGTCTCGAACGGATCACCGAACACCCTCAGCCATACCGGCCAAGGCAACCTTTCACATCTACTTTCGGATTATTGTAATTGTTCGCTTAAGGAAACATGTGTGGGGTATACCGAAAAATCATAATTGCATCACATTTGTGTTTTTATTATAAAAAAATAAAAAGCTATCTATAATACATAAACATAACAGTCGCAGTAAAATACTCATTTCGAACAACATTAACACTGTGCACTAATAACAAGTAGCAATGAGTGGTGATGGGAGGAAAGAGTCGAATATTGTCACGATGGTGACTGCAGGCGAATGCGGATGGTGACTATTTACAAGGCATTCGACCGCAGACGGTTGCTGGCAGAAATGGAAGCCCACGAGTTACCCTCGCTATGGCCGAGAACGAAGATGAACCATTGAGCGATGTGGTCGCTTAGCAATAAATATTTTAGTTCCTCTTTCTACCACTTAAGCATGTTTGAGGAATTTGGATTTAATGAAGAGGTCCAGCAACGTGCCCGGGGGGACCGTACTGAGTGCTGGTAGCACCACCGTGACCACCGTCTGAGCCGCTGTCCTCAACACCGCTCGTGCCGAAGTCAGCACCGATGTCACCACCGTGGCCAGAGCCGCCGCCGATGCCGACACCACCGCCGATTCCTCCGATTCCAGATCCACCGAGAGAAATGGCGCTAAGATCACCTCCGCCGATAGAACCACCGCCAAGAGCACCACCGCCGAGAGCGCCACCTCCAAGAGCACCACCTCCGATAGCACCACCTCCGATAGCACCACCTTCCTTTTGGGTTTGGTATTTGATGAAGTAAACCTCTGGTTTTGAGGGCTGAGTAGGAGCCGGGGTGGGGATGATGATATCAGGCTGTTCTTCGGGCTTCTTGACCAAAACGTAGACAAGGGTCTTTTCTTCATTTTGAGGCTGGAGGGGGATGATGGGCGCCACTGGAGTGGGAGGAGTCGGGGCCTTGATGAAGATGATCTTGTAGTGTTTCTGAGGGGGAGCAACAGCTGGGATGCGAGGAATTCTCTGTTCTACGGGTTCTGGGGGTGGGACATGAACGTAGATGTGCTTTTGAACGAGAGGTGCACCAGAGTAACCACCAGCGTATCCGCCATTGAAACCGGAGTCGCCGCTCAATGAGAGTCCTCCACCAATGCTACTTCCTCCAAAGGAAATGCCTCCAGAGGAGAAACCGGATGATATTCCGCCAGAGTGTCCACCGAGAGAAAGTCCAGCTGAGCCAAGAGAAGATGCTCCTGAAAGACCACCGGAGTGTCCTCCAGCTGAGATTCCTCTAATTCCTCCCAAAGATGGGGCTCCATAGCTGCTGGATGGAGTGGAATATCTTGACGGTGCGGAGTAGCTGTAGCCGACTGGGGGCTCGGGACGGCCGTAGGCGAGCGCCACACAGGCGAGTACCTGTAACAATAACTTTATTATTAATTTCCTCAATAACTTTTACATGATTAACCGAAAATTCAAGATCTATAGATCACATTTGTAAAGATAATTTGAAATATTAAGTTATACCAATTTATGTTAATGCACAGCTCATTATCTTTAGTAACAATTCGCTTAGCTTTTAATTTATCATTTTTTTCTGTTCGATATACATTTAAACTTTCCACTACTATCCTTACATCGAATACAGGAAACACGTAAACAATACTAATGCAGATTCATCCAACGAAAAGAGATTAGGAAAGATATTGGTGAGGTAACACTAGATAATCCGTACGCGGTTGTTAACAATTTGAAATGGTCTGGATTATGCAAGTTGTGAATAAACGGTAGAATGTTGTTACACTGAATACTGATAAGGAGGCTACATTCATTGACATTTCGAAGTAACATCGTGATGAAATGGTTTCAGTAAAATGAAGATTGTACCCGAGCTGAATAATGAACTATTTCCTGTTCGTTTCGAAATAAAACATTTATTTTAAGGATATAAAAGTAATTTTAACTAGGAAAGTATGTAATATTATTTTAAAATTGGTATTTATTTTATTTACTTTTGGGTAAATTATAAAAGTTATTACTGAGAATTATTCAATTGTAATTTCAAATAATGGGAAATTAATTTTTAATATTTGTATCGGAAATGCAGACGATTTATTTCATAATAACAATATTTATCAGTGATGAAAATGATGAATTTTAATTTAAAAAACTAAAAAGTTGAATTTTAAAAATGTCTATATAAGGAAACGTAAAGTATGAACTCATTCCTGTGATATAAAAGAGGGAACGACGAACACTTTTATCACAAATCACTGAGAGGAAATATTTTCCCGCACTATTTGGCACAGTATGTGACAGTCCGCTGAGAAATCACTGAACACTTCACTTTACACCGTGATTCCTGGAAACGTTTACTTATATCATGTGCAGAATAAATCGCATGTGCCAAATAGAAAAAACAAATGGGTTACATTTGACGAGTTTTTAAAATCAAGCGCAAGCTGAACTCACCACAAAAGCGCGCATATTGTGCTTGGGTTATGCTTCTTTTACGTGGGTGTGGACCCTACTTGTAGTAATTGCAGTCGCACCAACTAGAACAACTTCGCTTTTTGGAGATGTTACTGTGAGTGGGAGCTTGTGGTAACTGATGACATTCGCCATGCCGACCCGCTCTTAAATACCAAAGTGCTCATCTCGTCAGAACACTCCATCCCTACGAACATTTCACTCGGTAACGTGCAACTATCGTCATTATTTAACAAATATACGGTCCTTTCTTTTCGACGAGGTCCGTGGTGGGCTCGGCGCGCATTCGATACGCCGCCTTAGTTGCAGTCGCTCGCCTTTGCACCTCGCCTTCACACACTACGATAATCTTTCAGTTCATTTTTGTCCGCAGACGGCACGTAGCTTGGGGCTCTGTTGAAACAGTTTTTTCTGACTCCTTCTTGCTCTAAGCAAAAGGATGTATGCACTCTACATTTTCTAAAGTACTTTCAGTGATGTTGATTGACTCCATTATAATTGATTTAAATATATCGATAACATAGAGTGATATTGAACATTTTTACCTTTTGTAAATGATAAGGAAATCAAGTATTTTAAACAGTTTCATAATTATTACCTACTAAATTATAAAGATTCTTTACGACTTTTAGGTAAAATCGCAAATGGCAAAACCTAATGCAATTCTCTTAAGCCATAATTGACTTCAGTAATAAAGTTTGTGATTTAGCGATTGTCGAATGTGCGAAACAATGGAATGCTGTGAATGCTTGTTAATATCATACACAATATGTTTATCTGACGTTCAAACATAAAACTTATTACGTATTTGCTAAAGGCAGCGATAGAGATAGTGAGTGCGTGTTTAGTCAGGTTTTTAGTATACTGTAGATATGAAAGGGTTATAGAGTGGATTAAACGAGGGGCGTTGTTACATTAACATTGGAGTTACATTTTAAAACCAGTAATGAAGAATGACAAAGTAAAAGAAGTCCCTTAAATGATTGGTAGAGTTATTAACACAGTAGGCTATTTAAATGAACTATCATAGCTACATACTTCATTTTGATATTCCATTTGTTTATGAGTATTCAAAATTAAAATTTTTCTCTAATATTAGTAGTACGATAACTTCGTTGTACATTTCCGCTTATATTAAAGAATATGTACTGTTTGATTATTTTATTTACATTGCGCAATTTTGAATAAATAACCGTAGTCACATGTATGGAATTTATTAAAATTATGCAAGAATTTTTTATTACTCAATTATGTCGCGTAGATTTAAAGAAATCATGATATTAGGGTAATTGCATAATGAAAATAACATATCAGTGGCATAACAATAGTTACTTACGTTTTTTATTAGAAAACACGTAAAAGTTAAGAATTAGGTAAGTGTTGTTACCAGATGTCTACTTAAAGTTTAGAACAATCGGTGTTCTCTATATAGGTTAGAGCGGGCGCACACCTTTGACTAAACTATCGCACATCCGATGTGCGATTGTCGATTCTTTCGCAGCCAATTCAACTGTTTAGTTGCACAACTAAAATTTGAGTAGTGTGCGCACCTTCATATAAGCTCGTAGAAATCAAAGCGAGACTAAACAGTTGTGCGATAGTTTATCATAGTTTTAGGTGTGCGCACGCTGTTAAACTTAATCCAGAATGTAACATATGCTTCTAATGTTGCAGAACATTTCTGCTACGTTTACCAATGTTAGAACTTTTCTCTAGTAGTTTTACAGTTTTCCTTAATTAGAAAATGCAACAGTACAGTGTAGATATTTTTGACGTCTGTACACTTCACAATTTCGGTAGTATTTATTTATTTCCACTTTTATCAAAAAGAATCACAGCAAATAAAGTTTACATGAATAATGCGGTGGTACTTCAACGTAACATGAATCCGCTTTCAGCTCACCTCAAAGTTAGGTTAGCTAATGCATACCTTTATTAGCATCAACAAGGAGGGTCACTAAAGTAATATTTTAGTCACGATTTAGTTAACATTAAATATACATTAAGAGGTAAATGTAAAAAAAAACATTTTTTGGGGAATCTCAAAACCCCTTAAATGTCGCCTACAAAAATTACCCTTAGTGTAGATTTAATATGAGAAGTATAGGCTAAAGGTTATAATATTTTCATGTACCATTAACCAAAGAGTATTTAAGTAAATGCGCATTTTATCTAGTTTGTGAAGTTAGTATTTTAAGCTAGTGCTTTCGCCCGTCCCTCCGTCCTCGTGGAATTAAATAAAAACACTAGTAACTAGCCTATGTGTTCCAGACTATCCTTTACATCTATGCCAAATTTCATCGATGCCGGTCCTCAGTTTAGACTACAAACTCTAACAAACATCCATTCATCTAAACTTTCGCATTTATATTATAATACTAGCTGTTCGCGTGCGCATTTATCCGCGTGAAATTATAAAAACTTTATTTTATTGTTTACATTTGTCAAATTATCAATAGCAAATTTCAAAATATTTACCCCTAAAATATTTATACATCGTTACGATGTTACAAAATAGAATTCTTACGAAAGCCAAACTTTGCGCTTTATAAAAATTCCACAAATAAAAGCGCTGAAACAATTTCAAAATTAAATATCACATTACAAATTACCGGCATTAATTCTTTATATTTTTCTTTGGCGAACATTTTTCAAAGAGCCACTCGAATGACTCAAGATAGCTACATCGATCCATTCTTTCATGTTGCCAACGATTTAGGTCCGAACAGCTTTGAGCGTAACGGCTTCAGATGCCAAAGTATCTAAGACAATCGATTCACATTTTTCAACGGCGGCGGAGGCCGGATGTTTTGTATTTTTGATATCGTCAACTAGACGATTCAATTTGCATAAGACAGACCACAGCATATAGTCATGAAGTTTGAAAAGGCGACTAGGGTTTGTATATTTAATCTTTTACATAAAAGCTAGACGTGCTTTCAAGGTAAATAACATGAAAAGTAACTCTATTTGCTTTTTAATGATTAATGAACACTAATATTCATTTTGATATCCATTTGTTTATGAGTATTCAAAATTAAATATCACATTACAAATTACCGGCATTAATTCTTTATATTTTTCTTTGGCGAACATTTTTCAAAGAGCCACTCGAATGACTCAAGATAGCTACATCGATCCATTCTTTCATGTTGCCAACGATTTAGGTCCGAACAGCTTTGAGCGTAACGGCTTCAGATGCCAAAGTATCTAAGACAATCGATTCACATTTTTCAACGGCGGCGGAGGCCGGATGTTTTGTATTTTTGATATCGTCAACTAGACGATTCAATTTGCATAAGACAGACCACGGCATATAGTCATGAAGTTTGAAAAGGCGACTAGGGTTTGTATATTTAATCTTTTACATAAAAGCTAGACGTGCTTTCAAGGTAAATAACATGAAAAGTAACTCTATTTGCTTTTTAATGATTAATGAACACTAATATTCATTTTTAATCATACTTAATATACGACAATACGTACAATAGAAATTTTAAAGTAAAAAATAATATAATAGATTAATAGGTATAAATAGATATATTCGTGCAATTTTTTTCTTCGATCTTTCTTTACATTGTATTTATTGGAATGAATGACCGACGGGGGTCGAGTAGGGTTGTCACTTCTTAAAGTATAATCCTAATTTTCCGTATTTGCAAGATGCATACGGAATACGCATTAGATAAGTAGAGAAGTCCTCGGAAAATAAGTCACAGGACATAATATTTTGTTGTTCACTAAGAATAAAAAACTCTAATGCTTCACGCATTAGAGTTTTTTTTATTATTCCTCCGCTACAAAATCAAGGTTTAAAAAGTCTCTCATTTCGCTGCTAGTAATCAGGACTACATTTTCTAAAAGTTGGCAACCCTAGAGTCAAGACGTCGCGTCACTGGCTTCTCACCATGGCCAAGTGATTGATAGTTACACCTCACACACTAAGGTCGAGATGGTAACGACATTGATTTCGTTTCAATAAGTCAAAGGTTAAAACAATTTAACACGTACAGATTTATAGTTCTGTTTATTTAGCGATGTTATGCATCTTGTTAACATGTTAATGCTTATTTTTTTTTTTTGATATCGTCAACTAGACGATTCAATTTGCATAAGACAGACCACGGCATATAGTCATGAAGTTTGAAAAGGCGACTAGGGTTTGTATATTTAATCTTTTACATAAAAGCGAGACGTGCTTTCAAGGTAAATAACATGAAAAGTAACTCTATTTGCTTTTTAATGATTAATGAACACTAATATTCATTTTTAATCATAATTAATATACGACAATACGTACAATAGAAATTTTAAAGTAAAAAATAATATAATAGATTAATAGGTATAAATAGATATATTCGTGCAATTTTTTTCTTCGATCTTTCTTTACATTGTATTTATTGGAATGAATGACCGACGGGGGTCAAGTAGGGTTGTCACTTCTTAAGGCATAACCCTAATTTTCTGTATTTGCAAGATGCATACGGAATACGCATTAGATAAGTCCTCGGAAAATAAGTCACAGGACATAATATTTTGTTGTTCACTAAGAATAAAAAACTCTAATGCGTTTTTTTTATTATTCCTCCGCTATAAAATCAAGGTTTAAAAAGTCTCTCATTTCGTTGCTAGTAATCAGGACTACATTTTCTAAAAGTTGGCAACCCTAGAGTCAAGACGTCGCGTCACTGGCTTCTCACCATGGCCAAGTGATTGATAGTTACACCTCACACACTAAGGTCGAGATGGTAACGACATTGATTTCGTTTCAATAAGTCAAAGGTTAAAACAATTTAACACGTACAGATTTATAGTTCTGTTTATTTAGCGATGTTATGCATCTTGTTAACATGTTAATGCTTATTTTTTTATTATTGTCTTAAAAATTAGATATAGGACAGATGAATATTATGTAGGTATTTCTTTCTTGTCAATTATTACGATATTCTAACCTATCACGATCTAAATAAGGTATAATAGAAAGTGTTATTGAACCGAATTGAGTTTTATGTAGATTGCTTCATCATATAAAATGCAACGTTAATATTAACACTAAAACTGTTTTGTAAAACTGTTACTTTTAAAATATATCCAACTGACATCACTATCGCAAAACGTCATCTTTTCACCCAATTTATAATCCACAGAATTTTATTTCACAAACATTTTGGTAGTGTTATGTTAAAAATAATTTTAACACGTAAATAAGTAAAAAAGCTGTAAAATACGTCAGCGAATGCTATAAAGAGATGTGATTCTTTTTTAAATTAATATAACCTAAAAATATTTTTTTAATTTTCAAATTATGAAGATCATCTTGCAAATACGTAAAAGCTAGTAAGCTTTCACCCGGACTCCATCCTCGTGGAATTAAAAAAAAAATTAAGTAGCCTATGTGTTATGTTCAGCCGTTTAGACTACAAACTGTAACAAACATCCATCCATATAAACTTTCGCATTTATATTAGTATGATATTTTGCTGCATTCAATAAAAATTAAATTGTCTTTGTTCTTATCCTATTTGGTCTAGATTTTCTCTCTTACTTAATAAAAAAAAACCTTGCCGTTAATCTACAATCAGAGACGTGTGCTCGATAATTTCGTTATAATTTTTATTTCAATTCTATATGAAATCTTTTAGCAATTTAGAAAGGCGAATCTCGAGATAGTCTTCACTGTCTGTGTCTAAAAGAAACTAAGATTTGGGGCGAGGTTTACTATATTCCGGTTTAGCAGGAACTTGTTGTTCTCGTTCGATTTTCATACGCTGATTAAAACCATTATTATATAATTGTAATATTACTTATTAAAAGACAAACTAGCGTCTGGCAAGTATTTTTAAACTTTCACGTGTAAATGCAATCGGAGTAAATAATTATTCCTCAAATATTTTTTTTTTAAATTTTTATTATCAACTTCTACAGACTCTTGGTCCGTACTCTTTTTTGCACAGTTTGTTTTACTTTTCTTTTTTTTGTTGCGTAATCCTTATAACACTAGTGAGTTCCTTTTTTTTTTTTAATGAACATTTTTTCCTTTTCTTCCTCAAATATTACACGATATATACATAATAGCTTTATGATCCACGAGAGCATATAAAAATGTCAAACACAAGTTACTAAAAGATGTTTTATTTTCTTTTATTCATAGTACCAACATAATTACATAATTTAATTTTCCTTTTTTACATTAATAACCCAGATAATATGGCAACATGTAACAATTATAACCACTTCTTGCTCTAATTATATATGTAAGCATACACTGACTATCTTACTAATATTATAAATGTGAAAGTTTAGATGGATGGATGGATGTTTGTTAGAGTTTGTAGCCTAAACGGCTGAACAGATCTAGATAGATCAGATAGTCTGGAAGAACACATAGGCTACTCAATTTTGTTTTTTAATTCCAAGCGGACTGAGTTCCGGGCGAAAACTAGTATAAAATAAAGATACTACGTTACAATAATACTAATAACAACACCAATTTAACACTAGAAACGATTTAATATCTCAGTAATTAACCTTTAATCGATAAATCCGGTACGTAATAATTTCTTTCCTTATTCCAACAAAGGATTATTGCTTCTCGTATTTGCCCAATAAATATCTAAAACAGGACAAGTTACGTTATTCAACATCTAGGTTACAAGGGGAAACAATACTTTCATTATTCGAATATTTCTCAACGATCAAGCTTCGCGATACACCTACATTTATCTACGGATTTAATTGCGTAAAGGAACGCCAAATTAAACTGAATACATGAGTAGAATTGAGTAAACTAATGAGAAATCCAGTAGCTAGATGATATAGTAATATAATATGCACTTCGCTTTTTTTAAAGGTGTGAATAAAAATACGCGAAGGCTTGAATCTATAGTAATAAAAGTTTCCAGACAAAAGACAATCGTTTTTAAATTGCTGCTTAAAGGTAAGCTCTAATTATTCCTAATCATAACAATAGAGCGTCGGTGGCTCAGGGGTGTAAACACTTTACTTGTAATCAACAGTTCTTGGGTTCGAATCCCGCTAAGTACCAATGTGATTTTCGAATTTCATATTTGCATACCGACGTTCTTACGGTGAAGGAAAACATCGTGATGCAACCTGCATATTCGTATATCGTCGAAGAAATTCAAAATATGTGTGAAGTCAACCAACCCGCAGTGTTCCAGCGTGGTTGACTATGGCCTAGTCACCCCTTACTTAGGTAGGCTCCGAGCCCCTCAATGGGGACTTATAGTGAGCTGTGGTGATGGTGGTGGTGATAACAACAGTGATTAATTTTAAATAGTTACATCGTTATGCAAAATTTATTATTTTAACATTAATTTCTCTATAATCATAAAAATAAAAAACCACCGGTTTAAATAAAGAATGTATAATTGTCATTATTTTACAGTTATAAACATAGATTTCGCATCATTAATGAATGAAAAATTCATTTGAAAACGTGTTTTCGTATTTCCAATGTCGAATACATTTTGAGGTTAAAAATATATACGGATGTGTATTGTATTATTCAAAACCCGTACACTCGATGAAATGAGCAAATATTGAACGGTGCTTCACGGTGGAACAATGGTATGAACAACTTTTGTGAATTTACAAACATAAACATTTCGAATGTACAGTTAAAGCATTCAATTCGATATTACAATTTGTTAGCTTAATTGCATTATGAGCGTCAAATGAGATTTCATCGAAATGGATAGGAAACAAACATCCAGGAATTTAAGCTTTCATCGCTTGTGACCGCGGCCATTGATTTCAATTCTAGATACAACACAATATAAATCGAATCACAATTTAAAATCTGAAAGCACCTACGCTAGCTGAATATCTTGTCATATTTGCGTAAATGTTTACAATGTAAACCCAAATGATTCTTAATAAACACGTAAAAGTGGTTTAATATTGCTATCGATACATTTTGAGTGGGTTTTTTTACAATAATAATGATTACTTCATGAGGTAACCAAGCCCATTAAGCAACACATAAGGGCCCACGTACACGGACAGCTTCAAACAGTCGACGCGGACACGTGTCGGCAGCTATATATCGGCGACAGAAAACAGCGGTCCTTGTGCGACATACTTAAACTGCTTCCGACTGCTTGAAGCTACTTGAACCAGTCCGTATGTTCGCTCTAAGGTTGTAATTATGAAACAATAACCAGACTTGAGATAGTGACAAATAATTCTCTTTTATTATAGTGCTGTATAAAAGAATTGTCATTTATAAGAGTTTATCAGAGCTCTATCTCCACAGGACCAGTAATATATGGCAAATGCCGCTTAATTGAGCCAATACAATAATATAAAATGTGATATGTCTAAGTGAAAAGTTATCCTTTATATTAATGATGAAATGTTAAAAAATAGGTTGTTTAAAATTGGTTTAACTCTACTGGATTTGATGTCGAACAACATGTATTGGTTATGTAAAATTCGTTTTCTATCCTAAACTGTGCAAGCAATCGATTTGTTGTCTATTACCATAATGGTCGGTAAACTTGTTATAACGTTTAGCCTCCCCCAGGGCTCGTAAACAGAGCGATGTTCAAACCGGGATACACAACAAACAAAGATAGTTAGACAATTCGATTGCTCGCTTCACTTGAGTCTTCTCAGCCATGTTTGAAACTTTCTTCGTTAACTCGATGACTACAAAGTCCTCAACATTTTAGCTAAGTTCAATCTGTTTGACAATGGAATTATTATTGAAAATGCACTGTAAGGTGAGGGCTTAGTATTTCTTGTTATTATTAGTAGATATTATAGCACTTTTATATATCTAAGGGAAACGGGCACTAATTTCGTTTCAACTAAAAAATACACGTTCTTAAATTTCTATCCTTCCGTAAAACTGAGAATGTCGTCAAACATACATTTGTATTTATAATTGCAAATTACTCTCACTTTTCTCCGATGTTTTGATTTATTAAAAGAATTCTATATCATTTACATATCTTATTCAAATGTTATTAATTTTAAACAAAAAATATTCACCGTTAATCATTGCTTTATACGTAAAGTCGTCCCATATGCTATTTTTCAAACTAAAAAGATTTTACAGTCTCCAAACAGTGCCAAACTAGATACGATTCCAGTGCCAACCACTTCATACTTTATAGAGTTTCTGGTTTTGGCAAAACATCGAGACAGTTCTGTCATCTAAAGACTGTGACTGGTTCCTGTTATTTATTTGTGTAAAACATTTGCCGTGGAATTACGTGGACAAATGTATTAATATTGTAACCTTTTCATTATCTTTGAGAAGATAATACAATATGTAGTACAAGAGACCGCAAGTATCACGTCGATAATATAATTCTATGGTTATATTAATTCTTGATTACGCAACCATACGTCACGTATAAAATCCGATATCATTAACGGAATTTCCATAAATGTAGAACGACTTTAGATTTGTTAATGTAATTAAATTTCTGTTTGCAACAGTAACACGGTTGTGGCATCGTTCCAAATGTAACTATTTTATACGAAATTCGCTTTCGAGTTTTCGTTTCTATATAATTTTACACTTTTATTTCCCTTGAGTATAAAATATTGCTACCGGTACTCGATGTTTCTAATTCACATTAACCACATAAAGGAAGGAAAGGATGTCATAAAGTGAGATTGGGTTAACTATTTGGCATCAACAAGGTAACGTCGTAAATATTTAAACATGAATATTGAAAAATTAAATTACTATACCTCAATCATGGGGAATTTAATTTGTAAAAATCCGAAGTGCTTTAGACAGTGCGTTAATAAATCATGCAAAGGTAGAAAAATTCGCGTAGATCATTCGGATTCGAAGAGGACTTTTCAAGGTACACATACAACGTTGTTCCGAGCTACTAGCTAGCGAATAGGAGTACAGCCACGAAGTACTTATGTACGTAATTATTAGGTACAGTGTAATTACAATGAATCGGAGATAAATACAAAATCGTATACACATAAAAGGAAATATTATAATACTGGTATTCCAGCAAAAAAATAAATTAAAAAACCTCTAGGTATGTAGTTTTTTAAACGTAATATATGTAAGGTAAGTATAACACGAAACGTGGTTATGACACTTTGCGGACACCGATGTCCATGCGCCATAAAATCAGCTCCCTGTAGTAGACCTTTTCTTTATGACGTCGACGTTGTTTCTTATTTACAACACGTGTCCTACGCAAAAAATATTCTCAGACAGAAAAGAAAGTTCATTAAAATTAATGAGAAAACAATTTTATTTATTAGCATACAATCTAAAAGTGAAGTTCTACATGCTAAATATGATTGGTTTTAAGCGTATCAACTCTTCTTGTATTTTTTCTTTCCCTCGATTCTTACAGTTCTAAGGTTGCTTTATTTACTTAGTTCCATATTTGAACTAACAAATACATCAATTTATTCACTGTAAGCGGTTGAACTTGAATCTTTCTTACTTTGAAATTTAAGCCATGGTTTCAAAACGCTAAAGATTAAATGATTTAACACTAATACGTTGCTTGCAACAATCAGTACCTTGAGATGTATTTGACCGGAGTAACTCAATCAATATAATTTGTTCATACCATTTTGTAACAACCTTAGAGGCTCATCTTTATATGGAGGTCAATTGTTGACTGACCTGATAGTATCCCCTCGAGCTATGAAATGTAAATTAAAGTGAAGTCGACATTCCTTGGTATTGAAGTTAATTGAATATATTTCTGCTACCAAATGATTTTAATCGATTGCAGATAACTGAATTTGAGCAACGTTCAGTTACATTAAGAAACAATCTTTGATTTTTTCAAGTTTACTTTTATTGTTAACGTAGTATTAATTGTACACTTTAATAGCTAGTAACTAAGAACATGCATATATTATTTATTTATGTGAAAAATACACGTGTACTTTAAATTATAAGGCTACAAAAAATAGAAAATCTCTTTCGGAACCCGCGTGATATTTATACGTGACAGTTTTCAAATTGACTCTCAATCCTGAACTATTGCTATAAAAACTCAACAATAAATCTCAATCAAAAAATTTGAACTGCCTTTATTCGTTCATCGTCAGCGTGTCTAAAAATGATACCACTCTTGTTTTTGATATATGGTTAGTGTTAATATTTTATCACCCATAGATATTAACAACAATAAGACTAAACTACTACTAAAACTGCCACAATTAAATAATATCCACTGCAACAATCTCAATACTTCCATCAAGTAACTTAATATTAAACTCAAATAAGGTGGATTATATTTTATCAAGGTTAAAACGAGTTAAATATCTTTGGTTCCTCCACCGTCATACAGTTTTAGTAGTGCAGGGGTCGCGAACCAATGACACGTGGCAGAATATTTTAGACACGTTACTGATCACAAAATTCATTATGTAAAAAGTATGGTATTATAATATGAGGAAAGAACGAGGATATCATATGCTTGGGAATGCGCCAAATAATTTCTCTCTCTCTCTCTCTCTCACTCTCTCTCTCTCTCTTGATTTAATGACGAGTCTAAAACTTAAACATTTTATTAGAAATATGGTATGTTCATACGTAAAGGTGGTGCCACCCCTGGCATAGTGCGTCAAAATAGAATAACACAATATTTGCTCACTTATATTAATAAAAACATATTTTGACCTACTTTTGACGCAGCTATTGAACATTACGGATCTGTTAAACTGTATCATTGTAAAGTTTTGCAAGTGCAGAATGCAAGTTTTCGATAATTCGGATGACCTCAGCTGGCAACCCTGCGATTACGCAACTAGAATCGGATCGCTCCGCTCGAACCTTGAAGCGACCTTTCTAATACATTCTCTACTGACCAACAAAATATGAAATTACGCTATAATTCGGGCCTTAATCCGCTCACTAATTGATCGTTCCGTGTCGAATGATGCCAGAAGTTATGTGTTTCCATAAGCTGTGTTTTTATTAAACACTTATTACAAAATACTCTTATACAATTTTTCTTAGGCCATATTAACAACCCTTTTTAAAAAATCAGGTTAAATTCTGATCGATTCAAGAAAGTTTTGAGGAAATAATTAAATATCTTAATTACTTAACTAACCTAGAAACCAATATTAATATTTAAATAATTGTTTATTACTTATTTAAAAAGACGAATCAAATTTTATTTAATAAAATAGTAATTAAAAAGTCAATATATCCAAAACGTATTTTACAATATTACTAGAATCTAATTGTTACCGCAAAAGAATATGTATTATGCTAGCAGTATAAAAATCATATCACAAAGTGACATTTGTTCAAATAACATAAAAGAAGAACGAAAAGGGTCGGCCTGATAAAAATCAGTCAAGTACAAAATATACTCGAAATCGCAAACCAGTTATTACCATAATATGAAATTGTATAACTCAAAAGTATGTTAAGGTTTTAAATCAAGTTAAAATATTATAATAAAGCAGCTAGGTTTTTACTTATATTACTTTACACATTTTATTAAGTACTCACTGTTTACCAGAATTTTATTGAATTGAAATTGTTTTGTGGAAAAAATGTTTGATATGATTGGTTGTGTTGTGGACTACTGTCTGTTAGTTTTGAGCGAAATTGATTTTTAAAAAAATTAAAAACCCCCGATAAGTAAAAAAGTTTCGAGATCAAATAATAATGACGTCCGTATAAGCATACAAAGGACGTAAACGTATCCGGTGGCATCGATATCGCAATAGCGATCTTTTACACCGACTCGTCCTAATTCCCGTCTCGCCCACAGACCGATGTTTTAACACAGTTTTACAAAATTAACATATAGTGCGACAAATTTATCTGGCTCGGTGAGAGAGGCGCTGCTTGCGAAGTAAGTTTTGTCAGAAAATATGTACCCACTTACTCGTAGGCATAGAAAATGACGCACAAGATAAGACAGACAAAATCCGGCAATGATTTTGTTGCCCTTTTCAGGCATTAATAAGCTGTGAAACTAAATTACAGTTTCACTTATGCCCACCGGGTCACATAACTTTGTCAGACTATATCTCGATAACATAACAATGCAAGTGACAATGTCGCCCCACCAGTGTAACGCGTAGCGGCCGTGAGCTGCATTTTTATTAAAGATTTTCGATTAGGTAATAACGCTTAGAAATCCACCTCTTCGATTATGTCTTACGAAGAGACACAATTTAAATCAACAATTGCCTAAAGCTTTGGTGACATACACTGACTGCATAAAGCTGTCAGTGTAAGCCTACTCTAAGGAAATGCTGCCGGCCGTACGTGGTCTGCTTGACAAAGCCGCTGTCGACTGTTTAAAGCTGTCCGTATATGGCGTCCCAAATATATGCAGCATATGGAGTTAGATAAAAACAAAACATTATCATAAAAGTAAATTCAAGTACAACAATGTAACGTAACAATTTTTTTAAAAACTAGCTGTTGCCCGCGCCTTCGTCCGTGTGAAATTAAAAAATATAGCCTATGTTACGCAGTGACAACGTAGCTTTTTAATGGTGTAAGAGTTTTTAAAATCGGCCCACTAGTTTTAAAATTATTTCAATGCATACAGAAATACAAAAATATTATTCTATCCTCTTTATATCTATACTCTATACTATCTATACTTCTATACTATTATAATAAAGCGTAAACACACACTTCTTTGTTGCCTAATATGTCAGCAATTACAACATATTTTGGAATAATTCTTTTTTTAATAAAAAGCCCTACACTTACGTCATGCTTTAGGCTATATATTTTCACGCCATTAAACTTAGGGGGTAAATATTTTAAATAAAAACCCTAATGTGGGAAAGAGACCATAAGTTGCTGCCAACATCATGGAAGCAAGATTGCCAAGTTTTGTCATGTCATAACATTTTGACATTTGCAATTGACAATTTGACATATGTAAACAATAAAATAATCTTATGCTGATGAAATCGCACGGCAACAGCTAGTTATTAATATAGATGTGTAGGACACATTATTAAGAATTATTATTTTTATGAACAAAGTCGCAGCAGTGGCTAATTTTCTTTATTATGCTAAAAGCAATTTGTTAATAGAATACTTACACGGGTATCAATTTAATATGCATATTGATGTTAGAGATAACAAAAATAATTGGTGGTCTACATGTGGTTACCATTGATTTTATGACTTACTTTACTTGATTATACTTAATTGAAACTCAAAACATTTTAAACTTCATTCGATTGTTTACTTAATTTTATCACTTTTGTATTATTGTTCCGGTTTTAATAAATTTTTGTACCTTACCGGTCTCGGTAGTAACAAAGATATTTAATAAAAAAATACTAACTTGTAAAGTTATGCTTTTAAAGAAATAACCAGTAATTTTATAGCTGGCAAAAACTCGGAATGAATATTACTTACGTAAACGAAAAAAATTATCAAGAAAAACAAGGCAAAAGTGACGATAAATCATCTGTCAGGGTGGGATAAGAAATATGGTAGAACGAGCGTACACTGAATCTACTCAACGTAAATGTTTTATTAATAAATCAATAAAGAAAGATGTGAATGCGATACCATATCCTTTATATCGTTTATTTGTCAGATATGTACATATCGGCTTGAGCTAGCACGATATCAGAATTACTACTACTCGAGATCACATGTGGGCGGCCATGGGTAAAGTCGGATTCAAGGAATACATTCACAATACTACAGTCAGGATATCATCGATCTACGAAGCTCCTATCGTTCAAACAATGTTCTCGCAACCATCCCTATTTTCAGAATGATCTAAGTTCGAAAGTCGCTTGGCAGCGCTTGTGTTCTAATTATGACTTAAATTCAAATTGATTTCTTCTTCTGATTGCGACATACATATATCCAATTGCTGACGATGAACTTGATATTTATTCTATGACAGTATCATTTACAACTGATCCGTCCAATACTTTATGGATATTATAAACAGAATTTATCTGCTCCGAATAAACTCTAAAACTACCAAACTGATAAACAAACTAGTTGTGAAATCGTTGGTTGCTAGTTGTCTGATAATTTTACTTATGGATATCCAAAGGAAACGTGTTAAATTGGTATGACATACTTAGAAGCTTTCAGTCTACTTGAATAACCGACATGTCGATACTAGCAGCTAACAATAGAAGTTATAAAGTCCCGGACAATTAAAAAAAGAGATTAAAAGGGCAGCACTATTCTATCATTGTCGAAGGGCTCGTATTAAAATAAAAATTGACAGAACCTAGCCAGACGTCCCTTGGGATGAACCGATATTGTAGTGAAGGTCAAATAATCGTCCTTTATCGAATAAAAGCTAAAAGGTGCCGACCTCTGTTGCTATCTTTTGTTAACACTGAAAACTTCATTTTGTTAATGTTATATTAAATCTCACTAATATTATAAATACGAAAGTTTGGATGAATGTTTGTTAAAATTTGTAACCTAAACGGCTGAACAGATCTCGATGAAATTTGGCAGAGACATAGAGCATAGTCTGGAATAACACATAGGCTGTTTTTTTTATTCCACGCGGACGGTGTCGCGGGCGAAAGCTAGTTAAAAATACATGTCATCTCTTTATCAACGCTATTGACTTTCTGTATTCTATACGACTGAAACAATTTTGTTAAAAAAGGATTATTCATAATTAAATCAACGTTTAATTATGTAAGAATTTACCTCATCTAGGCGAAGCCATCTTGCCCAACTAAAATGACAATAGATTATATCAAATACCATAACTAGCCGTTTCACCTAGATCTGAGTGAGCGGTATGTTTGGCCAGACCAGACCAGTGGCCACTAAAATAACCGGCATGTGGTTAATCCACTTTCGCTCTCTTCCGAAATGACCGCACTAACCCTATTGAGAGTTTCGACTACACGCACATAGTAACGTGAGTCAAATGTTACGTCAAATAAGGCTTTACACACAGCTATCACCTTTCTTAGCGATACAAATGTTTTTACGCAATGCGGTGGATGAAATAAATGGAGTGGTCTCGAAACTAATTATTTTATATAACTTTTTGCAATCACTTCAAAACTTTTGATTTTGCTCGTATTTAGGTTAAGCCCAATTAGTCGGTAACGTATAAATTAAATAAGATCAAAGTTCAAATATATGCGGTTTAAAAATTAATTCACGCAAGTGTTGAAAAACTTGACACATTTTATCTTTGTTACTAAAATTAATCTTAGTGTCTCTACTGCTATTGTTATTATTTTAAATTCTATAATCAAATAAATGAATATTTCTGTATTTGTAAAAAAATTGTATATAAATCCTAATTCATAATGTAAATTCACATTATAACGTTACTTATGGAAAAAAAAAGTTCTAAACAGAGGAAACTTGCGTCGTGTGCATAACCCCATCCCTATCTCTTGTATAAATATCTTCCATAGATGTCATTTCGACACAAGCTGAATCAAAGGGAAAGCTCACAAAAGTTAACATCGAAGGGTCTTGAATAATTGATATAACGTAAGGGTCCCACACAAGTCGTAGCGACAATTATTCCGTCCCCAAAGGTCCGCGTCATTGCATTGTTCCAGCTTGATTATGTAATACAGGAGCGTGCGAACTGTGTACAAATCAAGGAATATGTTGGAACAGAACCAAGATTTAAACCTCACTTGGCAACACATATACAGGATTTTATAGAAACGAAATGAAATATTGTGAAAGAGTTATAAAGAAAATCTTGAACTAGCTTACCCATTTCGATGAATACGTCTAAACACAAGACTTACTAAAAATGTTTGAATCACATTTTCATGTAAGATTATTACAGATTCATAAAATGTATTTTACATGCCATAAAGTAGGCTTTTCAACAATTTTTCGCACTATTATTGTGAGGAATAGAAAAATAAAATCATTGGCAATCACTAATTGGAATAAGAAATAGCCAAAGCGAAAACCAGGTTAAGATTGTTTACGAGAAATGACGTCAATTTAGATAATTGGGACTGAGGTTGATAAATTGGTATAATAACAATGATAACAATAGTGCAGATTAGTCTTGGTCCTGTAGATGATAAATGGTTTATAGTAAACTGACCATTTGTCCAGTTACGAAATGATAATTTAGCGTTGGGTTGCTTGAATTGAGCATTGATTTACTTAAAGCCAAGTCAGCAATAAAGCAACCCTTAATAATCTCTTTTTAAAACTCCGCTTATTAACACGTTTACTGCGGCAAGTAAAATCATAATTCTCTGATGCGGCAGCGGGTCAAAATGCGCCCCCAATGAAATTTCCGCCAGTGTGTGGCAGGTCTTTTTAGACCCACCAGCACTAGGATAGATTTAATTGCTATAACTTTGTGGAAATATAATGTATACATTTTATATAATGTAATGTATACAACTGAGATAATCGTTTCGCACTCGCTAGAGGGACATAGTTTTCTTCGTCCGCACCAGCTTAAGTACCCTGTCAGGTCGATATCGGCCTGTTACGCAGTGAGCGTGTTAAAAAGGAAAAGATTGAAGTTTACAAACGTTGGCGTTTAAACAACTTCAGAATAAAGTTTAATTATGTACTTAAATTACTTGATAGCTGTTAAGTTCATTGGATAAAAATAACGATAGTAAAATAAAGAGATATCTTATTTTCTACGACACCAGATAGCCAATTAAAAATAATTAAACAAAACTTCGATGGAGATATTAATTATTGTTTAAACTAACAGATTAGTAACGTTTCTGTTCAATATTGTATTACAATAATAACTGAAGCCTGTGACGTCACCGTGGTGGATGAATTTTCCTAACTTTAAATTGATGTACATTTTTTATAGTTGTTTGCTTTTCTTCTAGATATAGAACGCGATTATTAACGTTATTAACGGAACGAAGGTTATTTCACGGTATGTGATTAATGGTCCAAGGTGGCTTGTAACGTTCTCTTGCCGTTGTGAGCCAACCCATTGACGTCTCTCGTAACGTCAATGCTACATTGCATTTAGAATACATATTTTCTCTTGATATAAAGGAAAATTAAGACATCACGACTGTAAAATAAGAATTTAATTCACGTGTATTGCTTAGAAAACTAAAATGACGTAGCGTTAATATTATAGTTTAACTTTCAAATAAATGTTTTGTATGTGGATTGTAGATGAGCTAAGATTAAATGGTCACTTAATTGAATAAAACTCTGAGTACGGCGGTAAATAAGCTTGATACTTATGTTACAATATTGTTATAGTTAGAATAAATAGTTTTTTTTTCTATTATGTACTTACTCTCTCTTTACATTAAGTCGTAGTTAATTAGTTATTCAATAATAAAAGACTAATATTTGTAAATATTTTTGTTCTACTTTCCTGGTCTACTTGCTCATATTTTTACGTAATTTAGTCTGCATTACTTTTTATATATCTTTTAGCTTGAGCTGACAATATCATAGTGGGTTTTATCAGTAATTAAATGAAAGTAAACGAGTTGGCAGCCTGTGTTATACTCGGCGTGCAATTAATATTGTTGGAGCGTCTTGGATATTAATCATAATGTTCATTAACTTTATTCTTCTACAGCACCCACTAGACTAGATACAAGCCACGGATAGAAAAAATCTAATTAATTTTTAAAACTCATACAAAATACGGACTCAGGAAACTGTTGACCTCTAATTTAAAAACGAATCCTGGTATGTTTTTTCGGAGAAGTATACGAATTCTCACTCTTTAAATATTATCTGTAAATCTGTTTCGAATATAAGGAATCGTAATAGAATGCATATTGGTTGGCAAAGTCATGGAAAATTTTGTTCTCATTGGTAAGCAGAAATTATTTATTTTTAATTTCCAACTATAGTCTGCATTATTATTTCTTTACATATATGAAAACACGCTTATAAACTGTATTTTATCTCGAATGAATGAAATAAAAACAAATCTCGATACTCGGGAAATCTTATTTCGATTTTCTCCTCACTTCAAATACAATTTATTTCGAATAGCATCAACACGGTCTTAACACAAACTGAAACGTTTCCCATTTAATTATCTGGAAGAGACTTGAATATGTATTCTTCACCAACGGAACGTTCTTAGAACTGAATGCATACATTTTCAATGACTCGTATAAATCCCTTTGCGAACCTCTCACTTATGAACATCAAACGGCAAACTGTAGCTTTAAGATTTTGTACTAAATGTTACTATTCGTTTTCAAGCTAATTGCATTACGAGGAATGGAAATGAAATAAACGTCTTGAATGAAACGTTTACGAATAAAAACCGTTGTGTAAAATGCTTGGTTATCAATTAAACAATACGTAAAAGTCTGTATCCGTAAATGACTGCATTATTGTCTTTTAAACGACTCTGAGTACAAAAATTAGCAAATCAGCATTATGTGTAAATCCACCAATAACTCCGCTGCACTAATATTAATCCAAGTGTAACTGCAGTCGATGATCACGGTTATAAAAATCCTTAAAAAGTTGACCGATTTATATACTTTTTATTCACGAGACCTCCTACTCAAAATCACTTCTTACTATAAAATATACTTAAATAATATTTTCCATATTATACACGTCGGTTTCCACTGCCGAACGACGCGTACACAAACATACTGTTATTAGTTTCATCCTCTTTGAGAACAGAGATATAAGAATATGTTTTGTAAATTTTTTTCGGCAGTGGAAGTCCACGTGTATACTCAAAAGTGTTACATAATGTTTTCATACACAGTTTTATCGGACAATCAGCTATCATTGCCTCTCACGCACGCATAACTCGACCATTTAACTTCGACGTTCAGTAAATTCGAACATTTTAAGGCTCTTCCGCAACAAAAGATTCACAAAGACCACAGACGCGTAACGTTTTTAATTTACTTTATTCCGGATGCCTTTAATGAGTCGTCAATTGTTTTAAATTGCAATCTGTTATTACCGTTCCATTTATTCGAGAAAATAATTTATTATTTGACCTGGATTTAATTTAAAGTGTTGAGTCCAAGAGCAAAAGTTAAGCTAGCTGGTAACATGAAAAAGTATTATCGTTTAAGTGGCAATATTGGCGGGAATACATATGCCTGTAAAACGGAACAGTAGTTTGCATGCCTGTTACTGGGGCAGTGTAGCTTACGTACTAGCTATAGGCATGTGTATTCCCGCCTTATTACACAGGTTATAATAATATTGTGGGACAACATTGCATTTAGTATAATTCCACGGTGGACTAGAAATGTTGTGGAGGCGGTTGCCATGCGACAAACGTCTTCAAATCAAAACATGTTGCGCGGTGAACGATGGTAGGTCATAGTATAATTATTAAGAATGTTTTAACAACGTTTTAATAAGCGGAATTTACAAATGAACCAATAACAAACGGGACAATGCTTGTAACCTGTGATACCACCATTCATTCGCATTGTGGCGTATGTTGCATCGTTTGGCGTCACATTGTTGTTAAAGCCAGAGAACTGTACAATTAAAATTGACGTGTGTGGGCTAAATGTTAACTGTCAGTTAAACTGTACCTTCCTCAGTATTGTTTACAGTTAAAACTTAATGTGTATAGTGGGCTAATGCTGGGTTACGTAGTGATTATTTGTGTAAGGTACATACGAGTATAATACATAGGTCATATGTTTCAACGGAGTAAAACTCAAGTTACGTAGTTCGGGAAAACATTTCATAAATTTATCGAAACAATGCTAACAAATGGTTAAACGTAGATAGACAACCAGCCATGAAAGGGTTATTTTTTTGTTATTGTTAAAACGGAAGTCCTGTGGCCAGGATTTTATAAACGCACTACAACACCATAGGACCTGATTGTCACATACGCTCTCGAAGGCGCACTTTCACTGTGAATCAGACCTTAAAACGTGGAGGAACGTTGCATCGACCGCATGCACCACTTCGTTATGACAGCTCACCTTTCACTTACGTCATCTCTTTAAAAGGAACAAATTTTACGATCACTTAGATATAGCTTTATATCTCTTTGCTGCGCACACGCAATTTTCATAGACAACTGATGCTTTAAATTTTTCTTTTGTTTCCTTTTTTTTGCACATATTTGCTACCTCTGTCTTGTCATAGAGAATGAAAGAGTTTACAATGTTTTTTTACTAATTAAGGAAGTTTTTTTTTAACCGACTTCAAATAAGAAGATTGTCAATATATGTTTGACTATACGTTTTATAACTTAAGTGTGTGTTGATAACATTTTTATTTACGGTCTCAATTACGATTACGGCAATGCGGATGTTACAGTTTTGTATTGCCCGGTGCGATTTCATCTTGCGTCGCATTTTGTACAAGTATTTTGAAGTAAATGTAGAATAGTTAGTAACATTGCGCTAAACAGAGCGGCAACAACATATATCGCTGTATAATGCAACACAGGTCTAGCCAGCAATAGACACCAACGTATTATTTCGTATAAAACGATTGCACAATTTGATTCCTAAAGAATACTAGATAATCTAACATTAACTTCATCAATCAGACAATCAAGATTATAAACGCTATTAATATCTTCAAATATACAATATGGTAGAGAAATGAAGCCGGAATATAATAATACCCTACATAACCTTCCCCAGAAGCATCCTTACTTTAGATTCCCTCCTTAAGCGCATCTTCACTTAGCGGTTCTTCGCGCCAGTGGAAATATGCACGACTACATGATAATGGCGATTGCTCACAGCCGTAGGTTGCGCTTGACTAATCACTAGTAATAAACACTAAATCTTACATCTCTCAGACGACAGTATGATGAAAAATTAACATTAATTGAAATAAGATACTTTTGAGTAAAAGTAGTTTTCTAATGGTAAAAAAATATTTTACTGTAAACTCGAAGTGTAATAAAGTAATCCTTTACAAGATGTCGCTTATGTGTACTTATCAAACAAGAATTTTACATAAACTAATTAGTGTTAATTAATCTCAAAAGATTTATTTGTTAACTAGCTTTCGCCCGCGACTCCGTCCGCCCGGAATTAAAAAAAACAAATGCACGTAGCCTATGTGTTCTTCCAGACTATCCTTTACATCTATGCCAAATTTCATCAAAATCCGTTCAGCCGTTTAGGCTACAAACTCTAACAAACATCCAACCATCTAAACTTTCGCATTTATAATATTAGTAAGGTCTTATGAAGTTACATAATTTTAATAAGAAATTAAAAGTTTAAAAATAAAATCTTCGCCAACCCAATGTAACAGTAATTACACACTAATTAATAACCACTTTTTACTTGCACCAAGTTTGTAGCACCTGTAAAAAAACATGTAAACACTTATGGAAACTCGCGTTAAGTAAAATGTATTGCATAGTTATAACTTCACTTAGATGTTATATTATCGAGTAACCTGTAACGAAACATTTTTATCGGATACCTAAAGTATTTCTTATTAACGTTTTTAATGCATTTGCTTTAAAAATTAATCTAACGATTGCAATACGATCGAGCAACCCGATCCATCGTTTAGATAGCGATGGATCTTAGTAAATAGTTATAAAAATATTCTTCGAATCGATCTCAAGGACTAATTATTAGTCTTGGTCATTAGTGAACCGTCAAAATACCAAAAGATCTATATTAATTTAAAAATGAGTGTCGATTTTCGTATAGATGTTTTAACTTAATGCTTCTGTCGCCTTCAACGTCATTCATTGACCTTCAGTGTTCAGGGGTGTGTACAATGAATTTACGATACTATCTGTCTACGACCTTGCACGCCTTAAAAGTGTTTTCGCTTGACTTAATCTCAGATTATGTCGAATCATTTAAAATTCAAATTTTTATACAGTGTTTTTTGATGAATAATGAGAAGATGAAGAAGTCGACGGTTTGGATAAACTTAAAATTAATATATCGTCAAATAGATAATTAAAACTGTAATGGTTTATTCCAGGCACAAAAAGAGTAATATAGTTAAAATTAGCAGAAAATATTAAATATGTCTTTCTAAGATGTCTTTTCAAATCACTAGTAATTTTTGCAACGTGATAGAAAATTTAAACTTTCGGTTGCCCTACCTGGAACGTCGCAGTCTAATAAATAGATAAATAGAATATCCTTTCTACTAAGAACCATTAGAACAGACTCAAAGTCGTTGCGTAAATTGGCTTAATAAAGCCACAAATTGCGTTACTTTGCATAGATTTTGGTTATGTTGCGCAATTATAACAAAGCGTTATTCAAATATATCGTCTATTATTATGTTAATAAGACGCTGTAATTAATGGATAAATTCCATAAACGCTTTTGTCCGAGTAGTTCTTTGTTTGGAGTTAACAGCAAAAAATTATTCAGAATTCCGACACATTTAGAAAGGTGGCCTTGGCTTGTAGGTGAAAGAAATTTAATATCCAAAAGATAATTAAAATCAAACAATATCACTTAGTAGTTATACTAGAGGAAGTTTGAGAGTAGCCCCCGTAGTAAGGAGTAAAAGGTTAGCATGGTATGGGCATGTTATGAGGAGGGATGAATCGCATGTTACAGGGAGAACGTTAGTTATGAGTGTGGAAGGGTACATATGTACATCGGTAGAGGTAGACCTAGAAAGAGATGGATGGATTGTGTAAATGGTGACATGGTAAATGGTGGTGATCAAAAAGGGAGTGATGACTGAGATGACGTATGATGTGGAGGACAAAAACCTGTTGGGCCGACCCTACGGGAGTAGGATAAGGAGAAAGATGATGATGATGATGATAACTTAATGACAAAAGCATACTTATATGTACAAATATAACAATTTTACTTCGCACTCCTAGATAATTTTTCTTTCCACTTTTATTTGTTTGAGAGGTCTTCAGTTCTAACAATATTTTATAAGTTATACTGATATCACAATTAAAAATTAAAATATTATAATTTAATTGAATGTCATCTTGATTTGTTACGTAGGACATTACGGTGATTTTCTTTTATTTTTACTCAATGTCCAATTACTAAAGAATAGCAATTTAAAAATCACATGTGACTTTGCCATGACCTAAATGTAATAAAAAACCAGATATATCTTGTATGGATAAATTTAACACTTTCAAAAATTGCATTTCTGAACTCAATGACGTTAAAAATAATTTAATTACCCAGTTTATGCATTTCATTAAAACAAAAGAACAACATAAAAAAATAATTTTCACATGTTTGGTATATGTCACATTTTAATATTTTTTTGCATTTTTTCTGCAAAAGCTCAGTTACATTTAATAAAGTTACAGCGACATAATTTTAAAGCGAGTTTCATTTACATTTTAATTATAATTAGCGCCTGCATTTCCAAATGCTTGTCGCTTGTTACCTGGAAATTATAAAATTAATTCGCCCGTAATGGAAAATATTTTTTCCCGCATGTTTCATTTACATAAGCAAGAAACTTATGAATGCATATAGAGAAAACTAAAAAAAAAAATTAAATCTTTTTCTAATAATTTCATTTATTACATACTAGCTTTCGCCCGCGACTTCGTCCGCGTGAAATTAAAAAAAAAACAAAAGTGAGTAGCCTATGTGTTAAATTTCATTGAGATCCGTTCAGCCGTTTAGGCTACAAACTCTAACAAACATCCATCCATCCATCCATCGATCCATAAATCTAAACTTTCGCATTTACAATATTAGTAAGAAGTAAGATTTTCATGTTTACAAGGATTCGAACATAATGTTATCTACTTATAACATCTCGTACATAAAGAAATACTTCAAAAAGCAATTAAGTAATTTTAATATTACGAAGAGTTGAAGAATTTAAACGCCTCAATTATCACCTCTAATGGACGAGTCTTAACTGCTTAATGATTGTTAGGCAGTTTTGTAATAACTGGCACTTAGGAAAGAAAACTTCGACGTATCAGTCTAATATGAATCTATTCTTATGAAGGTTACGTATTTATTAAAAAAAATAACACGTTACTATTACATAATAAATAAATGATGTACATATACACATCATGAATATATGCAAAATATATTTTATTTCGGTTCATAAAAAGTGAAAAAACATTAAGAAATCCGATCAGATTTCCTGACAGATCGTCAGATTAGCAATATTTTTTTCACTGTCAAAAATATATTTATTTCTGTTTGGAAAGCCTAAAATTGTAAATATATTTTTGTACATGTATCGCCAATAGATACTCAATATAAATTGGTATCTAATCATTCAATAAATTAATATTTATCTTAACTTTAACGTTAGTACGCTACACTATTACCACGTCTATCTGGTCTCTTTAAAACGGAATCCAATGTTTTCTATAATTATAATAATTACCAAACAAATATTCATCATTCGTGTTATGTAGCTTAATTTAAATGCTACACTGGTTATGAAAAATGTTCATGATCAGATTACAAAATTATATTGAATCGGTGAAAGTGATTCACTTTTGCTCTTATATTAGCGTGAAAACAACCAGAGGAGCTCATTTTATTGTACACTTAGCTTTGCGCATTTGTCTTTGGGAAACACTAACACTTTCAGTGATTACTACGAGTACGAGTGAACTCGCGTCGCATGTGGTACTGAACGTGTTAAGTATTTTTCAAATTAAATAATTCATTTAAACATATCTATACTACTATTACAAAGAGATATGATTTGTTTTCTGATATCTGAAAACAATTTTGTTGTTTCTTATAAACGTTGCGTATTGTGACACTGCCGAAACAGTTTTCACTGTCGAAACACTCGTTTAAAAACTTTGAAATAAGAAATACATTATGTTTTAATACAAGTATTGCGACAATGGAAACACGGTGTAATAAACTAAACTACAAGACACAGCAATGCGGCTTCTTGTCTTTAATGTTAATTATGCAAATGGCCGTAAAGTGTGCGACTTATGTAACTTGGCTACTTAACAGCTACTTACTTTCGCTGGCGATTGATCGAATTACATATGACTTTATGTTTTTACTTTGAAAGTAAAATATTGCAACAGTTTGTAAACAACTGAACAGCCAATTAACATTCCTACTATAAATAAAGTAGTGATTTTTAAAAGGGAAATCTCTTAATGAAGACTTCAACGGCATAACTGAACTCGATAGAATTTGTTATAGCTATGAAACAAAGTCTTATTTCCCAAAAGAAGGAGGTACTCAATTCGTCTGTATTTTTTTTTATGTGTGTTATGGCATGACTCCGCCCCTGGTGGACCGATTTTGAAAATCCATTTTTTTATCTTAAAGGTTTAATTTTTGTCTTATAGTCTGGAAGAATACATAAGCTAACCACTTAGTTTTTTTTTTTAATTCTGCGCTAACGATGTCAGACAAATGCTGCTGATGTTAATGTCGCGAGCAAAAGCTATTTAATTAAAAATATTATCATTAATTCGATTTTAGATATCAATTCGTTATCGAATTTCGAAAGTTATGTATTGGTACGATTTTGTAGACAAGTCTCATTTGTTTTAGTTAGAAAGTAGATACATTTATTAGTGCTCATTTTTAAATGAATTAATAAATTTTTAACATGAAGCATTTGTAACGAACTTCCAAAAGGAGAAGGCTATCGATATGTTTGATTTTTCATAATGATCTATAGATAAACTCGACAACGCAATGTCATAGTTAAGTGTATATATGAAAATGAATATATTTCAATTTATGCAAGCAAAAGATCAGTGAGGAACTAGAATTAGGGATTATTCCCAACTGTCACCCCGCTCTGTGCCCACGTGGGGACAGATGAGCATAAAAAGTTTCATCCGTCCCACCTTTCAGTCCCACTATCACCAATAAGGTGACAGATGGAACCGTTAAGAAATAAAATAAATTCCAACCGTCCCCTCGTCGCACAAGGTGGGACGGATAAAACTTTATATTCTCATCTGTCCCCACGTGGGGACAGAGCGGGGTGACGGTTGGAAATAATCCAGAATTAGTTATTCGTAACGAATTCTTTTGAATAGCTTACATCGGCTTACCTTTTTTTGAAACCCCTTTATAGCTTTTAAAGGCAAGGCAATATGGCGATGGTATACCTTTTGAATATTTATGACTTCCTTTACCATGTACTGAATCATAAAACATTGACTTTTACTAAGAGAATATATTTATGACGTCACTATTACATCAATAAGCCTCGTAATTCTGTTACTCTATGTTTATTATTCGGACACAAAACTTATTCTAAGATTATTCTAATATTAATTCTCATTTAAAATAATTTAAAACGTTTAACCAAACAACCGAGTATTGTAAAACTTTCAATCCAAAAAAGCGTATAAAACCATAACTAAACATACAAGAGGATCAATACGACACCACTTTGAGTGTATTGAAAAGCGAGGATTGTCAATAAAAACAATTTAATTTAGCTGTATCGGAGTATCCAATCGTTCGCGGCAATATCGAGAGCAACGTATGTTCGATATTAGCAAGCCACTGGTTTTGAACAGTTCTCTAAATACAGTACGTATCAAACTTTATGTTTCACAGAATGAGAATGACGCTGAACCGTAGAACCGTGCAGTACGCCAATTATTTGAAAGCTGACTTCTAATATTCTCTACTTGTACTGCATTGTTTGCCTTCGTATGAAATTAGCGTTATGACGTTCGAGAATATACAAATGTAAATCTAGCTTACCCGTGAGCGAGGTTACTCCGCCCGCAATAAGCCAGTAACCTGGCGTCCAACTTCGCAGACATGCGCTCGCAGCTTACCCGGAGCCGTCATAAAGTTTGAATTGGATTATACAAGTTATGATACGAATAGAGGTCTATCAGATAAATGTTCAACGTTCAAATGGAGTAGTTACTACTGTGTATTCCACTTTCTTATAACTCCACTTGCATAACCCAGTCGACCGTAAAACAACCATGCAATAGAAACATATCAATAAAGATACAAATGTTTTTATGTATTTAATAAATTTAAACGTATCTACTACATCTAATCAATTACACCAAAGCAAAGTTGAAATCCACGGCGCGGGAATACGACTTTTTATGAGAATGAAAACAAAACATTTTTAAATGTAACTAGTTATTTTGATAATAATGAAAACCATTTCATATCCACAATTTACTAAGTTAAAAAGGTTATTAAAATAAAAACACCTTAAATTTAATAAAGTCGACCATTTACTTTACTATAAAATCTCATAAAGGAAATAATAAAATTAGAAAATAAATATATTAACTGTTCTATTTTATTTATAACTACAATTAGGTACGGGGTGTAGTATTGTCATATAGATTTCGCAATTTATTTTTAAATCTAACAAACTTGGACACTTCTTTACTTTTAAGGCCAGTCACTGTACGGTTACTATCTATTATAAAGATCGGTTCGAGTTTTTCTTTTTTCGTTACTTCACCTTTCTCGTCATCCTTATTAACAAAGTATATCGCTGGTAAATTCATGTTATTCGTTTCATTTGATTCACCATCTCCTGGGAAGACAACGTAAAGTACTGTCGGTAAGGCGTCCCTTTTCTGGCCTATTCTGATATTTTTAGGAGCAGTCGCAACTAAAACATTATATGATTCCGCATGTTGACTTATAATAGGTAAGTTTATAAAGTTCACGGTTTCCGGTGTTTGTGTTTCGTTGATATATTTTGCAACACTTTTGGGGTATACCATTTTTGCAACCTGATTTGTGCATCCGTCCGCCAAATTAGCTGGATGTGCGAAAACAGCCTCAGATAGTTCCTGGTTACTGTGCACGGAACGTGGAAGTTCTTGAGGTATTTTCGCAAATAACGCACCAAAAGATCTTGGCTTAATTGGCTCCTTGTGGGATATAGGATTGAATTTAAGACTAAATCCGTTACTTATTGGTATACCTTCAATTGAATAATTTGTAAAACACAGCAACAGCAGCGTGATGATAATCTGTCAAAAATTTAAAATAACATATTTATTTTGCATAAATCATCATGGTCAAAGCGCAGTACAATTAATTATAAAGATAATATAACATTTTTGTATACATGAACACGACAAAGCACATATAGAGTTTAATTATTACCGTTACGTGTACTTACACTTTTAAGGGGCACAGAAAACACAGGCATTCTGGCATTGCGCGGACGAAAGTCAAACGTACACTGTACATTATTACATTGTAAAGAAACTAAACGATTCATTGTTACATTTGTTTTGAAACGCTAACTACTGACTAGGGATGTTTAACTGACATCGAGGAAGTTTCAATCGTAAACAACACATCGACCCTCGCATGTCGCCATTATTAGAATGGCGCTTGTGTAGAATGCAACGGACGATTTATCACTTTTTTTGATGACAAACGGTTTTTACTTCGTAAATGTTTTTATATTAGTGAATTAAAAAGATTTTTTTAAATCAATCACGTCTAATTGTTATTCAGAAATGCTAGTTTCGTCTTTAACATTCGCTCGCTTGTTAAAAGTATTAAAAGTATTAAACACTCTTGTGTTTTGTCTAGCTTCTGTCCCACTCGATTGCCTGTAAGATATTGCTCATAGCAATAAGGCCGTCCTTGCGCAATTCTTGTCTTAGCTTTTAAGTCTATATTTTGTAACTTTTGGGCACAAAGAATAAATAATAATAAATTCATACAGATATTTCTGTAGCTCACAATTTAAAATTATACGTCTAATTAAGACCCGTGAAGTTACTTGTGTACTTAATGTTTAAAGTTATATCTGTTAAAGTTACCTTAAAAATAGCACGTCAACGAAATAACGCTTGCTTTTACGCGTTACCTGTCATATCAGTTGCACGTAAAGGCTTCATCAAAAAGACCGTATCTTTTGTGTGCGGTAACACGTCATCGCAGGTAAACGTGAAAAATGTTCGTCGGAACGCACAAAAGTCCGTCGTCTGGGGCTGATCGTGACACAATACTGATGTTTTTACTCGTGTTTTAACGATTTTTAGCTTACACAACTGGCCCTTTGTTGGACCGTTTATATCAATTTGATCTATCAATTTTACTAGTATTTATAAAATAAACAAAGTAAACCATGAAGGATTAATAACTTTTTTTAAAGCGGTTTAAAAAAATTATCGAATGGCAAAGGGAAAGACAAAGTGAAACTAGTATAAATAATAGATCGAGTTAGTTTATTGCAAACAAACAACTCAGGTTACTTTCGGCGTTTTTTTTAATTCTACAAGAAATGAGCAACCTTCTCTATACAAAATATTGCTGTTTCTTAACCGAAAGGGCATAAAATATGTAACTGCTGTAAGATCTATAAGACTGTGATACCATCAATTCAAGGAAATACAGAAGTCTGTACACGTTAAAAATCTCTAGTGGTGATCCTCTATATCTTCCCTTATAGTAGATTAAATTTCATAAACCCTCCCCATATTTAGATAAGAAGATTAAATAATAATAATAAATTTACAGTTAAAAACAAAAGGATAATTGCTCTGTTGCACTTAATAGTAGTAGATAGCATCTCTTAAATCCTACCAATTTTACGTGACCTACGGGAAATCGAATTCAATTTCCTCTCCGGCTATGAAAATTGGCGATTGAAAAACGAAAAGACCATTATTATAATAAAATTTATTCTTACCACCAATTGAGACCATTGTGTTTTCACAGAAATTGTGAATTCATTGCGATTGGAAACAACTATGACTTTAAATTATTAAAACATTTATTCAAAATATTTATTCAAACCTTATACTTATTTAAATTGTGCAATATCCAACCGTTGGTGTATGAAACTCTAGCACAAAATCATCTCATCCCTCTCATTCTCCTTTAAAAAACCGGGATAGCAATACTTTTTTGTAAGTGTTTCTGCAGTAGAAATTCCGTTAGGATCCTTTACATTTCCGTCTGGACGTCAGTTCCCCTTTCATTATTTCGAAAACAAAGAATTTATGCATTCTACGGCTCGCTGTTTCAATTTCCATTAGCCAACATTTTCCGATTTAATTCAACCTTTCTGAGCTTACCGGAACGTTATTAGATATTTCATTTGAAAGGAAGTTGGATGCAATAAGCAAAATTAAATTAGAGGATGCACAAACGAACAGAGAATTTAGGATCTATACTTAATTAATTCTTGATATCAGAACGGATGTCTATTACCCAGATGGTAAAAAATCAACCATGCAAAACTGTCCATACCAAAGTAGGATATTTAATTAAACGACTTCATTAACAAATTGATGAAACACGTTTTCAACACAATGTCTTTTCTTTTAGTGATAGCAAAATAATATTCAGTTGGATAAACTATTAAACTCCTCTAAATGTAATTTATTATTACTGATTTAATTGTTTCTACCAACTGATTCACTAAGAATAAATCGTACCCAATCCAATTAAGAGATAAACAACATTTTGTAATCAAATTAAGGTATAAAAGTATTTAATAGTTCGCAACCAATTCGAATACAATTGAGGATTCAAATTAAGAGTAAATTGCATTGTACGATAGCCATAAAACGCATTGAAACGCAATTACAGTCTGTTTATTAGATCTATTTCGGAAAGGTTCTAAATTGCACTCTTAACTAAATTTATATGAACTTTAAAACATTTTCGATGATGGCATGACATTTCTAAATGGAATTTAAAATAAGAAAATATTTATATTCAACCACAGAATCAAACGTAAGCATATACTAATAGAAGCTCTTAGAAATACAGAAATAATAATAATATTAATGTATTTATTGTCTCTTTAGTAATACATTTCATGGAAGTCTTGGCTCCTATTGTAGGTTGCCCTGTGTCACAGGAGCCAATTCCTTCCCCAATACTTCATTACAATTAATTTAATGTCTACACAAAGAAAACAAAGAAATACATTACGCTTATTTTTTTTTTTTTTTTTTTATTGTTTTTTTTTTTTTAGACGAAGAAATAGACGAGCACATATTAAATTAACTTTGTTTTGTGCATATAGAGATAACGCAATGAAACCCGCATTAGATTGTATGAACATAAAATATGAAAATCATAAATGTAGGTCATTAGAAGATATCTATTCTTTGTGGTTTATTTTTTAAAATGTTTTACGTACTTAAGGACTACCGTACAAGGACAGTCGACAGTGTCTCTATCATGTAAAAACTAATGAAAGATGCTATGATAAATTAACACGAAGTCTTCTTTAGAATGCTATATATTTCTTTTTTTTAGTTTTAATACGTCGTGATGTATATGTTTTTTTTTAACTAGATTTCCCGGTCTTGCGCAATCTAAATCGGTAGCGACAAAAAATAATTATAACACAAAACTTTTACCATCTTTGAAACAACTGCAATAAATATAATTTTACCGGGTACTTAAATTAGTATAGCAGCAATTACTTGCCGTTCTCAAGTTGCTTTTTCTTGCTTTAAGTTAAATGATGTAACGGCTGAAACTTTCAAGTTAAAGTACTATTTGTATGACAACTGTTATTAAATAGTTATTCTGCTTTAATATAGTACAGTTAGTAATATAGTATAGTTATCGACAGTGGTAGAGCCCGCTTTAACATCTTCGCACGAATGGGCCGGCTCGCCCGGTGTAATACCACGACCACACAGAAAACAGGCGTGAAGTGGAAGCAATTCCGCGTTTCGTCTGATGAGTGTGGTGCCGGAGGCCTAATTTTAGTCCCTTTCCCTTTCCACCCTTTTCTTAAGAGGAAAGGATGGGAAGGAAAAGTGGATTTGACGGTGGAGGAGACGCATAGGAAGGGCAATGTCCTCTTTACGTGCGTCTCCTCCTCCGTCAATTAAGGGTAGGCAACGCTTCTGCAATTGCGGATGTTTATGGGCAGCGGTCGCTTTCCATTTCGGTGAATTCAGGTGGCCGCTTGCTCGTTTGCCACCTTATGTTATAAAAAAAAAAAAAATAGTACGTAGAAGTTTACGTTGGATAATTTGTACAATTTCAAATCTGCAAATCGCCATTAATTATAACTTTTTTTTAAATTACAATATTAGTAGATTTTTGTTAATTTACTAATATTTCCTTTAACCATTCCAACTAAGCTCTAGGCTTGTGTGCTAGGATATGGTTTACGACAATAGTCGAATGGCGGGATTCGAACCCTCGACCTCAAGATCGGTAGTCCGTACCCAAACCATTAGGCTATTGGCGCTTAATTTAACTAAATATTTTCAACATTGGATTTATAATTATCTCTTGAATCCACTGAAATAAATTCATGAAAGCAAATGTAATTTACATTAAAATCATTAAAATAATGTTTTAAATTTTTTTCTTAATGAGTTTTACGCACTGACACGAAGTTTGTGAGAATAATTTGCAGTATTTGTAGAGGACGATTACAGACGAAGTTCATAATTAATACAGCATCACCAAGTTACTATAAGTAAAAAGTATCATAAGCAAAATGCAATTCAGTGAGAAGTGATAGTTTTAATTAAAAAGTTGCCAACTTGGCTGCAAGCTGGATTTTATAGTCTGCTTTTTTTTTGGAACAACATAATTTTCGATGCGACAGCAACCGCAGTATGCTAAAAAGCATGAATATAACAAAGAGTACGTAAAATTAAAAATGTATTTATTAACATTTTCAGTGTAAAAGCTCCCTATGGGTTTGCCTTTTGTGTTCGCGTAACTAAATTTTATTTCATGATGAAAAAATATCGTTCATTTGTTTTTGTTCCCGTATTCGATAATAACTTACCATATACCACTCAGTTTTTTTAAATGAAATTATATTTAGGTAAAAAAAATTCTAGTGAAATCCAAGTTATAAAGTACCGTTAAAATAGAATAAAAACGTTTTTCTTTTATTCCATCGCTATAAAAATTAATATCTTAAAAAAAATATAACTAAGAAGAAATAATATAATTTTACTAAGTTTGGTTAATTGAAAAGGTGATTCAGAAATCCTACCGAGAATAGCCACTGGCGTCCATTGCTGTATCGCAAAGATAACGTGCAATTTCCGTTTACTCCAAAAGGTCAGCCTTCGCCCTTAACACGAGTTTTATTTCCACATCTTGGCGATATTATCTACTTACCCCGTGATATATGATAAAGGTTTTTCTTTACTGTTACTCGACTTTCGTTAGCCAATTTGTATTATTTTCTTTAATTAACGAAGTTAATTAGTTCAGCTAGATTTAGATTGTTTTTATATTTAGAACTCGATTTTAATTAAAAATGATAACAAATAGCGGATAAGCAAATATATTTCCAAATATAATATTGCTTTTGTCTTATAAATACAGATAAAAAGTTTTTATATGCAACTATTAATATTAATATTATAGTTGCTTGCTATTATAAATAAATAATATTATAGATGATATATATTACTATATTGATTGACTATTGATATATATTACTATATTATAAATAACTAATATAATATTATAAATAATTAACTAATATTATAAATGCGAAAGTTTAGTTAGATGGATGGATGTTTGTTAGAGTTTGTAGCCTAAACGGCTGAACGGATTTCGATGAAATTTGGTATAAATGTAGACGATAGTCTGGAAGAACACACAGGCTACCCAAATTTGTTTTTTTTTAATTCTACCCGGACGTAGTCGCGGGCGAAAGCTAGTTAATATTAATAGTTGCTTATGAAAACTGTCCTTAATATATTCGATAATGGTATATATTTTAGAATCCGAAGGCAAGACAGGACGAAAACACATTTCTTGGCACAATACTACATTTGCGCGTCCAAATCAAAATTCTTTTACGAACTCTACCTATATTCGATATCTGATAAAAAAGGGATTATGTTACACAATAAACAGGTCTGAAGGGATTTATTGCCACCAATCTTTTTAGACGGTGGTTTCACGAAATCCAATATAAAAATATACATACAAGATTTTTGTCAGTTATTTTATGTCTATATGAAATGAAGTACCCGAATCTTAAATTTGCTCGTAACGAATATTCTAGTTTCAGATACGCTAAATTCCAGTGTTTTATTTTATTTTAACCACGTTAAAGAGATAGCTACTTTGGACCTCGGATGCGGTAATAATTGATAAGAAGTTTTTGAATGTTGCAATCAATCTCGGTCGCGCAATACTATTATATAATTGATTATGAGACCCTTGCGCAAAATTATGGAAAACTTTTATAGTAAACTAGCTATCGCCCGCGACTCCGTCCGCGTGGAATTAAAAAAAATAAAAGTGAGTAGCCTATGTGTTCTTCCAGACTATCCTCTACATCTATACCAAATTTCATCGAAATCTGTTCATGATAATAGTATGATTAATGTACTCATAATTTAAAATGTTAATTTCACACATCGCATGCAAAATCGTTTAATGTAATCAACAATTTATCATTTTTATCACAACAACAATATTACTCTTGTTTATTTCATACAAATTAGAGTATGAGATGATTCTCTCTCTACTTTGTAAGCTTATTATGCGCACAGCAAAGCGGTATGAAAAATTCATCAACATGATAAGTTCCAACCATGAAGTTTGGAGTAATGCACAGTGAATGTTTCATAAAACTTAACGCTATTTCTAAGAAAAACACAAATTTACTTACAAAAAATGTATTTTAATGTGACATTGCGTATATTATAAACTAATAGTGACGACTAATTTTAGGCCAGCGAATTAATTAATTACTTGAACAGAGTTATATGTCTAGTCGGTTTCTGACAGAGAAAGTTGAAGTTTACTTTGATAACATGATTTTAAATGAATTTGAAGTTATGAATATTATGTAGCACAAACTAGCACTGCGTAAAATAGAGTTCTCAGGTTATAACCGTACTTATACAACTGTTAATTACTACAACTATGTCAATATTTGGCATCACTGTTTCTTTCTACTACTAATTAGATACAAAACAAAACAAAACAAACACGCTAACTACATATTTAAAGTAAATTATAAACCCTTATATCTACCTTATCACTGACTGTTAACCAATCCTGGTCGTAAATCAGTTTGGCTTAGCACAGAACTTTCTTGAAACAAATCACTGGCAATTGGTAAAGGCGCACCGTTTTGCGTCCCTCTATAATTCACGAATAGTACTTCGTGCTGAGATGGAGTGGGCGGGGGTGGCGGCACCACCTGCACGGTTTCTGGTTTCTTCACTAACACGTAGATTAAAGTCTTTTCCGCCACAGCAGAGTTCTGATTAACTTGATTGTTGATAGCTTGTTGAATTCTTACGTTATTCGATGATTCTTGAGAAGGCACTTTAATGAATATTATCTTGTATGTCTTTTTTGCTGGTTCAGGCAGACGTTTTAATACTGGTTCTTCGATGTCAGGAGGTGGTACGTGGAAATAAATATGCTTATGGATTACTGGTTCCGCAATATTTTGTATTACGTCATGTTGAGCGTAATTTTCAGTTTGAGGGATCACATTTTGTATTAGAATGGGGTTAATATTGGCGTTGGGAATTTCATTTACAATTGGTGCATCATTAAACGAAACAATATTAGGTGATCCTGTTTGTTGTACTATTTCTTCTACAGCATTACCATTGTGATTCTCAGTGTGTTCGATTGCTGTCTCTTCTAAATTTGTAAAACCGTTATCGTAATGTCTAATGATTTTCTCTAATAATAATAGATTTTCTCCGTTTCTGAGGTTGTTGTTCTTAGATTCTTCAAGGTTATTAGAATGGACGTCACTTAGAACTGATGACTGATGCTCCGCTTTGTGTTGTTTTAAATAATGATATTCTTCTATGGGTATTGAATATGACACTGCATTCTCGTGTGATTGTGATAAAAGTTCTGCTGAATTGCTGAGCGTGTTTACAGGTAAATTGAACGGTATAGTAGGTCTTGGGTACACATATCCGGCAAGAGATCCACTCACCAGAAACGCAAGTATTGTAACCTGAAAGAAAATTATTATTAAAAAAAAACACTGGATAAAAATTAAATCGAATAATAAAAATTGCAATTTTTTCTTAAAATTTCTATGTATTATACTTAAAACGATACATTATTTTTAAAAAATCACGAACCAAAACAACCGCCATATTAATCCTCAGAAGTGTTACCATTGATATGAGATTAACTTCGAAGATGGACAAGACTATATAGGTATACTTTCCCCATAACATATATGCCTCGAAGTTAATATATTCTGCATAAATATTACATTCCAAATCTTCCGCTAAAAATTAAGGTAGCGTCTATAGTGTTGAGAATTAGTGGAAACGTATCACACATTATTTTTTTCTTTATTAATTGATATTAATTGTTACGCTATCGTATTGTGAGATTGTAAATATTTAGATTGAAATTCAGAAATAAATTCGTGAAGTGTAAGTAAAAATCCGTAGATTTTTTTATCAATTTTACTAATTACCCAAACAACATGCATCCCCGGAATTATATTAAGACTCGATAGCACTGCTACATAAATACTGCAATACAATGATTAAAAATGATATAAAAATCCGCTAAAGCTTATTACAGAGAAATCGTCCGGCCCTAAAGTTGGGAAGGTTACATAAACTTGTAATTTATTTACTAGGTTTGACAAAATCTAAAATACATTATAATGTCTTTTAAAATATGTTAAACACCAATAAAAAAACGAGCTCGTCATGGTTATACCCATTCGTGAAAGTGTGGTGATTTGTCAATCACAAAAATATTATATCACAATTATCAAGAGTAAGGGCTGACTTCAAGACATATTTATTAATATTAATACATCCATACCTAGGATAGATGAAGTCTTGACAAATGTATCTATCGGCTTTACCAAGCTTACCCTAATTTTACCAGTCCTTAATAACTTCATAACTGTCGCTAACGGTCTCACTAATCTCAAAAGCTTACTTTCATTATGAACGCCGCCTCGAATAATATAACCACTCGGTGTAAAATATAAGGCAACATAATCTAAAAATTTAATAAAGCCGGCCACAAAATACTAAATTCTCAGAACGCAATTGGGCTTCGTTCAATTTTAAATATTGCTACTTGGAAAAAAAACTCTGAAAAAAATTCCCGGTACGAAAGTATCGTAAGACCGGCAACATTAATGCTCCCGGATCTTTCGGCTTCATTTTACTACCACAATATTATCGTTTGATTAACTTTTATTCTTATAACATCTTAAAGTCAACGCCTTGGTACTAGATGCCGCAACGAAATTTGGTTTGAGGTATAAATGACGATGTTTAAGCAATATTGGCCAAAGGTTCATTTCAACTTCACCACATAAATAATACACATTAGTCACGTAACATCATCATCAGCAGCCTTTATCAGCCCACTGTCAGACATAGACTTTCCCCAATACCTTACAAAGAATGCGATCCTCCGTCTTCCGCATCCAACGAGTTCCCGCTGTACTCACTAAGTCGTCGGCCCACCTCGATGGAGGACGCCCGACGTTCCTGGTCCCCTTTTGCTATAAATTAATGCTTAAACCTAATTCATAACCAGGTTTTCACCATCTCGTAGTTATGTCTCAATGGTGGATAAATTTAGACGTAAGAAAACAGGTACGAAGAGGGATTGATACAATAAGGTATTTGCCTCCTATGTAGAGTGTAGTCAAAAGCATTTAAGTATATTATATTAAAGCTAGTTAACTTCGCTTAGGCGTATCCGATAAGAGATCTCTTTTGAATATACATTTATGAAAACTGTCCAATTTCACGGTGGTGCGATAATGGTTTTGAGAAACTTTGTTTTATGACTCCCGCCGTCTATCAAATATAGTGAAGATGTAGTTTTATAGTTCGCCAGTTATGCCTTCATAATTACTACGTAATTTTAACTCTAACTTAAAGTTTTAATACATAATTTGTAAGTATGTACTCGTTTATATTGTTATAAAAAAGTCATCATAAAAATATTGATAGTCATTGTCGGAACTAGCTACTCGTATAGCTATCCAAATCAATTTCACTTAACAATTTCCAATGAAAATAGATTTTATGTGTTATGAAATTAACAAAAATTTTTAATACTGTTTTTTTTTGTTTCAGTTACGGAGAAGGAGATACGCCTTTGGTGAGCTTGGAAATTAAAAATAAAAATTATTAATTAGTAGTCCTGCTCCAACAAGGCATTTCATTATCATTTTTTGTTTTTTATTCCAGGCACAAAGGCTTTCTCAAAGACTGCCCGAATGGTCTGCTGACGGAACAGGTACGACATTACAAAGACTCAATTAATTCCTAATAAAAGAGTTCAAGAAAGAGGAGATTGTATTTCGGACGTCGTCCCTTACTGTCTAAAACATTTATCAACCTTTTCGAATCTACATTCAACTTTAAATTCTGATACGAGGATTAAATATGAACGTAATACAATCTAAGAGCAGTACTGTCATGTGACTAGAAGCTCTTAAAGTGCTAGTTTATAAAAATAGTGTTAATAATTTTAATATGGTTTTTGCAGGGCTTCATTAAGATCTACAAGCAGTTCTTCCCGCAAGGAGATCCGAGCAAATTCGCATCGTTAGTGTTCCGGGTGTTCGACGAAAACAACGTAAGTTAAGAAACACAATTGAACTTTTATGGCTACACGAGTTTATATGTTAATTACTTAAATTTAAATTTTTGTACCTACTGTTAGAAATTTCACAATGCCCCTTGTAGCCTAAAAGCAAAATCGGTCGAAACTTTCTGTGAAAAAGCCATTACTAGGTGTATTACAATGTAATTTAACTTTTTCCAGGATGGCTCGATCGAGTTCGAGGAGTTTATACGAGCCTTATCAGTGACGTCACGCGGCAATCTCGACGAGAAATTACACTGTAAGTTATTGTAACGTCAGCAAAATGGTCGCCCATTTTTTTACAAAGCTTTTAATATTAGAAGTACGGTTATGTACCAAACAAGCCATGTGATGTTAATAACAAGCTGATATTATTTTATTGTGCATTTGACAGGGGCATTTCGTCTCTACGACGTCGACAATGATGGTTACATCACTCGGGACGAAATGTACAATATAGTCGACGCTATCTATCAGATGGTGGTACGTATAAATAATCTTACTAATATTATAAATGCGAAAGTTTGGAAGGACCACCTCGGTGTTCTCGCCGCTCGTTTGCCCCCTTCTCTTATAAAAAAAAAAAGGATGGGTGAATGGATGAATGTTTGTTGGGGTTTGTAGCCTAAACGGCTGAACGCATCTCTATGAAATTTGGTATAGATATAAAGGATAAGGAGAACACATAGGCTACTTGTTTTAATTTTTTCTTATCCCATGCGGACGGAGTCGCGGGCAATAGATAGTTCAAAATAAAAATATAACTAACTAGGCGTTGCTCGCGATTTACTTGCGGAATTAAAACAAAATCTAGACATATATATAGTCTATATAATAATATAGCAATTGATAGTACAGAAAGCTATAACTATTTCAGAAGTTACATACTTTTATTCACTACAACAATATATGTATGAAAACCAAATGCATTTCCAGGGTCAAAGCCCGCAGCCGGAAGACGAGAATACGCCACAGAAGCGTGTCGACAAGATCTTCGACCAGATGGACAAGAACCATGATGACCGGCTAACTCTTGAGGAGTTCCGCGAGGGGAGCAAGGCCGACCCTCGCATTGTGCAGGCCTTGTCGCTTGGGGGCGATTAATCCACGATTATCCTCTCACCGGATTTCACTTTCACATAGGCAGCTCTACTGTCTACTATCGCTTGTCTTTAATTTCGCAACTCTTGGTCTTTTTCTTCAACGCTTTTTGGTGAGGTTTTCGTGCTTCTAAAGCAAGTAGTTGATCAGAATATTAAAATTTAGTAAGTAACTTGAATTCTTATGACAATATGTTACTTAGTCGTATACGTTTTGTGCTGCTCTCGAAAGAGTGCTTGAAGAATGTGTTGATGAACGAGAACGTGTATAGTCGTCAATAAATTCGTAAGAAAATGATATAATGGATGGTAACGGTAACAGTTGCTAGGGACAGTAAAATGATTGTCTATGAATAATAAAACTTAATGAGAATAAAGATGAACAGAGTTTGTTCTAGGGTTGAGATTTTGCTGAATAATTCTTATTTGATTTTATAATGAATTGGCAATAGTTTTGTGAGAATTTGCTCTACTTTTTAAATTTTATAGACACGATGCAATGTAATGCTGCCCTATGTATTTTGCTCAACGTAGCTGAATCTCATTAAACAAAATCCGGTCGAGAGAGAAACCATAGGCTTTAAAGCCGAAATAATTATTAGTGTACACATTTATTTTAAACTCTTACTAATAAACACACATTTTATCCACGTTACAATACATAGAATAAAATCTACCATAAAATTTCCAACATTACTAAATAAAATTTTACATTTTTTTATTTTCGATTAATATGACATCAACCAATAGTGTATGCAGCCCGTTTGTTATTTGACTAGGCAAATTGTAAGATTTGGCAATTGCAATACGTTGATTTATGAATGAATTTATTGACATACAATTTGCCTAGCCTTTTTACCAGATTATAAACTGGCTGCATTCACGATTTGTCGGTAACAGAACACACCATTTAGCAGTTATTTACAAATAACGTTGTTAATACCATCATTATAATGAATGTCCCATTTAACAAAATTAAATCAAAACAATCGTTTCATGAATTCAAAAAAAATGTTTATAAAAAACGTTATTATTATAAGATAATAAGTATACAATATTTACGCCTCAAGAACTTCGAAAATTTGGCGTAATAATAAGTAATGCAGAGTAAATCTTATAGATTACAATATTTGAAATTTTGAAAATAAAATCGTATAATGTGATTGCTAATATTCATCAAAAACCAGAAAGGATTAATAAAAAAACATCGATGTACTAACATTTTGTAATTCAAAACGTAATTTAAAACAATTAACTTGAGATACCATATTTCTTTACCAACGTCGACATATGAAAATGAAAAATGATGAAATAATCACTAAAAAAGAGACGCTGAATCGTTATTAAAACCTACATCAACCTCCGTGATTTATCTAATTCATCACAAAAATCTGTTCTTACCCATAATTTTTATCGTGGGAAGGTTCCATCGTCAATATATCCATATTGTTATCTCAGTCTAAGTGAGACAGGGATGACAATATTTTTGTATCAATGATCAATGAGACAGCAATAGAAGTCCACGGTAACATTACAGAATACAGATTTCAGCATATACGACGAAAACCAATGTTATATTTTGGAGGACTTTTGGATATTTCCCTTAGAAATTTCTCATTGTTCGTACTAACGTTATTTAATCTTAAGAACATACTGATAAGAACTGCTTTATATGATTATATAGAATAGTTGTATCGAGAAAAAATGTTCACGTAATTGAGAATCATTGAGTTTTGATATCGTTTAGCAAACTTAAAAGGGCGTAGTCATTTAACGTGACGATTTTAAAGTCAATTTTTGTCTATTGACGATGTTCGTAGGAGTTGTTGAGAATTTGGAATGATAGAGAGTAGGACAAAATTTTGCGGGCTGTGCATTTTGTCTAGATATAAGTAGATGGTTCTGTGTGATTTCACTCAAAGGCTCAGACGCCCTCTATAACTTACGGTTGATAAATTAACTAAAAAACTATAAGGGGATTTTATCTCACCTTAATTTGCTATAAAAAGATTTCTCTAATGTTATGAATATATTTCTTTTAAACAAACTTGCAACTATGCACTAACTAAATGTAATGTGTGACGAAAGCAGCAAACTATTTAATTTCTTCACTTAATATGCGAGTCTTTAGTACTTTCCTTACAATGGCAGTAATGCCTCTATTCATAATTACATAATATATTCGTTTAAGATTGTAGTTGTTAAAATTAGAATCCGTATTCAATATATTGGAACTTTATATATTTCTTAAAATTAAGCATTTACGATTAATTATATTAACATAGAGGTCTGTAGCCAAATTTCATTCAATAGATGTAATGTAGAGGATTAGCGATGGTTATTTGTTAAAACACACTGCTTTTACTTCTTCTGCAGTTGTTTATTTACGTTTGAAAATTAAAACATTATTTTGGGAGCATATTTTTTACGTTGTGAAATTTTCAATCTTATTCATTGTAAGAAATGCATTTGCATTTTGATTTTTATTTAAATCAGTTTATAAAATCGAAGCATTTGTAACAGAAAAAACATCTCTTTCAAATTATAAAACGATATTAACCGAAAATAAAGATTTTTAACACAAAAATCACAGTACAGTACGTTGTTATTCAAAACTTTGGCACAAATATTTATCGGAATAGTTTCTCCCTATGTAAGACATTTGTTTAGGAAATTTTTCGACTTCGTATATTTAAGTTTCACTTACACTTTATTACTTAGTATTAGATTTAAGATTAGTGGTAAGAATTATTTAGGTTGCTACCACGTTTCGTAACTTTTAAATTCAATTAGGTGTTCAGAGTTCTAAACATTTTAGATGTGTAGTACACTGCCGCTAAAGCGTTCCGGAACTGAAGAAAACTCAATTATAATATGAAGATGGTTTGATTATTCCAGTGATTATATAGGTGACTCAATGCAACCGGTAATGTTAGTTGGATCAAACTGTGTTCGATTATCGCGTGAATAAGAGTTTCGCTTTCACTTCGCTTTCGTTTCGCATTCGCGGCAGTGTTCTAGATCTTTCTCAATCATTTCTCTCTGTACATAATTATTACAATTCGCAAACTTTACAATACTTGATTGATATGGTCTTATTCACTTTTAATATAACTGATAAATAAAGGACATTAAAATGGAAATAAAGTTGTTTTATTTACTTAAATTTTTATACGTCTTTTCATCCTTACCCAATATACTATTTAGAAAAAAAAAATATCTATTTTTCCTTAATCTACATATGTTCAATTTACTATCCGTTTCAATTTATGGTATTTAAAAAAAATCGTGCATTTAAGGGTTGTTAAAAGGTCTCTTCTGCACTTAAGCTGCTTTGGGTGTAAAAATCGCATGTTATTCTATTGTTATGTTATCTTACTTCTTGGATGGATGGATATTTGTTAAAAGTATATCCAAATGGCTCAACGGATAATGATAAAATTTGGCACAGCCTGTGGAGAAAAGGTCGATTGGAATTAAGTATCATAACCATTTAGGCTATGGGTTATATAAAATTAATGAACACAATAAAACACATGTAAAATAATAATCATGGAAGGCTAAGCTACTAGCTAAATTTTTAAACTAGATGGCGTTAATCCCAATATACAAAATAATTTCAATATTCCCAATGCTGCAAAGGACCAGTTATAAAATAAATAGACGTAGTTGAGGTAGTTATATTGTTTTTATTTGTTTCAACTGGAAAATTTCAGCATATATTTTTACTATTCTATTGCTATCGATTTAACAATGTATATACTATAATATTACAAAGAGTTAAAAAATTCATTTTATTGTACTGTCAAGAAATCTGCACCCAAAAAGTGATACATTTGCTATTATATTATATATATGTATATATATATATATTGTATTTGCTAAAAATGTATAAGATTACAATAGCAAATAACAATCCGTATACGATACATACGAAATGGAATAAAATTTATTCAAAATTAAAGTTAAATACTGCACGCAATAATTTAATGATAAAACAACACAAAAATACTTGTGACAAAACCTCATGAAAACTTTTAAAACCTAACCTAATTTAACATTATATAAATACGAATAAAATAAATACAAATTAGCACTAACCAGACATTAAAGTCTATTGTCGATGTCCATTCGATTCTAAATCGAGTCGAAACCTTATTGTATTATTGAAAAATATAATATGTTTAATTGATTTTCACATGTTGATAATACTTCACATACATATAATTTCGTACATAATATGCTAGTTACAGAATATTTTCTTCAGTCATATATATAAATAGCAACAACTACAAGTCTACTTCATAAATTGACTTTAAAAATTCATAATCACGCATAATTAATATTAACTGTATTATATACATTATTAATTTACTTTCAACATCATCCTTATATTTATAAATGGTTTCTCAGTTGCGGTATCAAAAATAAATACAAGGCACAATATTTTCTATAGTCTTTGCTTCTTATGTTGGACACTGTCTGAGAAACTCTGAATCAAAATATGCAATAGTAACTGTTATGTCATCTCTAAACATTCTACTAACATCTGGGGTTAAACTGAGAAGGTGGGAAAGTCTAGAATGATCTATCCCATACTCCGTTCCACCAATCGCATGCCTTATCAAATGTGTAGCTGCATTCCTATCCTTCGGTTTTGTCTTCAAGCTTTCTCTCCTATGAAGAAGCAGTTCATTAATATCTCCTAACTGTATATTCTTCTTGGGTAATTTCAGTGGATTGTAAAAAACTTTTCCTTTCATATGTTCACCCACGAGTTTAACAGCTTGCAACGGAGTTAACATGTCCCATAAACCATCCGAAGCCATTATGAGGAATTTGTCCTTCGGTGATAGTCTATGATAGAATATATCCGGTTTCGCTGTGAGATAGGGAGGGGTATGATAATTTGCGGGTATCGCTTTTTCCCCAATCAATGGCACTGCCACGTTGGACAATATTTCATTCGACCATTTGTATCGATAGTCACCCATACTTCGAAGTGGGGCTAATTCACCGAGCAATCGATCTCGTCTAATCACCGTCTTCCTTTCTTCATCAGGATGTTCACCCCATATTCGTTTTAACTCATCGAAGTTTTCCGAATTATGCTCTTTGGTTATTTTATTCACTATCCACTCATTATCATCAGTCAAAGATCCCAATACTGCGTTACAATCTCCAATATTAGCTACGTGTAAATGCGGTCCATTTATATATGATACACAGACCACTGCTCCCGAAAGAGCCACAGATAATGTCTTCTGATTTATACAACCAGTACTATAAAATTGTTCAATAACTTCTCTAGATAAATCACTATCTAATTGTAAGATTCCTTTCTCCATCGCCGTGTTCACATTTAAATCGTCTCGAGGCGTTCTGGTCAACTCCAATAAATAATCTTTGAAGCTGTTGTCATAAATTAATTTAAGGTCGTTTATAAGTTCTATCTGAAAATGAAATACCAGAATTTAAATACTATAATAATTGAGGAGTTTTAAAGCAAATATGCTTAAGTTCAATTTTTTTTTAAATTAGACATTCCAAATTGTTTCTGGTTTAAAAAGCTACAGTGACATGTAAAATGCAATAACCTCTTGAAATAAAAGTGAATTGTGAAAATAAAAGATACTTTTTAATGCACACTGGACATCTATACTTTACGTTATAAAGGGGAAAGATTTTTATTTTTGTATATTTTGATATATACCCAAAATTTCTGGGCTGATTAAAAATATTCTTTCACCATTAAAAAGATAAATAATCAGAGAATAACATAGGCTATGTTTTTTAATATCATGCAAGCGAAGTCGCAAGCACCAGCTATTTTTTATAAAAGATTGTTATCTTACCACTGGCTCAATAACTTGGTTTTTATTTATACTAATTAAATGGAAGTTAAACAGAAAAATTACAGTTATGGGCATATTTTAAGGAGGGTTCAATCATGTAACAACTTTAGTTATGTTGAGGTACATTGGTGGAAGTAGACCTACAAAGAGAATGGATGAATTTTTATAGTGAGTTTTAGTTTTGTTTTTATTGGTTTTCCATTCTTTGTTATGTAAAAACATTTGTTTTTTTTTATTATAATGTGTAAGCCTGTAAGTGTATCCATGATATTGTGTTATTGGTTATACTTATTTTTCCTCATCAAACCTAACTTATTTCATGTGATATGTTGGCTTCCTATTGTAAATAAATAAATGACTTAAAAAATAACATGATCAAGTGGACACAAAGAACAGAGAGAGGGAAGGAATACTAAGATGACAGAAGATAGATTAACCTGGAGGTCGAAAACTTTAGACTGACCCTTCAGGAGTAGGATAAGGATTAATAAAATAATCAATAAGAAAATGTTAGTACCCTAATAAGTGATAATATATGTTATTAATAAGAGAACTTACTTTATCATTGTATGTTTCCACTAACGCACTTTGTGGCTCCTTCAGGATTGAGTTAATTGTGTCCGTAGGAAGCATGGCCGCGGATATATAATCTAGTAGTCTTTTGCATACCACTTGAGCACAGGCAGGACCACCGTGTCCATCAAACACGCCCATCATTAAACCTGAAAAGAAATAATTATATCTCAACGGAAATGCAAAATATTTATCAAAGTGTCTTTAACCTTTTTCCTTATTAAGATTTTTCGAAACCTTCCGAAAAAATCATATTTAATGTAAGATCGGTATTTTTTTTTATAATAGAAGGGGGCAAACAAGCTGCAACTTTATTATAATAAAGGAAAAATAATAAAAAAATCTAACATCCAAATTTATATTTTTTGTTGAATGTTGTATTTATACAACTGTGCGCATTCAAAGATTAACTAGTTTACACATAAATAAATAATATTAACATATGAGAGACAAACTTACATCTTAGTTAAAAACTTTTTGTTTACACTATGTTATAAACATTATTTGGTTATGACAATGTTTGAAGTTATTAAGACTTTGTATTGACAATCTATGTTTTGTTTAGTTAGTTTAAAATTAAAAATCATTTATGTCTAAAAATCGTTCAAAACACAACAACTATAACATGCATAGCTAGCTCACTAGCTCACTATACGTCCTCACCGAGGGGCTTGGAGCATACCCTAAATTCTGTATACATGCTATGGCGAAAATGAAATATTGTAATTACGAAGGCTTACCTGGTGTTAGCTTGCACTGGCCTTCACATCTTGTATCCTCAATGGGATCATTCGAGGCCAGCTGATTTGAATCATACGACTTGATTGATCCTGAGGAAAATTCTTTGTTGAACTCATTTTTACGAAGAATAAGTGTCACCTAAAAGAAATATTGAAGTTAACAATGAAGTTAGACAAAAATTAATGAGATTAATGCATGATATGACACTTCGCTTATTCAGTAGCCGATATATGTAGATACAATCACATTTGAACCAACATATACACACAGACAGAATTATTCCTCCAACTGACCAGTTAAATGATTTTTAATAACTTCATATAAAACAAGATTTAATGGATTTTGATGGACCTACCTCCTGTGGTGACGGGATAAGCGTGATACCATCCTTATGCGTCTGCCTGTTAGTTTTTGAAGTGTGGATACGACGGCTACATATAGGAACATAACCAAAGAGTCTTTGGCAATTTATATTAAAGCTATGTTTTATTGACGCGTGTGTAAGAAAACCACGATTTAGTTTAAAGCATGTTCTTAATACCAGACTAATGTTAGTGACATTGAAATAAATCATATTTATAATTTAAATTAACCGGGCATCTTATGCAATCACTAACACGTTCAAAAAGTAGCTGATATTGAGAATGATGTCTAGTAAAACAATTTTTCTTTACATTATGTCACAATTACTTTACTACATAGCTATAAAATAATTAATAGATCAAAAATAAAATAAAAAACGATTTATAATACAAGTTCCTGTGCAACTTTTAATACAATTATAATTTTTACAGCAGCAGTGCAAAAGCTAACCGAATATACAGCCAGACCCAGCCATTATTGTTTTGACATTTGAATTTGCTGTTGTAACAAAATAAGACAAAGTAAAGACAAGACTTCTTAAATTTTCAATGTTGTTTTTTTTACGATTCTTTTCATTTCTATCAAACAGCCTGATATAAAATGTATTTTTTTTTGTCTGTTAAAAATTAAAAATAGTTGAACTTTACCGTTCAGAAATCATAAGTTTTCAAAAGAGTGCTGCACTCTTTAAGATGTTTTCGAAAAAATATCGGGATAGCACAAAATTAATAAAATACGATATTATATAACAAAACGTTTTTATTTGAAATAATAAATCATGAAACTAAATTAAAATCTTTAAATTATTGTCGTTGGTGCGGAAATAGGAAACTTCAAACTGCTGCAAACTGCATAACTTCTCTAAATCCTTGATAGGATTTATCTTTATTTCGTTGCTAATTAAGTTTGGTATTAAATAAGGTAATTGCTAAGTAATTTTATAAAATAACATTTCTCGTCCAACTGAAATAAATAGACAAGATTATGCAAGCATTAGTGTTGCCACCATTGCATATACGTAATTTTTAGTACAACACACAGCGAATGAAATCATAAATCGTTCTGCGTTCGGTGAACATCGTTCTATCTGGCCGACGTTGGTGAATAGTCATTTTTTTGTTCAGCTAATTTTACCATCGAAATAAGATATTTATAATAATTCAAAATGCCAAATCAAGTTTTGACTGTCGACCCGCAAAATGAGCTGAAATTTAAAGGTAAGAATTATATTTTTTTATTGTCTAAGCTACTGCCGCATTAAATCTTGAGTAGCACAGGCCGTGTTAGCTGCTGACAAAAGGGAGTTTCTATTTCCAGATCCATTTTGTCAGGGTGCGGTTTTCATTAATTTCATCGGTTAAATGCTTTTTAATAATATAGTTTACGTTGGCTTACAACAAATACATAGAAATAATGTAACCATATTGTCGGTAATCGTGTCGCTAAAAATGAGCTAATGGAGTATACCTACTTTACTAGTGTATATTATAATGTTAGAATAGGACACCAGTATCAGCTATACTATTATTCTTATGATTATTGTTGAGCGAATGTATTTTGTTCGTTACATTTTAGATATTTTGCACATCGTGTTATTTACGACTTGTATAACATTCAATTGAAAAGTGAATAAGGATGGCAGTTTCTCTATATATTTTCGATGAATATTCATTTCCTTGGTTTATTTTATTAACAACTAAATAATAAACAATGAATAGACATACGTAACTTGAAGGTATCCAAAAAAACCTTAAGTTCATTCTCAACATGTGATGCAAAGAAATGTAATTTGCACAATCATGTTTTAGGTCATTTTTATTAAAAATAATATCGTTTATTTCTATACTGACGAATACGCAAATACAAAATTATTAATGAGGGTACTCCAATAACTCTATTTATTTCATGACAAATATTCTGTAAATGTTGAAATGTTTATCTTTTATTCAACACAATTGAGAAAAGTTTCTATAACTTTCAAAAATAGTGAATTTCATTACTTTAACATTCCACTACATTGCATTAAGTTATCAAATAAGTTTGAAGATTTCAATTCATTGACATTTAAATAAAACCTCAACTATGTGTGAAACCACACTTATTAATAACATATTTTGAAAGTATTGCTAGAATTTGCTATCAGAACACAGTTTTCTCACTTCACAAGTCATAGTTAAATGTTAACACATTCCATGTAAGTTTTCTTCACAATATTGCTCACTTGCTATGCATTTACACCACCAAATAAATATACAAAAACATGTGGTCTTTACTATATATATGGTATTTATTTTAACATTAACATAGTAATGAGTACATGCTTGTGGAAACCTTTAGGCTATCATTATAGGTAGCTAACAAGCTATATTTTTCTTATGTGACTACAAACTATTATTAAATGTAATGTAACATGTTACATGCACTTATCATTCTTACACAACATTTATTCCAATAAATGTGATTCTAGACTTTTCTTTAAATTATTACTACAAAATTAGTTGTAATTCTTGAATAAGTGTCTTAATGTAATTCACGGTTGTTTTTGTCAACTAAAACATTAGCATAAACAAATTATTTGTTATTATTATAGCACTTAATGATTTTAAATTATAAATAATTAATTAATTAAAAAGATAACATGTTTCCTTTTTGTTTCTACATATAAGTTAATTTCAAATCAATCTGCTCCAAAAATGAAAGATAGATGTGTAGTTAAAATGAAATGTATTATTTCAAGAGCATTTAAATGATAATTTAATCATTGAACATTTAAGATCATCTTGCAACTATTTGATAAAAGAATGACAACTTTTTGCTGATTATATTGAAATGATTTCACTATACATTAAAAAGCATTGTTCAGATATTATTTGTTAAATGGATATTATAATAATTAACACATTTGAAATTTGGTACCAGAGGGTAGTTCTTAAAAATCTTCAGCACTTTATGTCCAAATTTAAGCGCCAATAGCTTAACGGTTTGGGGTATGGACTACTGATCTTGCGATCAAGGGTTCTAATCCCATTCAACTTGTCGTAAACCATATCCAAGCACAAGCAAAGATCTTAGTTGGAATGGTTAATGGAAATATTAGTAAATTAACGAAATCTAATAATATTTAAAAAAAAAGGGGTCGGAGCAATAGTTAACTTATATATTTGATAAACAAAATCATTAGTTTAATATTGACGAAATTAATTAAGGTTGTTTGACCAATATGCAATTATTAAGTATTAATACTATAAGGTTATGAAAATAATATTTTTTTCTGCATCACAACATAAATTTTGAACTGAAAAAATAAAACTGAAATAGTGAACGGTTTAATCTTATCTCATGCTGGTAAAGTCATTTGCATGTTAAACATGTTTATAGCTTTATATAAAAACTATAGCTTACTTTAAAAACATTCCTAATCTAATAAAAATGTTTTGTTGGAATTAATTTGTACTGTGATTGAGACTTATCTCCACATGTGCATTATGTCATTGTTCAGTAACTTCTTTCAGAAGAGTTGATGACAAGAGATAACCTTAACAATTACTAAGTACAGGAAATAAATTACAACTGTTAATATTATTAATGATTCACAATATTGAACTTTCCGTGAAAAATGATTTCTAACAAAGATTCTACTTATGGTTGTGATCGATATGCAAGTCTATATGACATTCAGTGATCAATTTGAACTTCTCGTCGTGTCCATTACTTGCGTTCTAAATTATTAGTTAAATGATGCGTAGAGGTTATAAACAATGTCACATATAGGCAATAGAAATTTGTTTACAATTTGTCCTAATGCTGAGTGATATGGTCGTTATTATTGATGGAATTAGTTGATTTCTCAGGACTGTTCGAGCAGGGGTATACCACTCACATGAGGTTGACCAATCCCAGTTCGGATACAGTGCTGTTTAAAATTAAAACAACAGCACCAAAGAAGTATTGCGTGCGACCCAACTCGGGTGTGTTAGAGCCCAACTCTAAAGTCGACATTGCAAGTGAGTTTCAGATTTTTTGTCATTAAGTTTATAAGCATGTTTCTTTATTAAAGGGATTCATCATTTCATATATGATATTCCTTAGCTTTATGATTATAATCTAATATAACTAATATTATAAATGCGAAAATTTAGATGGATGGATGTTTGTTAGAGTTTGTAGCCTAAGCGGCTGAACGGATCTGGATGAGATTTGGCATAGATGTAGAGCAGGGTATGGAAGAACACATAGGCTACTTACTTTTGTTTTTTTTAATGCCACGCAGACGGAGTCGCGGGCGAAAGCTAGTATGATTTAATTTTGATATAGAATGCAAAATTATTAATATTGTTTTAATATTTTAGTTACGCCTCAGCCGGTGTACCTTGATCCCAATGAGAAGCATAAACATAAGTTCATGGTGCAAAGTGTCATTGCCCCGGAGGGCAGAACTAACATTGATCAAGTGGTATATTTTTGTATATAAATTACTGCGATATCATTTATTGTTCTAAGGTGATTTTAATATTATGTGGTAATTTTTAGTGGAAGGAAATCAGCCCCGATCAGCTCATGGATTATAAGCTGAAATGTGTCTTCGAAACTCCGCGTGTGTCTAATTTGAATGTAAGTTCGTTTTATATAATTTAAAACATACACACCCATACACTGACCTACACTTTTTAGCAAATATTTTATTTACTTTCATACAAATAAACTTATTTAAATTTAAATGAGTGAATTCTTTAAATGCAAGTGATGATTTATTTAAGATCATTTTTATCTCAGGATTCTGGTGACAACGCTGCCCAGAATGAAGTAACCAAAAAGCGAGCACCGGCCACTGAAGACACTAAGCTTCCAAAGGTAAGTTCTTTGATGTAAAATCAATGTTTTGTGTGAAAAGTTTCATACTTTGATCTTTAAAGTACAAGTGATACAAGGTATGGAACCCAAACACTTAGATATTGTGCATTATGTGAGCTTTTTGGAATTTTATTTTGCCCATTCTTCTCTTCTCTTTGGGTAATATTGCCTGCATTTATCATAATCATCATTAACTGAAGCATCAAGAAGTCCTTTAAATCATTAAATGTAATGTCAAACTTGCATTGTAATTCTATAATTCATTATAATGAAGGAACTCTGTTTAGAGTTGAACAAAATAATATCTTCATTTTTAATATAATTATGGCAGTTGGTATAGGAACTAGTTTGTACATCATATAGATAATTGATACTAAGCTAAATGGTATGTTGTAGATTAGGAGATTCTCTAATACAAAGTTTTGAATTCTGATTTTATAACGATTGTTCCAAAATACGATGAATCAGACCAATATCAATTAGATAAATTACACATGTGAGCAATAAAGTTGTTTTTGTAGATAAGATTAGCTCGCTATTGGATCAATCCGATCCGAGTAAGCTTTGTAGCGATCGGTATTGCGTCCCCTTACTGACGTATTGACTAAATGCATTGGTCATTGTAAGTAGGTACCATACCAATAGGATAATAACCAATAAACGGCGCTATTCGTTCAATCTGTTAACTCAGATATAAATAACATACCGTTACTGAATAACAGAGCTAATGTAGAAAGTTCTAGCAATGTATTTTTTGCCATTCTCGAGCCTAGTCACTCCTAAACTTAATGAAAATAAGTCGAATATTATAAAAAATGTTTCACATTGATTATGCTCACAATAAATATATCGTCCAATGTCTGTTCTGTTATCGAAATTGAGTTCTTGAGAGTTTATTCTTATGCAAATCTTGGAGCGTGACCTGGTCGGCCAAGGCTTGAGAATAGCACAGCGTGTTATTGTCTTGCAGGTTGCTGTCGAACAAAACTTCCTTAGCGTTCCTCAAAAAACTGAAGAAGATGACTTAAATACGTCTATTGCCGCGAATAAGGTATTTAAATCACATAGGAATGGAGCTAGGACAGTGTAGCGAATTATTTGTAATGTAATTTCCCTATGAATCGATCTAAATTTTATTATTTGAATATTGATGGTCCTAGGTACCTATTTAACCCGAGAGTAGTGGTAGAAGTAAAAATAAAAAATCTATAAAATATATTTTACTAACAGATTAAAGAAACACGTAAAAACTGCTCATTTCTCTTCAGGACGTTTTCCTCATGTCTGGGGATAGTAATCACTTCCATACATCACACATCCATGTTTGCACTTCAACTAAAGTTCTTAATTTTTATTAATTGTACTAATGTGTCACTAAATATATCTCATCCTCATACCATGTCTTCTGTCATGACACCTACATGCTATCATTATTGTAATCTCTTTTTTTCCTGGAAAATAAAAAGAGAGTAATAAAGAGATAAGAAATGATAGCGGAAATTCACCAATATCTTAAGTATTGCGTATCAACTCATTGGCTATGGTTCTAATAAGCATGTTTCCTCATTAAAGTCTCCTCACTTCATATCTGATATTCCTTAGCTTTATAATAATCTGATTAACTTTTATTTACTATTGTAATCTAAAGTTTTTGTTAAATTTCTGTGCATTTAGTCTTTATGTAAGTAAAAACAAGTGCCGTGAGAAAATGACTTCTTTGCGTTACATGAGCATATAAAAAAGGTCCATTTTAAGTGATCTACAAATTTTACTGAATGTAGAAACCGTGAGTTTATACCGCCGAAACAATATCTTAAACTTCGTATTTAATTTTTTAAGGAGAATGAGTAGGATGATTTTGTACAAGTGAAATAAATAAATACTGTACTGATTTAGGATGCGACAACGTTCTTGTATTTGATGGACCTTTTTGATCTTGTTTGTGTATTGCTTTTATTATTGATCATATTGCAAGGACCTTTTCAACCGACGAATAATAAGTGTTTACCGATCCCAGTACCACAATACCTGTAAACACATTGCAGCGATTAGGATGCGAACTTAATACGAAGGTTGTCTCCTAACCAATGAATAAATAAATATTGTAAGAGTTTTTAACACGAAAACAAGTGACGTAATTGTCTCCCGTGAATTTGCTGGAATAAAAAACATTGGAAAATCTAGGAGCTTTAAGCGCCATCTATGTTTAATAAGGAGACAATAAGCATAGTTGTTCCTATTAAATATATTAACTAAAAATTATCTTTTGTTGACCTAAGTATTAACTCTAATTAGTTGATATTACTTATTTTAGATAGTACATTTTTCGCAATAACAATAACCAACCCGATACAAATTAACCACATTTATAAATATACTAGCTGTTGCTCGCGACTTCGTCCACGTAAAAATTAAAATTTTAGCTTATATTACTCAGCGATAATGTAGCTTTCTCATGGTGACGGAATTTTGGAAATCGGGCTAGTAGTTATTGTGTTATTTCAATACATACAAAAATACAAAGCTTTCCTCTTTATAATATTAATGTAGATATGAATTAGTTACCACCCGACTTCTTACTGTTTGTCCAGTTTTTCATCCTGTCAACGTACTATTGCATATATTATGGTATAATATAAACTTAATTATTATACTTTATAAATTATTTCCGTTAAAGCATTATTACTTTTTATTTGCATATGTCGATGTGTAAGAAATAATTCTATAAGTGTAGCTTTTTCTATTTTCGTTATGATTTGTAATTTCAGACATTTACTGTGTTTAAGCACGATAACTTGGAAAACGATTTGCAAAAGGCGACTTCGGAAGTACTTCTTCTGAGAGAGGAGGAAAGCAAACTGAGACATGAGAATTTACAACTGAAAGTAAGTGCTTTTATTCATTTCCATTTAATATTTTTGACGCTTTTTTATGCTTACGAGCAGTGTTAATGTTATTTAGCAAATGTCATCATCATCATCATCATCATCATCATCATCATCATCATCATCATCATCATCATCATCATCATCATCATCATCATCATCATCATCATCATCATCATCATCATCATCATCATCATCATCATCATCATCATCATCATCATCATCATCATCATCATCATCATCATCATCATCATCATCATCATCATCATCATCATCATCATCATCATCATCATCATCATCATCATCATCATCATCATCATCATCATCATCATCATCATCATCATCATCATCATCATCATCATCATCATCATCATCATCATCATCATCATCATCATCATCATCATCATCATCATCATCATCATCATCATCATCATCATCATCATCATCATCATCATCATCATCATCATCATCATCATCATCATCATCATCATCATCATCATCATCATCATCATCATCATCATCATCATCATCATCATCATCATCATCATCATCATCATCATCATCATCATCATCATCATCATCATCATCATCATCATCATCATCATCATCATCATCATCATCATCATCATCATCATCATCATCATCATCATCATCATCATCATCATCATCATCATCATCATCATCATCATCATCATCATCATCATCATCATCATCATCATCATCATCATCATCATCATCATCATCATCATCATCATCATCATCATCATCATCATCATCATCATCATCATCATCATCATCATCATCATCATCATCATCATCATCATCATCATCATCATCATCATCATCATCATCATCATCATCATCATCATCATCATCATCATCATCATCATCATCATCATCATCATCATCATCATCATCATCATCATCATCATCATCATCATCATCATCATCATCATCATCATCATCATCATCATCATCATCATCATCATCATCATCATCATCATCATCATCATCATCATCATCATCATCATCATCATCATCATCATCATCATCATCATCATCATCATCATCATCATCATCATCATCATCATCATCATCATCATCATCATCATCATCATCATCATCATCATCATCATCATCATCATCATCATCATCATCATCATCATCATCATCATCATCATCATCATCATCATCATCATCATCATCATCATCATCATCATCATCATCATCATCATCATCATCATCATCATCATCATCATCATCATCATCATCATCATCATCATCATCATCATCATCATCATCATCATCATCATCATCATCATCATCATCATCATCATCATCATCATCATCATCATCATCATCATCATCATCATCATCATCATCATCATCATCATCATCATCATCATCATCATCATCATCATCATCATCATCATCATCATCATCATCATCATCATCATCATCATCATCATCATCATCATCATCATCATCATCATCATCATCATCATCATCATCATCATCATCATCATCATCATCATCATCATCATCATCATCATCATCATCATCATCATCATCATCATCATCATCATCATCATCATCATCATCATCATCATCATCATCATCATCATCATCATCATCATCATCATCATCATCATCATCATCATCATCATCATCATCATCATCATCATCATCATCATCATCATCATCATCATCATCATCATCATCATCATCATCATCATCATCATCATCATCATCATCATCATCATCATCATCATCATCATCATCATCATCATCATCATCATCATCATCATCATCATCATCATCATCATCATCATCATCATCATCATCATCATCATCATCATCATCATCATCATCATCATCATCATCATCATCATCATCATCATCATCATCATCATCATCATCATCATCATCATCATCATCATCATCATCATCATCATCATCATCATCATCATCATCATCATCATCATCATCATCATCATCATCATCATCATCATCATCATCATCATCATCATCATCATCATCATCATCATCATCATCATCATCATCATCATCATCATCATCATCATCATCATCATCATCATCATCATCATCATCATCATCATCATCATCATCATCATCATCATCATCATCATCATCATCATCATCATCATCATCATCATCATCATCATCATCATCATCATCATCATCATCATCATCATCATCATCATCATCATCATCATCATCATCATCATCATCATCATCATCATCATCATCATCATCATCATCATCATCATCATCATCATCATCATCATCATCATCATCATCATCATCATCATCATCATCATCATCATCATCATCATCATCATCATCATCATCATCATCATCATCATCATCATCATCATCATCATCATCATCATCATCATCATCATCATCATCATCATCATCATCATCATCATCATCATCATCATCATCATCATCATCATCATCATCATCATCATCATCATCATCATCATCATCATCATCATCATCATCATCATCATCATCATCATCATCATCATCATCATCATCATCATCATCATCATCATCATCATCATCATCATCATCATCATCATCATCATCATCATCATCATCATCATCATCATCATCATCATCATCATCATCATCATCATCATCATCATCATCATCATCATCATCATCATCATCATCATCATCATCATCATCATCATCATCATCATCATCATCATCATCATCATCATCATCATCATCATCATCATCATCATCATCATCATCATCATCATCATCATCATCATCATCATCATCATCATCATCATCATCATCATCATCATCATCATCATCATCATCATCATCATCATCATCATCATCATCATCATCATCATCATCATCATCATCATCATCATCATCATCATCATCATCATCATCATCATCATCATCATCATCATCATCATCATCATCATCATCATCATCATCATCATCATCATCATCATCATCATCATCATCATCATCATCATCATCATCATCATCATCATCATCATCATCATCATCATCATCATCATCATCATCATCATCATCATCATCATCATCATCATCATCATCATCATCATCATCATCATCATCATCATCATCATCATCATCATCATCATCATCATCATCATCATCATCATCATCATCATCATCATCATCATCATCATCATCATCATCATCATCATCATCATCATCATCATCATCATCATCATCATCATCATCATCATCATCATCATCATCATCATCATCATCATCATCATCATCATCATCATCATCATCATCATCATCATCATCATCATCATCATCATCATCATCATCATCATCATCATCATCATCATCATCATCATCATCATCATCATCATCATCATCATCATCATCATCATCATCATCATCATCATCATCATCATCATCATCATCATCATCATCTAGATAAGGGTCCCCCTACACGGCTATAATGCTGTTGCCTACTGGAACATTTCTTAACATCGACAGACTGCGGTCGGTGTATGGCGGCCCTTCATTCGTTTCTAATGCATCACCATTACTCTGCTTTTACTATTGTATTTGATTTTTAGAAATCAATATATTTTTATGGTTTTTGTATGATCTTAGAAGGTCTCAGCGCTTAGAAGAACCTACATAAAGTTGTATGCTTGCGTTTTTAGCGAATGAATACCTTTTTGAAATAGAAATTAAGTTTTTAATTATTTTCAGTATATAAGGAAGTGCAATTATTTTAAATTCTAGATAAATTTGTTAGGATTATAAACATCACAAACAAGGCCGTTAAACCGCAAGTTTGAATATCTAACTATCAAACTCTCGAAAATAATGAAGCTACAAGCTCTTAAAACTAGACAAAATGTTATACAAAAGATACATCATTTAGAAAGTGAAATATTGCGAGTAATTTCGTATTCAGCTTGGTACAACTAATATACAAGAATTGAGCCATAGTAATAATTAATTAATCCATAGTAATAATGCGATATTGTATTTGGTCTATAAAATATTGCGGAGCGAATTTAATTATTATTGCGCTATGCATAAAGGACAATTTTGGTGTTAGACATCTATTATACAGTGTTCAAGTTATCATATAAAAAACAAAAACCCTCTCTCACTAGTCAAAATCCATTCAATCGAGCGATCACAATGAAACTTACCTATGCCCTGTTTGGTAAAAATAGTTTGATTCCGGTTTACCCAAATCCAATTTAATAATTACTATATGATTAGTTAAAAATTATAAAAAAAGTAAATATTCGAACTATCCCTGATTAAGGTTTTGATTTTCTTCTGTTTTTGGAAACACGATGTCTTGATTTATAGGTTGCATTGCATGTGACTAACCTCAGTCCCCTCCCGGTACGCCCTCTCTTCATTAGCAGTGAACACTTTACAATCACTGACCTTATTCTCAAGTGTTTCTCTGATGGAAACGATGAAACAGGATTTTTAGTCTCTTGTGCTTGTACAATATTCAGTCTATTCATTACGAATGAATCTATAGATTCCATATGAATCTATAGATTTATATAGAATATATTGGATTTGATCACTAGCGAATTAATATTTGAGGCTGGCGTAGTAATTTTACAACTTACCTTTTAAGTTTTTGAAGAGATACTAGGATTAGTTTTTGATGCCGAAACCATACATAAATATATTGTTAGCTTTTTTTTAAAGAGAATGAAAGGAATGACAAATTGTTTGTATACTTCTTTCGGCAGTGGAAACTAACAAGTATATCTACAAATTATTTCTGATTCTCCGTTTTCTTGCCATTTCCTCGCTGAGCCAATTGTAATTAAATCGTTTCGAATATAACAAATGCGATTTTTTAAATTCAACGACATATTTTCATGTGCATGAAAGGCATTAGTCCTTTTGACCTTAAATTATGTAAATATAACAAAGTATCCGTGATGATTAATGCAATTGTTTCTTTTTAATTCCAGGAGGAGTTACTGCGTCTGCACCAGAAAGTGGGCGAGGGCCGCGCTCGTCGGCATTCGTATACTCCCGACAAGAACGCCCAGGCTACCTTGATCCCTTGGATCGCCATCGCTATCGGCATGGCGTTCGTAGGCATCATTATCGGCAAGTTCCTCATGTGAACAAATAATAACCTTCGGTAACCCGACGCAAAACTCACCAAACGCTGTTATATCACTCCCAAAGGTAACCCTCTCGCACAAGGCAGCTTATTCATTTATAAATGCTTCAATCGCGTAACTGTTCTGTTCGAAAGCAATACCGTATTTGTGTTCGTTCATCTTTCGAACGACGCGAATTATAATCGTGTAATCCTTACTTTTGTATCTTTTATCTTCAATGGCTGTTTATCTATTATATATCCTTTCTGCAAGAGGGTCTCCGACGCTAATGCTAGTATGTTATGGGACTGTTGTCTGCTAATTTGTGTGTCTTGTAGTCTAGCTTCGATTACTTTCTTGTTTAATTCGATTTCATTTAACGGTACAAAAATTTACTTAATAGTTCTAGATTAGTTGGTATTTGTAAAGATCTTGTGATCTACTAAGTATCGTAATCACTAAGACATATTTAAATTGGATTAAGGTATTTTGCTATGTTTCGAATATTGTGCTGCAACCGTTTGATATACGGCGCACTTTGCAATAACTTCCAAATTCTAAATTCGATTAATATTTTTGTCAATAAGTGCTTTTATCAAAAGATGTTAAATTCTAAGATTATTAACTTTAGATGTGTTTATTTTCAAAATGTTTAGGTGTCTTTATGTGAGGGTAATGTTTTGAGTATATTCGTCGTGGTATATCGTAGTACGTAATGCAACTTTTTTATCCGATGGCCTCTTTGTGGACGTTACATTGATACGTGTTCAATGTACATGTGGAAAATCCTATTTTAAATTTATCCAATTAACCATTTTATATTTAAACTGCATAATTTCTATTTTAATGATATATATAATTTTAATGTTAATTAGGTTTTTTAAACGTTTTAAATTATTTGGCCAATTTGCATGTGATGTGCCAGGTACAGCATTGTTATTATTTGGTGTTGATTATTTAAAAAAAATATCATTATTGTTCTCTTCACTTTTCAAATTTAATTTGCGATGCATAGTCACGTAGGCTTCGCGTATGCACTTACCTCTTATGTATGTTGGGAAAATGACTTGGAGTAAATACCTCTTATATCATTTCCTATCGTAGTTATACCTCGTATGTAGTAAAAGGGTGGCAGGTCAGCATTGATATGGAAATGTGAGCTATTTGCAGCAGCTAGTGTGTTAAATCATTAATTGCAGCATTCCACTGAACGCGTTTCTGTTAGAAGTATTTGAAGGGTTGATTTTCACAGACCATTATATCATTTTTAATTCACCAACAGGCCTTTTAGCTGCAACAAGTCTGCCATTTTGTGTTCACTTGCACTCTTCCCTGTTCGTTTCACAGACCAAGGGCCATTATCAATAATTTCACTGACTAGCGAGTACTTTAGTATGAAAACTATGGTATAATGGTTTAGTTTTATTTGAATCCAGTATCCTAGTGTTAGTTCGATGCTTCCCTGATGTTCTTTTGTACGGTTGAGTCATGTCAACCTTGAGACAAAGCTACTTTGTAAGATCTGATACTATTTTTCCGCTATATAACTAACAAACCTCATGGAACCATCTCGCAGTATCGGCTGTAGCTTAGAATGGTTGACATGCAATAATCATGTAGTCTAATGCTAAAATTCTTTTATACATGACTATTTATAAAATTGTTTTAAAATGTCTTAGTATGTGATATCCTTTCTCTTTACGTCTTCTTTCTAATATTAATCTTTTATAATTTGTCCCTGAAATATGGAACCTGAGCTTCCTTTATAACTTTATACATCAGAGCCATCGCAAATTAAATGACGTCGTGAATACAATGAAACTGAGGATAAAGCAAACGGGAGTTACACCTTATTCGAATCTAAGTAATCGAAACATTTTATTTATTTTATACACGTAATGATTATTTTATTTCAACAATATATGAATTGAACTTAGAATTTTATGTTAATGTTGTCATTTTTCCTGCAGTATACATTTTTATCTACGGTATCCGTTATTTTGTAGTTCATTTTTTTCTTTAAATGTACTGATAAAAAACGGAATAAAGTCGCTAGATAATAATGAAACTTATAAAATTTTCTGTATTTTATTGTTGTATTATTATTGGATTATTATGCTATGTATGGTATCGTTTATGTAATAAATACTTTTAAATTGAATTGTTTTATTTTGAAATTGTAGTGATGTTGTCAATTACCAAGCTTAGTTGAACCCAAGTGATGGCTTACAACCTACAAGCATACGGCATCTGAATAAAATGATAGTTGTTTTTTAATGAAAAACTACAAAGTAAGCAAAAAATTTAAAAATTTCAATAGCTTATAGTACTCAAAAAAGGCCAAAAAGTTTGGCGGACTGTGCTGTTAATATTTAAATGCAGGTTAGTTGGAACGCGCGCACACCTTTGACTAAATTATCGCACAACTGTTTAGTCTCCTATTCTTTCTATGAGCTTATATGGAGGTGCGCACACTACTCGTTTTTTAGTTGTGCAACTAAACAGTTGAATTGGCTGCGAAACAATAGACAATCGCACCACACTTGTGCGATAATGTAGTCAAAGGTGTGAGCCCGCTCTAATACATACTCTTAAAGTATTTTTTTATTTTTATAGAAGGAATTTCTCACTAAGTTGTTTCTAAACGATAATCTATAACATGAAGATCAAAAACGCAGCCCTAGTGGTTAAGAAAATAAGGAGTAAAAGGTTAGCGTGGTATGGGCATGTTATGAGGAGGGATGAATTAACAAAAAGGACGTTATGAATGTGGAGGGGTACATCGGTAGAGTTAGACCTAGAAAGAGATGGATGGATTGCCTAAAAGGTGACATGATCAAAAAGGGAGTGATGACAGATGACGGATGATAGAGTTCTTTGGAGGACGAAAACCCGGTGCGCCGACCCTACGAGAGTAGGATAAGGTAGGAGCGATGATGAAGATCAAAAACGCAGTGGTAAGTCTACACTAATATAATATTAATACGATCTGTCGCCCGCAAACTTAGCGCGGATTAAAAAAAAAGTCATCTATCAATTTCCCGAGTGCATCTACCTTCTACCAGCTACCTATCAGTCAAAGTCCCGTCATAATCGGTCCACCCGTTCCAGAGATAGCGGTCCGGTCGCCATTTTGACAGCGCGGAATTAAAAAAAATGTAGCCTATAATATGCAGTCTATGTCAGCTACCCTTCAGTGAAAGTCCGGTCGAAATCGGCCCAGCCGTTTCGGAGATTACCCGGAACAAACGCGGTTTGCGGACAGACAGACAAAAAAATGCTATTTTCGTTATCAGCAACGCAAATACATCATCTTCCCGAAATCTGGAATTATCTTTTGATATTACAAACAGACACTCCAATTTCATTATATGTATATCTATACTAATATTATAAAGAGGAAAACTTTGTATTTTTGTATGTATTGAAATAACTCAAAAACTACTGGGCCGATTTCAAAAATTCTTTCACCATCAGAAAGGTAATTTATCTGTGAGTAACATAGGCTATATTTTATCATTACTAATGTTTAGGAACTATTAATAAACAGCGTGTTTCTGGACGCCGGCGTTAAAAATTCACTAAACTTTAATTTTTCTCGGCTTACGCTGCCTAAACCGTTAGAGGTATATAAAAATTATGTATGAAAGAATTGTAGATCTCAAAAAGTTCTACAGAAAAGTCCTCGATATCATATATCTATCTTTAACGGTTTTTTGTTTACAAAATGAATTAAAAACCTTACGCTATTTGCAGCGTTCTTTTATTGGTTTCAACATTGATCCTTATCCAAATGAATGCGTTTGTTGTCAGGAGAATTTAATGTAGAATAAAATTGTCCTTTACAGTATTTAAATTGGGCTAATACTTTAGAAGATATCGCGAACACAAAACAATAAGGGTAACCAAAAAATCAGCTCACAAGGTCCCGGGCTTAGAAATTTGGAATCTGGCATCAGTAGATTTCTGTTATAACGTAGATTACTACTAAGATAATACTTCAGGTAGGTTGAAAAACGTACGTTTAAACTCCACGCGGACGAAGTCGTGGGCAACAGCTAGTATAAAATAAAGTTCTTATTCAAAAATGTAATTTAACTACAATGTCCATATTACATTGTTAAACAGTAAGCATCTAATGCCGAAACATCTGTAAAACATTTCACATCCCTCTCATCTATACTATTATAATAAAGCGTAAACACAGACTTCTTTGTTGCCTAAGATTTCAGCAATTACAGCATATTTTTGAATAATTATTTTTTTTATAAAAAGCCCTACACTTACGTCATGCTTAAGGCTATATATTTTCACGCCATTAAACTTAGGGGGTAAATATTTTGGATAAAAACCCTAATGTGGGAAAGAGACCATAAGTTGCTGACAACATCAAGAAAGAAAGATTGCTAAGGTTTGTCATGTCATTTTGACATTTGCTATTGATAATTTGACAAATGTAAACAATAAATTAAAGTTTTTATAATTTCACGCGGATGAATCCGCACGCGAACAGCTAGTTTATTATGAAAACAGAGATCGCTATATGTTATCAACAGGTACTTGTACATTGGAAACCTTCGTATGAATCTTACTGGTAATTCATTATAATTTATGTATCGTTATATGATCTTTCAAAAATACGAACAAAAAGCTTTGCCATTTCACAAGTGCCACTGTCGAGGAAGTTTATTTCCTACCCTCTTCGGTGAAATGGCATTTGATGCTTACAATGCTATTAGCCCTTAAATGTGCACTGTTATATAAATACAACATTCAGCAAGAAATATAAATTTGGATGCTAGATTCTTTTCATTATTTTTTTTTTTTTTTTTATAATATAAGGTGGCAAACGAGCAAGCGGCCACCTGATTCCACCGAAATGGAAAGCGACCGCTACCCATAAACATCCGCAATTGCAGATGCGTTGCCTACCCTTAATCGACGGAGGAGGAGACGCACATAAAGCGGACATTTCCCCTTCCTATGCGTCTCCTCCACCGTCAAATCCACTTTTCCTTCCCATCCTTTCCTCTTAAGAAAAGGGTGGAAAGGGAAAGGGACTAAAATTAGGCCTCCGGCACCACACTCATCAGACGAAACGCGGAATTGCCTCCACTTCACGCCTGTCTTCTGTGTGGTCGTGGTATTACACCGGGCGAGCCGGCCCATTCGTGCGAAGATGTTAAAGCGGGCACTACCACTGTTAATTTTTCCTTTATTATAATGGCTATCTTGCATTAAATGTAATTCTTTCCGAAGGTTTGGAAAAATCACGCATTAAGTGTTAGGTCGAAAACTTATAACAACGTGTTAGCTTTATTTTTAATCTTAAATGGGTAGGGAATTTAATTCTCTGACTGTAATCGTTACGTGACAATCAGACGATCACCTGATTTAATGTATCCCTCCTGTTCCCACTGGACTTTGTACACCGTCACTACATTGTGATATGCTATTCAGGATGACGCATTTTTTAAGTGAGTTACATAATATTTTTTAGAACGGATTCAATGACTGTTTATGATTATAAAACTTTTGTTGCATAATTCAATATTAGATGTACTGAACTATTTTTTTATATTAGTAAGTTTTAAAGGTTCTAAAGAGGCATAATTAACAGATATTGTATGTGTCGAAATTTGTGCTGACTTTGTCTGTCGGTGGCGGGTGCTTCGCTGTTTTGGCGAATTCAGGTGGCCGCTCTCGTTTGCCACCTTATCATATAACAAAGAATAACACGTATATCCTTTACTTATAGGTTATCTTTCTAGACTAGTTCCATTATCTATTTATCGCTTACTATCATAGTACTTTTAACTAATTAGTTTTATTAAAAACAATTTCATCATGATATCGTTATAAAAATTATATATACTATTGAAGACGCCGCACTCTGTCGATTTGCATATTTTTATAAACCATGAACAACAGGATATTTTTAAACCATATCAGTCAAATCGTCCAAAATAATGGTCATCAACCTAAAGTAATTTAAACCAAAACTGGCATTGCTTTGTGCTAGCCCTTTGTTCTAAGGTACTTAATAACAACCACAACGATGCATTGTATTGGTCCTGCCTTGAAAAAAGAATTTGTCTACTTAATACCTATAATAATTTCTATAATATTTTTTTTTTGTATATTACATACTGACATCTTTCTACAAGTTATTTAAACGAAATGTATTTGAAACCGAGAGTATAAAAAGTATGTTACCTACATTTTTAATGATTGAAGAATTCGCTGAATGTTAACTGATATTAGGAATATGAAAAATGTAAAAAAAACCCTTGCTTTGCAATTATTTTACAATTGTTAGTGGACGACTGGTAAAATTAAATAGCAAAGTTGGACGAAAGGATCTTATTCATTTTGACGAAATAATATCTAGTAAAATCTGATTTTAATTCATAGAGTTTCATTTTGATTAACATATGCATTGGAATCAAAAACCCAAATAACCAAAACAGCGTATTAAGGCACACGGTTGCTCGTCTGTTCTCTTATGAAATTATATACCGACTGACATTATTATGTGAGCCGACGAACTGCGATCTGCCTGATTAATCGTACTGCGCACTTCTATGAAGGTACAAATTGGATCTGCATGTGAACTGTGAGCTACAGATCATGGGTAACCATGGAAAACTCAATAGTGATTATGCGGATATGGAAATGTTTTTATTGGTAAGTATGTGTGACCATATGACGCAATAACGCTTCCAAGCGTCGACAGATTATGTAGCATTATTCAATCTATATTCGTTCCCGGTTTAACTTACGTTTATTCAGACTTTTTTTTTAATAAATATGGTACATTACCAACCTAAGGTAAAGGAGCCCTAACTCTGTCTATTTTCGTCTAACTGCCGATGATTCTGGCTGATAATCAAATGCAGATCTAACTTATAAATATTCAAATACTCAGATATGTGGCTGACCTTTTTGTTTAACTATGTAGAGAAGAGAAAACACAGTTTGAACGTATGACACTTTATTCGATACATAACGCTAACGTAAAAAAAATAACCAAAACTATTACCATAACAAAGTGTTAAGTTACATAATATGTTGGCAAGCATTCCCTGATACAAGGACTTCTATTACCCTTTATGCATTCCTTGGTTAAAGAAAAGCATCGCTGTCAATCCATACTTAACGATATTTTTTTAGCCGATCGAGGTAACATGGATACCGTCAGCCGATGATCTAGACTAGACTAGACTGGTCTTGGGGGAAAACTATAATTAATATGGTCTTATTTGAAGTAGTTTTTATATATATTTTACAGTTTTCGATTCTTTAGGTGGACAACTGCATCGGATGCGTAAATATTTTTTGTCGCGACGGCGTCATATAAATAGAAATATGCTTATAATGTACAAGTTCAACAATACTTATTATTCCAGTAAATTGTTGGACAAGTATATATTTATAGATAGATATTATTATATTATATATATATTTATTGATAGACACATGATACTTTGTTTACATTGGCAAGGTCGTTTATTGACTCTTTATCGTTCAACGGACAGTGTTGTTGACAATGCTTGTACATAATTTTATGACTCATTATTTTAATGATGTAATTGGATGTAATTCTTATCTTGCTGCAAGAAACCGAACTTCGACATTGCCTAAGATTACCGATACAACCTCAAATTAATAAGTTTTAATCTAAGTTTTAGCATTTTTTGGGAAATCTCCTCGTTTTTTATTGTGTTTTTTATTATTTTAAAATAAAAATAATATATTTTTTTATTTAAAAGCAATAGTTACTCTGGGGTCTGGTACAAATCGAGATCTAATATAGTCTATCCAAAAGTCAAAGTGACAGATGATGACAGTGCACAATTTTGACACTTGATATTCTATAATATGTAGCTTGGCGGTAAAATTTAACATATAAAAATTCATTATTATATTATTAACGAAAATTACGATTCTAAAATAATCATTTAATAAAGCTTGCCTCATGCTTTTTTTATTTTGACGCTAAAAAATATTGAAAGATCGCACTGCCATCTATTAACGCTTTGTTAAGTAGACGTTGGTTTGTTACATTTATGTCTATTTATACTAGATGTCGCTAGAATCACCGGATGTATTTAGGCCGCGTCAAAATTAAAATATTAAGATTTTTCTTAAGTATTCTTAAAAATATTTTATTTTAAATACAAATTCAACACTTACTATGTTTCTATAACATAGTTTCGATGTCTCTATTTAAAAATAGTAATCAAAACTACTTTGCAATAATACTCATACAGATTGACCTACATTTGAAGCCCTTGTGAAAGGATTGTGCAACAGAAACGGTCATTTATTACACAACACAGCGTATTCATGAGCAAATGTAGTCATTTTGCATCATTTACATGAATTTTTAAGGTTGTGTTGAATGTTTCGGAATAAAGACGATAATAGTACTTTATAGTTTTTTTTCGCTATATCTCTAAAACATACACTATTAAAAAAGCGCAAATGCATTTAAAATCATGATTGTTCATGTTTTACATTTTTTTCTGAAAATTAGGCCATGACACACTTTTCTCGAATTGGGTTAATTTCTCGTTGCCCTTTACCGACTTATTTCAATGTCAGTCATGAGTACAGTAGTTCCACTGAACCCGAGTTATGTCGGAATATCAGTGTAAGTGAAGTGGCCTAGAGACCTACATTTTGTGTTTTTTAAGGTATTGTACATATTATCAGAAAATATTTAAGGCTGAATCATGAATTTTGCGCCTTAAGCGAAAATTCATAATTTTTCGAGCTAAATAATTTAGCGATTCTGTTTGCCCTTCCGTAAATAATGCACGAAGATTCTCCGAAAATGAGTGTCGCGCAGGGTCTGGTTGCCTCCAGTAGCCAGGCGAAGAACGAAATCGCCATGGAAGTTCCAGAATATGAAATAACTTGTGTGGAAACAAAATCAACTGAAAACATTGAGATGGAGCTGAAAATTTCCTATGTGAATCCTACTAGCGGTATGTACCTATAAATTAAGTCTTGAAGCTATAATTAACATGTTTTTAGTATATGTCGACAATTAATGTATGCTATTTTCATAATAGCTGATATAAGTCAAATTATAAGTAGTAATTGTATTATATTAGTCACAAGAGATTCAAGTTGGATTTTACCTTAACAGACTCTAACCAGTCTTTGATATTTACACATTGTAATTTTTCTTATTGTAATTAAGATGGGGGACATGAGGCACCGGGGAAACGTTTAAGAGTGTGTCTGAAAAAAGAGACAAGTGGTTGTATAATAATTACATTTACATTGTTGTGCGTATGCATTGTAGAGGCTATAGGCTACCTGCTCGTACGCTCGGTTGCACGGTGCGGCAACGTCGCAATTGCTTTTCGCGCTATCCTACGATGGAGTGAGCTGTGTGAAACAGGGTTTTTTTTAGGTTTTTTTCGTGGAATAGACGTAGCAGCAGCGGTGCGCGGTTCCAAATGAAATGATAAGTTAAATATACGATGAAGTAGCAAACAGTGAATGAGAGTTTGCACTGTAGTCAATGGCTGAGGCCGTTTTGTAATTTCGTATGCGTATGGTGTGCCGGGCGGCGTCGCTTTTTGATTTCGTTCGGTGTCAGTAGGGCACGTTTGCTCGGCTGCGGCCGCACTGCAGTGGAGGCTCTACGCGCTTGTTACGCCGTATTAAGTAATCGTCCTGGACGTAGCGTGAGGTTGCTTTAGTGTGTATCAACTCGTATGCGTGTTTAATGTTCACTGCGATAGATGTCCGTGTGATAAACTTAGTAGCGCGAATATTCGGAACATTATCACTATGTAGGCCGAATTGTGATTCTGTTTGTAATCTTACTGTCGGGCCGGTTATTTTAAGTATATCGCGACATAGTTTTTTGTAATAATTGTAACGCTTTTAGTCATAGACGCGTTACGTTTAAATTCACTTTCGTTTGTCTAAAGATTAAAATATCATTGAATCTAATATAAATAAAACTTTTTAATGTAACTCTTTGTAATAATAGCATAGTGTATTTATGTTATTTCTATAGAAGTGTATTTTAATTACATGCAGCATAAATGTAGATTGACTTCGTTAAATTTGAACAGGAAAAATAATCTAAACCTACAACTTTTGTCAAAACAAACTTTCTCTTATATTATAGCTACTATATATTATATATATAATACATACATACTAGCTGTTGCCCGCGATTTCGTCCGCGTGAAATTTAAAAGTTCAAAACTTACGATCGCCCCTTTTTTTAACCTATTACCTAAAGTATTAACTTAGTAGTAATCTACCTAATAACAGAAATCTACCGATGCAAAATTCCAAATTTCTAAGCCCGGTAGTTTGTGAGCTGATTTTTCGGTTACCCTGATTGTTTGTGTTCGCGATCTTCTAAACTATTAGTCCAATTAAAATACTGTAAAGGACAATTTTATTCTGCATTAAATTCTCGTGATAACAAACGCATTTATTTAGATAACGATTATTATTGAAACCACTAAAACAACGACGCAAGTAGCAAGCGGGTTTTAATTCAGTTTGTAAACAAAAAAGTGGTTAGTGTAAGAAAACCTTTAAAGATAGATACATGCCATCGCGAACTTTTCTGTAGAACTTTTTGAGATCTACAATTCCTTCATTCATCATTTTTATATATCTCTAACTGTTTAGGCAGCGTAAGCCGAGAAAAATTAAAATATAGCAATTTTTTAACGCCGGGGTCCAGAAATACGCTGTTTATTAATGGTTCCTCAAAATTAGTAATACTAAAATATAACCTTTGTTACTCACAGAAAAATTACCTTTCTGATAGTGAAAGAATTTTTAAAATCGGCCTAGTAGTTTTTGCGTGAATCAAATACATACAAAAATCCAGAAATACAAATTTTTCTCTTTATAATATTAAGTATAGATTAATTTTAAAAATCATTTTACGTGTTCCTAAAGATTTGCGTTAAATAGACAGGTTAAATGTTTGGTGGTTACATATTGAAAATGTTGGCAACTGTCCAATTTCATATTGACCCTAATGTAAGATTTATGCGTTTTATTATTAAGTCTATTTCAAGCTCTACTTGAACCAGTTGTGCGTACAGTCCACTTGATGGAACACACAACGGGTTAACCGCGTTTCCACTGCCAAACACCTCGGAAACGTATTGTAATCATTGTTTCACGTTGAGAATAAGAGGAATGAGAATATGTTTTGCAAGTATTTGGAATCCCAATCAACCTCATTTCTTATTACTGTAGAAGCATACAGGAATACATTTATGACAGTCTTACAAGAATGAGAGTAGAGAGAGAGTGGAGAGTTTACAATTCTTCACTAAAGCAACTTTTTAACTTACGCTACATTACCTAAATAGCAATTCGAAGTGTATAAGGAATCAAGTTACAAAAATATTTATAAACATATAAGATAAACAAATAAAGGCAAGTTGTTCTACGAGCAATTATTAATCATAGCAAAGTAGGCACGCTTTTAATGCAACAATGTTTAAACGCTTACCTAGGTGTAACAGTACTCGCAGCGACGATAGCCTCCTTATCTACGTTGTTGTGTCTGGTTCGAATATACACTTCTTTGATAGATATTAATAATTTCGTCTACTAATGTATGTTAGCGATTTTATTATTATAAACGAGCTGTCGCCCGCAAACTTTGTTAGCGCAAATTTGGACCACCATACGCCATTTTGACAGTGCGGAATTGAAAAAAAAGTAGCCTATAATATGCCTATCCATGTCATCTATCCTCCAGTGATCCCGTCGAAATACGCGGAGCCGTTTCGGACATTACCCCGAACAAACGCGGCTTACGGACAAACAGACGGACAGACAGACAAAAAAAAATTAAACACGATTTTTGTTATCAACAACGCAAATACATTATCTTCTCGAAATCTGTAATTTTTCTTTCGATATTACAAACAGACACTCCAATTTTATTACGTGTATAGAAGACAATTGGACTTTTTTATTTTGATTGACAGATAATGAGAAGGTAGATCGATATGTTTTCCTACATTTTTCAGTCGGCAACACTTCAATCATCCCGCGACGATCATAGAAACAATAACATTTCTTTTATAATGTTTATCCATTAACAAATTCAGTGTGTCAACTAAACTGAAACTTTTACGGATATCTATATCTATACATATAATAAAATTGGAGTGTCTGTTTGTAATATCAAAAGAAAAATTCCAGATTTCAGGAAGATGATGTATTTGCGTTGCTGATGATGAAAATCGCATTTTTTTTGTCTGTCTATCTGTTCGCAAGCCGCGTTTGTTCCGGGTAATCTCCGAAACGGCTGGGCCGATTTCGACGGGACTTTTACTGGAAGGTAGCTGATAGACGGGCATATATAGGCTACTTTTTTTACCTTAATATTGCGTGGACGAAGTAGCGGGCAACAGCTATTCAAGAATAAAGTTATCTCTTTGGTTATTGTATGGGAACGAAGTTTATGAACCCTAGCACCAGGGGTACGACAATGACAGCAACCGCACACGCCGCATCTCAAATACGGGAAAATACTTCCCGCAACGCACTGAACGAATTAAATATTTTTATTAATGTAATAATAGAGCGGAAAATTATGCATTCGCTGCTGTTTGTTAGTTTTATCTTTTGTTTTTATCCCAAATGTTTATTCCAAATACTAATATAGAAGTCACTTTGTCTGCCAGTCTAAAGAGAACGCGTCGGCGGTGTATAAATACTGTGATAAATTGAAATTTATTTAGCGTTGCATCGCGCGCCGATTCCTTTGTTCGTTCATGATGAAATTTAATGTTTCCGTAGTCGTGTAAACATTGTACCATTGTGTGCACTTTTATTTATTTCCACTTACTGCAGCAATATTTACCTAAAACGAGACGAGTTAAGAAATATAGTAATATGTGATATGATCTAACAAAGGATGTAAGATGCGAAAAAAGTCATATGCACGATGCGACGTCGGAGGCAGATTCGGTAGACGTGACGCGGATGCCGGCGGGGTTTAGCCCTGTGGCATTGAGACACAAAAGCGTACCGGAATTGAAGCAACTTTTGATGCAAACTCGTCGTGGGTTTTGTTTGCTCCAACAAAGCATTTTGAAGCTATAATTAGAATACAGCACTCTTCAGACTTAATCAGTCCATTTTTTTTGTCTGTCTATCTGTTCGCAAGCCGCGTTTGTTCCGGGTAATCTCCGAAACGGCTGGGCCGATTTCGACGGGACTTTTACTGGAAGGTAGCTGATAGACGGGCATATATAGGCTACTTTTTTACCTTAACATTGCGTGGACGAAGTAGCGGGCAAAAGCTATTCAAGAATAAAGTTATCTCTTTGGTTATTGTATGGGAACGAAGTTTATGAACCCTAGCACCAGGGGTACGACAATGACAGCAACCGCACACGCCGCATCTCAAATACGGGAAAATACTTCCCGCAACGCACTGAACGAATTAAATATTTTTATTAATGTAATAATAGAGCGGAAAATTATGCATTCGCTGCTGTTTGTTAGTTTTATCTTTTGTTTTTATCCCAAATGTTTATTCCAAATACTAATATAGAAGTCACTTTGTCTGCCAGTCTAAAGAGAACGCGTCGGCGGTGTATAAATACTGTGATAAATTGAAATTTATTTAGCGTTGCATCGCGCGCCGATTCCTTTGTTCGTTCATGATGAAATTTAATGTTTCCGTAGTCGTGTAAACATTGTACCATTGTGTGCACTTTTATTTATTTCCACTTACTGCAGCAATATTTACCTAAAACGAGACGAGTTAAGAAATATAGTAATATGTGATATGATCTAACAAAGGATGTAAGATGCGAAAAAAGTCATATGCACGATGCGACGTCGGAGGCAGATTCGGTAGACGTGACGCGGATGCCGGCGGGGTTTAGCCCTGTGGCATTGAGACACAAAAGCGTACCGGAATTGAAGCAACTTTTGATGCAAACTCGTCGTGGGTTTTGTTTGCTCCAACAAAGCATTTTGAAGCTATAATTAGAATACAGCACTCTTCAGACTTAATCAGTCCATAGTTTGATCGGGTTGACATGCCAAAATCATAGAAAGCAATCGGTGTAACGCACCTCTATACTCGTTTATATTAATCAAGCACCCGAATAAACTATCAGCATATTAAAAGTCTATACAGTGTGGGGCCTAAACAGCGTAAAAACATGCGTTTCAATTAGCTACGTCTGCAATGCTAGTCATTCGCGTTATTCTTTGATCCAGGTACAGTCGGTTGTTTGCGCGGTTGCAAGAAAAGGCACAACGTGGCTGCTGGCCACTGATCTGTGTAAATGGATAAGTCTTTGCTTGGAAATGATATTGCATCGTTCCAATTTGAATGCGCCTATAAACGTTAATGACAATTAATTCTATCTCTATAAATAGTTCCAATTCTTAACACCGCCACAAATAGGGACAGTCAGCTCTAAGATGGGGAAAATCAAATAAGCACAAAATACAACGTCTTATAGCCTGTCCACTCATAGTGGTCAATGATGCTGACCAATTACAGTGTAACATGCTGTGGTGGCTGTCTGTCAACAGCTATACAGGTCACGACTGCATCTGCTATTCCTAAACTCTTATCACATGTCGACATTCGTATGTCTTTGTTATCCATAAAAAAATCATTCATCGGATCGGATAGACGTAGAATAAAAAAAGTAATATTAAATTCAATTTGTCACCTGCGTGATATCAATGAACCCATGAAAGGTCATTGATGTATTCAATATCCGTTATAATTCCACAGGTTTGTTGTTTCACTTTAAATAATATTGACATGTTATAAATATAAAGTTGCGGAGGGGTCAATTTACCTGCCGCAACTATAGCATAGTTTATTGTCCCTCGTATTGTTTGACTTTTAAATCAATCGCTTTTAGAGTTAGTAAGAAAAAAACGCTCGCTTTGTATTTCATTGATAATGATATAAAAGAACTCGAGACGTATAAGACAAAGAAGGCTATTAGACCCGGTGGGCATAAGTTAAACTAACTTTTGACAGCTCACAAGCGTACCTCAGTCAACGTCAAAACGTCAAAAAAAAGTTTACCAAGATCCTTTTCGTACTGTCATGTCATGTTTTTCTTTTCAAACTACTTTTACTTGTCTAAACTAAGTGGTTAATAGACATTTCAAATTCCAATTTCTCCTAAAGTATTAGGATTATTATCAAATTTCATAAGTTTTCTTTCAAGCTATAATTGTACTTACCTTTATCGAGTCACAGATTGAAGGATCATATACATCGCCTTCCCTGTTAAATTCAGGTGTCCTATCCCTTCCTTTAAGGGAAAATGAAAGAAGGGAAACACTATAGGGATCCAGCACCGCATTCATCTGGCGAAATACTGAATAATACTTGACGGTCTATTCTCTAACTAATGTGAGAACTCAACCTCTATTTTAATGCATACTCATTATATGTATGTACTGATGTCCCGACTTCAAGTGCACGCGTCCAAGCGAAGCGAACTTGGAGTATACCACTGTAATTTAATGGGAAGTACACTTTTGTGTACTGCATTAATACTGGGTTATCAAATCAACCAATTGTTTTTATGTATACAAGAAATGGTATGTTTTTAAACTGAAACTCCATTTTTAAAGCGCGTGTCCAAAGTCTTTATCTATACTAATATTATAAAGAGGAAAGATTTGTATTCTTATATGTATTGAAATAACTCAAAAACTACTGGGCCGATTTTAAAAATTCTTTCGCCATTAGAAAGGTAATTTATCTGTGAGTAACATTGGCTATATTTTTTATTATTTTCAAATTTCACGCGGGCGAAGTCGCGAGCAACAGCTAGTTTAGAATAAATTAGACTTAAACAGTTTGCCTTCTCGTAGCATACATTTTGTCACGCTGTTCTTTTATGAAATCACGAGCTTTTGCTCGCGACTTCTTCCGCGCCGAATTAAAAAAAACTTAGCAAGTAGCCTATGTTTGCTTCCAGACTATATTCTACTTCTGTACCGAATTTCATCGAGATCTATATATTAAAGATAGTATTAAGTACGATTAGTATGGTAGGTTTCAATGTTAAAATTATAAACAAAGGTTAAATTTGACTATTGTTCTATTTCGGTACAAGTTACACGACCTTTTTACATGTCTAGAATCTGAAACAACGTGACCCAAACTAATAACAACTTATTTGTTTATAAACTTTCCTAATGCAATGTTTAACATGTTCTAAATAAGTAACCCGTTGGCGTTTGCTCTACGCTGCCATAGAGAATGAAGATAGAAATAGGTAACTAGGGCTGCCACTGCCACCTCTTTATGTTTAAAATCATTTTTATCGGGTCAATCTGGTATGAGAAGTCTTTAGATAACGTTTTTTCTTTCTATTTATAAAGAATGGATGTCGTTTGATGTCACTCTATTTTCGCTTTTTTTATGAGTGTTTAGTCGTTGTTTTCGTCGCCAATGTTCGGGTCTACGTCATTTAATAGTTGGCAGCCCTAGTTATAGCGGACATTGTTTTCTATGAACAACTGAATCTAAAAGTCAAAACTTTGTTGCGACACGAAGCAGTCAAAATTAATATGTATGATACAAAACAATCGTTCTCAACTCTTTCTCAAACCGATTCGTTGGAAATTTATTTATATACACGTATTTTAAACATATTGATCATCTGTCACGGTGAACCAAATAAATTGTGAAATGTAAAATAACACAATTTACAAGCAACGCTTACAACCATCACAATGAATTGAATTCAAATGCAAACCATCGAGGTAGTAACGATGATATTTGACACTCTGTCGACTCCTGCGATGACGGATCTCAGCGGCGGTATGGTTCCAAACATTTCTTCGGAACACCCCCCGTGGTAGAGGCGATAGAAATTGCAAAGGGAATTACATACGTCCCTTCGCAGAGCCAATGAGTCAAGCTGATAGGTAAGTCGTTGGTCGTTGACGATTCGAGTGGCACGTCGCTGCACGCGGTCAAAAGGAAAAAGCTGGTATTTAGGAGCTCCGGCCCAGAGATGCGAGCAGTATTCCAAATGTGGCCGAACCTGTGCTTTGTTTAACTGATAGATATTATAGATCAGTCACCGGCAAATAGTGTAGGTCACTAGTTTAAGCACACTACACAATACACGCAGACTCACCTCACAGCGAAATCACACACACACCACAGAAATGGACGACATTCCGTATGAAATAGCGGAATGTCGTCCAAAAAAGGATCAGCGATACACTCCACACCTTTAGATCAAATTAGGATAAAAAAAAATAGTGTAGGACGACCGTTAGTAACTTGCCTAGGTAACACGCATATCGAACTAAATAAAATGACATTTGATAAATTGATGAGTTTTGTGAGGGATAAATATATTTTAAACTGATCTCTCATTGGCAAAATTTCCATATAATATTTCAATTTACTTAACTTGCTACTTATAAGTTTGATGTGGTTTATTATTCTGCTTCAGTAAACAGTTTCTGCATCAGGAGATTTGCGATCGCTAACTTCAGACGCGTCGTAACTTCAGATACTCGTTAGCGCTGACTTGTGGTTTGTTATAACGAGCGTATCTAACACCTAACGTGCAATAAAATTAATTGCCACAGTTTGTAACATCTTACACAAGTTGACAAATAGCTATGACACTCCTGATCTGAAGGGGAATAAATTTTTTGTTGAAAAATTATTATGAAAATATTATTTAACTCAAATATTAATAGATACCTTTTGTGACGACTTAAATGTATTTTTTTTGACATCTCACTTATTACTTCTTTTCTTATCTAACTTCTTACTTTTCCTAGTATATAAATGCGTAAGTTTAGATGGATGTTCGTTAGAGCATGTAGCCTAAATTGTCCAATCTCGATGAAATTTGGCATAGATTTAGAGGATAGTCTGGATTATCACATAGGCTACTTACTTTTTTAAATTCCACGTGGACGGAGTCATGGGAGACCGCTAGTTTGTTATATAAAGTACTACTTGTGACCGCACTATGTAATAATAATGCTATTAAATATGAAATATGTAAGTCCCTTTCCCGGCTATTATTATAAACAATTGTTGGTCTGCCAAGCGTAACAATATTTATTATAGCCGCGAATAGCTACGTCCAAGTAATAATCAGGTGTGTCCATTGAGATTATTACTCCAATTGTCTCCCTTTTCATGTGGAAATTGTCAGTACGTCCTGTATAGTTTACTTTGTATTACTTTCAATAATAACCGTTTTGACGTATTCGAAGCTTTCATACAGAATAAATTGTCAGATTTAAATTGCATGTCTCTTTGCAAACAATTTATAATGTACAAGGCATATTTATACAGCTAAATAAATTGTTAACCATTTGTTAACCACAACCGTGTAATAAATAAACAAATGTAAGTAGCCTATTTTTTCTTCCAGACTATCCTCTACATTTATATAAAATTTCATCGAGATACGTACAGCGGTATTGGCTACAAACTCAAACATACATACATCCATCTAAACTATCGCATTTATGCAGTAGATCAAAAATTGAGGAAGAAAATTAATTTTCAGTTAACATTTGTATTCCAGACCATATTCCCTTTTTTAATTAGTTTATGATTATACAATAATTAAATCATCAAAAATTAATAGCTTTTTTCAGTTTCAATAAATAATATTATTATAAAATCACATTTTTTAGTGTAACCTAGTAATATATTAACTTTTGCGATCTAAAAATAAAATTTTAATGATTCAAATAAGAAATTTAATAAATAAGAAATTCTACAAATAAGCGAATATCCAAATATTTTCTACAAAATGTTATTGATGAGGGCTGTTTAAAATTTGAAGCAGATCATAAAATATTTAAATAACTATGAAGACAAAATTATTATATATTTTTATTAACCTACCATTGTTTGTTTTAAATTTGAGTCTATGTTTTACAATAATTATTTAAGTCAAATGGATGTTACCAGAAACAAAGAAATTTGTTGTACCAAAATTATTAAGATTATAATAATAGTTTCCGACTACATTGAAATAATTCGATACGTACATATTTGATTTTAAACAATGAACACTCACACTTTTGCCTGACAACCTTATTTTTAGATTCATCACTATACATCCCCACCGAGGGGCTTCCCTGGGTTAGAGGTGACTAGGCCATAGTCAACCATGCTGGCGCACTGCGGGTTTGGTTGACTACACACATATCTTTGAACTTCTTCGCCGATATGTGCAGGTTGCATCACGATGTTTTTCTTCACCCTAAGAACGTCGGCAAAATTATTTACACATGAAATTTGATAATCTCATTGGTACATGGCGGGTTTTGAACCCAAGGCCTGTAGATTACGAGTCAAGTGCTTAAACCCTTGAGCCACCGACGTATTTTATTTTTAGTTTAATGAAATGTAAAGTGGCAAAAAGTTGCATTTTATGTGGAAGACGTAGCAACATATTCGTTAGTAAAGATTTAGCAAAAACAAGTATCATTAGGTTGCAATTAGAAATATAATCATCAATCAGCGTGTGTTGTATATAAAGAAAAAAAAATGAGTAATAACATTTTACACCTCGTCGTATTTTTATTTAATTGTAATCACTAATGTAGACCAAGGTTGGTGCGTTCCACTCCGTTAATATAGAACAAAATAACTTGCCACGCAATGTCAGTGTTTACCAAGTGCTCGACCCTATCGATGCACTCCGAACATCTTATGTTAGAGGATTTGAGTACACCAATCAGCTTATAAACACGTATTGATAACATTGAAAGTATGAATGCAGTCAAAGAATTAGGTTTACTGCCCACTTAGGATGGATACCGGACAGCAATTTGTCATCTTATCGCAGAATAATATACTAATATGATAGAAAGATTTGTAGTTTTGTATGTAACGAATGAAATCAAAAATTACTGGATTTTTACTGGACATTTCCAAAATTCCTTCACCATTAAAATGGTTCATTTTCACTGAGTAATATATAGCAATGTTTATTTAATCTGTGCTTCTCTTATGTCAAAGAGAATTAATGGGATGGTAAAGTGCAGTAATCAACGTATCGAGGGAGTGGATTACTCGGTTTAGAGCGAATGTATTATATGTATTATGTAATTTTACTAAACTGGGTACTTTATAAATGTCCTCAACTGTTTTATATTCAACTATTTTTGTATTCTTAATATCGCCCTAATCTAACCTACATTTGTCTGGGACATCTTTTACGCGCGCTTTTGCATTATAAAGTTTCCTTGCCTGTCTTTCCTTATTCATATACTTGCGTGCCAAATGCACATATGTACGTTTAGAATTCTATTCACAATTTTATTCCAGTCACTTTATTTCATATAAACGAAATTATTTTATATTGTTTTCTAGAATGCACGATTATAGGTTAAGGTATTTGTAAAGGTTATGTAATTAGAATTTATAAAAAATAAAATAGAGTTGCATTTGTTTTCAGTAAAATTCAGGATTGTATGCAGTTATGTAATAACTCTTGTTTATATAGAAAAACAATGTTTAGTTTATCAGCGGACCTCGTCTCTGACCCACTAACCTACTTAGCCGGCAGAGTGGCAACCGCTTGAAGCGCCCGCGACCGCCTCTGTATACACGAGTACAGTTGCACACATACAACTCAGTTGGGCGCACTTCTCATTAACTTAGCCAACTAACGAATACTAAAATACTGTATTGTCATTGTGAGCTTCCACTCGACACATTTCACAAACATTGTCATCCCTTTTTGTCTAACACAAAACCGAGACATGTATTGATACGGAAATAAACCTTTTATCACTTTTGAATTAGAAGGTCGTGTAGTATGAAACTATTTAATTACCTAATATTATAATAGTTCAGGGAAACATAGACTGGTACCTAAGAAGCGTTTGTTAAACTTCTAATATTATAAATGGCAAAGTTTGGATGGATGGATGGGTGCTTCTGCTTATCTCCAAAACAACTTAACGGATGTTGATAAACTTTGACACCGATGTAAAAGTCTGGAATAACATAGGTTACCTACTGAGTTTTTTTTATTATTTCCGCGCTGACGAAGTCGGGGTCGAAAGCAAGAGTTAATAATTTCCAACACTTAGTTACTGGACTAAATGTTTTAAAATAATAAAAATAAAAGTGGATATAATTTTTAAATGCATTGTTAGTTAGGCCATTAGTCATGTGGTGGAACAAAACGAATTTCATTTAACCTAGTTTGTATGTGACCAAGTCGGCCCCGACTTCTCTACGATCAAGATACTACAACTCGTTCGACTATATCTTATCTGTGCGATAAATCTTTTGACTTACAATTCACTGATTATTCCTCTCCATATTACACTAATGGAAACCTAATATTTATACATATGAGACCTATGTATTAGTTTATATGGTTTTATTGTAACTTTTGATTAGCGGTTACACGAGAACGTTAGTGCGTATCTCTCGGTTACCACTAATCACCACATAACGTCAGGTTGGAACGTGGTCAAGGACTGGCTTATTCATTGTAAAAAAAAACTCGTATTTCTTTTACAATTTCAATATTAAACTCTAGTTCTAGTCTTACTCGTATCAATTTTAGCACTTTTGTACTTTGACTTTTCAGTAGTACTTACAGTTTATTATATTTTAAATAAGAGTATCGTAGTAGGTTGAAGGCAATGTTATATTTTATTTTCGTTCACTCTGTCCACATTCATACAGGGGCCAATAAAAATAATTCGGATGACGGTTGGCCCAGGCGCGGTGACCTGATATACATTCCGCCGCCGGCTACTGCGACATACTTTTATCGCTGAAAATTTCCTAATTTAACTGCAACGTGAAATTTCGAAACCGACTAAAAATACATCTTGTATTGAAAACAAAGAACCCCAATGACAAAGTAATATGTTGATATTAAACAATGCGTTCGTTGAAACCTCCGAAGTGCAAAAGGGTTAATTGCAAAATCATGGAAACGTGACCGAAAACAAAATTTAAAACTAACAGGTAATATTTCGCACGAAAAGTACGTCTACTTTACTTACCGGGTACCGTTAATTAGTAAAAGTTTACAACAGTTGCGAAATTAAATAGGCAACCCCCTTGAAACTTTTTCTTTTGAGCAATCAAACCCTTTGTTGGCTGGCTACATGAGTCTTGGCTTATAAATTTGCTTGCCTCAAACGAAATTAAGTAATAATATATTTTGCTGATGTTGAAAATGTAATTAGGTACTTTTAAAAAATATTGTAATCATAGCTTTTTTATAAGAGATATATATGACATGCTATGATCAAGATATTGTAAGGCATGTGAAACGACAACCGGCAATTGTTTCTTCCAACCCATATTTTGTACTGAAATGATATTTCTTTAAGGCTTTTGTTATACCATAACGACTTAATGAGATACATGTTGCTATGAACTAATTCTTAGTCTGAACAAATACTTTAAATGCTAAGTACTAAATAAATGAAAACTTGAAATTGATCATTAGTTAAATATTTGTCACTTACGAATTGGCACTTCATTTTATCGTTATTATATCAGTTAAAGTATCGTTTGTTGCAAATTAGAGACATAGTTTTCAAGGATGCAGTCATGCATTTGTATAGTTTAGTTTATATTTTCTTCTAAAAGTATATCAATTTTTTTTTAAATCGAAATTTTTGGATTTACTTGTGATCGAGTAGTAGCGGTGAAGAAGTTTCAAGCCAAAAGATTTTTTTGTTTTGATAATAATTCATTAATCTTACTAAAATATTACAGCAACAGTACAATAAGTTTTTTGACGTGCGAAAAATGTCATCTTGACAGTATGTTTTTTTTTTACCATAGACAAGCGGTACGACTGATATTTGGATATTTTTTAAACCAAATTCAATAGTCCATAATTTACATTGAATTATTAACGGCTTCTTTGTCTAATTTCGTATTGCTAACAATTCCTAAAGGTATCTTTAGGGATGAACCGTTTAATTATCTAAACACTTATATTTTATAATTTTCGTAGTTTATATTTGGTTTAGTTAAACAACTACTTCAACACGAGCATGGTACTGCAAACAACTGCTGTATATAGGGAATGTTTGAAAACATTTTTAATAAAACATTTGTAAAATGTTTTCAAAATCACGATTTGTTGCGGACGCTAGCAAAGTATCTTCATAATAAAATTGTAAGTTGACAATTAAACGGAAAATAATGTTACATTTACGACATGATGTTATAACAACTTATTTAAAATTTTAATAAGGCACTAAAAGACACTTTTTAACCCTTCTGTTTGACCTTTTTTCTTCAATGCTAGCAGACTACTGGGAATGGATTTTTTTTGGAAAACAAGTGACAATATTAAATATATACCCGGTTATATTTTTCATATTCATACTCTTTTATAAATGCAAACGATTTGTATATTTCTCTAAATGTTCCTAAACCATTAATCTTAATGTGATGAAAATATGGTAGGGTTCTAACAAAGACAGGGGTCGCCTTTGTATATGTTATTTTGTTTACGTTACAGTATCTATTACTATAGACAATCGAAAATTGTGTTAACATCAAGAAGGTGATATAATTTTCCCTATTATTTGAGCAAGGTGTTTGAGGTCGCCTAACTATCTAAAGATGCATTCAGCATTTGTCCTCAAATTTCCATAACATGTTTCTAGACTTCAAAAATGACTAATATTTTTTTTACATGGTTCCTTCTAATCATACTTCATACTATAATAATATTATAAATGCGAAAGTTTAGATGGATGGATGGATGGATGGATAGATGGATGTTTGTTAGAGTTTGTAGCCTAAATGGCTGAACCGATTTCGATGAAATTTGGTATAGATGTAGATGATAGCCTGGAAGAACACATAGGCCACTCACTTTTGTTTTTTCTTAATTCCACGCGGACGGAGTCGCGCGCAAAAGCTAGTAAACAAATACTTCTTAAACGGTCAGAAGTAATTTGTTTCTTAACGGCAACATGCAACATTTTATCATAAACCGTACAAATTATAACAGTAATAGGATACGTTTTATGAAGGATTATACATCCGGCGCTGCCGTCCCTAATTATAGGCCACCCAAGTACTAGGATGTTTAGAACTTGCGTGTAAATTTGCAGGAATAATACAATGTAGCGCCACTAGGAAAATTTAAAATCTCTTCGTTTACGTAAACAAGACTAACCAGTGAGAAATTTGTGCTCTTAAATAACAAGAAATGTTGTGTCTTGAGTAAGCAGTTTCTTTTTAATTTATTTTATACATATGTATATAAATATCTCGCTACTTCGCCAGGAAATATTTAAAAGTAAGGGAAAATATTCCCGTATGTATTAGTTACTTTACCGTCGAAATCCCGCTAAAATCGGCCTAGTTGGTCCAGGTTTTACCCAGAACAAACACGACATTGTGGACAGACAAATTAAACCAAAAGGAATTGAAATACGACCAAAAGAATTAGCTGTTACACTTCTTATTTTGCGTATTAGGCGTCATAACTTTTGTTCTTACAAGCACTGGTCGTCTTCCAGTTCGTTGCTGAAATTATTGAACAATGAGTTGAAGAAACCCGATTAAAAGTAAAGATTTATAGACGAATAAATCGAGTGGCAGTCACTCAAAAGACCGTCCATACTGTGTGGTTACGATGTGAGGCGTAACCAGACTCGACAAGATTCACCAAGAGTACATGCGAGGCAGCCTTGGTGTGCGCAACATAACCCACAAGATGCGGGAGAGTAGACTGATATGGTATGGGCATGTGAGAAGAAGGCAGCCGGACAACATCGGAAATTTAGCACTGCAGCTTTCCCTTTCCGGCCGAAGAGTTAGAGGCAGACCCAAAACAAGGTGGAAGGATTTGGTGCTAAGAGACATGTACGAGCTTTCGAGTTTCGGATCAGGATGTCGAAGGTAGAACGAAGTGGAAGAAATTGATATGGAGAGTGACCCTACTACCATATGGGATACAGGCTAGGAAGAGAGAGAGAGAGAGAAAGATACGAATAAACCGTGAACAACCCTTAACTGCCATGACGACATGCTCTGCGTTCTGCGCACCCTTACAAATGTTGCCAATTAAAAAAGTTAAACTGTCGAAACGTTAAACTTCCTTGAAACAAACTACCAAGTTACACATAATTTTAAACGTGATTGGTAATTAGTTTCCCGGAAGAATTATAAGAAAATATAAGGTTTCGTCAATTTAACTTTTTAATCGAGGTCATTTGAACTACGTTACTTGCTTACTAATTCCCTAAGTAGCAAGCGACTCTTTCGCTATAATTTCAATGTTTCAAAATCTCAACGCATGTTTCTGCCCGTGTTCGTGTAAGTACAAAATGACGAACATAGTATTTCTTATCGATGGTTGAAAATATATTTAGTTGACACACGGTTTGCACAACTACACGTGTTAGGTTTTTATGTGAGTTTCTTTATTAGATGAACCCTTGTAAACTCCTGATTTAATATTTCATATTGTATTGTTAGACTTAAAAAAAACTTTAGATAACCGATCAAAAACAATTTTTAATGTACATTGAATCCATCTTATTATATTCATATGTTTTAAAATAAACCCTAAACTTGATATAAAAGCCTTTTTATTTCCATATCTAAGATTTTTACAATTGATTTACATAGTATTTGTTAGTATTGTTAGTAATTGACTTATAAAAAGTATGTACAAGTTTTTGCTTTAGAATTGTTAGTATCTTAGTTTTAGATATGGATCCCGTGTTGGGTAAAGGCCTCCTCCGCCGTTTTCCAAGCTTTCTTATCCCTGCCAAGTATCATCCAGTTGTTCCCTATTCATTCAATGATGTCATCTTGACAAACTTGATATATAATGTATATCATATATAATAAAATTATAACTTTTAATTATCAAAACAAAAGTATATAAGAGTGAAGAAATAAACAGTCCCGGATTTTCGAGATCACGTTTTCTCTACAGTGGCAACGTTGGGTTGCCGTATTCCTTTCCCAGAAGGTTACGGTTTTATATAATCCTGTGCTTTTCCTTGTATTTTAAATATTGAGAAACAATTCGATTGTATAGCCGTTACTTATACATATAAGTCGAACATCGATATGTATATATGGATAAAAAATGTTATTATTTTTAGTAACGATGCGCTAAAATGCACAACAAAGGAAATTTATCTTTAAATGTAAACATAAAATAGTTACATAATATATTATAAACAATGCACCTAACTAAGCAAAATTATAGAGTCAATAAACGACCTTGCTTATCAAATGTAAACATAGTATCGTATATCAATTAACAGGTCAACTTACACTTACCCAACGCATTCATAGTTTATTGTTACAAACTTATAGTGCACGTTTCTGTTTATCTGAAGCAGTTACGACGATCTTGCAATTTGTATATCGCATATTATTGTATTAAATTTCACTATAAACAAGACGCCTCGTGCGCCTTTGTTGTATATGTCCGTTTCTTTTATCTGCAAACGAAGCTTTCTGTTGTTTATACAAGTGACATGAGTTGAGTTTAATTTAAAACCCATTTACACAAATTTTTGACTTGGATTTTTATATTATAACAATTTATATATGTTCGATAAGACGACAAACTAAATTTATTAAAAAAATGTAGTCCACTTTTTCCTGGTTAGTTCAGACACAACTAAAATATTTCATGAATTAGTTCCAAGTAACAGGCTCCGTGAATACTAATGGTTTTAAAAATTATAACGCCTAATCTTACTTCTTAATTCTTACTACGAGTAATATTATAAATACGAAAGTTTGGATGGATGTTTGTTAGAGTTTGTAGCCTAAACGGCTGAACGGATCTTGAAAAAACTTGGCACATATGTAGAGGATAGTCTGGAAGAACATATAGGCTACTCGAGTTTGTTTTTTTTTTAAAATTCCAAGCGGACGGGGACAACCTAGTACTATCAAGAATGTACGTAAGACGTTTTTCTTTATTTAAATTACTATACTTTTGCCATTACCTAAATTTAATACGCACACATTTTCCACAATATTTGTAGAGGTGTTTATAACTCTGGTCAGGCTAAAAATTATATAAACATATGTTTAAACTAAGATCTATGACTACAGATAAATAAAATTGGAGTGTCATATTTGTGACTTTGTAGGTCGGTCTTCAATTCTGTGATTTTGGTAGGACTTTTAATGAAAAGTAGCTGATGTTTGCGGGGGTGACATAGGCGTATTTAATTTTATTAATTTAATAAGCGTAATCCCATGCTCGTACTGACTTGGGCGGCCGCCGGGGTAATTTATCTAATATTACTCATAGATAAATTACCTTTCTGATGGTGAAAGAACTTTTAAAATCGGCCCAGTAGTTTTTGAGTTATTTCAATACATACAAAAATACAAAGTTTTCCTCTTTATAATATTATTATAGTATAGTAGTCTAATATTCCATATAGATAGCGCTATGTTTTATAGGTTTCCCGAATTGAAATATTTTAAAACAAAGTCGCGAGCAAAAGCTAGCAAGTAAACAAATATCATATTTGATCGAATGCAGTTAAATGTGTCAATGCGGACAAAATATTAAAACTATTCAAATTTAGTGTTTGTCCTGATTTAACAACGAATGAATAATGGAGAATTTCGTAAATGCTTTTGGATACAAAAACAAGCTGCGATGTGGTGGTGTCATTGATCTGTCATGAATATGAAGTCGATCAGGTACGTATAAGTGGGTCATAATTAGCTTATATTATTGCATCAGCCACAGCATTCGGAATAACATTTGGAAAAATATACAATGGACGTATTTACGCAGTTTATGTTCGTATTTAGTCGAACAAAAAAAAAATTAACGTAAAGGCGGTTACGTTTTTACTGGTCCTTAATATTTATGTGTGTCGTCTCCATTGTAATATCCTGTAGGCTGGGTTGGGTTCGTTTTCGAAAAACTGTAGAATTAGCATTATTTAGAGAAGTATTCAAAATATTTTGAATATTATCGTTAAGTTTTCTGAATGAACACCACATATGACGACGTTCAATAAGTTTCGAAACTAAAGGTTTCGCCAAAAAGTCTTAAGTGACAAAACATTCCACCATGCTTGACAGCAATTAAAATTTACTTCACCGTACGCCAAAAGTTCATGCTCTCAAGTCACTTTTCTGACCGATAGAGGCACTGCACAAACGTCATACAATTTTGTCGATTTCGATATAAATATTATACTTTCAAACAAATGTTTCGTGCTAACCTAAGCCTAGGAATTTTGCAATAGTTTAATTTTTTTTTGTTTACTGTTTTAATTTTTTTTAAATAAAGACAAGAATAAATTTATATTTCGTGATTTCTAATCGAAAATCGAGCGTCGTTGGAGCTGTTGTTTAAAAACGCAGCGTTTGACTTGACTGGACTAAAGCTATACGTCTTTTCGATCCCCGCAATGTACAAATGTGATTTTTAAATTTCATGGGAACATCCGTTGTCGTTGCGGTGTAGGAAAACATCGTGACGCAACCTGCTTATAATAATCTTACTAGATTCTTATGACACCAGCCGTTTTTTTATCTTTCTATATTTGTCTAACCGAAGTACCGTTTTTACGTAGTCTAATTAGTATTTAAAGTTACATTATTTTAAATTCAGGGCCTTTGATGGGCAATTGTTTCTGTACCTCTCCGGTGCCTTTGGAACTAACTTAAAACTAATAAACTGGTAATAAACATTCTCTCACTAAGAGAAAATCCTACCGCGGGTAACGCAATATATATTTATTTTTGGTTTATTTTAAGATAGGTTATGAGGGTACGACAGTGCCCCGTCAAGGCAAGCACTGCCGTATTCCTTGTCCCGAAGCAGATCTCGGTTTTTTTGACTCCTTTGCAACTTCGTTGTGGACATTTGTCTTCCCGGCCAAGTAGGAAACAGTTGCTACTTTTAATTTTTTTTTATATCATAATCTGGCAAACGAGCAAGCGGTCACCTGAATCCGCCAAAATGGCGAAGCGACCGATACCCACAGATATTCACAATAGCGAATGCTTTGCCCTTAATCGACGGAGGAGGTAACGCACATAAAGAGGATATTTCCCCTTCCTTTGCGTCTCCTCCACCGTTAAATCCACGTTCCTTTCCCATCCTTTTCTTATAGGAAAAAGGTTGGGGAGAAAAAAGGACTAAAGATGGGACTCCGGCACCACTCTCATCAGACGAAACACGAAATTGCTCCCACATCACGCCAGTTTTCTGTGTGGTCGTGGTATTACATCGGGGGAGCCGACCCATTCATGCGAGGATGACAAAGCGGACTATACCACTGTTACTAATTATTTTTAATTACTTTTAATTTCTGTCTGTCTAAATTAGTCTAACAAAATTATGCACATAATTGCGAAAGATGAATGTCCCTAATGTAATTGTAAACCCTAGGGTCATAACACATTATCATGTGTGGTCGTATGTTACCATCAGGTTAAGGTCATCCTAGTCACGCCGATGTATAAATAAACCTTTCTCAATTCTAGTCACAACATCAATAAAACGAACACTAACCAACTGACTACGATTTCGCAATAGATAAGTTCTAATACAAATAACCGCACTCAGAATCATTAAATAACTGTGCATGTTATGTGGAGGGATGAATCGCATGTAACAAGGAGAACGTTAGTTATGAGTGTGGAAGGGTACACGGGAAGAGGTAGACCTAGAAAGGTGACATGATCAAGAAGGGAGTGATGACTGAGATGAAGTATGATAGAGTTATATGGTGCCCAAAAACCTGTTGCGCCGATCCTACGGGAGTTGGATAAAGAGGAAGATGAAGAAGAATCATTAAATAACTGAGTCCCTCAGTGATTTCATATAGAAATATACACTAAGCTTATTAAAGAACCATTAAACGATTGAGAATGACTAAGTTGTAAATAAATGAAGAAATGTTATAATTTCTTAGAAAATGAAGAATATTTTTTTACATTTATGAAATAGGTATTCATTTTCAAACCAATCTTTTTTCGCCCTTTTAATGAGTCTGTGGAGATGTATAATATCGTCGAAACTTTAGGTATTGACTGCTTGAAATAGCCGGTATATGGCTGCCCTAAACCGTCCCGTCCATAAACTGTCATATAATTAAAAATTGAAATTACAGTTCTGTTTTATAACTAGTGTTCGCCCGCAACGTCCTCAGGGTCGAATGAAATAAAAAATAGTCTATGTTGAACTCGTGTAAGATTAATTTAATTAAAACTCTGGTCAACATCGTTCCAGCCTTTTAAGAGACTACCCGGAACAACAGCGGAATTGTGATGAGCCAATTTTTTTAATAAAAATAGTTTTTTTCCTTATTAGCATACGTTGCAAAAACTTCATATACACGAAATAACAATTTAACAATTTTAATATCAGAATAAAACTGTTATCTATATCTATACTAATATTATAAAGAGGAAAGATTTGTATTTTTATATGTATTGAAATAACTCAAAAACTACTGGGCCGAGTTTAAAAATTCTTTCACCGTTAGAAAGGTAATTTATCTGTGAGTAACATAGGCTATATTCACGCGGGCGAAGTCGCGAGCAACAGCTAGTTTAAAATATAACAATTTTATTCTGATATTACATAGAGACATTGCATTTTTATTAACCGTATAGATAGAACCGTGGATATACCGCTGCAAAACGCTCTGCTAATAATATACACTTTTCTTTCCAATTCCTGTCATACGCATATACGAGTACAATACTTCTCAATCTTAACGACTATTTGTCCAGCATTAATTCTATTTCTAACGTATCACTAAATAAAGTCTTGTATGCTCTAATGATTATAATATAAATGATTTAAAAGTATTTAAATACGAATATAACGTTCCAGAAGAAACGTTTTAAAATAGTGAAGGTAGCGTCCGGTTTTTGTGTATTCAAAACGACAGTTTGAACACTATCTGTGTCAAGGTGCGGATCGGCTGTTGCGCAAACAGTTTTTTTAATACTACGCTCGGTTGCGAGGTAATTAATTCGATTCGGGGTGTCGCAACAAACTATGCTCGCTGTAGTTTTTTGTGTGTTTGAATTATTATTCCTTGTTTAAGAATCAGCTTTTAAGGTTATGAAGGCCGATTTATCCAAACCTTTGGACGATCAGACGTCATAACAATACGTTGTGTAATACCAGTGGTGAGCACCCTTTATTACTATCTAAGCCATTCCCAGCTCATTTGCTTTATAAACAAGTAAAAGATGTTTTTGAAATTTACTTAGTGAAATTTGCAACTTTGTCATCGTACGAAATACCTATATTTAGACTGCAAGAAAATTTAAATGTAAAAAAGGTCCAACAATATCCCCTTAAGAGACCGGTGGCCCTGCTCTCGATAGCTCTCCTTAGATGGCTCACCAGCAGACTAGGTCGAGGAGAACGACCACGAAGTCAGTGTCATAACACGTTCCATTACACGACACTAGCCACAGGCGCAATACAACGCTGCTTTTGTTCCGTTAAGCACCGGAGACTTGTTGAACTAAGGTGGCGTTAAAATGCTACTTGAGAAATTACCGTGTTTACAATGTTCGTAATTAAAGCAGTGGTAGAAGTCGTACCGTGTGGTCAGTTATTTTATTTGTATGCATATACAGTGTTTGTACAGAGTTTGTTGTTGCGTGAACGGCCTCCCCCGTGCAGAGGTATTCGAAAATTTACTCAACATAAAAATTTAAATATTTTACGTACGAACCGGGCGGCCGTGTGTAGGTGCATGGAAAGGGCCCACGGATGAAGACAGTTTTATCAATGATATATTATAAAGCATTGCTTGCCTACGTACTATGTGTTGCTACATCGCTTTATTTGTATGAATAGATACGACAAGTATAAAAAGCTATTTGTATAATTACTGATAGGCCTTCATATCGTCGAATTAAAACGTGTTCTTATTTCTTAGGCATTTAACGAAATTGTTCTGTTACAGTTTTTAAATAGCACGTTAATAATTGTTTTAAACGACGCGTTATCGTGTTGTGCTGAAATTAAATTGAATTTAAATGTGACAAGGTGACGATTTTGTCATTAGCATTTAATTGGACGTGTACACGATGCATTCATTTCTTTAAGGCCAGACCTCATGAGTGTACACACTGATATAGCTAAAGGTGGATACCGCCTTTAGCCTCGTACGACGCTTTGTGATGGACTAAGAAAGGATCGTTATAGAAATATTAAATGATAAAAAAGTGATATGTAAAAAAATATGTGATTCATTGTAAAGCTTTAAAAAATTTGGTTACCCTAGTAATGGTTTGTTTACTTGAAATTCGCATTTGATTTGGCCTTAGAATAAATGAATATTTTACAAATAGCTAAGCGATTTATATTCGATGTGTTTCGCAATCTATATTGAAATTACGAGATGACGTACGATTCGAAACCTTTGAAAGTTTTTAGAACGAAGAAAAGCTAATTCTCTTACGCCATCCGAAGGCCAATTTTAAGTACGCAGTTACTGTTGATTCGCGAGTAGGCCTGTGAAGCGTTAGAGAAATGATAATAGATGTTGTGACTAATACCTGTTGTGTACATCTATGTCAATAGAATACTAAGCAGCCAGTAATGTAACTGCCGCTTACATGTTTCGTAGTTGATGATTTATTTCTATTTATAAAAGAATACCCACAATATCTAAGCGTGTGTGCTAATTTCGAATGCTGATTTACATTATGTTGTTAAAATGTAATTTGTACTCTTTTATAGAATTAAGGTACAATATGGAAGTCACTTCAGACAAAGCTTATGTATATCAATTATGTTTACTGTATGTGTTACGAAACAGGCATTTTAGTTTATAAAGCTCCGTGCAACAAAGCACAGTCATATCGAAGTTAAACAATTATATCTTTAGTAACCATGTTGTACTGACTCACTTCCAGCCCCTTTTTCCACTAGCTCGAATAGCCACAAAGTTTGTAGCATTTCTACCAAAGGGCGCGGCCGCGATGCCATAGAAAAGAGGGTCGCTTACGCCCAGAATTGATGCTCAGTAGAAAAGGGATCTAAATAGCCCCAATGTGTAATAAATTTATAGAAATTAAATGTTTTTTATATTTCTTTTGGATAGACATTTTTACACAATTATCGCCAAATATAAATGAATCGTCAACTAGTTTCAAAGTTATAATGTAAAGTGACAAAACGTGATTTAATTAAGCGAACTTCCTGAGGAGGGTGATGCTATATGCAGTACATATGTATTATGATATTATTTTTCAAATATAATTAACATTTCGCTTTCAATAAATTAAATCTGCTTGTTTTGTAAAACTTTAATTCTGAATTTAATAAACTCTTATAAAGCTTTCATTTATTGACATACTTGTAACTTTTCTACCTCTCCTTTGTGTAATTTTTGTGTAACCGTAACTCTAGTTTGTGTACTTTGTGTGTAATAGTGTGTACTGCGTCGTCAGAGCGTGGACGAGAGACTGATGCGACTTCGGCTCCCTCGGCGACAGCTTATCTCACCGCGACGTCACTGCAACAATCGCGCCCGACCTTCGCCTACTTACGTGCTCGTTCGCGTTGAACCTTGCGCCTCTCTTTTCAAACACATCACTATAGTGACACACAAACTCAATGGCGGCTTGCAATATCGAACTAGCTGCTCGAAGTATTCCTGCCAAAATACTATTTACTATCACGCAAACTTGTAATACAAGTTCAGGTTTCAAAGGGATGTAAAGGTTTTGATTTCAGAGCTGAAGCACCTCCCATCATGGGCATGATCTTAAGACTTGCGCTTGCAGCTAACCTCGAACCGCAGTAAAGTTTGAGTCTTATAATACCACTATACTGCCCACCTCGCCCCGCCTCTATGTTTTGTATCGACACAATCTCGATTGCCAAATACACCTATTACCAAATCTTACACGCGTATACAAATGTATAGCATCTAATGCATATCTAATAAATTGTTATCAGCTATTTTTATAATTTATTATTGTTGTATATGCAGTATGTTTCGGTATGTAGCCAAGTAGTTACCAATTTTTTTTATTATGTTCTTGTTTGATTTTTTGATAACTTTTCTTTCATATATGGATATTACTTAGTATACAATAAGTTATGAGAAAGGTTGATAAAGACACAAGTTTATTATTATTAAATTAAAACATTAAATTGCATAAAGCACGAAGTTACGCAAGCAACTATAAATAAGTCGCCCGGCAACACCTACCCTATAAATATGAAAGTGATTCCTACAAGCTTCAATTAAGTGACAATAAAATACGATACAACCGGTTTCACCTTGAATAATATACAATAAACAATTACATTTCTATACGATTGTAACGTGAGATCAAATTGCAAACGTTACCGGTTTAAATCGCCAACAAATTGTCCCATTACAGAGGTTGCTAATGAGTCGTGTGTTCGCACGCGAGCCGCTCGGGATTCGCACACTACGGTTCACATTTATATTTACCGAAGCAAAGATCACTCAGTGCGCGACGCAAACATCTGTGTAACCTACATTTGTTTGTGTCAACATTGCTTCTCTTATCCTCTGTCCTGGATTTTACGAACTTGACCCACTTGCCCCTGTATATGGATGAATACCTAATTCACAAGTATATAAATAACATATGACTGTGAGCGGTTGGTCGTGTGCGCGCCTGTGTGTGTTTATTGTACACGTAATGACAACACCGCCGCGAGATGCATTGCCGTTCGCGCCAAGGGTACGGTACATATGCAATTGTCATATCGATGATAAAATCGCACCTACTTTTTACCTTATTCTATTTAAAAATAACGGCCTTATCTAATTATTTTTTTTAATTTTGAAAAATACTCAGAAATAATCTCTTTTTTAGCATAATGTTTGCCAACATCGATAAATATGAATTTGTTTCAAATATTTTTGTAAAACAAATGCTAATTTAAATCGATTATTTGCGGAAAAACTTTAAGGAAAAACGGTACTTAAATAACGACCTCTGAAAGCAGATAATCTTTAAACCTTATGAAAAGCAGAGAAACTAGGTGAGCCATTGTCTTGAATATTAAAAGTTTTCTTTGAGGCACTATTATGAGTATATCACAACAATCTAAGTGGAACAACTTGACAAAGATCATGCTCCTGACCCAGGTGTTAATCAAGATATTATTGATTTACATTTAGCGCATCTCGCTTCTTTGACAGGCACATATAAATGCAAATGTATGGGTAACACGTGGGATCATGCTCTCAACCTTGTGAACTAAAATAACGGCCCAAGCCGACGCTCCCGCTTCCTGCGGCAGCCCTCCACCGAACTTTCTCATAAACGTGTTTAATCTACGCACTTGAAATTCTGTTAGAAATACCAATGAAGCAAAACTAACAATTAAATCATTCTCTTCAAGCATGCTCCTATTTTTGAGAGGTTTAAATTTTCTGGCGAAATGTTGTCCTCTTTGTTTTGTCGATTTAGTTGACGTGTACACCGCACTTCACTATTACCTCCAATAAGCTGTCCACCCTTCTAGAGTTTCCGAATCCAATTTAATTAAAAATGTTTATTAATTTGAATGAATATCTAATGCAATTCTTTATCATTTAGACCGTTCAGTGGCTCTAGAGCAGTTATGACAAAGTACATATATAAGTGCCCGTTAGCGCTTCACCAGAGGGGGAGAGCCCCCTCATCCCCTTCAATCCCAGCCCAACGTCCCCGCGCACCTACCACCCTCGACCTGGGGGAGTGCGGGTGAACATCGGTGCGATTCCTGTTGACCCATTTACCGCAGTTGATCTTGACCCGTCCGACCCAGTTTCCCGGCTGATCCAATTCAAACGTGTCCATGGAAAATTAATTATATCATAAAACTAGATCAACTATAATTGCCTTTATAACCATTACCTTCGCAACTGACTGAATCGGAGCATCAGGTCTCTGTGAAACAGTTCCCAAGCTTATTAGCCGGACTGTCCTGATTATGGATTTGAATATTTAAAATGGTTCGGCATGCTTTTGTCAACTGAGTATGCGATACGTTCTATGTGTTATGAAATGCTCAGTGCAGATATATCCGTTCCATCAGTACCGCTTAACACCCAGTTGTTTAAATCCCCCTGACCTATTTTTGTGAACTTGGCCTATTTTCGACACAGCGCTAGGCGTTCGATCTTGCCCGCTTTATGCAGTTCTGTACTATAATGATTGTTTAGTGATAAATATATAATGATCAATGTTAATTACTATATATTATTATTAGATTTAGATTGAAAAGTATGTGGCCTAGTACTAAATTAAATAAAAATAACACAATAAAAAATTTCTTTCTTGACCTAGGTACATGGCCGGTTTCAATTACGTACAAATTTATTAGCAATTTAAATAATAAAAGCGTTGAATAAGTTATATTTTAATTGTATAGTTAATTGTTATTATAAATATACGAGCATAGTAAGGTCGTTTTCAACTACGTTTTACAGTCGATCGCTATGTATTTAATCTGTGAGGTCACAGCTAAGACAATGGTTAAATAAAGTTGTTAAGATTGCGTTTGTTTTATTTGTTTCACGGATATTTAATAAGGTATGAAATTGACCTTGACATAGTCTAATTGGATACTGAATGCAAGGGAAGCTCCGCAAGGAAATTCTATCTTACAATAGTAAAGCGAGATAAACAAACAAACCTTGCGGCGAAGGCCTCGCTACCAACTCGTTTGTACATACAATTAAGCTCCAGATTAATTCATTAATAGTAATTTACAAATTAATTATTCATAAGTTAATTCATGTTAATTTATTTGTATGCAATATTTTGATGCCTTTGTACTTTTAAGAGAATGTGAGATGAGAACGTAAATGCTAAAAGCTTTTTACGTTTTTATCTGTTAATAAAATTTCGTCGAGACAGTGAAATAATGTCTTTTTATTAAATAAAATTAAGGCTAGTCTTCATTCATTAGTGCAGGACATAGTTAAAAAAGTGTTTTCCACACATAGACTGATATTAAATCGGTATACTATTGTAAAGTAAATAAATTTTAATTTACCACAAAGAGTACCTTATTAAAGTCTCGAATTATTTTATTTTGCAAGTCACTGCCTCTTAGCCCTTGAGATGAAAAACACAAATCAGCAAATTGATATAAATTTATAATTAAAGGAAAATACAGACGGTGTTCTGCAGAGTGACTAAGTGTGTCGAGGTCGCTGCATTCTTGAAAACGGTTCAGCACTACCGTAGTACTATTTTAAGACTTCAATATGGAGAATGTCGCATGGGAACATTGTGCGCATGTGACATGTAATTAAAACGCGATGACGTCGGCGCCTGAAATGACTCGACGTCTTTACAATTATAGTGTGTCTAATGTTGTATACATGCCTCGTTTTAATATACTTTTAATTGCGACATAGAGACATAAAAACATAGACAGATACCTTCCCAGACCGATTTTCAAAAAGGTTTTTTTACTTACGAAGAAAAGAGTTGTCTATTTTTATATGGTTTTGCAAATTAACAACACTTGGACTAGATGCAGTCAATTATCCTACACAAAAAAATTTTGGCCCCGCCGTTTTTTATTGATAATAATTTAAGAAAATCCGAAGAATAAGTACACAATGGAGGATCAGAAAAACAGTTTCTTGTTTTTGTACCTTTGAAAGAAAATACTTTTAAACATCTGACATTCTAAATATCCGACTTATTTGCCTTTGTATAAAACCTTGTTTACGTGTGAAATTGCTGTACTTTTATTAATTTATCCTAATCAATTTTGTGTTGTGTTCACGTCAAGGTCAGGAAATGCCCTTGAGAAATAACGATACGATCCCGGCCATGCCCAGCAATTCCCCGGCACTCCCTAAGGAAAAAAGACGCAATAAAGATATTACCGACGGAGTAAATATCAATCAACTGCTTGTTTATACTACATGCTTGTTTAGCGATACCTAATATTTGTTTGTTGCGAGCTTCGTATCTGCTGAGCTGAAATTATACAAGTTTTTTGCACGCAAAACTTTTTATGAATCATTCGTACGCTACGATTTTCCGCCTTATTTCCACTACCGTAACACCTTTACTAAATATATTGACGTCCCTTTGTTCCTTTACAAAAAAACAAAATCAACAGTGTGGTTTATAGTGTTTCAGTAAAGGCGACCTAGAGCGAGTGAAGACAATGTGATTGTATAGATAATAGTTTCATATTACAGTTTTTAAATGACTTAAAAACATTTATACGAACCTTGTCGTGACAATTACAAAAAGAAGTCTGTTTTCAAGTTCACTGAATTATAAAATCTTATTTTGATTTATTCGAATATCTTTGGATAACAGAAATTAAGATTTACTTACAGATTGCCGCAACCTGTGCTAACGGTTCTATTATACATGTGAAATATGAAAACTAAATATATGAACAAGGTTATATCAAGTACATTTAACCTTTCATTTTTTAGCAATGCTCAGTGAACATTTAGATTCAACTAAATATATTGTAATAATCATTTTTGAAAATCATCGGCATCTGGCTCACTACGTCAATAGCCTAATGGTTTGGGGTACGGTCTACCAATCTTGAGTTGGAGGGTTCGAATCCCGCCATTCGACTATTGTCGTGAACCATATCCTAGCACAAGCCTAAAGCTTGGTTGAGATGGTTAAAGGAAATATTAGTTAATTAACAAAAATCTACTATTTTTACAAAAAAAAATAGTTATTTGGAAATTTTATCTAATTAAATTGAGTCTTTTTCTCTTGTGCTGTCTGTTCAGATAGTGAACATTTATGACGTCATAGTTACGTTGGTACAAAGGATGATATCATTTAAATTGTATAATACGTCAACTTAATGTTACACAGAATTCAGATTATTTATTGGGTAGGTAATTTAAAATTATTATGTTTTTTATGTTTAGTATACTGTGATTTTTTTGGTTTCATAATTGCGATAGGAAATTGTGTCGTATTCTGGATTAGGTTTTAATAGTTACTATAAATAATAACTTACTTGGGAAGAACTTTTTTATCGTAAATTCACAATACGCGAACGCATTTTCTCCATCAAACAAGGTAACATTTATCTAACATTGGTTATGAAGCTATGCATATATGTATATTTACACGCATAATCATACGTAGGACGTACCGAGCGACCTCGACGGACCAAAAGCAGTACCACTGTCACTAGGTAAGTGTGCCACTAGGTCAGTAGGGCGCGCGTCATCCGCGACCATGCCCCCCCTGCCCCTCTGCCCCCGTCACCCGCGCCTCACACCCCTGCCACCCGTCTCCAAGGTCCCGAGAGATTGCAGTCAACTGAACAAATCTACATTTTCTTAATAGGGCAAAGCGGCGTGCTGTAATTGTTCGTCCTCACGTTGGAATCACATGTAAACGAAGAGCTGATGTATCGCACGGCCTTTTTAATTTTTCTTTACACCGTCATATTTTATATTATATTATTTATTATTATTTTATTTACCTTATCCTTTCCTAATATGTTTTATTAAAATAATTATCTTTTTATTAAAGTTTTTATTAAATCCATCAATAGAGCAGAATGTCATCTTATTACACAATACTGTCTTGCATCGACCTAAGGAATGACTATCATCATCATCAACTTGCCCTTATCCCTTATGGAGGGTCGGCACAGTATGTGCTGCTCTTCCATACGTCTCTATCAGCCGTCATATCTGAATCCACTCCTTTCTTAAGCATATCCTCTTTCACACAATCCATCCATACTTTCTTCGGTCTTCCTCTTCCTTTGTAGCCATCGACATTCATTCTTAACACTTTCTGGTTTATGTCCCCATCGTCTCGTCGCATAACATGTCCATACCACGCTAACATTTTGCTTCTCAATGAATGAATGACTATGCTAAAACAAATCCAGAACAAATTAATAATAACATACAAAGTATATATTTTAAAGGGATTCTAAGATACTTAACATTCATGAATAATCTTGACACCTCCACTTATTATTTCAATAAAACAGCATACTTAAATATTTTAATTAATAAATATAATATCCAAAGTTACTGGCATCTAAGTCATTAATTGTTTTTAAGAAAATGTCAATCGCGGCTTTAGTATCTACAGTTAAAACATTAAACCAAATGGAAACGATACCACAATAACATTATGATAATGCTACTCCGAATTATTCATTTCAATACAACTGACAAGATCTTTGTTTTGATATGAGTCATTACGAGATGCACCTGATTTCAAATAAATATGAACTAGCAACTTATCTCGGTCTAAGTACCCATTATCATTACCAGCTCAGTATATGTTCCCACTGAGGGTCTCGGAGTCTACCCTAAGTGCACATTAATATACAAAACTGTTAAAATGTGAATATCCACCTTTTTAAAGTATGTTAAATGGTTCATCGTTTTTTAAATTGCATGAAGCTTTTCAGTCAAGTCACTCTGTCGAGCCATCGTTACAGAATTTGTTACGTGTCGCCGCTTCTATAAAAATTGGGTCAACTGCAAATGTCACTTTTAGACTGTATATTATTTTTAAAACTCTAAAATATACCGGCGGAGTTGCCGTTGTTTTACACTGCCGAAAGACCGCCACAAAAAGTTATTATTTCTAAATTTTCTACATGTAATGTAAAGAGGGATGAAATATGTTTTTAAGTTGTTTCGGCCCGTATAACCCCATGTTTAATTCTAATGAAAATGTGACATTTAAACCCTTCATTAATATTTACCAACTTTTAATACTGTAAAACTGTCTTAGATTAGAAGAATCAGATTTTGCTGTTTCCATTAGTGTTCCGAATTGGAAATCGAAACAACTGAGTTTGTTCCAGATCGGATTTGGCCTAGATTTAAATTTACTTCATTGGATATTTTAACTCTTATCAAATACAGTATCTTTAAAATAAGTCACAATTAGACGAAATAAAAGATTACACTTTTTATAAGGTGATAGTTTATTGTTTAATCTAAACTTAATTTAATTGTTTTTCATTGGCAAACCATCGGTTTATCTTAAGTTCAAACCTCGTAAGTCATCATCATCATCACCAGCTCATTATATGTCCCCACCGAGGGGCTCGGAGCCTACCCTAAGTTATGGTCTCTAGGCCATAGTCAACCACGCTGGCCCAGTGCGGGTTGGTTAACTTCACACATATCTTTGAATTTCTTCGCCGATATGTGCAGGTTGCATCACGATGTTTTCCTTCACCGTAAGAACGTCGAGTAAATTATGTACAAATGAAATTTCGAAAAATCAAAAATCACAATGGTACATGGCGGGATTCGTTCCCAAGACCTGTAGATTACAAGTCAATTGCTCAAAGCACTGAGCCAACTCGTAAGTGATGAGTGAAAAATATATTATACAAAAACTCAATTTTATTTTTTAAGTGTCTTTATTTGTCATAGATATTATTTTGCAAAATGTGCATTTTGTAAGAATTTATATGTAATCACAAATAAATGGAACAAAGTAGCAAGCAGTTGTTATTAGTCAGCATTACGTGATACATGTCACTGGTTAGTAAAAGTTATTATAGAAAAATACAGGAAATCATTCTTATGATTATAACCACCATTTTGATATAATTTATTGAAAATTTAAAAAAATCGTAATAAAGTGGTAGGGGGATCTGTCGACGTCAGATACGGTTTAAGTTTTCTTAGAAACTGTCCGCCACGACGTTGTTTAAAATTTAAAAATAAATCTCGACAATATCTACCACATTGTTCTGTAATGTTAAGGGCCTGACCCACCACTGGCTGAGGCTCAGATAGCTTAAAAATGACGTCACTGTAAGGGGACAAAATCCGATATTTCCATCACATATTTTACACTTTGGATTGTCATCAGACAATTTACAATTTGGTGGGACAGGCTCTGAATCACATAATCTCTGTTTTACTATATCTTGTGTGGATGTAACAAAGTTGCATGTATATCCAATGTCATCCGATTATTGAAACTAGGTCATATGTGTCTATCGCACAGTCGATTTCATAAAGGTAAACAATTATTAATTGGTATTGATCAATATGGTTTCAACTGTCGTGTGTTTATATTTTTAAATAGTAATAATTTTTTTTTGTCGTTTAGTTTATCATGTCAATCTCGTTGTAACAATTCTAACTGTGTTCTTTAATCTATGGTAAATTTTACACACAATACATATACATACAATCAATTGGTAAGCAAGTTCATCTATACTATCTATACTACTATAATAAAGCGTAAACACACACTTCTTTGTTGCCTAAGATGTCAGCAATTACAGCATATTTTTGAATATTCTTTTTTTTAATAAAAAGCCCTACACTTACGTCACGCTTTAGGCTATATATTTTCACGACATTAAACTTAGGGGGTAAATATTTTGGATAAAAACCCTAATGTGGGAATGAGACCATAATTTGCTCCCAACATCAAGAAAGCAAGATTGCTAAGGTTTGTCATGTCATGTCATTTTGATATTTGCTATTGATAATTTGACAAATGTAAATAATAAAATAAAATTTTCATAATTTCATGCGGATGAAGCCGCACGGGAACAGCTAGTGTAATAATAAAAGTCGAGAACTAAAATTAGGTTGGCCGTCAAAAGGGCAATTGATAGGACGATAACTGTGCTAATTCTATATGGAGATTAGAAATGAACGTCGACTACAAATTATTGCATCATGACGATAACTGAACAACATTGTATGCCCACGGACATATCTATTTGCATAAGATAAATCGTGTAAGGAGCACGATTATAATTTGTTTAGGCAAATCGTAAGATCAGCTAAATTGTATATCGATCGAATTCACAATTTGTGATCACATTTTAAAAAAATCGCGAATTGTTTGGTTTTAAGTTTATTAACAACTATAGTGAATTCAGAAAGTCGTGTATTTAATACTAGAGAAAAAAAATGCACTTTTTCGCCAGCTCAAAAATTTATTTATTGCTTGAATTATCAGTCATAGATTAAACCATTTTTTATTAATAATTTAATGTTTATTTTCCATTGTATCGAGGTATTTTCACTATATGTCGGATATGTGACGAAAACTGATCTTTAGGTACATTTTGGGACTTATTTCTTTGAAGCTCTCACTGTCTGGTTCAATTAAAGAAAGTAAGAATATGCTTCACATTTGTAATCTATATCTATCTATATCTATACATATAATAGAATTGGAGTGTCTGTATGTATATATCAAAGGAAAAATTTCAGATTTCGGGAAGACAATGTATTTGCGTTGCTGATAACGAAAATCGCATTTAAAAATTTTTTGTCTGTCTGTCCGCAAGCCGCGTTTGTTCCGGGTAATCTCCGAAACGGCTAGACCGATTTAGACCAGACTTTCACTGAAGGGTAGCTGACATTGACGGGCATATTATGGGCTACTTTTTTTAAAATTCCGCGCTGTCATATTGGCGACCGGACCGATATCTCTAGAACGGGTGGACCGATTTGGACGGGACTTTGAAAGATAGCTGGTAGAAGGTAGATGCACGCGGGAATGTGATAGATGACGTTTTTTTTTAAATCCTCGCTAACGAAGTTTGCGGACGACAGCTCGTGTAAAGTAAATCAATCACAGGATTGCGCTCTGTGTATCAGTAGAGCTGTGGAATCCATTGTAAATAGGACTGACCTAGTACGTGCTGTTCAGTTAACCGTATTTGGATTACGACAACAATGTAATTGCATTGAATGTATTTATTAAAATGTTGCAGACAGATTATCAGGTAGAATAAAGCTTACAAAAATAGTAGATAATTCATTAGACAGAGTTAAGATACAATTCCTAACTACTTTTTAAATCTGGCAATGGATTATTCATAATCGATTTTTCTTAATTAATGTTCTTAATATTATAAACGCGAATATTTAGGTATGGACGATTGTTACTAGAAAACACCAAAATAGCTAAGCGGATCTGGATTAAATTTGGCACAGGTAGAATACATTCCGAAATAACATTTACTACAATCTATACTTCTATACTATTATTTGAATAACTAATTTTTGAATAATTCTTTTTTTTAATAAAAAGCCCTACACTTTCGTCATGCTTTAGGCTATGTATTTTTACGCCATTAAACTAAGGGGTAAATATTTTGGATAAAAACCCTAACGTGAGAAAGAGACCAAAAGTTGCTGCCAACATCAAGAAAGAAAGATTGCTAAGGTTTGTCATGTCGTGTCATTTTAACATTTGATAATTTGCCAAATGTAAACAATAAAATAAAGTTTTTATAATTTCACGCGGATGAATCCGCACGCGAACAGTTAGTATCTGTTAAAATTGTACGGTATCTGTGGGATCATTATTAATGTTTTCTTTTGTTTATACTCCACGCAGATGAAGCCGAGAGCAAAAGTTATTTTTTTTAATTGTTGGTTATTTTCTGTTACTCATATGTAGGTATATTAGGGAATGCAACGTTAAACTGCTCTTATTAACCACAATTGATATTCCAGAAGGACATGGCAGTAGACAGTAGGTACATTGCACATTAAACGCCGCTGATGGCCAAGTCCCTGTTACATCGAAATAAATAAAGAAGTTTAAAGGCAGTCACGATTGTCGCCATTCAATTGACAGTTTAGTGTCGCTAAAGAAAATGACCTTTATTGTCCCATGACGCGCGAGCCTCAGATAAATTTAGGGTTGGTATCGAGAAAGAAAATATTATGTTAAAAAAAGTTTTTTTTTGCTTAAATCAGATTACGTAGCGTAAGAGAGAAAAGCTAAAAGAAAAATCAAACTAACAAAGTATTTACGTTTCTTAAACAGAAAAAAATACAGGAAAAAATGTGTTAAACAATAAATTAACACTGACTAACGCGATGGTAGTATTTTCAAGTGCATTGGTAAGTGCTGATAAGAATTTAACATCGAAAAAATAATACTGAACCAATTAAAAGAATAACGCGTTTCCGAGTCGTATGATGAGTACTCAGGTCTACCTAAAGCGTGCTTGTATCAATTATCCCTTAATTATTCATTTAAACGTGAACACGAATGCGAAAGATTCTGGTAGATTCTGAACAGGGCTGCTAACTATAATAATATCGTATTATCACAAATTGTATCTTCTCAAAAAATAACTGAATGTAATATTTATTATTACTTCCATAACATTTTTGTCATAAATAGTTTTCCGGACGTTTAAATCCAATTTGTTGCTTCGATTATTCGTCCTATTGTGAAATATTCGCTACTTTTATATTTTACCTTCATAGCGGATTTTCTCTCCGACTTCAACTTTTCTTAGAAACGTTTTATCTCCATTAATGAGGCTATTTATTTCTTTAATGAAGCATAAAAAGCTCTCTTTACCTTATATTTTTATTGTTTTCTATCGTTTGCTTTAACATTTTTTATAATAGATAGAAGATATAAGAGTTTATTTAACGACATTAGAATGTAAGATTTTGTATGATGATTTTTTAAAGAAACAAGCTTTTAAACGCTGATCTATATATTTTTGACATGCCTTTATTGTTTGGGATATAAAAAAATATTATAACAATCATTATTTTTCAACCCTATATTTGCCGAAAACACTTAAAAAAAATCAGAGTAATTAAAAAAAATCTGTGACGTATCGAATTTTCGAAGTAAAGGAAACATCATCCAATTAGCGCATTCATTTTAATGGTATTTGTTAGTGCCAAAGATTATTATTAGGCCCCTAAATCAAAGAGAAGAAATACAACTCTAGCACAAAAAAAATATCTCAACATTAATTATATGTATTAAAGATATCGCGTAGGTTTGACACGAATTCTCTAGCAGATACATCATACAAGTAATAAATAATTTCCACCGGTATTCTTAGTTTCTTCAAGAAAACAAGGAGCAAAGGAAAATGTAGATAAAACTTCAAGAACGAAAAAATATTGATTTAAAAGAATAGAATATTTTTTCCCACAATCCATCTCTTGCTTGTATCTGTATAGGTATGTAAAAATGAATCACGCCATAACGCGTGAACGGATGGACCAATTGCGTTCTGTTTTTGTTGTGTTTCTTATTGTCAGGAGAACGTAATAAGAAAGAAAAGAATAAATAAAAATCGGTTCTCAATAAAATTTGGCATAGATATAGATCATTGTTTGAAAGGATACTTATTATAATTGTTTCTCAATCTCCCGAATAAAGTCGCTGGCAAATCCCAGTAAAGAATAAATTAGTCGATTGCCGTCCGATATTTAAATTTTTTTACCGTTTTTAAAATAGTGTATTTAAATATTTACTTTTAAAAATAACAGTTATGACAATGAGTTGAAGGTAAGTTTGAGTTAAATTAAATCGACATTTTTTTATAAACCTGATTGTTTCTTCATAAGTGGGGAAAGGTAAAGAAATAAGTAGAATAATTCGGCAGCTGTTTTAAAATAGTTCCTTCGCTACATTTGGGTACGAGACCTGATATAACAGTTAAATCATGTTATACGAAAATGGTGCGAAACGTAGACTCTCGTTTCCAATATGGCGATCGGCGTGGGCCGAGCGCGACGTGCGTTTCTTTTACGAATTGAAGGTTGCGTCAATTGTGCAATGGCTGAGTTGGCGTCGAGATACAAATGAATATATGAAAAACGAATCAGCCTGTCACCATAATGCTCCGAAATCCTAGCAATATTAAGGCAACGCTTAATTTCTCTTGGAAAATTACGCCAATATATTTTTGCATTACCCCCTTTTCAAAAAGTAAGTTGCAAGAAAGGGATTTGATTGTAGTTTATAGATAGAATTAAAAAAGCAAAAACAAAAGTAAGTAGCCCACGCGTTCTTCCAGACTATACTCCACATCTATGCCAAATTTCATCGAGATCGTTCAGCCGTTTAGGCTATAAACTCTAACAAACATCCATCCATTCATCTAAACTTTCGCATCTATAATATTATAGTAAGATTAGTAAGATTATTGGAGAGAACAAATAAAATGTACTGATATCAATAACACGATTGCTTGAATAATTTTCCACTCCCTTTGTATACGAGTAAAAACGGCAAAATATTATATAGATCCAGAATTATAATGTTTGGTATGGCTCGATCGTGAGTGGCACCAAGGTTAAGGTGCTCGGAGCTCCGCCCAACCTTGTTTGAAGTTTGATGAATGCAATAACAATCGTCATGCAATCTATTATTAATTTTTCATCAAAATGTTATAAGGGTACATATTAAAAAATATCGCATCGTATTGTGTTTTTATTTTATATCGATTGTAACACCATCGATGAATATTTTGTGGTGAAATTATTACAATGTTATTTTAGGTATCACAGTGTTCTACTGATTTACGAATTATGAACAGAATGACGTAATTTGGTGTCAGTTTTCCTTACTATAACTAAACGTCAAACAATTATTATTATAAACAAAATACACCATCATCTAAGACTTAATTAGAAATCAGCACATTAAACATTAGGTACTCAGTTTTATAACAATAATCACCACGACAAGTTTAGTGTAATTCAAATAGCAATTTATTTACATATTTATTTAACTGTTGTTTCTGTCTACGTTAGTGGAAAGAATGCGAGTTATTGTTAATGTTTCAGGTTTGTATACGTTATTGTTTTATCTTGTTGAGTCTCCATCTTAACACTTAGTATTCAGTGTGGTTGTACGAGTATTGCCCTTTGGCGAAATTGAATTTCAATTTATCTTGGTAAGTGGGACAGCGCTCACGCATGTTGCAATACGCTTACCAATGAGTGTGTTTCACGGAGACGTCGTATTGGTCGACGGTGAAGAATTATCTCCGCTCTGTTGAAAATCACTGAAAATTTAACGAATACATTAGTGATCGTGTTGTTTCGCAAGCGGAATTTTAAAATATAAGTCAATCCCCGCATTGTTTATGTTTCGTAGGCATCGTTTACAGAAAAAGTTAAGAAATCACACGACGCTGAAATAGGATTGATGGTATGCACTCTATTTGCAAAATGTTTCTTTAATGGCCGATTCTGTCAATACATCACGTCAGAAAACGAGGTGATTTCCTTTAATAAAACATATAGAATTCTAATTTCGACAACAAAAGATTTTGGATTGCTTCATCGATTTTCATATCATTTATTTCTGAAAACTATGTCACATGTATTAAATATTTTTCTTACCAAATTGTATAGATTAGATTTAGAGCAATAGTAACGTTTGCTTACAAAATTATTTAGTTAAAATGATAACACAACGGATACAATGATTAGGAAAAATAAAATAAAAACTATTGAGTATGTAATATAATTCAATTTGTGTTTTACCCAACACATTTCCTTCAGCATTGCAATACTGTTACAAGGTAACGAGACCGGGTCGCGCTGCACAATGAACAAAAAAAATATTACACATTATATTCCTTAATTAAAAATAATTTACATTACGTTTTAGATTATCAACAGTTTTTGGGGCTGATGTAGATTGCTCAACTGTGCGGTTTGACCTTGCCGCGTTGTGCAAACTACCAACACTATAATATTTCTTTGCAAAAATATTTTTTACAGATATTATTTTATGTCCAATAAATTGGTTTAATCAGTTCTCGTCTCTATTGTACACGTCTTATCTGGGGATACCAAATAAAAGCTAGTTTAAGTGTGAAATAGAACCCCATACAGAAATATGCCCAGGATTCAAAAATAAAACCTCGAATGCAATGGTATGTCATGGTTTAGTGTTGAAAAATTAAGGTGGAGATTATGTTAGAAAATAGTAGTTTCCGAAAATGGTTAAATTGTAGCTTAAACGCTTATTAAATTTTATTAGACGAAAAAACTTATGCTTTCAGTCAAATGACTGCTTTCCGTTGTTTCCTTAGCATGCGGCGGTGTGCGCAGTTTCTAGTAGCAACCTTGTGCCGCTTCTGCATGTGCCGTATGCTCGTACGTCTGTCCGTATGTAATGTCTGGCCGGTACATATTGATTCTTCGACAACGTGGAAACTTCTAGAAGGATTCAACTTTAGATAAATTTTAAACAATTATTAGCTTAGAATAACTCGCGTTTTAAGTATCATTAACTTAAATAACACAATGTTACAATAACATCAAAATATTACTATAACTGTGGTTATGAAAATAGTTAAACCTGAGGAACCAGAGCCTCTGGTTAAACGTAATAAGGGTTAATGAATACATTATGTTGTTACAATGAGGTATACATTTTTCCAAATATCTTGGTGGCTCGGAACATTGCACGAGTGCGCAAAACAATTTTAGGTGTAGCGAGGGGAGGCGAACTGCGCAACGCGCAGTGACCTTGAGCCGCCAAAAATGGTGACACGGCCTATATCTATTTTGAAATTAAATATTCCAATTTTAAAATTTAACGTTAAAACTACAGCATTTTTTAAAAATAAATATATTTGATTTGTAACTTGTACTTTACTGCGTGGTTGGTATTGAGTTTTCCTTGTTGACAATCGTGTTAGTAAAAAAATCTATAATCTGATAAGACGCCAATGATTTACATTAAATGTGACGCCAAAATATAATTTTATTATTTATTTCTTAATCGTGAAAATCATACATAAGTTAAGCGAACGTACAATGAGTCCATTGTTTCTTATTTCTTTATACTTATGTCTTATATTTTTGGTTATGTTAAAAAATGTGTCTTTAGAGAGTGCTATATTTCTACCTCGATGTGGCTAATAATATGCGACATATGTACATGTGAAGCTTTAGAATAGATCTATATATTCTAAGTTTGTAAGAGCTCGTGCGCCGGAGCCGCATCGCGCAATATTTTGTAATAGCGCTAAAATCGTGGTAACCAGGCCAAGGCCCTCCTTATATTTACATGTACGTGAGAAATACTATTCACACTAAACGTATACGTCTTATTTTGACATTAGTAATTATTTGAGTGCACAATGGATACCCCAATAACAATGTAGTTTGTTTTAAAATATATAAAGAAAAGTACCACTCCCACAAAATTTAGTGGGGATCAAGAAATTTCTGATGAGAAATAAAATTGCTGTTATTTTCCAATAAAGTGAAATTGTTTACCAATAGCGAAGGCTAGGCAAAGTTAATCATAATCAAAAGCAATAGACTTGTTGACTTGTCAACATGGTCTTGAGTATAGAACGTAATTTTATATGGATCAGGCTGCTTGAAACCGGTAAATTGTCTTCGCTATATCTCATTTCTTTGAATAGCAGGGGGTAGCCTTCGCTGCGCTTGTACAGTCACCTTCATTTGCGGTATTTCACATTAAAAGCGACAATAAATTTTTATGCCTTTAATTGTTGAAATGTCGATAAACGATAACAATTCAGAAGCATATAATTATAATACTTTTGGGTACAGTAGCTGGTTGGTTATTTGTAAGAAGGTGCGGAGGATACTTCTGTAACTGGAATACCGCTAAAGAATGTGACTGTACGTACGTGGGTAATGTAGGCGTTTTGTTTAGGTTTCTTTTCACTTTTAATATTTGCATGAGTTTTACCAGAAAAGAAAATCAAATTCCTATCAAAATCTTATTGGTTTAATGAGATTTTTATCAATTGTTTAATTGACACTGTTCTTCCTCTTTACTGTTTTAAGGTTTATTATTATAGTAATAATACATTCTGGTGTATCGTTTAAGGTTAGCAGGATTAAATCATCTTGCTACTTCCTGTAATAAATAGCAAGCAATGAGATTAATCTTTAAGATCCATTATTTGTTTCGGGTGCTAAATAACAACTTAAACTTTTAGATTCAATAACAACTGCTTTATGTTAAACGTATGTTATACCAGCTGTTACCCGCGACTTCGTCCTCTCAATATTAAAATAATAAAGTAGCCTATAATATGCCCGTCTATGTTAGCTACCCTTCAGTGAAAGTCCGGTCGAAATCGGCCCAGCCGTTTCGGAGATTACCCGGAACAAACGCGGCTTGCGGACAGACGGACAAAAAAAATTAAATGCGATTTTCGTTATCAGCAACGCAAATACATCAACTTCCCGAAATCTGGAATTTTTCTTTTGATATTACAAACAGACACTCCAATTTTATTATACGAGTATGTATATAGATTCAAATTGGATCGATGTATATTAGTAGGTGAATTGATGAAATATTTATTGTAATTTTCGTTACATAAATTCCTGGATAGGTTATAAACGTACAGAGCTTAAACAAATTTGTTTTAGTATTTTTTTATTAAAGAATGTTTGCATTACTTGATATAAAGATAACCCAGTATTACACATATAAATTAATTGCATTTGCTTTTAACCGGCAGACAAATTGAGACGATTGTGTAATTACTCTGTGCACCACCTACTTGATCTACTTTAGACATTGCTCTTTTGACAGATACATTTATTCATTACACTGTATACGTAACCGATAAACTGATAAAGTATTACACTTTCTACGTTAAAAATGTATATACATGTATGCTTTACCTGTATATCTGAATGTATTTATATACTAGCTTTCGTCCGCGACTCCGTCCGCGTGGAATTAAAAAAAACAAAAGCGCGTAGCCTATGTGTTCTTCCAGACTATCCTCTACATCTATGCCAAATTTCATCGATATCCGTTCAGCCGTTTAGGCTACAAACTCTAACAAACAAACATTCATCCATCCATCTAAACTTTCACATTTATGATATTAGTATAATATAATTAGAAAAAACAAATAAGAATCGAATCTAATTAATGTGTATGTCCTTAATATTTTAATGTTTGAATAGTAATATTTTAATTACACTACCACATTCTTTCAAATTAGCGGAGACATTTTGGCTAATAGTTAGAAGCGCTAATCTCAAACACTATAAAACAGTGATATCAACGTTTTTATAATTACATTAAAAAATATTTTGCCTTCATTCTACCACGCAGCAATGACAAAGCAAATTCGAAGTCTCTGTTTTGTTTAATTATCTGCATATGCGCGTCGATTTAAACACATAGTCGTTCAGTTCAATGAATAATTTAATTACGTATCTCATTGATTACTATAGTCGCATTTAATCATTAAGGCTAAAAAACCGGGCTGATGCCCAGCTGTCAAAAAAGTTTGTGACTACCATAAAATGAACGAATTCCCTTATCGTGCCATTAATGAAATTGTTGCCTATCAGAAAGGATATGTATGCTTTATAATAGACTAGCTGTTCGCGTGCGGATTCATCCGCGTGAAATTATAAAAACTTTATTTTATTATTTACATTTGTCAAATTATCAATAGCAAATGTCAAAATGACATGACATGACATGACAAACCTTAGCAATCTTTCTTTCTTGATGTTGGCAGCAACTTATGGTCTCTTTCCCGCATTAGGGTTTTTATCCAAAATATTTACCCCCTAAGTTCAATTGCGTGAAAATACATAGCCTAAAGTGTGACGTAAGTGTAGGGCCTTTTATTAAAAAAAGAGTTATTCAAAAATATGCTGTAATTGCTGACATCTGAGGCAACAAAGAAGTGTGTGTTTATTATAATAGTATAGATATAAGTATAGATACCGATAAAGAACGAAAGAAACCATGTTAATTTCGACCCGACCGAGAAAAGTGTTACTTCTATTATAGAATCTCTTCAGACAAGTAACTTTTTCGTCACATTGTTTAATTTTTTAAGGTAGGTATTGTTAAGAACAAAATTAGTACCGTGCTGTAGAATTAGCGCAACTCTAGATTATCGGCATAAACGTCACGTCCCTAGCTGACAGCGGTCAATGTGACTAGAAGGATGGATATCCGCGCGCATCCCTGAGTCCTGACGAGAGGTGTTGCCCTGAGTTTAAAGCGACAGTATCAGTTAAATAAGTTGTCTAAAAGTATATTGTGTATTATTTAATATTACCTTGTACTTTTGTACCTTGACATAACAATGGATATAGATTCTTTACAATCTGTGATAAATAGAAAAAAGATCTTTTAAAACAAAGTTTTAATAAAAGAATTTTCTTGTTTATGTAATAACATAATCCCAACGTCTCAATAAGCCTTGAGGGCTTAATGAGACGATGTTGAGCGAAATAATTAATTAAAAATTCTTGGAATTTTTCTCTGGATATAAGCGATTTAAAATAATTGGAATATAAATGCTTTTGCTTTCTTAATAAGCTTACATATACGTTTAAATCGTGGTCTTTTGAAGTTATTTTCTAACGATATGAAACATGTAAAATATGTACCTAGGCTTTTGGAATTTCACATTTCTTACATTATAATACTTGTTAGCTTCGTATTTTTTAACTCTTAGGGCCAACAACGTGTATTATTGTAGTGGCATGCGTTTGATTTGGCTCTTCAGGTAGTTGATTCAACTTAAAAAAATATGTACATGTTATACTTACACGTAGCGATTGGGAATAACAAACCAAGATTTCGACATCCAACCTCCAGAAAACAGCATCAGTAAACCATAAATGTATTAAGTACAGAATATATTTAAATCTTTTTGTTAGCGTGAATTATTCAGAAACTGTTGAAGAACGATTTCGTAAACCGTATAAGAAATCGAGGACCTATCTCAATACATAATTCGATATTTACTGGAGGTTGTTCAAGTGTCTTACAGGGTTGTCAGCTATCCCAGAAATAAATAGATTGCAAATTTAAAAAGTAACCTTTGAAGATGTGACAAAGTAAATTAAAAATCGTTCACTACAAAATATTTAGTCAGTGTTGTCTTAGCTCTTTAACTAGTACAGCTGAATTTAAGTGGGGCGGAATCTGAGGGCCAATTTTGCATATTAATAATTAGGAAAATGCTCTGCCTTTGCCCATCCCTATCATGCTAAATAGTTTATTGACGCAAGCGTTGGTGAAAATGCTGTCTAATTATGCTCAATGCTGTACAAGTTTTGCGTATCACAAACTATGGATTTATGTTCATGTCTGCCATTCGGTGATTGCGGTCAACTGTTAAAGAGCTCTGTGATTGACGCTTTTGTTATCGAAGTAGCTGATTTAAAATGTAAGCGATTCTTGCACAATACCGATCCTCATGGATTTTGAAGCAATGGAAAATACGAAATATTTTCTTTAATCGATTCAAAGTATCATTTGTCGATATTTAAATTTTCGTTTCACCGCAACACTTATTTTGTAAGTCAATTTCCAAATTATTCAAGGATATTTGACAACTTGATTGCAACACAGGCTGAGACAAAGGACTTTGTTTTTTCTTTGTTTCTTTTTGTAGTTTCCAAATCGGTGTATCTATTTAAATGAAATTTATCGAACAATCAACACTTTGAGGTCAGTCCCATCTATTTGATTTCTCTCCTGAATAATTTAACCATCTCTTTGTGGGTCAAGAAGTTAAAATATTTATGAGGATTTAATATAATGTTTGTATAAATATTTATTTAGATTTAGATAGAATATAAAAATGTAGTTCGTTCTTTGTTCGATATGATTGCTAGTTGTCATTTCATCACGAAAACACTTCAGTAACTGCTGTTAAATTTTTACAAGCAAATATATAAAATAAAGCTTCAATATCCGTTACTCTGGATAATAAGCTAAGATTCTATCATAGAAAGACACTGAGGGATTTTTGTCTTCGATTACCTATACATATGTGTAAAGAATACGAGGAGCTAAACGAACTTGCTGCCTGAAGTGCTTTTTGTTATTCAACTATCAGTAAGTAATTCACTTTATTTATTTCGTCATATCATTAAATTTATATAGATCTATATCGAGTTTTAAGTAATGATATCATGTTGAGTGAACAGTTGACTTGGAAGGGATTGCAAATAAAATAAAAAAAAGTATGAAGTGGTTAAAGAGACAGTTGTTCCGTGTGCGACACTGTTGGCCTCGAGTTGCCGCCCGCGCCCCTTGTCACCGAAACACTACACTTTTACCGTGATGCCGGTTTCACACGAAGGCAGACCAGTGAAATATAGGCATGGTAGAGTACCTTTTCTGAAGTGTTTTGATTTGTAACTAAATGTCGGTTCTTATCATAGCACACTGTCATTGCTCTGCCCTCGTGTGAAATATGAATGACTGCTTTATAAAATCATATTGATATCTCAGATGCAAAGAAGTTTACTTTCGTATGAATAGCATGGCCGTGTAAGATGATTGCTTCAAAGAGATCATGCCTTATTCGTATAAACTGATAGCATGACATCATATGCCGGTATATCCGCCTCTATTGCTAATACCCGTATTAGATTGTTCACAACGTAGACATGAACGTTCGTTAGAACCAAATTTGAATAAAAATGATATTACTTCCATTGTAAATACTTTCGTATAGTTGTAAAAATATACATAATTAAAAAAAATCTGTCGAGGTTTTATACGTAAGCTTTAACACTACTTTAATCTCCTACATTTTTTTTATGTAAAATTAACAATTATTTTTAATACTAGCTGTCTCTCGCAACTTCGCCCGCGTAAAATTAAAAAGTATAGCCTATGTTACTCACAGATAAATTACGTTTTCAACGGTGAAAGAATTTTTAAAATTGGCCCAGTAGTTTTTGAGTTATTTCAATACATACAAAAATATAAATCTTTCCTCTTTATAATATTAGTATAGAATTATAGACTACATTTCACACACTTTTTTATGTAATTTAATGACTGTTTTAGAACCTTCTCTATAGAATATTGACGACTTAGGTAGCGACGTTAGTAACGTGAAAAATTAGCATAGTTTATAGTAATCGAGAGCGTTGGTGGCTCAGGGGTTTGAGCACTTGACTTGTAATATACAGGTCCTGGGTTCGAATCCCGCCATGTACCAATGTGATTGTCTATTTTCGAATTTCAAATGTACATAATTTACTCGATAGTCTTACGGCGAAGGAAAAAATCGTTATGAAACCTGCACATATCGGCAAAGAAATTCGAAGATATGTGTGAAGTCAACCAACCCGCTCTGGGCCAGCGTGGTTGACTAAGGCCTAGTCACCCCAAGCTTAGGGTAGGTTTCGAGCCCCTCATTGGGGATGTGTAGTGAGCTGGTGATGGTAGTAATCGTAGGCCATAGTCAACCACGCTGGCCCAATGCGGATTAGTTGACTTCGAGCATATATTTGAATGTGTTCGGAGACAAGTTCACGAATTACCTCACGATGTTTTCGTGTGTACTTTATTATGAATCCGACAAAATATCATCGTAGTAGTCATATGATTGTTTACCCATAAGTACATTGAAGAGAAGATTGCCAATTGATCAACTTAAATTGCAACAATCACTCGTTCAAAGCTCAAAACGTTGAAAAAAGTCCAAGACGCTAGCGCCCCTAGCACACTGTTAAACGAAAGCGGAGCGAAACAGTTGATTGTGCGAATGAAACAATCTCATGACGTGTATTGTTGTCTTTGTTTTTCCAAAGAGAATGAGAGGGATGACTGTACATTTTAATGCAAGTGTCACAGCAGTTGAAATACGCCATAACAATGATATGAGCAATGGCAACATTTGACGTTTAGAATTACTTCAACTGCTAAAGAACTGTTATTGACTTCTATTAGATCTTAATTCGCGGACTCTATTGTTTTGTTGTATTTGGTTTCCGCTTTTGATTTTCGGTAGTGTGCTAGGGGCGTCTTGAATGTAATCTTAACAGCTGCTAGTTAAGACTACATATTGCTACCAATGCATGTTTGTCAATGATAACAATTCGATGCATAATTGTCAAGTACCCTAAGAGTGTTCGTACCAATTAATTTTTAAGTAGAGGCATTTTGCAGTAGGCAAACGTTACATTGTTACTTGTTGTCTTTCTTATAAATTGAAATCAGAAATATTCTTTCACGAATAGTAACAGAAATAGGCACACCTTACGTACAAAACTGATCTTCTATACTATACTATTGAATCTTATTCATTATCTTACGAAGTTAAATTATTTTCCAGTAAAATGTTGATGCCTTTTCCGTCGTGTTTAGAGCGTCATTCAGAAGAAATACTTTATAATTACTCTTTTATCCATTTACTTTTTTCAACGCCCCTTTTCGACTTCAATGCCAGACGGCAACTAATTAGCCTAATGGTTCAAAAAAATGCTGATTTAAATGAAATAGTATTTTATCCGACTGAAAACAACAACGTCCAGGTATCTATTAATACATTTTCTTTAAAAAATATAAATAAAGTTAGCTGTTCTTATCAATTTTAGATTCAGTATGTAAATACTTACTGAAAGAGACCTCGTTTTCCTTACATGAATCAACGATGTCCATTATTTATTGGTTAAGAAACGTATTTTGTGATCGAGTGAAATCGGCAAATCAGAATCAGGTCGACTGTTTCTATGTAACTATCATTGACTTTTAAGTGACAGGACCTGGTAAGCGCGTGCACGGGAAATATTTCAAATCAAACGACCAATCATTTGATAATAATATTGTATTATGGTCCTTCATATTCCTATTAATATTATGAATGCGAAACTTTGGATGGATGGATGTTTGTCATTACGTATCTCCAAAACGACTTACGGATCTCTAAGAAAATTAGCACAGATGTAAAGCATAGTGTGGAAGAATGTATAGGTTAATTATTATTATTTTTTTTTTAATTCTGTGAAGACAAAGGCGCGGGTTAAAGCTAGCAATCTTACTAATATTATAAATTCAAAAGTTTGAATGGATGGATGTTTCTTACTACGTATCTCCAAAACGATGCAATGGATCTCGATGAATTTTGGCAAAAACCTAGTCCGGAAGAACAAATCGTCTAAAACTGACATTTTTAATTCAGCGCGGACTAAGTCGCAGGAAAAAGCTATTACGATCTAAACTTCTCGACAGTGCGCGCATTATGCAGGTGTATATTTTTGAGCTACGAAGTGTCAACATGATATGCAAATGTGTGATTGTTATGTTCACCTCGCCCCCCACGATAAATGGCAGAATTCATGTAGTACAACTGCGGATCTCTGTTTTCATTGCCTAGTCCGTTTCTCTATAGTCAAAGGTAGCTACAGAATTGGGAAATCGCTACTTGATTATTCTATCCATCTCTTTGCTTTGTCTATGTTGACGCCCTGTTAACTGGGTTAGTTTTTTTTTGTCTAAATAATAGAGTATAAACCGAATTTATAAATGCGAAAATTTATATGGATGGATGGAGGTTTGTTAGAGTTTGTAGCCTAAACAACTGAACGGATCAAGATGAAATTTGGCATAGAAGTAGTGGATACTCTGGAAGAACACATAGGTAACTTGCTTTTGTTTTTTTAATTCCACGCGGACGGAGTCACGGGCGAAAGATAGTATGTAAATAAAGAGTAGCTATATTAAAGACTATCACTATAGTTCTTTTTATTATGTCACAAGTCTGACAGTAAGTTTTTCTACCCACCCTTTCAGTCAACCAATCTATTTTGAAAATTATAATAAAAATATCGCTATGGCAACCCACAGTGTAACCGTCTCACCAATGCAATTACAGGTATCTATTTGTTTTTAAAAGGTTTTAACTTAGCTTCCAATTAAAAGTTGATAACTGTTACGACCTGATTTCATTAATATTGTATGAGAAGCCTTAAAGTGTAACGTTTTCAAAGTTATCGATCGCACGTTAACGTATATGTTGGACGTTATTGAAACCCTGCCTGTTTGTTACGTGTTAGCCACCCAAATGCTATCTTTATTCAGATTTACTTTAATCTACTAGTTGTAAAGCAGCCTCAAAAAATCTCTCCAATGGAGTTTTCGTTGGTGTTAAATAAAAACTCCGGCTACTGAAGCAACTACCTTCGCGTGGTGGAAACCTATTATACCGTGGGCTAACAAATCTAAGATTAATTTATGTTAAAATCACAATCTCCAAAGCTTAATTTCAGTAAATATCTTAAGAAATAAACGCTAAATATTGAGATAATCACAATGAAAAACGTATCCATTTCGGTTTGGAGGTAAAAGATGATTGTTGGTAGGAACTCAGACAAACGCAAAGCACAAGCTTTCACCATAATTCTCAAAAATAGCGAATTGAACGTAGTCAATTGAAATCCGCACCTATATTTTCAGATCTGTTGCGTACTTTTTAAGCAGAGGAGGAGATGCACAGAGAAATTCGCTTATGATAATTGAATGTTATTCTAAACAAGCTGTCGCCCGCAAACTTCGTTAGCGCCGGACCACCCGTTACGCCATTAAAAAATAAAAGTAGCCTATAATATGCCTATAAAGTCCCGTCGAAATCGGCCCAGCCGTTTCGGAGATTACCCGGAACAAACGCGGCTTGCGGACAGACAGACAGACAAAAAAAATTTAAATGCGATATTCATTATCAGCATCGCAAATACATCATCTTCCCGAAATCTGGAATTTTTTTTTTATATAACAAACACACTCAAATTTTATTATATGTATAGATAGATGTTAATGATCATGTAGGGCACGTTTACTTAATTGCACAAGTTTCTGTACGTCCATCAGCTAACATATGCAAGCGTGAAACGTGAGATATCATAACTTAAGTTGGAAACTTTGTTCGTTAGTGCTTTCAAACAGTTTCCGAAGCAAACATGTTAAATAACTCTAGTAGTTATTAAGTTATTCTATCATGGGTAGGATAAGTTGTAAGATGTTAGAAATAGTCTAACTGTTTAGAATAATCGAGTCATGTGATTCTTTTTTTCTCGTTGAAATTTTCTTAATAGATAAATTCAAAAAAGTAGCTAAAGCAGATAACGTTACCCTGGTAACCGGAATTGTAAAGCTTTTATAGATAAAAAAGAGAGAGATTTTTTTTTAACATAAATAAACCAGCGCTTGTCCACGATTCCACCTCAGCTAAGGATTTAGGATTTTAGGATTAAGGACGTGTTCCTCGACGTCTGAACAAAGTATAGTACCCAAGACTTCATGCGCTTTGTGTTAATATAATATGTCCTAAACTACACAAATCACAACAAAATTTGGTCTTTGTGTAATTTGGGGTAAGACCACCCGAAACATAAGCATAAATGAGTGTCAGGACCACGTTAAATAAAAATATGTAATGTATAGCATAAATTGTGTTCTGCAGTGTTTTCTACCTTAAACGATAGGATCGTTTTTTTTTATAAGAGTAGGGGCCAAACAAGCAACGGTAACGTCGAGATGTTTTTATTTTTGGTCAACTAGTCAACTATGCTATCCGTGCAAAGCCTGGGCAGCTTACTAGTATAAGATAAATAGGCGGTTCGTATTCTATTCAAAATGACGTCCTTGATGGTTCTTGCCGATTAAACGTGCTGGTGTATTGGCTTTCGTCCAGACCATTGTTAATGACTTACCATATTCTACTAATATTGAATTATTTCAAACATCATCTTTCAACAATCATTATTATGAAAACATAACTATTAATTTTTACAATAGTTTGAAAAATAATAAATTTTCGGACACCTAAGTCACATTTATATTGCGTCATTGAGATAATATGTGCGTTTTCCAACAATTCTCTTGGTCTCATTAGAACCTTTCATTTTATTTAACATAAATGATAATTGGTAACTTAGTATAAGAATATAAAGGAGCTTTGGCAAAGGAAATATTTAATTTTTGTTTTAGTAGTTTGATTAGTTGGTAACGGATGTCCGTTACAATCAATCGAGACTTTTTTATATTTCACTAGTAATTTATACATGTTTCGGCGGAACCTAAGTTTATCATTTTTGGGTAATAAATTTGATAAACCCTTGGTAGCGTAAACATACATTCTTACTATAGTTTTCCTACATAGGTATTTGGATAAATTATAAAATAATTTTCTGCTTTGTTCGTAGACTGAAGTGTTCGAATACATCAATAATTTACAAACCATTGTTTATTTCTATTCATTAATAGATGAAACTATATTGGAGTCGAGTGACGGTTATTTAACTTTTACAAACTTGGCCCAAATTCTTACTTCTAAGCTATCATCATTGACCCAGTGACCCAGTGCACTTGGCTCAATTGCCCCAATAGGGAGCCATCCCCTTTCGCCGCCTGCACGCAACCCCCTAACCGCGACCCTGCCACCCTTTTATCCTTCAGCGTTAGTTCATATTGTCATAATCGATTTATACCTCTTAAAAGTTAAATGTTAAAATATTCATGAAAGGCTAAACCTGTAATGCCCTAAAAAAGGCGTTTTTTAACACAGAAAATTGGTCGCCGTCGAATATAAAATTCTAATTCACTTTACGTAATAATTTGGCGTTACTTTAACTTTTTTTCTTTGCAATAACATTGTATTTTTAATTAGCAATTTGTTTTCTTTATAAGACAACATACCGGGTTTTAATATGCTGAGATTTTAGGCAGAATTCAGGCCATAGTCAGTCCAAATTAAGATTATGTTGAAATTGTCGCGACTATAACGTCACATGCTACCTTCGCGTTTAAACGGAACGACAGGAACGCTCTCGCGCATTACATATGGTTAGAAAGATTAGGTCGGTCATAATTTTTTCTAAAACATGACATTCTCTATTCCTGCTATGCTTTTTCGTTAATGGGTGGCGCCATGCTGTCCTCTCGAACCCCTGCCGTAGTTCCCAAAATAACAAATTCCGGCGGCTGCTCTGGTCTTGGGGAAGGTACCGCAACATTAGGAGGGGGGGGGGGGTTAAAAAACTGTCTACCTTATCTTTCCGGTCGTTACTTTCTATGTCAGAATATCTGGCACTGATACGTTAGTGTGGAAGATGAAGAGGAAATTTAATTTCCACCAACTAAGTTTACTCTTTTAATTTTTTCTGCAACAGTATACACTATCAATGTAATAAATACCGTTTCTGTTGGAAGGTGTTTACTTGTGTTGCAAATCGTGAAAAAAGGTTAATGCTTTATGAAGATGTTCATGATAATCTTGTCTGCGGTTTGGTACGATACAACTGTATTGAATGTTTACTTTGTCATTCATGCTGGACTCTAAACCTGTCGCCTGTGTTTAGGTCAAAGCCCCACGCACATTGTAATCCATGCTCCCGCGCTTCGGTGAGGGAACCCCTTTACAGTAGAGTTGAAGTTGTCTTATGAATAATTAATATAAAAGCCCGCATAAATGTTTTCCAAGTGCCGTATATTGAACTGTGGCTGATAACAGAATCAGCCTGTGTGTTAGTTACATCGGCTCACGTCACCGCGCTCGGTGAAAGTATGACGTAAGATTGCGCATGCGAAGAAAGTAAAGTTGCGCGCGCGCCGACGACCACTTTTGCTTTCGTCCGGGGCCGCGTCGTCTGCTAGATAGTGAAAATGGCACACTTTGTATACGACGCAACCGCAACCGCCGTGTCGCCTCAACCATCCGGTATTCAGGTCTCGAATATGAAATGGAAACTGATTGAGTCATTGATTGTTCATATCTCAACGTGCTTTCCTGACGTAGGCGTGACGTCGTTTTATAAATATTTTCTCTGAATATCTCTAATATGAAATGTCTTACTTTTTGTATAGATGCTAATTGAGTACGTGTTATTGTAAAAGCACAAATTCCGGTAAAAATTTGAAATTAACTGTGAGTTAAAAATCTAAGATTTATCAACTAGTTATGATAAAAGACAAACCGTCATTAACTTGGTATAACTCAAGAATGATGTATTTGAAATTCATGGTATATCAACGGATATAAGATAGATAAAGAAATCGATTGGTGCTATATTAAGATTATTTGTGATCTATTTTTTTTATTATTTTCTTAAAAAACATAATGTTAATCAGCTCTTAATGTGTATTTGAATTAAACTTTATAATTTAATGTCCGTTGGCAAATCGAACTAAACAAAGATCACATAACTTTTGATACTTTTACCACGACTAGTTTTAATCTTAGGTTTTACCGGTAAATTCAAGGATTCACCGTACATCGGACGTTTCCAGTAACATGCATATTTTAGGCTGTGTAACACCGCGGTGATGCGAGAAAAATACATGTTATGTGAATTGATTCGATGACGCTCGATGCAGGCGCCGCCGCCACCGCCGCCGCCGCTGCCGGCCGCGCACACCGTTTAGCGCTCTGGGGCACGTAGAGGCGCTAACAGAGCGGGCACAAGGCTGCCACTGTCACTCGTTCGTGACCCGTTGACTGATTTTAAAGCGAACTAGGTCAAGATCTTTAATTTATTTCGCTTTTGATATTGAATGGCCTTTGTTGCACCTCAGCAGCGACTAATTTTATCTTAATGCACACGCTCATTATTTTTTACTATGTGAGAAAATGTATACAATTTTCTTGTGTTGAAATCTACTCCACTCGGTGTTATTGTGGTTCGGTGCGATATTTTGAAATCAAAAATATAGAACAAATTGTTTATTTTAATTATTTTGTTTATGTAAGGATATTCTTCCAATCCTACTCTAACTAGGTTGGCTTATCTTTATGAATTAGCAAATAAGTCAAATGATTATTCTCAATCAATGCGCCGTTGTGGGTCTTCGCAAATTACGGCAACTAAGCAGCTGGCCGTCGGTTGCCTGCTTTTTCTGCTTATAGATAATCATGTTTTAGGGCTGCAACATTTTTTTTATTTCTTCGTTGTCGAGCTTAAATACTTTACAATTAAGTATAAAAATTTATATTGCCTATTTTATGTATTCTCAGTTATCTATTATCGTTCCTTGCGCTTAACGGGACTTAAGTTCGGCTCCTTTATAGTTGTTTTATGGCGCCGCGGTGAAAGTCGGTCCGATCCTAACTAGACGATTTTATAAAGGGAACGGTTCTGTACCCTTTTCAATAATAATGAAGTCTTTTAATATATTTTATAACACAAGCGGTGCTATTGAATATAAAGGAAAAAATAATACAATTTTTTGAGTTAATTTCGATAATATACACCAGCTGCTACGCAAGACGTTGTAGTTTTTAATTGGTTTGTGAAAACTTAAGCTGCGACTGTAATTTGAAATTATAACGATGGTAGTTCGTAGGTTAGTGAGCTTATAAGTATAGTGCGTGTCGCTACACATGTTGCGCGTGCGCCTCCTCCATGTCCGCCGCAACATGACTACACCTCGCCTCGCATCACTTAGGTGATGTGTTCGAGCCGTGCTGACAAATGTTGTCCGAACGTAAACAAGCAGCGGGCGCGGCAACCCTGCCCCGCTGCGGCACCGCGCGCAACTGGGTCAGTGGGCCGCCCCCGACCCCGCACCGCGCTCCACCCCCGCTGGCGCCTGCCCGCGCTGTGGCGCAACTGCGCGAACGCGCACTAACATAGACCTGGATCGCGGGAAAGTGGGTCACCGACTCACTTTCACTTATTACATGGGCTCCTAATCGTTTTCCATTGTGCGAACGGGCGGGGGAGTGCGGCGGGGCGCGCATGCGGGAGGCGCCGGCACGCGCGCTACTCCGCCGGCCGGCTGGCAGTCGATCGCGGGACGTTCTTCGAGCGGTACGCGTGCTTCGCACTCGCTACGACCTCCACGCGATCGCAACTTCGCGCGCCGTCACAAACGTGCCGTCAGTCATCACAGCGACCGGCTGCGACTCGCACGCCTCTTACTCTCGCTCACTAACTCAGACCGACAATGTGCCGGATTTATGTGTCGACAATAGTTGTGATCGAACAGGTGCAGCCCGCTAGCGGCGAATAAGTGTTGCGGTTAGACCGCCAGTGAACTCGGTGACTGTGTGAACGTTGTCGCGGTCCAGCGCTGCCGTAGGGATTCGTATCTGAGCAGCCGCTCCGTGCGGCCGAGCATGACGATGGACCAGCAGTCAGGCCTCATGTCCCTCAGTATGTCCGCGTTCGACCTGAGCCCGGGTCCCGATGGCTCCGGCTCGGGCGGTGGGCCCTCCAGCGCTTCTCAGCAATATGTGCCTCAAGGAGCCGCCTACCAGTGCGCGCCCGACCAGCAGCCCTTCGGCTACGCCAATTTGGACACTTCATATTTATTTCCGACAGGCACCGGTGAGCCGGGAGCCTATCTCCCCGCCGCCGCCACGGTGTGCGATCAGACCGATACCAAGGATGTCATAGAGGAGCTGTGCCCCGTGTGCGGTGATAAAGTTAGCGGCTACCACTACGGCCTGCTCACCTGCGAGTCCTGCAAAGGATTCTTCAAGCGGACGGTGCAGAACAAGAAGGTGTACACGTGCGTCGCAGAGCGTGCCTGCCACATTGACAAAACACAGAGGAAACGATGTCCCTTCTGCCGATTCCAAAAGTGTCTTGATGTGGGGATGAAGCTCGAAGGTGAGTCTTATACGTTGTAGTGTATTTACATTAGATACTTTGCCGGTTGGTTTACCTGCATCGATATGAAAACCACAACTCCTTTGGGAATGTAGGTCGCATGCAAGCGCGGTTGCAAAGCGCGGCCGAGATGGCATTACATCATGCAGCGGCAGCTAGTGCAGAAAAATTGAAAGTTTGGCTGCGCATAGAAACGACAGCCAACCAGCTTGCAATCCACCACCAATGCAACCTCTCTGCAACAGATGCAATGCTTCAAAATACTCTTCAACAATGTTTATGTAAATGTTTCCTCCTAGGTTTAATTGAAGGTGTTATGTATTCTATGTTAAATTAACCGGTAAAGAAGATTTTTAGGCAATACTCATTCACTTTAAGGGGAAAATAAATAATTACCTTATTAGACTCACGCTCATTTCGTATTATTCATTATAACTGATTAAGTCTCAAATTCGATAACGTCCCGGAATAAGTATATTAGGTTTATATTTAATTTTTATGCAAAACAATAATAATAGGGCAACCTAAAGTTAATTCTCTCTTATCTGGCGAACTCGGAAATCTTCGTTAATTAAAGTTTCATGAAACCTATCTATTTGTTTACGAAAGTATGCGGCAAATATAAACTTATTGAATTTAAATGATTATATTATATTATATTATATTTATTTTTATAAATATTATATTAAATATTCTTGCGTTTTTTCCATCCGAAAAAGTATACAAAAAAACGAATTTCTTAGTCACTTTAAATTTAGTTAAACACGAAAAGTAATAAAAAGCGTGTATTTATTTACATGGTACACATACAGTTAAGAAGTAGCTGAAGCTGAATACATAGATAGATATTATATAAAATAAACATAATGATAATAAATTAACTACAGCCATGTGTAAACATAGGTATATTTTGTCTAGGTTAATCACGTCACAAAAAAAACTTTAATAAAGATCTTAATGAAATAGGAAAATGCATATACTTAGATGAAATCGAATATAAATGATAAATTTCATGTAAATTTAAACAAAATACGTTAAGCATGAAAACGATGAAATTCATCTGTTAACATTTGTACGGCGAGTCGGCAACAGCGCAATGTTTCGATAGCACGGCGTTGCAATATAAACTTGTTTGTTTGCTATTTTGTAAGGGATACGAAGTGAAGTACATAACCAGTTTGTAAGCAGGGCTAGCCCCAAGGTTTTGCGGGTGTGACGATGAGTACTTTTCAATTCTTTCCGCGCAGTGTTTCATTATTGCCAATCATATGTTACAGTATGGCGAAATAAATGCTATCAAACGCGAGACCCACTTTAGTCATTCGTGTCACACTTTAAAATGCTAACACAGAGTAAAACGTATTGTTTCATTTTAATCTGGTTAAATTCTAATAGGACATTTTCAAGTGGAAAAATTATAAATCATGATTTTAATTCACGTAAAAAATTGATCTTTATATCAACTCAACCGTGAGCTTTTTGTTGTAAAAGTATGATTTTTTAAGAGAAAATAAATTACTATAAATATATAATTAAAACGTCATCTATAATTAAACTGAAAGAGGTGGTAAAGTATGGCCACTGATTTTAAATGATGTCGCAAATCATGCAGGGGTGTTACGGGTGGCAGGTGTTAATTTTGAAGGTGAGCAATTAATTGGTATAGATAGTGTTAGGCGATGGCGGGGTGTGGGGGGGGAGGTTTGTAGCGCGAATCGTTCTAAATTTAAAACGCGCGCGGCCGCAGAGCGCCCTGACCTAGTTGCGAGCGGGGCCGCGATGCGGCGCGCGCGCTCTTGTGCGTGCACACGAACGTACGAACGTACATACGTGCGCTGCGTGCGAGGTTGCCGCTGTGATCACCGCGTTTCGCCAGATGCCCGCCCGTTTGCAACATACCATTACCAGCGCTCGAATCTGAACAAACAAACGCCGCAGAGGATTCGCACACCATACAACTTTTGCGGAACGTATACGCGACGGCTAAGTGTGCCTTACAACCACATAAAAAGCAATATATCGCAGATGCGGATAATAAAGATTTATGACCGTCCGTCGTCGAGGGTTAGCCTCAATTAAATATTAAAATTTAATAGATCATTAACACCTTAGGGTTTCGACCGATAGTTAGTCTCTAAATTCTTAGGCGTCGCCGGCCGATTCTAGTTTTTAGGGTGGTCGATGGTAAGTGCGGGCTAGTAGATAAATCGTTTATTTTTTTTAAATCAACAGCTTAGAAATCGTTTTTGAGTTAGCTATGTGGATCTCTTAGGGATGGTAGGCAGTTAAGTATTTTGAATTATTTTTTTACATACATTTAACAATCTTGGAGTCTAGGGGAGAAGGTAGTTGAACCTAAGGGAGAGCGTTAACTATTCAAACCAGTTAATATTTTAGTGTATCCCGTTTACAATTTGTGGATCCCCGCCGGATCTTCTATAGACCTCGAACCACTTTAAGAGTCACTGGTCTAAGCTATAATTAATCGTAGAATTAACTTCTGATTATTTCAAAACAATGCAAATTAAAAGTTAGTGCATAAAGTAGTGAGCCGCTAGCATAAACCATCTCAAAATGCCATCATCATTCATGTACATCTATCTTTTGTAATTCGTTGAACTTTTGTCGTTAACAAACTGGTCCCTTTTGTGGTAGTTTATTCGATACATCAGTATGCCGATAAACAACCTTTTTTTATTATTGTTTAAACTGGTATTTCATTTTATATCAAGCTTTATTACGAATAGTACCATTGAGATGAGGCTATTGACACCCTGACGCCGTATCTTTTGCGTTTTTGTTTTTGTAAGGATGCCTTCAATTTTAATGTTGAAATTGTAAACTATCTGCCCCACGTGTTTTCGTCTGCGTTGAATGAAATAAAAATTATCTGTTCCAAATCTTTTAAGTCGTCCTTCAAGTTATCGCACATAATATCAATAAGACAGTATTATTAGAAGATTATCAAGATCACAGATACTAGAATGATTATCATTCACACATAACAAAACTCACTACGGCTGTGGTTATTAACAACCAACCAACAGCGTCCAGTAGCTTAACTACAGTTTGTAATTTCTATTGTCATTTCTATTGAAATGTCGCGTAACATACTTACGTAGACAAAAACTAGTTAACAAAGTTTGATATAAGTTAACACCTTGTTACAAAACAATCTATATTCTTTATGTAGCTGTTTTCTATCTATTTATAAACAAGTCCTGTACATACTAATAGACAATAGCACCCAGTTTAATTAGCTCCATCGTAACGATCTCTTAATTATTAATTTATAATTATATTCATGACAAGGATCCTAATTAATGTTACAATTGTACCTGTTTCATGTTAAATTTATAACGGTCTACAAAATCCAGTGTAGATCATGTATAACTATGATATACAAATACAATCAATGGGAGCCGCCTCTGCGTGTCGTTACTAGATTGACATAGTCAATTGAACTGAATGTTACCATTCGCTATTTAGGATGACGGCGGTCGAGCGTTAACACTGAATTGTTTGCACAACGAAACGATCTCGACTACAATCAGATGCAAAGCTGATAGATAACTAAACAACACATACATAAGTACACATATTCGTACTTAAAGTCAACATAAAGAGGCTAGAGCGACTTATTTACTTACCAATAAGTTTCTTGTAACCCAAATGAGATTGTCGTTAAAAGTGTATACGGGTATTTGGTACCAGTAATACTTAGGAATCCCAAATTACTTAAGGCGTGGCCAACTGATTAGGAATTACCTTCGCTGTTAGTAATTGATTTTAGTTTTGTTTAGAGATTTGTTTAGTAATGAATAGATAAATTCTAAACTACTGAAACTTTTGTATAACAATTTTTTTACTACTAGATATTTTTCGGTTGATCATTTCAATTAGCTTAAATATTGTAGGTACTCGAAAATTGAAAATTAAATTAAAATTGAGTGGCTTTAAATATATAAGTAAAATAAATAAACAAAACGTCGATGTAAACAATTATTATTGTTTTATTTAAAACTAGCTGTTAATCACGACTTCGCCCGCGTGAAATTAAAAAAAATAATACAAAAACATATAGCCTATGTTACTGACAGATATATTACCTTTCCAATGGTGAAAGAATTTTTTAAATCGGCCCAGTAGTTTTTGCGTGAATCAAATACATACAAAAATCCAAAAATACAAATCTTTCCTCTTTATAATATTTGTATAGAGCATAGATGTGATGTTACAGTAAGAGATCTAAAAGTAATATCAATATAATAACGTAACATTGGATGGCACAATTGTCGCAAACGGATGACCCGAATATCGGTTGCGAGAACATCTCGACTGTCCACGGCTTGTGTAACAGTTGATGCCCAATTCCGACAACTAGCTGCGTTCTTCCTTATAAAATGTTTGTAAACCCCATTTACAAAAAAATCGTTATAGTGTTCTCGCTATCTATAAACACTCTTTTCCCCGAGCGTGTCTAAATATGTGATTGTTATTGAATTAACTGAAATTTCCACTAGCGCTTTTGTAACTTATAAACTTGATGATTATCTCAAGCGTATACTTAATTTATGAGAAAAAAAGCTCAAATTCTGTAAATAGATGTAATTAGTTACCTTTTTTAAAAAACATTTTGTCTGCATAACTGTAAAACTTGTTTTATTATTGGATTCAATGACCTAATTTGCCATTTTGCCATTCATTTAGTGAAGTTAGTTATACGTGTGTATACCTACACCCATGGATTACGTAAACAAGCTCAGTCGCACTACTGACACGGTGAACACCAAACCTGTTGCCATTCAATGTTCGGATTCGGACAAACCGTTTCACTTTTTAATTTTAAATTACATTTGTACTAAGGCAGTTGTAAAAACTATGCATATTTCGCATTTAATGAGCTATAACGAAAAACAAAAGTTCGTCTTCATTAAATGAAGATATTTTTTTTTATCATATATCAACTTATTCTAGTGATTGATAACTTTTTACTCATCGACAGCTATATTATTAAATATTACGTCTCGATGGAAGTATTATTACCGAATTACTCTCAAGAAATAAATAGTTTTGATTATTTATTACTTGTTGTTATTGCTGGTATTGTAGATAATTTTCCACTCATTTTCGACATATTCTCATTTTCATTATCTTAGCTCTGCAATTTAGAAACTTCCTTTTTCATTAGAAAGCTAATTGATTTAATTTATCATTTGAATTAAATTTATTTTAATCATTATTTGAAGAGTACTTCGCCCATCCCTATAGCTAAAATAAAACCATAGACAATGAATAACATCGTCAGCCAGTAACACGTGTTTATATAATTACACTTTCGTCCTGAACAGGACTATAATTGCAATGTGGAAGTCAAATGACATTTTATTTAATGAAAATAAACGTCTACGGCTGCTTATAAGTCGTAAGTCGGAGGGTAAGTGGATGCGGGTGCGAGCCGAGTGTACCGCGGTTTCGACACCTCGCCAGCTATACGTCGCCGGTGGGGAGCAGGACTGCGCAAGAGGCGTTTCACAAGACGCTTCGCTCAACCTGTCGCAATGCACCACCCAAATGTATGACCCGAGCACGTATCGCGTTACACGTTCACGTCTGCGTGTGCCGAATTCGCTATGCTATGCTTACAACGCACACAAACATCAGTTTAGAGTATCTTAACATTTGGCTCTCTGTAGAACTTGTTTTATTTGGTTAAATATGTGCACTGAAAGTGTATTTAAAGTAATCAACAAGCGCCGAAGTATAAGGAGCGCATGTTGAAACAACATGTTCTATTTCAGCTCGACTGATTGAAGGCAGAGCATCCAAAAATTTACAACAAAGAAATGACTTAAGTGGAAACTTCTATGAACTTCATTAAAGAAAAGTCTGCGAGGGGAGCTCACCCGCGCGGGTTAATTTGTTCCCAGCGCGCGCATCGTTGCGCGACCACGGCTGTTAGTTACGCAACCGACACGCCATCGTCTTACAAGCGCATCGTGTGTCATACATTTTAAAACTATATAGTTTTCTCTGAGCCAGAATTAGCGAGCGAACTGTAATATCGTCACGATTCTCAATTACAAACAGTTCTTGCATATCTGCGATATTATTATACATGTGCAAAAGTAGTTACGAATCGAGTGTCGCGACAGGGGCACTAAGGATGTGGTCTCCCCCTGTCTGCGGAATATTTTTTTCTTATTGGAATCCGACTCTATTACGCGCAAAGTAGTAATTGAAAATAGACGTCAGTAAAATGTTTTGAAGAGAGACTTATCAGTGTAGAAGAGCAGAAGCGAGCTGGCTATATTAGTTTGGACGTGTGTTCAGCGACGAGGCAGCAGGGCCGCAATGTGCGACAGATGTTAGATCACAATAAAAACGCGCGCCACTCGACTATTTCGGCGCACTGCCTTGACCCGGATCGAGTGTTTCGACAGAACGGCCTCGCGCACCGGGCCTTTCTATTTTTTAGGTATTACCTGTCTTATTATTACGACAGTTTTAGGGGCGCCGTCATCTCGGTAGGATTTGGGCGCACAAACGTTTCAGGCACGCCTCGAGGCGAAGAACCGGTTCCAACACTTAAAATGTAGTTCTACTCCAAACTGTACGTGCATTAACTATTTCTCTTGCAGCATACATTTTGGGTTATTTTAAAACCTGTTGAAAACTTTGCGACGCAACAATTGCGTCAAATCGAATAGCGTATAGGAAATCGTATGTAGGCCGCGTCGCAGTCGCAACGGTAGCGTCTCGTCGCGTCGTTGAGGTAGGTGCGGTTGTCGCATCTAAATGCTCGGATGAGATCTTGACACAGTTTGGTAGATCATCGCGGGTGATGATTTATCTCGGCTGTTGTGTAACGATCATGCCGCTATCTGTGTACGTGCGCCACTTCGGCTGTTCATTCGGTGGACTTCGGAGTCGCTCGGCTCGCTGCTAGGTCGAGCGGGGGCGGTATGAAGGGGCGCGGGGCGACGCGGCCCCGCTGGGGGTATGAGAGGGGGGGAGGTAGCAGCCTTGACCAAGTTTCACCGACTCGTCGGTACAAGGAGCGATCCCCACCTCTTCCCGTCCTTTCGGAACCACACAATTTTTAATCTCGCCGACACGATTACTACAGTATATAGCAAGGTCGTAGGTTTTCCCCGTGGACATAGGGAGCTTTCTTTACGTGGTTTGTGACCGCCTAGCGCATACGGCTCCGTCAGGGCGCGCGTTGTAATACGGCCGCGGCAGGCGTGCAGGCAGACCCGACCTTGACCCATCTCTGGCAAGTGGGCCACGACTACAAATAGCGACTGAATGCGAGGTGAACACACACATTCGTATATCTATTTCTGCTCGGTGGTTATTTGTCGCCAAGACGTGTTTTTTGATTTGTAAAAATGACCTTGACCTTGATCTAGTTTAGTCGTGTAATAAACGCCTGACCTCGTTTACCGCATTATCGGTTGCTATCGCGTGCTCATTATAATAACATTAGATGATTAAAACCATTCCAAGTGTTCTCGATTCATATTTGGATTCTACCCCTCGATTAGAAATAAAATGTTACGATCGCTCATAACAATTCACCTACTTCGTATATTAATTACATGTTTCTCACGCTACGTGAAGCAACACTGACGTGATACTATCTCGAAATTATAATATACATGGCTAATTAAGTTCTACGACAAAAAAAAATGGGGAGTTTGCATATTATGAAGCGGCAATACCAAACTTAGTACGAAACCTTAGTCATGAAATAAATTATACTCGTGTTAGTCATTGTATCCGGCGTGAACCGATTGTCATTAGCGACAGCAGGAGAAAAGTACTCCATTACAAAAGCAACATACGGCTCAGTGACCCTTTTACATAAAGCGAAAATCGTATGCTAAAGTTAGAAGGTTGTCGATGCTGAATCATAATCGAGATGCAATAAACGACCCTGAACGTCACGGGGAACATTCCAGTAAGGCACGGCGGCCATTGTGACCGCGACGCACGCCACGGACTAGTTACCTAATAGCATAATGTAACCAATCGACAGCTACGCCAGATCTCTGCGAGTTAATTATGTCACCTTACGATGCTGCCAATCGTTCAAGACTCCGTTCATTCTATGAATATGTGATATATACTAGACCCACAATCTAAACAAACTGACACTTTTCTTGTCCTTTTTCCAGTTAGAATGTATGTAGATGATTTTTTCTAAACGCCGTTGCTGTTACATAATATGCTCGTCGGTCGATATGTTTTTTAAAACCTGTTCATTCAATTGTGTCAAGGGACGACCCTGGGGACCTGTTTTGGTAACAGTTACTCACTTAACAGTTAACCGTACTAACAATATATAGATTTTTTTGTCTTTTTGATATAAATATCGATGTAATTTTATTAAAAAAAATATTTTTTATTAAGATTTTATTAAAAAAAATATCGTCTAATAAGACCAATAAGTGTGTAGCATAAAAAGCTCGTATTTAGGGATTTTTATTAATATTTTAGCTCTGACGTTTTACAGTAATATATTAAGGGGAACAAAGTGCTGATATATCAGTTCATATTCTGAGACACGATGATAACTTAACGCTCAAGTGGAAGTCGACTAATATGATTCTGGTATATTTATCCGTCGCCGTTTGCACGAATTCTTTCGAAGCTGCAATATGAAGCTGGTGGAATTGCACACAGCAATGCTTCAAATCCGTTACACTATTCGTCCCTCTTTCGTCCTCTGGCAAGCCCTATTTGGCGTCCTTGTCGCACCGAGGCGCGCTTGCTACAATAAAAACTGGTTGTTATTTTTAACTCGTGGGTAGGCCAAGCCGGCAGCGCACTGTGAAAGCCCCCTTCCGTTCCAGGTTTAAGCGTTATTTATTTACAGCTTTATGCCGTCTCGATAAGTTAAGACGCCCCTAGACGACCGCTAGATAAGCTAAACACCTAATATAACCAGTCGCCCACTTATCGTTTTTATCTCGGCTGCACAACTTTCCGGCTATTATTCCTTGACCTAAATCAGTCAGTTTCATAATAATTTAGTCACAAATTTTATTTCACATTAGTCAATAAAATAAAGTTAATCCTATTTGTAAATAGCCATTTATGTTTATTTTATATTTATGAAATGTAAATTTTATGTATTAAAAGCAACTATTATTACCATATAATCATTAACTCACTATATTTCAGATATGAATCATTGTTTAATATCTTTGAAATACACCTTTAATATTGACTGATACCTATCTGATTTCACGAACATCATCTCTATGTTATTTTAGCTCTACACGCTACGCTAGAAATAGGAGATACATTCTATCATTGACACCAAAGAGTGTTTATACCAAAGTAAATAATTAAAAGAATGTTTAAGCAAGATAACCTTGTCCGACTTACTGACGCAGCCGTCTATCTGATACCAATTTTACCTACGTGCTGAAGTTACTTAGAATATTTTTCTACAACATAATATTACAGTTTCTAATACAATACTGCATTTTATAGTTTTTAAAAATAATACAATTCATTTCAAAGGAAATACAGCTTAAGGCAAACAAATATATAATTACTGCTGACTAAAAAAACAGCTTATTATCGTACTGCTGTCGATAGTTTATTGGTAAAGAACAATAAAATATGAAACAGCAAAAATATAAAGCACAGAAGTGAACCGACACAAAAGAATAAACGTTTACAACGCACGTAAAATCATCAAAAAGCTAATTACCAGACCGTGCACGGTACGACTAAACGAACTCAACTGCGGAAGAACTCAATTATTATCATTATAAAAGGAAAAGGTTTTCTATATTAAAATCTAAAAAGCTGAAATGTAAAACATGATTGCGTGTTATCATACTAATATTATAAATGCGAAAGTTTAGATGGATGGATGTTTGTTTGAGTTTGTAGTCTAAACGGCTGAACGGATCTGGATGAAATTTGGCACAGATGTAGAGCATAGTCTGGAAGAACACATAGGCTACATACTTTTTTTTTTTAATACCACGCTGACGGAGACGCGGGCGAACTCTAGTCTAGCTATACAGTTAATAAAATTGGAGTGTATGTACAACATGTAACATTGGAATAAAATTCCAGATTTCGCGAAAATGTATTCGCGGTGCTGATAACGAAAATCGCATTTAAAAAATGCTTCTCTGTCCGCAAACTGCATTTATTCCGGATAATCTCCGAAACGACTGCGCCGGTTATGACGGAACTTTAATGAGAAGGTAGTTGTTGCACACGGGAATATTATAGACGACTTTTTTTAATTCCATGCTAACGAAGTTTGCAGGCGACAGCTTATCTTAAAATAAATGTATGAAATTAGAATATCTTAAAACATAACTATCATGATGAGGGAAGGCATATCTTAAGATTATTAATATGGAGGTATAATATCAAGCCATTGCAGCGTTATTTTCTCAAAGTTATAAAAATTTAAACCAATTCGATAGCATGAGCCACTCAGGTACAAATCAATAAAGCAGCCACACAAAGAACGGCCATTAATGTTGCTTTTGATTCGTGATTCGTTGGTTTTAATTATGTCGAAAACTTTTGTCATGTTGGCAACCAAGCTTAATAATCTCACTCGACTCTAAATAATATAAAACTAATGTAAAAAGCTTCTACTTTCACGTTAATAGTTATTATATCAGGGCATAAATAAAAAAGCAAAACAGAAATACGTTTATGATATTAGAAAATGCATAAATTGACTGGGAAAGAATCCAGCCGGCAAACCCTAGACTAAACTTAGGCTGCATAGTTTATTGGAAGCTAATTATTTTAATAATCAAAGTTGATTGAAGTTTGTTATGATAAGTATCTGTTTATATTTGCAACTTGTAAATTTATGTAAATTTATTGAGTTAGTTCTTTTTTATTTTAAACAATTCATTTCGAAATGACTTTAAAAAATCTTAAAACATTTTAACTGAAATTGGTTTTATTTGAAAATACATAAACAATTTCTGAATCTCTACAATACAATAACTTATGCACTAGCTGCAGCCTGTGACTTCAACCGCGTCGAAAATCGCTATTCCACATTTTAATCTATTGTAAATTTCATGAAAATCCTATCAGTAGATCCGTAGAAGTTCCGTGGTATAAAACACTCATGTCAATCCAAATCCTAGTATTCTTAGCTTCTAAAACGTTACTTTTTAAATTAAATCGCTTACATTTAGGATGTTATAACCTGCACGAATTATTTTCGGGCTCATTTAGCTGTAGCGAGATTGTGAGTAGTGTTACATACTCAGCTATCCACGGAATCGGAACGTTCATAAATCGCTAAGAACTTGTGGCCTGATATTTGGAATTCAGCCAGCTATAATAAAGAACAGTTCGCGTATTATGGGGCCGGTGTCCTAAATTTCGCTTGCATTATACAATCTCTATTGAAATGTTTCGTACTGAATGGTAACCTGTACACGTGTGCATTTATAATGTTTAGAACGCGATTGTAATCATGTTTTTTTATAGTGATTATATGTTGTCACATAGCTGGTCATATAACTAAGACGAAGGAAATCATTTCGATCCCTGTAAACAATGATTTTCCGCTAAAAATAGCAAGACATTAAGTCTCCGCTATAAACAAACAAATCTTTATTCTTGTCATTCTCATCAAAATTCTCAATGAAATTATTAGCATAAATACATTCAGAATTTCATCGTAAAAAAAAAGGAAACTTGTGCTATACACTGGATTTCAATGATCGACACATGTGTGTTAACATTATTGTTATCTCCATTTTAATAATGAGGATGAAAGGGAGGACAATATTGTGTACAGTGTACAAGTGTATGTGACTGTATTGCGTATAGAAGGTCCATTTCAAGTATTCTTTGCAGCTGCGCGTTTACATAAGTTGAGCGTTCGTATTTAAATTTCGTTACATACGACCTTGGCGTAGCGATATGCTGCTACGAAGTAGACAAGCCCCCAGTTGTTTAATATCTGGCGTAATTGTGTAATAATTGCGCACAATCAACAATTTATTTTGATCTTTGAGGTTTAGTAAAATGTTTAATTAGTATGGGACCATTATGATAGGATTGTTATGGCTAGTCTCTTTTGTTCTGTAACCATAAAACAAGTACGGATTACTTTTTTATAATACTTATTAAAGTTTACTGGGGTGCCTACCGTTCGGACCGATCCACAAAAATAAACACAGACCGCGGGACTATTCCGCGCGTCAGTTATTTCTGCATTCGGCAATATAGGTCATGATGTCAATCAATACGATGTATTCCCAACATTTTACCTGTTGAAAATTCAGGTGATCTATATTTATCCGCTCTATCACGAGTCCATTTTAAGCGCCTTTGTTTCGTTTTCATAATTTTTATATTAAAACGTTGACAATTTTGGCTAAATGAGCTCCAAAGTATAACAATTTTTTTATTACCTACTTTGACGGAGAATTACAAATCGTAAATAGGATAACAACAAATCGGACGAGTAGAATAGACAAGATAACAAAGGGCGCTAAAACGTAATAAAACTGAAAATATGTCTTCTCCTCGGGAATGCGTCTATTTTGTTTTGTTTGTTTTTGCTGATTTTGTAATGAAGAGTATTTTGAAAGGCTGTAGACAGTAATGACAAAATTGATATTAATCATTTACGACTAACTCAATTTGAGACGATTCTAGAATCATTCTGAGCCATTGCTGGATACCAAGTCAGCTATTCCAAGCTTGACATATAATTTTAAAACAAACATTGTTAAACACCTTTAATGCAGTTTCTTTACGTTTGTGTCAATAAATTGTTTTCTTTGTTGCAGCTGTTCGTGCGGATCGTATGCGCGGCGGGCGCAACAAGTTTGGTCCGATGTACAAGCGTGATCGGGCCCGCAAGTTGCAGATGATGCGTCAGCGCCAGATTGCGGTGCAGACGCTCCGCGGTTCGCTCGGCGACGGCGGCCTTGTGCTCGGCTTCGGGTCACCCTACGCCGCGGTGCCCGTCAAGCAGGAGATACAGATCCCCCAAGTATCGTCGCTGACCTCCTCGCCGGAGTCGTCGCCGGGGCCCGCGATGCTAGCCGCGCCGCCGCAGCCGCCCCAGCCGCCGCCGCTGCCCTCGCACGACAAGTGGGAGGCGCACTCGCCACACTCGGCCTCGCCCGACGCGTTCGCGTTCGACGCGCCTGCCACCGCCGCCGCCACGCCTTCCAGCACCGAGCCCACCAGCACCGACACGCTCCGGGTCTCGCCCATGATCCGGGAGTTCGTCCAGACCATCGATGACCGCGAATGGCAGAACTCGCTCTTCGGACTCTTGCAGAGCCAAACTTACAACCAGTGCGAGGTCGATCTCTTCGAGTTAATGTGCAAAGTGCTCGACCAGAATCTCTTCTCTCAGGTCGACTGGGCGAGGAACACCGTGTTCTTTAAGTATTTAAAGGTGAATTTCCAGATAAGTATGACTTTCCCATCCCCACATCCCAAACCTAATCCAGGTGTACACCAGCGCTTGCGTGTTCGCATTGCGAAGCTGTGCTATGTTTTAATTTGTTACACTTTTAAGGCTTTGCGAATGTCTGTTGATTATGGCAGAGTATGGCACGATGTGCTCGTGTGAGGCAGAGCGCGTGACGCATCGGGGACGCGGTCCGCGGGCCGCGCGCAATCGATACCCCGCGCCTCGCAACTGGGTCAAGTTCTCACGACAAGCGCGCCTCTATACCTTGTCACTCTTTTCCACCACCACACAACGCTACAATTACACATGATAATGTGTTACGTAAAGTCTAAATTCGACCTCAGCGGTTACTCTATTTTTGAAAAAAAAAAATAAGAGATAGAGCTTACAAAAGATAGTAACGGCAACTATTTTTTTATCTTCAAATTACGGTGTCAAAAAGCCAGAAATGTTCGGTGGTGCTGTGAGTGTTGAGCCAATAGGGCAAGAGTGAGCGAGGAGCAGTGGCACTCGTACGCTTACGCAAGAGGCGCGCGATCACGTGGCCGTGCGCTGTTGCCGCTCCGAACCTCGCCTCGTCTCGCTTCGGCAGCCAGCCTCCGCCGACGACTAACAATTTTCATTTGCGCTAAATGAGGCGCCTTGTTTACGGCCTATTCTCGGAATTAGGACAACTATCGTACATAAAATTTACGTTACCGTAAGTTTACGGAAGCTATTTCCTAAATATTTCGTCGAAAATTTAGTTAACTTCAATAAATGAGGGAAAGAGGCAAGAATAGAGAGGGGAACGAATCCCGTCCGGAGTGGTGTTGTCGACCCCCGCTTTCTCCAGACGGATGTGATGTAACGGTAGGTCGCGGGACGGCAACGCTGCACTTTCGTCGCGCACTTGACACAGTGGCCGTGGCCGACTTGCCGCGAGAAAGCACTTTTTACCGCGCAACCGGCGGTAACCGCTAACGTAACTAGGCGCGCGCGGCCTTTCTTCGCTTTCTCTTGCGTAACAACGATTACGATTAGCCGCATAACGCCGCGATGAACTTGAGCGGTCGATGACGCTGCCGCACCGCACCACACGCCTCACACATTGTGTTTATTGTACGGCGACCTACTACACTATGATATCACTACACGCATACTCCTTCCCTCCTATTCGAGCTCTAAATTAAATACAGATATGGATAGAGAGAGCTTATGAAACGTAATATTAAATAGAAAGCATGTTTTTTCGTTAAATAATTTTATCCTTACTGTTATAAACTGTGATACTTAAAAAGTACCAGCAAATATTACATGTAACATGCTTGTAAATTAAAATTGACATTCAAATAAGTGGCACGCCTGCCGCTCACATCTTATCGCAGTCTGTGGTCTAGACACTCGGCAAGCGCCAGTTTCGACACAGCTAATAATGACAATAAGCCAGTTGGTCAATTTAACGCTCTACATAATATAAAACATATACCACATTTCGACTGTACCAATTCCGAACGGTCTACATTCAAAGTTACGTAACGCGTAACTTTCAGTCTTAAAGAATACGCATTTTAATAAAGGTCCACCCGATCTATCAGATCCGCTTAGTAAATACATTATACTAAATGACAGTTCTTAGTGCTCCGTTGTAACGTGGGATATCGATTACGGATACGGTTTATTTGACATTTCCTTCAGCATTGTTTATTACGAACAAAAGGTATCTCAATTGAAATTGACCTTTTGAAAATGTTACGTCGATTGACGGAGCGGACGACTTTTCAACGTTACTGTCGTTTTAAAAGATTGAATGTACACTTAAAGGCATTGTGAGACGTTGTTATATATTTGAAAGTCTGTGGCATAAAAGATGTAACGCGCGATCTCTCTCCGTCGTAAGTTGTATGATTGTATATAATGCGGCGGCGGCGACGGCGGCGGCCTGACAGCGCGACTTTGACCCACATCCTGAGCCGCTATTGGGCCAAGATGCCCGCGCAAGGGAACGATCATTGCCGTCCCTCACGCACGAATGCTACAAGGATAAACTCTAACGTTTCTACTCGTACATTCCGAATTAGATGTCGATTATTGAATGAGATATAACTGTAAATACTTGTCCCGTTCCATTTTAGAATAAAATTTGGAAAATGTGTAACACATTTTATAGACAGTACTTTCTCGTAGAAAAATGTTGTCACATTGATAGCCACTTTTTTTGCTTATTAATCGCATGCGTATAAAATGCATAACTAATGTTTAAATAAATTGAGTAATAATATAACGAGATAAGCAAAAGTATTACATAAACTGTGTCAGGAGTGGCACGAAAGGCTCAGAATGGACGGAATCCTCGCTGTCGTCGTAACTCAATGTAATCGGAACATTAAGATCATTCCGACAGATTGGACGGTCGTAAGATTTTGAGGATCCGATCTCGATCAGGCGAGCGGTTGAGTAAGCTGCGCGGTGTGGCAATAGCCAGCGAGCTCTAAAATTCAGTTGTAACATTTCGTAAACGGCAAATTTAACGCGCGCACCGCCCCGTGTATTCTAATGCAACTCGACAGTATCTGGGTCACGGATACACTGCTACACTGTGAGCCCGCCAACCGCCGACCGCCGCCAGATACCACCCGAACGTAGATAACACCTTTAATGCGCACCAATATTGATCGATAATCGATATTTAGATCGTAAATATAGAAAACGCTCCGTTGTCAATATCGAACGATTGCATCACGTTGCTCTGACATCACACGACAGATCTCAGTACGTACTGACAGCGTCTTTATGTTGAAACAGAGATTTTCAAAGGCACACCGAGTAACCGGGTAACGTAATATCATTTCTGTATTTTTGTGTTATGTACTAATTCATGTCTAACACTATGCAATATGTCATATATGAATGTATATGGATATGTAGCGTGCGAATGTGCATTGTGAAGCGTTGCGCCACTCGGTTACTCGGCAGCATAAAGTCAGCCCTCCAACAACAGACGCGGTCGGTAAGCTGTGCTGCTTAAGCAATGCGGTTGTCATTTGTTGCAGGTCGATGACCAGATGAAGCTGCTGCAAGATTCATGGTCCGACATGTTGGTCCTAGACCACCTCCACCAGCGGATGCATAACGGTCTGCCCGATGAGACCACGCTCCACAACGGACAGAAGTTCGATCTTCTATGCCTGGGTCTGCTAGGTGTGCCAGCGCTCGCTGATCACTTCAATGACCTTCAAAACAAATTAGCCGAGCTCAAATTCGACATACCGGATTACATTTGCGTCAAATTCCTCCTCTTGTTGAATCCTGGTTAGTATTGATCGTTGTTTAAGTGGCAATGTTGCGAATTGTTTGTTTGTAATGCAATATGCTGATGCAGTTTGTTTGTGTTTAACGACGTTGTATTTATTTTGAAGAGTAACTTTGGCGTTTCAGAGGTGAGGGGCATCGTGAACGTGAAGTGCGTGCGCGACGGCTATCAGACGGTGCAGGCAGCGCTTCTTGATTACACGCTCACCTGTTACCCCTCGATACAGGTACCTACCACTGATACATACAATATGCCCAGTTTCTGAAATGACAATACACTTAATCTTAAATCGCTAGTTAATTTTTGTTTAACATAATTAAGATTGTTAGATCTTTTGTTTATTATATTTTATGAATAGTTTAATTACAAATGAAATGTCTTTCAAAAACCGAGCGTATATCGATATTATCTTCATTTAGAAATGCGGCAATATTATTGATCTTCAGTTTTTAAAGTTGATTTAGTTTGACTCAAAATGTGTCTGCTATTCGATTCTTTATAACCTCATAAAATCTAACAGAGGAATTTGCAGTTCATCAATGCCGCCTTTGATAATAGATGATTCATTTGATAATTTGATTCATCTGCACAAAACAATCAGTATTTTAGATTGTTAATTTCTTGTCTAGTTATCATTATACACTACTAGCTTTCGCCCGCGACTCCGTTTGTGTGGAATTAAAAAGAAAGAAAGTGAGTAGCCTATGTGTTCTTCCAGACTATCTTCTACCTCTATGCCAAATTTCATCGAGATCTGTTGAGCCGTTTAGGCAACAAACTCTTACAAACATCCATCCATCTAAACTTTCGCATTTATAATATTAGTAAGATATATTGAAATAACCAAGTTTAAAAAATAAATATATCCTCAGGCTGTGAAATAATGTGGGTTTAAAATACAGAAACGATACAATTGAAAATGAATACGTCATCTCACAGATAGTTATCTAAAAGAGAAAAGATGGATCATTATTCCACACCGGTATTTTTATACCATGGTCTCTTGATTGAACTTGCTTTTTCGTTTACTTAAAGTAATGTAAAGTTGTATGATTAGTAAGAACGTATAAGAAACAATTACAAAGTTAAACTCAATGTTTGGTAAAGACAAGAAAGCTACAAAAAATAGTCTACAAGTCAACAAATGACTAAATACTTTTGTGTCTATAGTTTTATGAATGCAAAATGAACAAAGCCTCATTATATAGAGTTTTAAGATATTGCACGAGCCGCGAAACGAAGTCTAGCCGTATTTCCATCACAATAGACGTCTAGTATGACAGACAGACTGATTGGTATCTATATCGAAATACAGACGAAATTTTTCTGATGCATCTAGTCTGTCGATAGAATCGTAAATTTTAAAATTACGTCGCCGCTTTTATCTCGTTAGCTTTCTTTTTTCATCTCTTTGTCTAAGTTTATTAGGTCAATTGGGACAATGTTCTTTCCTCTATTTTTCTCTTAAGCCGTAATAGATGCTCCATTACCGAGTAATACAAATATATCAATTCAACTTGTACGCATTAAAATGGTATCCAATATAAGATAGTATTATATTTTTATGCTAAATAATATGCCGTTGTTTCAAACTTGGGCCAAAAAAGTTGTAGGTACTTTAGCAACAGTTCAATCGAGAAAGACCTCTCTTCTTTTTACTTCTGCGATTAGGTGATGTAAGTGTCTATTGCCACTCAGCGGTTAGCGGCGCGACTACGGTTGTTATTTTGTATAGCTGTAACGTCAGCGTCACTGGAACTTACAACTTAGTACACGCTTACACGCGAATAGTAGCTCGCGGCTATCTGCTTAGTGGAAATAGGGACTTAGCTGCATCTTCGTAACTATTAGATAATATCTGATTCCCTGTTAGTTCTCTACAGTTAATAAATATTAATATAGGGTAGTGCTGTCGTATCTAGGGTTATGCAAGTAACTCCTTAGCTAGAGACGGTGTTTTTTCCATTCGCAGGACAAATTTAGTAAATTGGTGACCCTGGTCCCGGAGATCCACGCTCTAGCGGCCCGAGGAGAGGAGCATCTGTACCAGAGACATTGCGCCGGACAGGCGCCCACACAAACACTCCTCATGGAAATGCTACACGCCAAGCGCAAGTAAGTTCACAAATCACAACACCATCTTACCACTATGTGTTTGTCGACTAAAATTTGAAAACCAACCTTAACTAAAGAGATCAACCTGCCTCGCTTATTCATTTCAAATCATTCATGTCTTATGCAATATAAATGTTATGTATAAGTATTTTATGTAGTTTATATGCATAAACATATTATATTTACATGTTTATTTGCGCATTCGTTGCCATAGCAACGGCGCCCTCCCAGCACCATTAAGAATCCGCCAGATATGCAGTAATGTGTCTTATTCTAGGCCGAACGGAGGCGAAATGGTTACCCGGAACGCTGAGCACGCCTCGACTCTAGACAGATTGTACGTTACCATATTATATGAGAATATCTTAGTTTATGCGATCATTCATGTATTACGCATTAACACACCGCGGGATAGAGTTGCCAGTTTTCCACGCCATTTGTAATGTTGCAAAAAGCACGCGACCGCAAAGTTTCCTCTCGCTGGACATAGTTTGCGACACGCAATCTTTATTTTGCACAATCAGACGCAGATTTTTGTTAACTTTGTTTTCTATTTTATGGTGTTAAATGTACTTCGCATTAGCCGTATAACACCATAACATTAATTATTATAGTAAATGTAACACCAAAAAAATAGCATTAGGCTTGACATTAGCCGGTGTGATCAGTACTGTAAATATACATACATAGCTTATTTATCTATGCACTTTTATTGCGGTCTCTATTTAAAGTCACATTTTATAAGCTTGTAGTAATACACCTTATAATGTAGGCAACGTAATTGTTAACACTAGTAAAAAATATTTTGATTGCATTTTCCGTAATTACAAACTTTAAAATTCCTCTGCCGAAACATTGTGATCTCTCTAATAAAGAGAATGAGAGGGAAGTAAACATGTTTCTATACTAGTGTTTCGACTGTGGAAACCCACAGTAACTAAAATAACCCAAATGATACAAAAATGAAAAAAAAAAAAAAAAAGGAGATCACTAGTGTTATAAGGATTACGCAACAAAAAAACAAAAGAGTACGGACCAAGAGTCTGTAGAAGTTGATATAAAAAAAAGTACAGTAATTACTACAACTGGCAATTCTATATCTCGCTCCCATGCTTTTCCTTTAATATTGGTGATGGTATTTACTCATAGGAATTTTGGTTTCTCACGACTGAATTATTTATTTTTACGCGTCTTCGCATTTTAGGCGGCTTTTAGCCTCGTCTTTTTTGTCATTTTTGTAGATATAATACTGATTTATTTGTTTAAAAATTTTCTGCGTTATATTTTTGTCACGCTGTGCATTTTTAGTAAAGGAAACTTTAAAATTTATTGACGCTTCAAATTGTTACATACATTTCTTTTTTTTTCTATTAAATGCATGTTTTTGTTGTATTTAAATAACTATGTTACAACAAAATTAATGGACAACGGATTATTTTAATATACTAATGCTTTATTCATTTGAAATGCTGTTTAAAATATTAATAAAAAGTATTTAAAACGCAAAGGGTGCGACAATTCTAATTTTGATTCATCGGTAAATATTTTCAATTAAAACTTCTAAACTACGCGATCGGAAGCATGTACTTACAATTATTTTTTTCAATAATCATGATTGTGATTTTCAATATTTCTGTAAATAACGCTATTTATTAATACTACAAACTATAACCAAAATCCAAAAATATACATAAAAAAAAACTTCGCTGCTGTGCATATATTAAATAATTGACCCAAATCCGTCTATTTAGGTCACTTATTTGAGCGCTGTGCTCGTTTCGATGCTGGTAAACGATTGGACAGTATACTCGCAAACTTAAAACCACTGGATGTAATAAAAAGTATGTTAAGACCTCTTTTCACTAAGCGATTACCCGCGCGATAATAGACTGCTATAAGTCACCATTTTAGTCGCTGTCTCGCCAGTATAATAGTAAAAGCTGTTCAGACACGTCGATAACCGCACGTGAATCGCGCTGTTACACAAACCGATTACCGCTACTCAACCGCCAGAAAATAAAATAGGATAGAACATTATGAACCCTTTCTGTAAATAGCAGTCGCGCGTATCCAGAGTCTCGCTAGTGGAAATGGGGTCTAAAACATGTACAGAGCACTTCATGAATGAATTAAACATCCTCTCTTGTGTTTAACATTTGGCATGCTTTCCGTGTCGCTGCGACAGAATGCTCTGTGCCTTCGTCAAGTTGGTTCCGGGCCAAGATGTTAATCTCATAATGTGTTCTGTCATGAACTGTGCCACTCGTACATTTTATTGACCCAATTCTTTCTAGTGCCCAAAATATGTAGTATTCACATAAAATGATTCGATATAATTGTAACACATTCTATATTTTTGAAACAAATTAATATACTTACGGAAATTTAATTTGGACGCGTACATTGAAAAATATTTTAACCTAAAATCGACTAATCTTTTTGATATCTAAACTGTAGTTTTGGCTTTAGACAATGTATTCTAAAGGCACTTATTTAGGCAGATTGTATATAAAATATATTAAGGAGTGCAAACTGAGGTGAATACAACGGCCCTATACAAGTGTTTCAAGAGAATGCTCTCTGTGTGTCAGGTGCGGATTCCTGCCCAGTGACACGATTGAGCCGCATTCGCCAATATAGAGTAAGCATATAATATAATATACAGATTTTGTTGTGCCTCGAATGAGCTTACACCACCATGCGCACGCACTGTCGCCAAGCACCTTATTAGTAAGCACTCGTTCTCACTCGGAATGAAGTTAGTGGTACTCAAGAACAGAGCAGTTAAGCAATGCAGTACCTCAATGCTGGTTATTCTTTGAACGTATTCTGTCAACAGTACTGAGCTTATAGACAAAGTAACATTCGATTAGTGACATCGGTAAATTTTACTTAGTCTTGGTCTATTCTGTTTCGGCGATGTGTTCAAACAATAGTGCTGCACCGTGTTACTGCAATACTTCACTGTTCTGCCCTTGTGTGAAATGCACAATGACGTCACAGATAGGCAGTAATGCGGCTCTTTCGGTTATGTATTTTTATTAATTTCATTAATAAAATTAGATCAATTTTAAGATCGATAGATCATTCTACGTCCCTTTAGTTGGTTCAAAATAACAAAAAAGTAATATTTTAGCAATAAAATGAAACTGTACTTGGCTCTGAATCCCCTCAAAGTTTCCCATTTGGACTCTCATCAAACTAGAAGTCAATAATTCTTAGATTGTGTGTTTAATTTATCAGTTCCTGACCATAAGTATTTTTTTTATTTTTAGAGCAGTAAGACTACTGTAATGATTTTTTTTATTTATCGATAAACTACTTATATACCTTCTTAATTATATTATGAAATTCAATTACTGCGCTGCCAAAAAAAGTCTTTAAAACACCAAAAACTGTACAGTTTACTTAACAGATAAAAATTTGAACGTACGTTTTAACTGCACAGTCCAATCGTTTAGTTAAAACTGTAGGGTAAGGATTTTGTATTAAAAGTTGAATATATTGAGGTTGTATTATATTATAGAATTAATCATTTTTATTAGAATAGATGTTCTAAAATTACTGCTACATTAACATCGCAATTAATTGCTGTAATTAAAGTTTACTAGGACAAGACGTAGATTGTAAACTAATTGATAAAAATAGCGATATCTTCAATCGATTTATATGAATTCAACACGGCAGTATAGAGAGTGATATTTGTTTCTTTTAGTTCACCTTGGCTTTCTTAATAGATGTTATAAAACAAACTCCATTATTTCAATAGAACTAGTGTAATGCTAACAATAATGCAAGTTTTGAGGTTTATTATTAAAATAATTTTCATCAATCTTTTTTTCATTATCAATGCACAATGGATTTGATATACGTATTACCTTATTGTTCGCTGGATCTTTCGGTTATTCTTAACCGAATTTAGAGATTAGAATATACAACTTTTTTTTTTAATAAAGGTTTCGGCTTAAAATTTGGCCTTATAACAGTTATGTTTTAGACTGGACCCTGAACTTTATTCTTGTATACTTTGTAGTTGAAGATTGACAGGAATGTCTATTTGTTTTATAGGAATGTTTGGGAAATGCACAATGGATTTGATATACGTATTACCTTATTGTTCGCTGGATCTTTCGGTTATTCTTAACCGAATTTAGAGATTAGAATATACAACTTTTTTTTTTAATAAAGGTTTCGGCTTAAAATTTGGCCTTATAACTGTTATGTTTTAGATTGGACCCTGAACTTTATTCTTGTATACTTTGTAGTTGAAGATTGACAGGAATGTCTATTTGTTTTATAGGAATGTTTGGGAAATGCACTATATTATAATAGATACTAGCTGTTCCCGTGCGGCTTCATCCGCATGAAATTATGAAAATTTTATTTTATTGTTTACATTTGTCAAATTATCAATAGCAAATGTCAAAATGACATGACATGACAAACCTGGGAAATCTTGCTTCCTTGATGTTGACAGCAACTTATGGTCTCTTTCCCACATTAGGGTTTTTATCCAAAATATTTACCCCCTAAGTTTAACGGCTTGAAAATATATACCCTAAAGCATGACGTAAGTGTAGGGCTTTTTATTAAAAAAAGAATTATTCAAAAATATGCTGTAATTGCTGACATCTTAGGCAACAAAGAAATGTGTGTTTACGCTTTATTATAATAGTATAGATAATAAAATAATAAAAATAAATAATAATAATAATAATAAAAATAAATAATAATAATAAAAATAAATAATAAATAGTATAGAAAAGAAAACCCTGACAATCTTCAGTTTTAGTATTCTAATAATATTATAAAATAATCATGTCCTATGTATCATTTTACATTTTCTTCGTGTGGTTATTATTTCTTGGAAAAAAAAATATAAAAAGTAGTTGTTATGTGTAAATAATTGTTAAATAAATATGAGCAGAGGGAAAAATCTTAACCTTTTCAAATCCACTTTAACCGCAGCACGTTAACAGACTCGTCCAAGGTCATAACTTTTACTTTTTTACGTTGCTCACAGGCTTTAATCTTCGAATGGCTTACAGTCGAGTTAACCGACCTCTTTAAATAAATTTCCATTTAATAGTCTATAATTTATTTTAACTATGTATTTATTAGTCCTAAACTAATTAATTTTCGATATATAAGTAGATTAGAGTATGAAATTAAGATTCCTTCACATCACTTGAACTCGTCTGAGTATACGTTATTTATAGTTATTAGTAATTAAAATCTATAAGCCCGAGTCTGGCCGATAGACCGGAGTTTAAATGACAACCTATCAAAGAAAGGTTAAACCCTTAAACCTGAAGTTTCAAATTTGATACCGGGGTTATAAATCGCATTGGGCACCTAAAATTTTATTTTAATACTAGGCTTACATGTTACCTTTGACTGATAATCTTCAAGTTAGAAAACAAAAAGAAGCATATCACGAAAATATATAAAATAAAAAAGGATTATCAAAATCGGTCCACTAGCGGCGGAGTTATGCCGTAACACACATAAAAAAAATTTAAAAAAAACATACAGACGAATTGAGTGCCTCCTTCTTTTGGGAAGTCGGTCAAAAAAAAAAAATTTTTTACTATTTTTCCCCTTTAGTATTAAACACAGTAAAGGGTATACTTAAATATTTTGTAATTCGATTTCAAAAATCAGGCTTTTAAGGGTTAATTTAAGTTTTGGATTAAATACAGTAAGTACTCGTACGTCCAATCCTAAAATATTTGTACAAACTTAGTAACAGACTCGCGTTAAAAAAGTCACTAGTACTGGTCAATAACTGGTCTCAATGTATGTAGGTCCTTATTTAGTTTTGTCGCCAAACTGGTCGATGTAATTTCTTCTAGTATGTTTTCTACATTCTGTTGCATTGAATTTAATTATTCCGTTTCTCACATTTTAAGAAACTACCATGGTAATAATAATTTAGTTCATGTCTTATTTCAGTCGATTTTGTTTTTTTTTAACTTTTTTTTTCACGTAAAGTACACTTATCTCGTATTTTTTAAACGTTTATCAGAATCGTGGGAATTGAAAATAATTCCAAAGTCGAACCTATTTAACATAATATTGATATCTTTGTTTTTTTTTATTTATGAAAGGAAAGACAATATGTTTCGGTGGCAATCTTATAATTAAAATTATTTCGCTATAAATAATGTAAAAAACCTATTTTTTTTACAAAACATTTAAATGAAAAAAATTCTACGTAGAACATAAATAAAACAAAAAAAGTTTAACATAATTGCGAGAAAAATTCAAATATATGTCCAAATAGGTGAGAAACCGATACTTCGTGGGAAATATGTTTAAAACATATGGATGTATATGTAAAAGTTTTTTTTAACAGAATATAGATTCTTCGGAATAAAGATGATGTGTCTGCTTCGATATCATTCCGTTTTATTTATATTTTAGTATTAGCATAAGCATTAATAGAATAGAGAATGTTTTAGTTTTAAAATATGAAATTCAAGTTCTTTCAGCGACATCTATGAGCAAATATCGGAAATTGTTTCACGCTTGCCTAAAGTAATTTACAATTAGCTAGTAATATTGCATTTAGAGCTGGCTTAATTGATTGGTTGATATTTTTTAATGTTAATAATGTAGAGATAGTTCAACATAATCTGGCGTGCGGAGTTGTGTTCTTATTTACATATGTTGTATGTAAAATTACAAATTTCAGTACATTGGTTTCGGTTGCGAAAACCCACGATAACGCGAGCTTGCAATGCTGATGCAGCTGTTACAATGTCACCGTACAATTGTTAATATTATATAATCTTACTAGGGATCATGTGAAATGTCCAGGATGCGTGGTTCTGGGAACGGACTCAGATCACTCTGAATTTGCGACGAAACAGGGAATTAATGTGATTATGGAGTTCATCCGAGACTGAAATTAATTTCGAGATTTTAAATATGATCTCGGCTATACGTTCGTCGTCTTTTCAAATGCATTTGATGAATCACGGACCGTGGAACCCTACTTTAAGACACATCGCCCGCGCCAATTTGACATGAACTATCTATAATGAATTAACATGCACGTGCTAGATGCAACGCAATGTATATTTTGTTGATAATGTTTTTGTAAATGCAGCGATTGTAATTGGTGCACTTTCTGTTTGCAGATCTTGAATTGGCAGCGGGGTGTGGGGAGAGTGAAGTTGCGCCAAGCGCTCCCGACAACTTCATCAACGATGTTCTACAAAATTACTTATCACTTAGTTTTAGTTTTTAACTTGGTGTGTGATTAATTATAATAAGTTATTGCACCGAGCGCCGGCCGCCGCGCCGCGCGTGCCTAGTCCCAATACAGATAAAACAAATATTTATCTACCTAATCTCTGTTACATAAAACTATACAGGATGTGTCGTATACCAGTCTCGTGTCGTAGCTACGATTTTATTTATTGAGCAGCATGTATTTGTGTTACTTTCAAAATTGTTGTTAAGTGTAAATCATTAAATATAGTAGTGGTTATATCTATCTTAACATCGGTGCGGAAGGGAAAATATAACAGTACATTAAGGAAAGCGTCTGTGATTATAAATGAAGGAAATTGGATACCGTTGTAATGATAGTTGATGTTGTATTGTGTAAATGTTAGCTTGTAAGCGGTTGGCGGTCGCCCGCCGCCGCACATTTCGTGTTACTTATTAACTTTATCTTCTCGTTTAAGCCTTCGACAAGCAACTTGCAAAGGATCCCCCCCCCGCCCCCTCCCCCCTCCCCGCGTACCTGTTTAACACAACGAGTGGAGTAGTTGGGCATTTTCAAATTTTATTATCAATTGATATTACAAAATTATATCGTCTACATATTTTCATATATCACTACTTTTAAGATTATCAATTAAAAATCATTATTTTAAAATGAGTTTGCAAACATATTAAATGGAATTATTAAAATCAACAAATAACATACCAAATAAAGAGAAGTTTAAAAAGTATATAAACATTGATATTTTTATCGGCCGAATCAGTACAAAAGAAATAATAATCCTTGTAAATATTAGCACACTACAGTGAATTATTCTATTTGTATTGTAATTATGTAACATATTTTTCAACGTACGTGCAAGAGAGCCTTAAAAATCATAGATTTTTAAACGATATGGGTACTAGCGCCTACCGACAGAAGCTCGAGCGAGGCGATGTATTTTTATAAAAACATATTGTTCTTTATTAACATATATGATATGTTAACTGAAAGTACATTACTTCGTATTTTTCTAATATATAATATATTAGAGTACGTAAACAAGTGTAACGATCAACATTTATTGTGGGGAATAAAGGATATTAATATTGTAATTATTAAACGATACACGATCATTGCAGTCCTGGTATCGTTTGCGAATCTGTTTGTTTGTTTTTTTTATTGGCGGATAATTATTAGGTCGTGACCCATCATACACTTGGCTACGTAACGAATGGATTTTAGTTAATCAAAAATGTGATTAACAGTTTGTGTTTGAAAATGAATGTTTATAAATATATATATAATATTATTAAATAATTATAATCATAGTAACATTGCACCAAGTGCAAATGTATAGAAGTCGCATCAACGATTTAATATAGTAGGATATTTAGGGCCTGTCCCACCACATTGTAAATTCTGATAACAATCGAACGTGTAAAATATGTGATGGAAATATCGGATTTTGTCCCCTTACAGTGACGTCATTTTTAAGCTATCTGAGACTATCAACCAGTGGTGGGACAGGCCCTTAATGTTCGTTTCATATAATTTGGCTTGGCGCCTATTTTCTATCTAGGCTTGTTAAACTTAATATATAAGTTACGGCACCATGTTTCTGTCTTTAATACCGTCCAGTGAACCACGACTTTAATCGTTTGCGAAAAAAAAGTTTAGGCTCTAAAATAAATTCTACTTTGCTTATTCATATCCATAGAGCGGCGTGTTCATTAATTGTGTGTACACAACGCTCGTTAAATTATTGACAATTATGTTTCTGACACAAGTATAGATTTATGAACGATACATGTATAGAGATCGATAGAAATGTAAATTATATACATTTTACTGGCTGATAATGTTCAACATCTGTACAGCCTTATGTTTAGATGTTATATTTTTTCATTTCTATAGAATTTCACTAAATATACGAAATCATGACAAATTTAGAGGAACGCTATAATCAACATTATTGATAACTTTTTTTTGAAAATCATATCATATTTGAAATATTCACGTTCAAATTTTGTAATATTAAAAATCAGATCAATATTTACTTTAGCAGTCCTCTATATTTATGTACATAATTATATATTTGTTCATATACACTTTACAAAGTTCCTGGAAACGAAGTTGTGGTATGTTTTATATGATATACAAAATACAAGATAGGTTTTCAGTTCGCACGAACAAGTTAATTTACGTAAGAACAAACTTTGATGGGAGTTGTTTGGTTATAGATACATTGATAATTACTTTAATATCACATCAAGCGTATTTTTATTATAAGATTAAGGGCCTGTCCCACCAAATTGTAAATTGTCTGATAACAATCCAACGTGTAAAATATGTGATGGAAATATCGGATTTTGTTCCCTTATCAGTGACGTCATTTTTAAGCTATCTGAGCCTCTATCAGCCAGTGGTGGGACAGGCCCTAAATGATCAGAATTATTTGAATAACCCCCGCTTGCTATTTCCTATCTAAAATAGAAATTATTGAATAGTAAATACTTTTGTAAAGCTGTGATACTAATGGATATTTTGAATCAAAATCCCTGTAAATAAAAAAAACCGTCCCGGACAAAAAATAATGACTTCATCCCAATATCATTGAATGTTGTGGATTAATTTTCTGTTTAAATGAATTTATGAACTCGCATCAAATCTTGAAACTCAAAAATTTATAAGAAATATAAAGATGGTGTTCCACTACATCGGTGTGTTGCAGCTTTACAATCGTAAGTCATTTAAGACGAAGTTTATCTGTGATTGTATGGAATAGTTATATTTGTTAGTCTGCGTGTGTTTGTTCTACCCTATAGCGGCAGAAGATAGCACTTTGTGTATATTACCCCTGTTTCCGCAACGGCTTTAAATTTTAAAAATCCCTAACACGGCAACAGTGTCGCCATCTCTTATCTCCATAATGAAATAGAATACCTCTCTGTACAATAAGTTTCTTACACCCATTTTAATTAAAACGTTTGTTACCATTTTACAGTATTTTTGTATATCAGATTTATTTTTATTTATATTATTACTAGTATTCAAAATATACAGTATTAATTGCAATGAATTTGGTCGAGTAACAGATATATATTTTAAATTGTAATTAATTGAATTTAAACTAGATTTTTTTTATTCGAAATGTTTTTATTTTTTTATATAGAATATTTAAATATTTGTATTATGTATTGGTCAAATTATTTTTATCTGTAACAGAACATTGTATTATTTTTTAATTCACGTTCATCACATCATATATATCATAATAATAATTTATATAACATTTAAATAGTAACTAACAGAGATAAATCGTAGGAGATTACGGTGTCGTGTGCCATTTAAAAATTATTTACATGGTTAATAATGAGGGGATTGTCGGAGGGGAAATGGATATTAGGATCGGTTTGCGGCTATTCGGACATTTTCGCCATTTGGCCCAAAAACTTGTCACTATGTTTGTGATGTGTTTAAATTTGTACAAACCTGAGACATATCTTTTTACTCGAAGTAAATCCCCAACTGACATCTTATAACAGCTTCTTCAACTGTTTAATGTAGGAATCAATTCCTTCGGGTTTTTTCGCCGAGCGAAATTGTGGACAATATGTGTGTTTAAGGTAGCAGTGGTCATATCATTAACTATACTTTAATGTTTGCTTCGTCTATACGTCATTTTGCTTCATTACAGTTTTGACAATTTATTTAATTGAATAGAGTTTAAATCTATGCTTGTAACGTACGTGTAAAACCCACTATTTACGTCGTAAGATTAGTATGTAAAATACAGCGTAATATGTTGTATGTAACTTTCTTCTAAGTAATATCTATATTTATGAATTTAAAAATAAGTATTTTGAAATGTTAAGGCACACGCCATGGGTGTTGTATTGTAAATGTACATTATGAGTTGAATTAGAATAAACGGAGCGAGGATTTAGTTGTCGAAGGGGACTGGCGAGCGACTGTCGCTTCGCTCAGAGCGCGCCGGACGGCTATACGGTGGCCACTCGGCGGCCAAACGGTGGCCACTCGGTGGCAGTGGCCAAGTGCGACGGCCACCCGGCGGAGAGCTCCTCGCGGCCACCATCGCCACATCACACGACAAGTTGACGACATGATAGGGCGGGAGAATCAAACGCGTCACACACATTCCAAAATATAATAAAACCGCTGTACGCTAAGTGACGCGCGTCGACGAACGCGTTGCTATTCTGTAAGTTAGCCACTTTGTTGTTCATTAACGATAAGTTAGGTTTAATCTCAATGGATGTTGTTTACTTTAGTCTGTGTATAGTATTGTATCTGTATAAGTTTGTATGAGGACGTGAATTTGAGCGAATCGACAGGTGTCCGCCTGAGGGTTCTTCTTAGGATGTAAATGTTTAAGTACCTAAGCGATTACTTTGCACCTAACTTCATTTCGCGAACCGTGTTAGTTTTATTGATTGTACATATATCTAGGGCGAGGTGTACAGTTTCAATCAATATTATATGGTTATTGTTGAATCTGATAATATGGGGGCTGGCAAAATACCAATGCAATATCGCATTTGATGTTATAAATTTATCTATCTGATACCATAGATATATGTCTATTTATGTGTTAATATTGTATACGGCGCGGCTGGAGCCCGCGGCGTCAACGCGGCGTCGACGCGGGCCCGACGGCCGCGCCCACCGCCAGGGAACGAAGCCCTCGCAACTCTACATTATGTAATACCCTAAGTACACCCGTTAAGTTCAGCCATTCAAGGCTCTTATTTTTGTAAGGTTGCTACCATTTTAACTGTATTAATATCGAAAAATAGATTTATTTCTCGAAGACACGCAACTTTTATACATTTTTTTGTTGCTGTAATATTTTTATTTTGAATAAAAGATACTACATTTGTTACCAATTGTTTAATTGTTATACCGAGGGGATAGCGTTGTACTGTCTCGTGTGAGAGTCCAGTTATCAATGGAGCAACCGGCGCCCGCGAGAGGCCGCCACCTCGGCCACCTCCGCCGCCTCACGTTACCTCACGCCGCTACTTTTGTACATTTTAAACTAATAGCTAAATGTAATTGTTGTCGCTAAATCATTAAACTTATTTTATTATCTATCTACGTCGTGACTTCATCAAACAAACCGTAGATTTTGAGCTAAATGTATTTCATCACAATATTAGATAGATACAAGTGCGTTTGCGACGGCTAAATACGTCGAACGCGCACCCTCGATGTATTTATTTTCATGGTTTTTAATTATCATTGTGAGACGCACGAACGTGCCACTTATTGTAGAAATAAATCATATTTTCGTTTAAATTATTGCGTCTTTATTTTACCTCCAAATCGGATAAAATTGACAACCTAACTAAACAAATCAAAGAACCATAAATAAATATATAATGCAATAAAAACAATCATACTCAAGAACTTGTAAAATATTGTAAGAATTATTAGACTTATAATAAACAGGATTCAAATATTATCAAAACTTAATAAATTATATACTAAAAAAAATATATTTGTGCTATCAAATTGTAATTCAATTTACAAACAATTAACTACAAATTCTAGCATAATACAACGCCATCTTTCGCCTGTAAAAATAAACTTGTACTACAAAGAGCCGGTGCAGCCAATGATCTGGATAAGTACTTTTTTATTCCAAGGGGAATGGGAAAAATTGACAAGTTATCTATGTAGGTATATAGCCAGCTTAGTATGTCGGAGTAGTTTATATATCTGTGTTATAATTTTGAGGTTAACACAGTGCACAGAGAAATAATACGTCATTGGATATGGTATGGTACAGTTTGGCAGAGTTGAGGCTGTCAAAAAAGCAAAAACAATTTTAGGGCGATAATTAAATAAAGATTAAACGAATAACGATTTATTCCCTCTTACCAATAAAATCTACAACAATTTTTACTTACAAAACATGCAAATATAAAAATTTCACGGTTGCATTCTCAATGAGCCATCCAATCTTATAGTTTCTCCGTTGATCATTGGATTTTGTATAATACTTTGCACTAATAAGGCATATTCATTTGGACTTCCAAGACGGGGTGGGAAAGGCACTGAGGCTTCTAACTGCTTAATAGCAGACTCTGGTAACTGTTCCATCATAGGTGTACGGAATAAACCTGTAAGTAAACAATTTTAAAAATCAATAGTTAAAAGACACAAATACTAAATAATTTTCATAATAAAAATAAGTCAAACCACATAACTTGATCTTATTGCAAAAGGACTATGATTATTACAAGATTTATTAATTGAAAGCTGTTTTAACCTAATTTTGTATTGAAATAAAAATGTTAGAAAACTTTCCTGGATAATCTATATTAATAATATAATATTATAAAGAGGAAAACTTTGTATTTTTGTATGTATTGAAATAACTCAAAAACTACTGGGCCGATTTTAAAAATTCTTTCACCATCAGAAAGGTATTTTATCTGTGAGTAACATAGGCTATTAATAATAAAACATAAACACACTTCTTTGTTATGTAGGCTGTCACCAAACACAACATATTATTGAATTAAACTTTTTTAATAAATAACACTAATGAGACACCTTCAGCTATATATTTTCATGCTGTTAAAGTTTGGGGTTTGTGTAAATTGGTAAAAAATATGCTGCGAGAAAGCGACAAAACCAAGTCAATAGCAGCAAAGAAACAAGATTGCCATGGTAACGCTATGTTATCCAAAGGCAAAGGCCTTCATTTGTATGATGACATTTGGTATTGCAAGTAACAAATGTAAACAATAAAATAAACTTTTAACTGCTGATGAAGCCGCACAGGAACAGATAGTCTTACATAAGAAAGAGGTTTCCCTGTCTACTATAAGCATTTTTATTTCTCATAGTCAAGATTTTTGAAAATGAACGTTAAGTTTCAAACAAAGTTCAAAAAAATATCACAATAACAAAAAAAAATATTTTTTAACGGCCGATTACTGAAACGACCCATAAATATAGCTTCTTAAATAATAAAGATGCATTGAATCCAGATGTCAATAAAATTGTGACGTCAGATTATGAATCATAGTGTTTAAGATTTGTTTCAATAAACTGCCGCAAGTTGCTTAAGATTGTACTAACCTGGTGCAATAGTTACTACTCGGATGCCTTGCTTTGCTAGGTCTCTAGCTATTGGTAACGTCATACCAACTACACCTGCCTTTGATGCTGCATATGCTGCTTGACCGATCTGAAGAGAAAAGTAAATCTTACTAATCTTATCTTATCTTACTAATATTATAAATGCGAAAGTTTAGATGGATGGATGGATATTTGTTAGAGTTTGTAGCCTAAACGGCTGAACGGATCTCGATAAAATTTTGCATAGATGTAGAGTATGGTCTGGAAGAACACATAGGCTACTTAGTTTTTTTGTAATTCCACGCGGACGGAGTCACGGGCGAAAGCTAGTTAAAAAATAAATAATTCCATGTGACAAAAATAGTTTAATAGAAAAATTAGAATCTTAGAAATTCTGGAAAATAAAGTCAAAAAATAAGCTGGTATTGTGGTAAATATGACTTAATGTATTATACAATCAGGGCACTTAGCATTGTACTACTTATAGAACAATTGTCTTTTGCCTTCCAAGTAAATTTCACCTCTTGATACTAATAACCAATTAGGTGGCAGTTTTTTTTATAAGAAAAGGTAGCAAAGGAGCGGAGGGAATACAGAGTTGGTCAACAACGGCAATGGACATCCGCAACACCAGAGGAACTAGAGTTGCGTTGCCGGCCTTTGAAGAAATGGTGGCTCGTTTCTTGAAGGTTGAGTTCTGCATAAGGGATGATAAAATCAATAAGCTGTGTACCACTGATTGACTTTTATTTGTCACATACTAAACTTCCTATTGTGGTATATGCAATTATTATTTGGAACACCACCAAATATCTTGACTTGATGAGATTTCCAACGTTTTTATCTCTGTTTTATCAGAGTGATTGAGATAATTATATGTTTAGGTATACATTTTTCTGTTATAGAAACCTATAATTTTTGGTCCATCAAGACAAAATTTGGTTTAAAATGTAAAGTGAATCTTTACCTGTCCATCAAATGCTGCTATACTAGCCGTGTTTATTATGACACCTCTTTGTCCATTCGCATCCGCTACATTCTTGCCAATCATTCCTGCCGCTAAACGGATTACATTGAAAGTGCCTATCAAATTAACCTGAAATGTATTAAAAATAACTCAACACAAAAATAAACTACAATTTTATTGAGATATTAGTTGGGCTTCATCTGCACGAAATAATAGAAACTTTATTTTTTTTGTTTACATTTGTCAAATTCTCAATTGCAAATATCAAAATTACCATTACCATAATAACCTTGCTTCCTTAATGTTGGCAGCTAGTAGTTTATGTTCCCTTTCCCACATTGTGGCTTTTTTCTATTTTTTTAATAGAGTGAAAATATATCGCCTAAAGTGTGTCGTAAGGGCTTTTTATTTAGGAAAGAAAGATTCAAAAATAAGCTGTGATTGCTGACACATTCACATTACGCCATGAAGTAGTGTTTGTTTACGCTTTATTATATTTAAGTATAGAAGTAAAGATTGGATGTTATTTCATTAAAAATATAAACCAACCTCAATAGTCTGCTGGAATAGTTTGAGGTCGAAAGGTTGATCCTTCTTAAAGTTATAAACTCTGGCTGCCGTAGCAATACCCGCACAGTTGACTGCTACATCAAGGCGACCAAATTTATCCATTGTAGTCTGCAATGCATTTTGAACATCCTCCTTAGATGTTACCTAAAAGTTGAAATATGTAAATAATTTAAATATAAGCATTTGAACTCTATGTCATACAAAAAGGTGAAAAACCTTTTTATAAAATTATGTCCACAAACTTAAAACCTTTTATGCATATTTGTCAGTTATTACAATATTTCATGTCTACACTTTTTGCCACAAAAGCAATTAAGTATCATACAATATTATATAGTTGACGAATTACATTGACTGGTACGAATGCTGCATTCTCTCCTAGTTGTTTTGCCGTCCCTGTTCCAGTGCTGGAAGGCAGGTCACATATAACAACTCGTCCACCTTGCTTCACTATCAACTCCGCAGTAGCTCGTCCTAAGCCAGACGCCCCACCAGTCACTAAGCCAACAAGACCCTGTAAAAATTTACATTAAGATAAACATTGGTGTAACAAAGGTAAAATTAACTTATATAAGGTCTAGTAACCTCTAACTTTTGGTAGGCACTGAACTCCTATTTATGAATGGATATGAGCTGAAGGCAATAACTAACAGACACATAGAGTGTTCAGGAGAACTGCTTGTGTAGATGCTTGAGATAAAGAGATAAAGTCCAAAGATCATATCAATTTTCTTTAACCTTTTCGTAGGGTTGTACTTTAACCTTTGGACACATGTATGCTATCTTTGTAAAATCACACAGGGATTACTAATACTCTTTATTATGCTACAATAATCAGTAAAATTTGAATGAAGTTACAGAAATTGTTAAAGTAAAACTATATCCTACACCCCTTTCATTAGTATATTAGAGATTTTTTTTTGCAAATATACCATTGATGTGAGACGAGACCTTTAATGTATATTAAAATAAGCGATTGGTACGTTACATTCCAGTTCTTAAAGAATTAGATTTTTTGTAACCTAACCAATAAACTAAATGTGTTGTAACGTATAGTAAGCGAACAAAGTAGTCGAAAAGCCATAAATATAAAAAGTGTTAAATTAAAATCTTTTTTACTTTACCTTAAACATTGTTGTAAAAATATCTACAAATTGTGAATAAACTCAATACCAACTAAGTCGAGACGTGGTTGAGTTCACGTTTTATATCAAAAGAAACGTTTAATTATCTACGTAGATATAATGTACAATCATATATCAAACATATTCAACGCTTAATTTACATAGGGTAGATCAGATAGTTACGGTCCACTTTGCAGATTGAGTCACAAAATTCTTCGTAATTATCATTATTGAAGAGTAAAATAGATGAAAGCATGTTTTTATTAAACGAAAATATTTTGTTTACACGAACATAAACATTTTAGACAGAGTATTTTATCAAATATAAAAATATTAGTCAATTAAAATTAAACCCCTAAAAGCACAGTTTCGGTCCACCCGAGACAGTTATGGACCACCTCTGGGGTACAGTTACGGTCCACCTTTATATGACTATAATAGTTATAAAATGATTATTATTTGTCATTTGTCTTGCCTTTTTGAACAGTAAAATTTATTTATATAAAATCAGAAACTAATCAAAATAATTTGAATTACCATTTTAATATAAAGAACACACAAAAAAGTCCTATTAGTATTATCAAGGATATTAATTTTACGGGTCTCTAGAATAGAATGCAAATCGAAATATTCGTGTAAATTGCTGAAATTTTATTGTTTCAATCATACACCTTTTTTCAATAATAATTTGGATAGCTGTTTTAAATATAGTTATTTCTTAACTTTCAGGAAATAGCATTTTTTCTGCGTCCTTTTCTAATAATGTTCTTTGGAAAATTAATGTAGTATCAAAAAGTGAGATCACGTAGAAAAAGTAAACTTTCCGTTAGATGCTTTTATTTTTATTATATTTTGATTGTGTTCGTAGGATCACTAACTATAAGACTATCTTACTAAAAACGCGTTTTATTTTCCTTCCTTCTAGTCTACATAAGACTTTTACAATTTTAAGTAACAAAGCAATGAAAGTTCAATAAACAATCTATTTAAGATTTGTTTCGATATTTTTTTTTCGGAAATTTCATAAAATAAATTACCCATCCCTTTAAGAAACAGGGAACAATATGAAGTTTGGGTGGACCGAAACTGTATCTCGGCCTAGGTCCATAACTGTAAAGTGCTATGGCCATAACTGTACTCCCATACAAGCTTTAAGACAGTAGTAGTCCACTATATTTTAAGCCTTACGAAAATAATAATCGTTGTAATATCCACATAAATAGATACTAGAACATCTCTTCTATTAGACAAAATGATAAGAAAGCACATTAAAATTGAATAAGTAAACAAACTTCAATATTTAAAAAAAGCTGTCCTTAACAAAAGTGATAAGAAATTAACAATTTTTATCAGCTTCGCGCCTGATATATTTAGATCACCCGTGGCTTTTCAAAATTATATTTTCTATTACTAATTTAGATATCAAATTTGAGAATATTAGTTGTAGCATATGTTTCTTGTGGTTTACTTTCAATTAATTTCCATAAGAGCTCCAAAACATACGTTTTTGTCTTAAGTGGACCGTAACTCCCCCCTGGTCGGAAACTGTCTGATCTACCCTATTATCATAGTCTTATTACTAAATGATAAGAAAAACTTTATTGTTTACTTTGTGGAGAAACGATTTAGAACCGAGTCGAATTACTCGAGTTATGATTTTATCGATTTAGACATAAATCCTTGTTTCCGTGCAATTCTTATTTTTATTACTTTACTTATTTATATTCTCACACATGCAAGCAATATTTATATCGCATAGCGTTTACTCATTGATTAGAAAAAAAATCTTAGAAACTCGGAAACGATATTGGGCTTCCTATAATGAATGAAACCAAATAACAATAGACACTTGTTTTTGTTGTCGATGTCTCGATGTCATAGCGCTGTCGTTAAGGTTGAAATTCGAAGATTACCTTGTATTTTTGACACTGACACTATTAAAAGTGAATTTATAGTTCTTTAACAATTAATATTAATAAGAAATGTCCAAATTAAGCGCTTTAACTTTCACTAGAAATACTGGAGCTAAACATACTGCTACAGTGGTATTTTTCCATGGATCAGGTGTTTTCTTTTTATAACCTTTAAATTTTTACACTCAAAACAAAGATTTTTAGCTTAAAATTACTAGTTACCATTTTGTATATAACAATGAACGTCGTTACGTTCATTTCACGTTATTAAAGACATTCTAATTTTGAAGATGCGTTTATGCAGTTTAATTTTTGTTTATTTTCAGGAGCAAATGGAGAGCACATGCAAGAATGGGTTCATTTAATGAACAAAAACTTCAAATTTCCGCATATTAAAGTGATTTATCCTACAGCACCTTTACAGCCTTACACACCGGCTGGTGGTCAACCAAGTAATGTATGGTTTGATCGAGCTGATATCAACCAAAATGTTGCTGAGAAGTTGGATTCAGTGGATAGAATAGGAGTACAAGTTAAAGAATTAATTAAAAGTGAAGTTGATGGTGGCATTCCTATAAACAGAATTATTGTAGGTAAGATTCTTTCCTACTGATGCCTATTGCATGGATTATGGTGTTTAAAAACACTACTAAAGTATTTTACTGACATATATGTTTATGTAAATTCCAGGTGGATTTTCAATGGGCGGAGCACTTTCTTTGTACACAGGCTACAAATGGGAGCACAACTTAGCTGGTGTGTTTGCATTCAGCTCTTTCCTCAACAACCAATCTTTTGTGTATCAAGACCTCAGTAAAAGCTTGGGGACTAAATGTAAGTTCAAAATGGCATAACACAAGACAATGTTTAAATAAGTGCCAATGGCTGGTAGTAGTGTAGTTATAATATTTTAAAAGGAAATTACTTATCTGTGAGATAACTTAAAGGTAACTTTATGTCTGGTTCACACATAGCTACAGTTAGACAATAGGCTAGGCATGGATTGTATGGACTCAGTGGCACCAGCTAGTGTTCACTGCCATTTATTGCGACAGATAGTCTTTTACTTTTAAACATTGCAGTAATAATATTTAAACGAAAGTGTTGACATTTAGGATGAGATGAATTTCATCTACAACATGTAGTGCTGACAGATTGTCATGAACAGTGAGAATGGGAAGCAGGACAGTCGTAAAACAATTAAAAACTTACAACCAAAGCACTGAGCAAATGTTGTTGCAATTATATAAGAACAACTAGATATGATAGATGTTAAACATTCTAAAATGGTGACAATTAACTGTTACAACATAATAGGACTTAGACACTATTACTATATTTAAGAAAAACTTCTGTTTTGTCTAATTACTATAGAATTGATTTATTCCAGTGCCACCACTACTTCAGATTCATGGTGATATTGACGATTTAGTGGATCTGAGTTGGGGACGAAATACTTTCAATGAGTTGAAGAAATATGGTGTCCATGGAGAGTTTCATGTAATGACCAAATTAGGACATTCTATAAACAAGAAGGGAATGAACATAATCCATGATTGGATCATCAACTTACTGCCTGATGTATGACTTAAATTATAAAATTACGTTCTAGGAAATACGAAAGCTAGGCCCAAATAATCTCTTTAGTATAAGGTTAGTTGAATTTATATCAATGTAAAACTTACAGCCGAATACTGAAGTATCTTAAATATTTCACTATGTTTACACTGCTTACAATCTGACAGATGTATAATTGTGACCTCATCATTTAATATACTGTTAAATGTACAAATGTTCCTTCAGTATTTGGCTGTAAGCTATAATATGTGATTTGGGGGAGGTTATTCTCCAACAGTTGGTGTCTATAGGCAGATGACTGCATAAAAAAGGAATTTTAAATATACAATTTAAGGGATAATTGCACAATGATGAATGTAATAAAGTAAGTAGCTTAGTAACTGTGGCTTTTATTAAAATTGTTCAAATAAATTGTTTATAAATTACAAACTTTTTTTAATTTCCTTTGATCCCTTTATTATATAGTTTGTCTAAATAAGGGTAATTATTTTGACAATTCATTTGACAATTTAGTAGAGATGGGGTTGTGTAAAATCAGATTTTTAATCTTTTAGAAGTTGGAATCGATAGATTCATAGTTATAACTTATAGATTAAAATAAAAAAAACACTGTTTTCTCAAACCGCATTCGTACATAATCGATTTGTATAAAGCTATTATTATTGTCATCGCTATTAAAAACCTGTTGCGCCGACCCTACGGGAGTAGGATAAGGAGATGATGATGATATTGTCATCGCTACATTCTCTAGACTGTATTCATTACTAGAATTGTCCTCTAAATTAGTTAATAAGTAAATATAATAATAATTTCAGTTAAGTTCAAGAAGTTTTATTCAAACCGAATATCGATAGTTCAAAGTTCGCTACGCGTGTTTGTTTCGTCACTATGATACCCGTCTAATAAATAGGGCATTTGCCTTCATACAAATTTAATTCGATACTTCATATGCGTCATTGATCAAACTAATCAATTTTATTAACACAAAAAACTATATAAACTATAATAGACCATGGCATAATGTGACACTGGCACATAAATGAGGATTTAATTAAAAAACCAAATTGACGTTTTCGATGAAAAATGTCAATTTGTTAATTCATATTAATTCTATAAAGTGATTGGAAAACGTTATTTAAAGTAGAAATGCAAAATGCCTCCTAAAAAGGAGAAAGACCGCGGCGATGACGATAATTATTGGCGAATACTGATTGAGCAAACACCTTTAAATGAGCCTACGTGGAGTGTTAAGGTAGTTCTTTTTGAAACAGCCGGAAGCGAACAAGAAATAATGTATTTAAACAAATTCGAAACTTTCGCTAAAGAAGAGAAAAGGTTCGTAATTAAAAACATTTGTAAATCTGAAACCATGTTTATGGTTAATCAACTCGGTGCTGAAAAGAAGGTGAAAGATGAAAACTTACGAGTTTTCGAGGAAGGTCACATATATCTTAGAGAAAAGAAAGATATACCTCCAGATATACTCGCGCTGATAATAAAACATCTTGTTTTAAAAATGAAACAGGAATACCTTTCTATACAAAAGCAAAAATTTGTAGTAAGGGAAGGTATGCGAAATGAATCCTTGACAATGATAGATCGGTCTGAAATAAGAAATAATATGCCACCTCAAAGTGTTCAACCGAGTGAACCGGTTGAGCCTCCACATCACAAAGGTAAAGGTAAAAAAGATGAAACAGACGCCATGAGCACTATAGTACCTGAAGAAGGCAAAAAGTATAATACATTACTTCGTGTACGAGGAGAAGAATGGAGAGATAAAGTTTACGTCGATGACTTCCCACTGGATGGTCCTAATTTATATTTGGCCATTACCGGTTTTTTGGAGCCTTGTCTTTTAGAGAGCCTTATGAAAATCGGCGTTCCTATAACAGCTGTTGTTCAAATAAGAATTGACCCCACATGTAATAAAATATCATCAGGTTATTTTACAGGAACTAAAAGGGGACACAGCGCAATTGAATTGGCTGCAGAAAAATCATACGAATTTTGGAGAACACTGCAGGAATTAAGATTAGACAACGCATCTGCTGAACACTTTAAAGATATGGCTTTCATTGTTTTTACTCCGCCGTACGGTAGTTGTGAGACGTTGTCTAGTAGCGCAGACCGGGTATACGACGAGCTCAGTTTCCTCATGTACGACATACAAGACTTGACGAGGCAACATGCACATTATTTAGACAACATGGATGTCAAGTGCATACCTACTGATAGTAAGAATGTTCGTATGTTAAAAACATACTATGATCATTTAAACGAAATCCCTCTAGAATGTACCACTATTTTTTCTATAATAGATAGCATGTTGCAATCTCTTTGTTACTGCGCTACCTATGACAGCAAAAGCGAAACAACATCTCTGTCGACAGATTTTACAGTATTGCAAACCAGTTGTAGTACTAAAAGTCCCACTAATTTGGATAAAGCCGATAACCTTATTAATAAAGTTTTTGAAACGTTATCTAAAGGTGATTACAATAAGAAAAAATATCGAGTAACCTGTGGTGAAGATTATGACAACTACAAAGATCCAGTTATCATAAACTATGGAGATTGCGCTCAATGCACTACTTTTCATTTAGAACATAACAATTTAGATGATATCATTTGTTCTTCGTTAGTTAACATGCCTATTTGCAACCTGTGGCAAAATCAACCTATTCCTTCAGAGGAGTTACTGGCCAAGGTTAACTTACATATAAGTGTACTACACACGTGTTTCGACAAAAAAGAACTTGACGATTCTTTGTTCACTAGACTTGTTCACATCTTATCTTTCCGTAAACTTTATAATAATAGGAGTTCTTTGAAGAAAGGGACTGTTCCGCCAACAAGTATTTCTGAATTTAAGAAAATATATTTAAAACGTAGCACTTTCGCGGAACCATTTCCCAAAACCACATCGTTATTCTGGACGAGCAGTGCAACTTCTCCGCCGAGCCCGACTATTGTAAAAAGTTATAGTTACTCGAGGGAGGTTTCCAACACAAGCAACTCCGAGGAGCAACGAATCGAACTCCTGTTCGATTGTCCCGATATAAGCGAACTAGTATCCGCTCTTGAGATAACCAACGATAAACCTGTCAACCATTTAATCGATGAATACGATTTTTTTGAAGATTTTTCTGGTATAAATTCCCTACAAGTATTACTCAAGGCGTTTACCCAATTTAATTGCTTAAATTACAAGTATTGTGAAATAACTGATGAGTTTGTTATGATGTTTTATAATAATCATGATAGTGATGGAATTTCACGCGAAGAATGGCGTTGTCATTTACCAACGCCCGTGTGTTTGCAAGACTTTTTCGATTTCGTATTAGAGGAAGAATACCAATGGATCCAAAGCGAAGAAAAACAGTACGATGAATGTACTCTATTAAAAACAAAATTAGAATGGAAAGAGTCGTTGGATAAAGTTCCAACAAAAAGTTGTGTCGAAAATGTTGATGATATAGATTCTGAGCTTTTAATTACAGGTTCTCTAAAATATCAAGAAAGAATACAAAGCGATAGTCTAGAGGAAGAGGATGTAGACCATAATAATGTTTTGCCTAAAATGACAGTTTCGTCAACTTCTAGCCCAGACTCCAAAAGCAGTCGCAAAACAAAATCTGCACAAGAAAAAAAGAAAGGTGTCGATGTGACATCTGACGCAGACAATGTTTCGGAATATAATGCATGTCTAAAAAGATTTTCCGGTTATAATTTAGGGGAAAGGAGAGTTGAAGTATTCGGTAAAGATTCAATTTATTTTTCTAAGGATGGTACAAAAATATGCAGTTTTTACACTATTATTATACCAATGAATTTGGAGTATTTAGTTTTAAATGTCGTTCCGGGTAATGGCAATAATGAATTTTGGATGCAGAAAAAACTAGGAGATGCTAATACTGACAATATTGATAAAGTTGGTGAATCCTTTAGAATTATAAGCAAAGAACAAGTAACATACTATCTAAAGAAAAATTGGTATCAGTCACCGATACCTACGATAACTTCGATTTGTAGCCAAAGTAAAATGAAACCAAACGAAGCCATAAGCAAATCTAAAGTGAAAACAACTAGTTCAATTAACACTTTCGTATGTGATTCAAAATTGTATCATAGTTTCGTAATAACGTGGCCCAACGGCCTTATAATAGAGAGTGTACATGAAGAAAATTCCCCAAAAATAAATCATATCAAACAATTTTATGTAAGTCATGTAACAAATATAAATGAAGATATGCGTTGTATGACTTTAGATGGTGAAGTAGTCATTTTTAAAAAGTCTGGTATTATAGAAATATATAGACCGGACGCCACTTATATTAAAATTGTCAAATGTGCAAAACGAATTGTACAACAAGAAATTGTAGAGGAGATTCCCAGTGCCAGTAGTTCTGAGAAAAATAAGAAAGTCAAAGGTAGATCCTCGTCTGCAAAAGATAAGCTAGGTAAATCCGTATCAAAAGCTTCGAAAAGTGTTATTGAACAGAATGAAACTTCGACCGGCACTCCACGCTACGAGCTATTTATTGATGAATTCGAAATAACGGATTCCAATGGGTTAAAGGAAAAATGGGTTAACAATCACCTCGTTGGCGCAGAAAAGCTGCTAGTAAGGACGGCTACTGACTACAATTTGGGTGAAGTATTTTCCCGGCGAATGGATGGTACTAAAACGTTACTCAATAAAGACGGTCTGTTCGTTGCAACATTCCATGACAATACCAGAATCATTACGACATATTCAATTGACGACGAAGAAATTTATCCAGAGATCGATTTTACTGACGCTTTGAGTTCTGGTGTTATATTTGAAAATACTAATACATCAAAAAATATGGCTGCATCTCCAAAAAGTAAAGATAATGTTTCAATACATGAAAGTTCATCAAGCAGCATCTTAGGCGAAGAGGAAATAGAAATCAGAACGGATGGTTTTATATCAGTTCACTTGACTCATACAATAGAGAACGCAAACTTTGCTACTGTCACTGTTAATAAAGCTAATGGCGATATTACTGTCGATTCGCCAAATAACACATCTTTAGTTGTGGATGTAAATGGGAAGTTCGATTTTTCTCTTGATAAATCTACATCTGCTAATTTCGATGGCGCATCTTTACATATAAATTTTGAAGCCTGTAATCAGTGTGTATCTACTACAACTTGTACTGTAAATATTAATAATACAAATAACGCAAGTGATACTGACCAAACGTGGTTAAATATGAGGGATTCTTTTAATAAAAATATTATTGTTGATGTGGAAGGTGCAATTACTATAGTAAATGAACCGATTAAAGAAGAAGTTGAGCAAATCAGAGACGAAAAAGTATCTGACAAACCTACGGAGTCTTGCATTACGTTGCTGGGAAAGTGTAGGGAAATATATGACGCAAAGGCATTGAGATTTTTTGTATTCAGGAGGTTAGTACGAAACTTTACAATATTTAAAAGAATAACGCTTAGTAACTAGTAACTAAAATTATGTAATCGCAGGGACTTGAGTTGTTCTGAGCTAGTCCACCGTTCACTTATGGAAGAGTACAAGAATCGTTGCCGTTGGCAGCCTTGGTGTTCAATCAACGAGTATGATACTTTTGGTGATCATCGAAAGATTCTATCTATACTAACACCATTACAACTCACTGAAACGGAAGTAAGAATGACATTTTACCTTTTTCTATTTCATTTACTGCTACTCACAGAGTTGTCATGTGTCATTTCTAACTCTTATGAAAAGCATAAAACATTTATTATAATTATAGAAATGGTTAATGCGGTCAAAATACTGTGATAAGCCAAAGAATCTAAAGTTTAAAGACTTAAAAGAAGATACGGGCAAAGGTTTTTATCATTGGATGCGTCCGTATGGAAGATTCCGACCAGAGCCGAAGAGTATTGAAGAGTTTAAATTACCAAGACTTCCCAGAGCATATGTTTTAAGGTAAATTAACTCTCTCAGTCAAACATTTGTTCAATGGTTTTATTTGTAGTTTAATATTAATCGTCTTGCTGACTATTGGAATAAACTATTTTTACAAAGGACTGTAGAGTTACTGTGGGACGAGCAGTCTAGGAACAATATGAAAGGAGGTAAGGAGATGGTAAAAGCCGTGTTAAAATACCGGCGTATGATGCAAGAGGAATCGGAAGCTATACTGCAAGTGCCTATCAGAGATCCACGGACTGAAGAAGAGAAAAAAATTCACGAGAAGTTGCAAGAAATAGCCCACAGGTTTGTTAGCTCCATCCATCCAGTCTGCGGCCGCAACCTGCTGGACTGACCTCTAAGACCTTTCTTGCTTTGATCAGCTCATTGGTTCATCTTGTGAAAGCTTAGAAACCATACTAATATAGTATTGTCTGTAGTAACCATATAAATTTTAAACTCAGGAAGGGACAAAAAGAAACACTTACATATGTAGCCTATTAGAAGGATATGCGATGGATTCATAGATTAATGTTCCCAGGTTGATATATTATAACAAGCAACGTGTCTATAATTTTAAATTATTTTATATGCTAAGTGGATGCTTTGTGTAGGATCTACCTAGACTTGAAGAACGAGCTCTCTGACAACATACACAGCAGTGCTCGACCGACGATAACAACTGAATGTCAGAAACCTCCTCAACCACCGGTATTTGCTAAAACGGGAGAAGGTATGTTGTACTTTTGTATTTAAATACCAACTTAAATTATTATGAGCCCTAACTAACTAAATCATACTTGATACTAGTCATACTTCATACTGATATTGTAAATGCGAAACTTTAGATGGATGGAGGGTAGTCTAGAAGAACACATAAGCTACTCACTCTTTTTTAATTCTACGCGGAAGCAGTCGCGGGCGAAAGCTTGTATTGCTATATTAGTGAGAATCTACTGTGCTAAAATCTGAATTATTATTATATATTGCGATATTTTAGCAGTATTCAATAAATTATAAAGAAAATGTGAAGAGAAGAGCGTGTTAAAATTTTCTTATTTTTGCTTTACCAATATATTTTTAAGGAGGAAATACACGTGCCAGTAAAAGTCACTGTGCAACGAGGCGAGTCAGTATCAAGTTGCATACCCCCCTTCCCCCTCCAACTTACACGTAGCTGTCACAAAATCAAATGGCATGCAAGTGCGCCAGCTACTTGTATATTCCCAGCCTTAGGTATAGCATACGGTTAGAATAATTGATCTCAAATGGTTAATACAAAAGCCAATATGTATGTTATAGTTGCATGTGAAGAATTGAAGAGAGCTTGGCAGGAGAAGCAAGATGAATACGTCAGAGCGGTGGAAGAGATTGCGCGGCCGAGTGAGAACTTGCAGCGATATTGGCGCAGAAGGAGAGAGGAAGCCAAAGAGGAAGAGTTCTTCAAGTATGGTTTTCTTTAATTTGAATCCTACTGGAGACAAAGTCTGTCTAATTATGCAGACCGCAGTCAACATACGTTTTGCAACACGGTTTTAACATTGAATGAAAGCAGTGGGTAAGCCAGTTGCCTTGCTACACGTGCGCTAGTGTGTGCATGTAGGTTACCCGTTTACATGTAAGGGTTACCTATAGCGCGGAGTCTATGTTAGGGTTAAATTTATTGATCGAATTTCATTAATTCCATCTGACTAGGATGGGTTGGCTTTAATTAATTTACATGATACGTACTGATCATTATTTGAGCTACCGTTTAATTTACGAACCAAGCCAACCGTTCAACAATAACAACCAACATATGTGTGTTGTGGAAAAATTGGCGACGTACTCATCTTACACTTCGTTAGCGTTAGGGTTTAAAAGGTTAGCGTGGTATGGACGTATGATCACATTAACACGAAAGTAATAAGATAGAGTGTATGAGGTACAAAGGTAGGGGAAGACCTAAAAAAATATGGATACATTGTGTGAAAGACGATATGCATAAGAAGGAAGTGAATTCAGATATATAGGCTGATAGAGAAGGATCGTAGAGAAGTACATACTCGTACTGTGCCGCCCTTCTGTAGGGAAAAATATAGGTTGATTATAAGTAAGGATGAAACAGATGAAAATAAAATGCTACGAAACATTTAAAAGCACAAACACACAGTGTGTCAGTAACGGTGCGATAAAGTCAGTTGTACTTTATCGATTGTGGATTCGAAGTTTGTATTTCGCGCCAACGATTCGTCAATGTTGAAATCGACGAATAACAGCGGCGACGATTAGGTTTCATCCAATCACGGACAACTTAGATTGAGATATCGTACCCGGTGTATACTAATTGGTAGAAAAGAAAATTTTCTTGTCACTTACAATTGTTTGTCCATTTTTTACCCGACGTCAAAAGGCAGAGGTTATTAAAATAGTTAGTGGAAAATTATCTACTTCGAGTGCGATTATTTTGTTTATTAACGCTTATATACGACTTATTATGGCTATAGGAGGAAGATAAAGAGGTTTTATGATTTGCACGAAATACGAAAAGTTTTGCGCAGGTACCTCATATGTCAATAGCTTGCTGGAGTATTTATAATTTGTTCAGGCAATTATTACGTGAAGAGTCTATCCCACCTTATTTCCGCAACATGCTGGGCGGCGCGGCGTGGTGGGAAGTGAACCACATGGCCGGGGAAGCGGTCACCAGAGCTGGACGTAGTCGATGCGAGTGTTTGCGTCCAACATCGACTGACACCAAGAATACTGCAAGTACCTCTTAGTGTTCATTCAATAAAATGTATCCATAAACTAAATAGTTTTACTTATAAGGCATTTATAAAGAGACAAAGCTGGGATTTGTACGATAAATTAATCAATTACGAATGTCTCAATACTGCTGTTTTTTAAATAGAACCATAAAGTATTAACTTGTAACCAGCAATATCTCTGAAGGTGTCACAGAGTAAATTTAAACAGTGACTATCATTGCATTTGAAATTGATATCTTGTAACTGTGTCCAGTTCATTAATTGACATTGTTGCGTTTCAATATTGTAATTAATTTATAATATTGGTATTATAGATTATGAGGTTAGAAGGTCTATTTTAATAGCTCTTGCCCGGTATCTAATACCGATGTTTGTAAACTAAGAAATCTGTAATCACATTAAGTATTCGGTGTGTAATCTTGCCAAATTCTAGGGAAATGGATTAACTTTATCAACTTTACCATCCGTTAGATCAACTACTTTCAAGATATATTTACTTCATAAGTTCAATCTGTTGTTAATGTCGTCGGATGATCAAGAATATGAAGTAAATTTGACTATTCCTTAATCATACGTCACCATTCATATTTCCACCCTCGTAAAGTAATTCAAATTTGATTCTTATTAGTCATAATGAGCCTCAATGATTGGTCTTAACGATCCACAAATCATCTCTACAGAAGTTAGAGAGGGTCGCCTTTGTCATAATTAATTTGTCAACCATAGATGTCATGACGATTGTTAATGTTTGGAAACCTTAAAGTTGTTTTTCTAATAACTCTTCAAGTTTTAAAATTTCGCAAAGTCGTTGTAGATCAATTTCAGCTTTGTAATTTCCTATATCTGTACCTGAAATGTTCTTGTATTCAGTTTACATTCTGATTGCATGTAGTAAGGATGCCTCGTTCATATAATTTAACTTATACTTTAAACGACTGAATGCTGCCCTGAAGCAAAGCCGCTTTTTATGCTTGTATAGCATACCATATTATATGTGTAAATGTTAATTTAGCTTATGTTATATTGGAGGATGCTCTTCAGGTGAGGACAAGGACAGCTATTCCGGAATTCGAGCAGATAGAACGGACTGCCCTGTTTAAAGCACATGTACAGTTTGAGGGGGGCTGCAGGAGCACGGCCGGACTTCGGTGTTCTAGGTTAACGGCCCCAGCTCCATCCGCCAGCGTGTAATTGCCTGTTGCCGATTGGTGTCCCTGCACAAAGCGGTGTGGCCTCGCACACCAGTTTGTGTTTGAAACGAATGACAGAAGTGAGTGGCGAATTCCTCTCTCGTTTTCCCCACCGCGTTGCGGTCGCGGGGCCGCTTCCGCGATTGGTCCCCGACCCGACCAATGTGCGAGGCGTCGGCTCTCGCCTCTCGCCCTACGTACGAAAGGGACCGCGTCACGATGCATCGTCTCCAGTCCGTCCCTGGCCCTTGCTAAGGATTGTGTTGTTAATGTGATTTGCATGTGTGGCCGGTTGTTTATCAACAAAAAGCTGATGTTATTTGTGTGTGCATATACCTAATTATCGGATTCGGCAGACGAGGTGTGACTGAGAGGCGAAATCTTCACGTAAGTATTGCTAATGAAATTAACATTACCCTCCGAGTGATAACAGATGGCGCTACTTCCATATCAGTCGAATCGTGTCATTGAACCGGCTCGGCAAGCCTGCGCAGCGGGACGCGACAGTCTTTATCGGTCCATGTTCTTGTTTATTTGTACACAAATTGGCGGTTACGTTCTCAAGTGGCGTCTGATCGGTACGACGATTGACGCCCGATTGCAGAATCACGGTCTCGGCGAAAGTATTAGCCTTGTAACTTGATACGACACCCGCGCAGGCATGCTATGAATGCAGGCGGCGCTTACGTAAGCCGAGCAATCGTATCTTTCGCATCAACGGAAAGTGAGCCTGAGAGAGCTGTTTACTAAAACTATATCAGCAACGGAGGAAACAGACTTGACCTAACTATCGTCGGGTTAAATAAATTCTGTGACTGCATAATAGTTTGCTGATAAATCCGCCTTCGATGCTACACTTCGCTGGTAATAATTGAATAATGAAGCGACGTAACAAGGTAATATAATAGTAGAAATTGAGTTCTGTTCAATATCTCTACTAGAGATTTCCAGTTGGAATTTTATCCGAATCTGATAAAGACATCGATGAGTTATGAAGATATGTAGTTTATAGGATTACTAAACGTTTTTATTTTGAAATGTAGCTACCTACTCATGTTGGATTTTTCTTATCAAATTATAGGAATTAAATGAGCTGATTTTAAAATCTTATACGAATTGAAGAACTTCGTATAAGATTTCAGTGACACTTCCGTTTGACAGATATTGTCGTCCTTCACATTTGCTTTGAAAAAAAAAAAGAGAAATAGACAATTGACAACCTGCAGCTACTTAGGCCTACGATGATTATGCTTTTTTTTATATCATAAGGTGGCAAACGAGCAAGCGGCCACCTGAATCCGCCAAAATGGGGAAGCGACCGCTGCCCATAGACATTCGCAATAGCGGATGCGTTGCCTACCCTTGATCGACGAAGGAGGAGACGCACATAAAGAGGATGTTTCCCCTTCCTATGCGTCACCTCCACCGTCAAGTCCCCGTTCTCTTCCCATCCTTTTCTTATGAGAAAAAGGGTAGGAAGGAAAGGGACCATAGTTAGGCCTGCGGCACCAAATGTATGAATTGACTACTTTAAGAACGCTCAAATTAATTTGTTTTAGAAGATATACTTTTCGATTGAGAGGACCCACGAAAATTAGGATCATAGTATTAAGTTTACCTATCTTAAGCAACGTAATACAGTATACTATAGTACTCGACGCTAGAGTTGGTGCATTGGGCAGAAGAGAATCCATATGCCAAATACACACACAAATGATGAAATGATTATTGAATCTAATTATTATTGAGTACTTCGTCATACAGCATTGCATTTGAACGAGTTGGCATGACAGAAGATACGGGTCTCAAAAAATACTTGTAAATTTTAAGAGTACAACCTAAACAAGTTTTGCAAACTATATTTGCATCACTCTCATTTTCTACAACCTCGTTCTCACCGTGGGTGTCTGTTGCTAAAGCAGTACGAAACTATATAGTTGTCTCTATTTTCGCAGACGCGACGAACATGCACTTTAATCAATTTAAAAGCACACCGTGTCTTAGTACGCTCGCTACACTCACACTTATGCACACACACAAACTCGTAAATTCTATTCACACCTGTACATACATTATTACCGTTAAATTCAACTGCCGTGACTCTTGTATTAAAATATTTTGTATCTACTTTTTCAAAGAGAATGTGAGGTTATATATTTTACACAAATGTGTGAACCTTTAGACATTGTACAAATCTATATCTATATCTATTATAATAAAATTGGAATGTCTGTTTGTAATGTCAAAAGAAAAATTCCAGATTTCGGGAAAATGATGTATTTGTGATGCTGATAACTATGATCGCATTTAAATTTTTTTTGTGTCTGTCTGTCCGCAAGCCGCAAGCCGCGTTTGTTTCGGGTAATCTCTGAGACGGCTGAGCCGATTTCGACCGGACTTTCACTGGAGGGTAGCTGAGATAGACGGGCATATCAAAGGCTACGTTTTTGTTAAATTCCGCGCTATCAAAATGACGACCGGACCCCTATCTCTGGAACGGGTGGATCGTTTTGGACAGGACTTTGACTGAAAGATAGCTGGTCGAAGGTAGATGTTCGCGGGAATGTATTAGATGACTTTTTTAAAAAAAAACCTCGCTAACAAAGTTTGCGGGTGACAGCTCGATAGCTTCTACAATTAAAATAAGTACAGCTAAAAAAGAAACCCTACCGTGAATTTCCATTAACTTGACACTTGTAATATAACGTGTTGTCTCAGGTTTATCAAAGTAAATGAGAGGGATGACAATATGCATAGAAGAGTTACGACAGCGGTAACTCACAGTTGCTCTTCACAAGTTGTTGTAATTGAGGATGCGTCTTCCAATAAGAAGCTCTTAGCAATATAACCTTTAATTGCCCAATAATTATTCCCTTGTTTGTCATACCGCTTTATTTTGAATTATACTTTATTTTGAATTATACTTTATTTTGAATTATACTTTATTTTGAATTATACTTTATTTTGAATTATACTTTATTTTGAATTATACTTTATTTTGAATTATACTTTATTTTGAATTATACTTTATTTTGAATTATACTTTATTTTGAATTATACTTTATTTTGAATTATACTTTATTTTGAATTATACTTTATTTTGAATTATACTTTATTTTGAATTATACTTTATTTTGAATTATACTTTATTTTGAATTATACTTTATTTTGAATTATACTTTATTTTGAATTATACTTTATTTTGAATTATACTTTATTTTGAATTATACTTTATTTTGAATTATACTTTATTTTGAATTATACTTTATTTTGAATTATACTTTATTTTGAATTATACTTTATTTTGAATTATACTTTATTTTGAATTATACTTTATTTTGAATTATACTTTATTTTGAATTATACTTTATTTTGAATTATACTTTATTTTGAATTATACTTTATTTTGAATTATACTTTATTTTGAATTATACTTTATTTTGAATTATACTTTATTTTGAATTATACTTTATTTTGAATTATACTTTATTTTGAATTATACTTTATTTTGAATTATACTTTATTTTGAATTATACTTTATTTTGAATTATACTTTATTTTGAATTATACTTTATTTTGAATTATACTTTATTTTGAATTATACTTTATTTTGAATTATACTTTATTTTGAATTATACTTTATTTTGAATTATACTTTATTTTGAATTATACTTTATTTTGAATTATACTTTATTTTGAATTATACTTTATTTTGAATTATACTTTATTTTGAATTATACTTTATTTTGAATTATACTTTATTTTGAATTATACTTTATTTTGAATTATACTTTATTTTGAATTATACTTTATTTTGAATTATACTTTATTTTGAATTATACTTTATTTTGAATTATACTTTATTTTGAATTATACTTTATTTTGAATTATACTTTATTTTGAATTATACTTTATTTTGAATTATACTTTATTTTGAATTATACTTTATTTTGAATTATACTTTATTTTGAATTATACTTTATTTTGAATTATACTTTATTTTGAATTATACTTTATTTTGAATTATACTTTATTTTGAATTATACTTTATTTTGAATTATACTTTATTTTGAATTATACTTTATTTTGAATTATACTTTATTTTGAATTATACTTTATTTTGAATTATACTTTATTTTGAATTATACTTTATTTTGAATTATACTTTATTTTGAATTATACTTTATTTTGTACAATTTTATTACTTTGATGTCGGTGTCAGCCGAGGTATACAATGATATTTCTACGTAAAGCTTTCTACATTTTTACCACAACAATTGTCAATTGAAAGTATAGTAACGTTTAAGTAACGAATCTACCTTGACTTACTTCTGACTCTTTCTTCTAAATATTTGTATTTATTTGTATTTAACTTTGTTACAAATTGGTATTTTTTTCTGCGACTAGTAATTTTGTTCTTATATCTCCTGAACCATTGATCGGAAGTATATAGTTTAAAGGGCATTTATAATCTACATTAAAGTCTCTTGATGATGGACATATTTATTTGGATAAGGATTCATACCGAACCCGAGTTAATAGCGTTGTAAGTGGGGTATATATTTCAATAGATGTTTTTAATGAAAAAAGTGGTTATTGTGCGACAACCTTAATAGATAGATATATGCTATCGCGGACTTTAATTTAGCAAATTTAAAGAGCTACAATTCTTTTTCGTCATGCGAGTTTGAGCTAAACTATTTAAGTCCGCCGTGGGCTTTGACTCCAAAAATTAAACTAAAAAATAGGACCCACCTGCAAGCACTACCTTTTGGATAAAAAAAGTATTTTCAAAATCGGCCTACCAGGGGCGGAGTTATGCCGTAACACACATAAAAAAACATACAGACAAAGTGAATACCTCCTTCTTTTGGGAAGTCGGTAAAAAATCAATGGTGCCAACATTTGACGAAAACCCTCAAAGTATTATTATATTTTAGTATTATTGCAGGTTATAATTATTTTCCTACTAGCTGTTCCCAAGCGACTTCATCCGCATAAAATTATAACAATTTCATTTTATTGTTCACATTTGTCAAATTATGAATTGCAAATGTCAAAATGACATGACATGATGTCAAACCATAGCAACCTTTCTTCCTTGATGTTGGCAACAACTTATGGTCTCTTTCCCACATTAGGGTTTTTATCCAAAATATTTACCCCTAAGTTTAACGGCGTGAAAATATATAGCCTAAAGCGTGACGTAAGTGTAGGGCTTTTTATTAAAAAAAGAGTTATTCGAAAATATACTGTGATTGCTGACATCTTAGGCAACAAAGAAGTGTGTGTTTACGCTTTATTATAATAGTATAGAAGTATAGATATAGATAGAGTATAGATAGTATAGATAATTAGTCAGTACCTTTTATTTTCCCGTAGTACTTAGTCATACACTTAGGCGTCGGCAGACGATCTAGGTAGGTCTAGGGTCCTGCTTTTAATATGGTCTTCGAATACTTTTTAAATCTACGTTACATTTATAGAGTCTCTACTGCCCCGCCCCCGGCGTCGCCCATGGTCTCACTTATTTAAGGGTTTATCTATACATCACCATATAAGGTAAAACCCGTCATACAAGATTTAACGTGGGTGATAATGTTATGTGACGATGTAATCAAGTTTAGATTATTAGAATAAACAGGTTTGTTAGTAATATATTCCTTCCTCTCGACCTGCTCACGCCATACTTGCGGACCTGACGTAATTCTTCCAACCTATTTATTTCATTAACAAATGTTCTTCGACATCTCCAAATTTACCTCCGAAAATGTTAAAATATGCTGAACGTTTAATAAGGTAGTCTATATGGCGCCTTGTCTTTAATATGACAAAAATGTTTTTTGTCTTTGAAAGAATTGGTGAAAGAAATAAGACATTACTTTTGGAATTTAACACTAATTAATAAAATTGATATGTCTGTTTTTAATAATGATCAAAAAGTAATTCCTTGAATGTATTTTCGTTACTTTTAGTTAAAATCCTATGTTTAATTTTTTATGTCTGTCTGTCCACAAATACGTGTGTGTTCCGAGTATTTTAGAAATGGCAGTACCGATATGGACGGGTCTTTTAATGGATGGTAGCTGATGTGTGCCGAAGGTGGAAAATATATGGCCATCGCTTTCATACTTCTTAAAAAAAACGAGATAACATGCTTTGTACAGTTGCATGAGAGGAAATCCACGTGCGTGGACGTGCACCGGTTTATTCGATGTCAACATTGTGTAGCTTAAATAGCAAATATCCAATATTATGAGTCATTACGTCTATCAAACAAGCCGCAGCTCTATCGACAGCCATTTCCTTCCCTGTTTCGTTTGCCTGCAAGTGGAACAGTTTTGATAGCGGTACATCGACTCTCCACAATAGACTTAATCTTACATTACTCGTATATTAAAAAATAAGTCTATTGATATTTTTAATTCATCTTTGGCCGGTTTCCTAATTTTAACCGATCGTTAGTGTTTTTGGTTCGACAGATTCATGAAGTGCGTTTCAGAACGTACATAACTTGAGTTTTACTCCATTAAAACATAGGTCATCCTAAGACTAATGAATCGCTAGGTAATGACAAAATAAGGGGAAACTTCGGAAACCCAGCATTAATGTTTTTGTTCTGGCAAAATTACTTATCTTATGTTCTTATTCTTGTTTTTTTTTCTGTCGAAAACTCTCAATCATACTTTATACTAATAAAAATTTAAACATTTGAATGGATGTTGCCATATATCTTTAAAACTATTATACTTAACGGATTTCCATAAGGATTAACACAGTTGTACATGTGATGATGACATAGTTTGGAAGAACACATAGGCTACTTGCTAAGTCTTAAAATTCCACGCGGACAAAGTTGCAAGCAAAAGCTAGTATGTATAATATTATAATAAAATGCAATGATATCTTGATTTTAATAAACAAGTAGCTTTGGCTAATCAATCTTGTTGGAACGTCTGAACTGTTGTTGAAATTCTAATTGTTTCTATATAATTACTCTTTAGGGTTAATCTCCAACATCGAAACACTTGTATAAAAATATATTGTCATCCCTATCATTCTGTTTGAAAAACGAGACAACGATATATTTAGCAAAGATGTTTTAGTTAACTACAACGTGTAAGGGGTGGACACAACAGGTTTCTGTCCTCCAAAACAATTTATTCGTGATTCTCTCGTAAATCGTGTCATCGTCACGCATATTGGATCTCTTCTCTTAGGCCTCATCATGTCATCAGCTAACTATACTTCCCCACTGAGGGGCTCGGAACCTACCCTAAGTTACAAATGACAAGGTCTTAGTCAACCATGCAGGCCTAAGACTGGTTGGTTGACTTCACATGTAGCTTATTATTACTCGCACATATGTGCAGTGCAGTTTCCTTCGCCGTAAGAACGTCGGGTAAATGATTTACATATGAAAATCGAAACACATTGGTATATGGCGGGATTCGAACATAGGACCTGTAGATTCCAAGTCAAGTGTTTAACTTCTGAGCCACCGACTCTGACGTATTACTACCACTTCAAATTAAAGATTTATTTTGTCATATAGTATTCTTCCCTTATTTGCTAATCTTCTTACAATTGATAATAAATTATGTTAAATCCCTCAAAACTCTTATGTCTTTACAAAAGGAAACGAAAAATATTATAGGGCTATTTTAACAGAGGGATTCAAAAATAGTCGTGCGAACGATTGGGTAACATTATCGACAAAATTGTATTAAATCTGTGTAGCGTCCCTGCCGATGGTGGGCGTAAAGTACAGGAACAAATCTCATACTGTTGTTGATGACATTGCGAATAATCTCGCACAATTATTACGCAACTATTCGTGATAGACCCTTTGGTTATTGTCCTTTACGTTGAGAACTGGTGGAGAAATGATAAGTTTAATCGACAACATTTATTTAAAATTTTTACAAATCTGCGATGAAAATAAGCTGATGTTTCTTGACTACACACATCATGGTTGAATGGTCTTTTTTTTCTCGAATTTTTCAAAAATTTTGGCATCGCCTACAAAAGCATTTGTTTACCCGCACAAAGAAAATTTTATTATGGTTGTCACCTGATACAGGGTTAGGACGGTAGATAGGTGGGTAGATACATTTTATAAGCATGTTTTTGAAAAAATCATTATCTATAATTTTTGGACACGCAGATAGAGCAAATCAGTGTTCCATGCATCGTTGACTTCATTAGTATTCCACTAAATACAAATTGCTTTTCAGTAAAAGCTGCGTTATAGGTAGGTTAGGTGAGCCCATTAATGTAATCCGTACCAATCCGTACTAAAAGCCAGTCGTAGTTATACCTATGTCTAGAATGCGTTCGTTTCTGAATTGACAAATGTGATGAGCAGTGGATATTCGAAACAGGCGTGCGAGTGCGACGTTGCCATACCGCACAACCCCGGCCCCCGGCCGCAGCCACGCGGACATAGACGTTGCCACACTGACGACGCGCCCGAGAAATGTTTGGAGTTGCAAGAGTGGCTAGATCGGAAAGTTTTGGTATAGCGATGTCCCTTTTTTACCTGCCCTCTTTTGTTGTGCGTCAAATACTTTCGGGGTGCACGTTTTTAGATATCGTTTTGAATGCGTTAGATTTAGAAGTAAAAAAAAGTCGAGATGATAATCGACGTTCTGTTACCAAATCCTATTTGGGAGATAAAAAACGGGTACATTTTTATGTCAAAAAAGCATAAAACTAACTACCTTACTTACTAGTGCAGCGACCAAAAGTGGGCCTTGGCCTTCGACAGAACCCACCTACACACTTATATTTTCAATCCTACTTATATCTACATACTAAATTTTACACACCTATCAACAATTAAAATGGTAGGTATTATGTAGGGTAGCTCTTCACATTGCTATGCACTAACTCTATAAAAACATTTGGGTTCCTTATAAACATAAGATGGGTACTTTTTAGGTCCTTTCTGCGTCGAGATCCTTTCCTAGTATAAGGTTATATTAGGTGCAGCTACCCATTTGTAAGGTTAACCGTAGCTTAATCTTTCGTCAGATAATGTAAAATAAATTGAGAAGCAAAAGGTTAGCGTGGTATGGACATGTTACGCGACGAGACGATGGGGACATAAACCAGAAAGTGTTAAGAATGAATGTGGATGGCTACAAAGGAAGAGGAAGACCGAAGAAAGTATGGATGGATTGTGTGAAAGAGGATATGCTTAAGAAAGGAGTGGATTCAGATATGACGGCTGATAGAGATGTATGGAAGAGCAGCATATACTGTGCCGACCCTCCATAAGGGATAAGGGCAAGTTGATGATGATGATGAGATAATGTAAAATGCTGTGTGGTAAAGCTTTAAGCACTATTTAGATTCGTAGGTACTTTAATCAATATAACACAATGTTAAAAATCAAATGTATAGTAATAGGAAATCAATAGTCTGAGTATTTTGTACCTACGCATCGAGCCCGGGCTGAATAATTAGTTCCCCCAACATCCCCTAATTGGAATGCTGTACACGTATTGTCTGTACAAGGCCCCCTATCCCTACTCGTGGTACCAAATCAAGTTATACACAATACATACATCGACAGATCATGTTACAGTTACAGACCTTAGTTGCCACATAATCTAGGTAAATGATTGTGGCCTAGACTATTATACCCTAATAAGTTTTAGGTAAACTTCCTTTGTACTTCTCAGGGCCTTCATTTGAGATTTTGTCCAAAGACGTGAAACTGGACAAATTGACAGTTTGTCCGAAATAGTTGTGTGTTTTAAGCATTTCGTAATGCTAGAATATTTTTAAAGTTGTGGAATTCTTCAATATTTTTATCTACTAATAAAAAAATGAACACACGTTTGTTTCCAATAAGATTAAAGGCTCTAATAAGAAAAAAAATTTAACTTTTGTATATTACAATCACTGAGTAGATTTTGCATCATTCACGTTACCCACCTGTGAATTACCACGATGTGCTTAGTACGATTGAAAGCTAGGGCGTTGCCAGCCGTTGATCTAGGGTGGCAAGCGAATGATCAAGGGGGGGGGGCATGCTGACAACTTTTTGAGTTATCTATCTATGTTGGTCTATAGAAATTGAAGGCAAATTTTTCGCAGTACTTTATAAATTTATTTTACATTTTTTTAATTCACTGAGGCACTTTTAAGTAGCTGCCCCTTCACCCCTTCCTGGCTACGCCCAGAGGGTATCACTGTGTTTTTCTGTTTAAAAATACCTTTACAAATTAAATTTTTATTTCATGACACTATAACACTATAACGATAATGGAAAACAATTGATAATGTTGCGATATTTTTTTCTACGAAATTAAATGAATATAAACCGCATATTATAGTTAGTAAGGTTAAAGATAGACAAGCTAATTAGCTTTGGAAGTTTCAAACAGTTCCGACAAGTTCGTAACTTAGTTGAGCCGGTGGCAAACTTGGTCTTTGCTGTATTATATTGTTTAATATGGTGCTAATATTCCATTCCGGGAGCAACGTTTATAGCTGCAATTTCTGCACGAATAGTTTTGAATACTATAGTTAAATTAAAAATGTACAAAAAGTTAAAAGTGGATTTATGTTTGGATAATGAAAACTCAAGGATTTGTTCCTCATACCAGTCGTATTAGAAAACAAATTACTGGTAGAAGAAGGTACTTAGATTAGGTATCCGTATTATTTTTCCTTATTGCTTTCGTTCCTTGATGCTAACATTTGATGAATCTATATATATTACTATTATAAAGAAGAAAGATTTGTATTTTTGTATGTATTGAAATTACTCAAAAAGTACTGGGCCGATTACAAAAATTCTTTCACCATTAAAAAGCTAAGTTATCAATGAGAAAATAGGCTATTTTAATTGCACGAGGACGAAATCGCAAGCAAGAGCTGGTTTTATACATTTTTTTTTACAAACTACAAAACTATATAAACTGATGGCAATTGAATTGCAAGAAATGCGTTTTCATTCATTCTTAGTTATTAGAAAATCGATTTATATTATCAATAAAAAATAAGACATTATTACATTCACTGAAAGTATACAAATATTGTACAAGTACAATATTAAATACAGCGGTAATAATGATTTCCGTTACCGAACATGTTACGCGTAATGTGTGTGTGTGCGCGCGTGTGTGTGTGTGTTCGTGTATAGTAATTAGCAATAGTAAGCAGTAAAGCACTAGGTTTTGTTTTTACAAACGTTAAAACTATGCGGCCATATTGTTGGTATTAAAGTCAAAGACTGTTATGAATCAGTGAAATTAATATCATTTTATTGGTCTTCCAATTGTTTGTTGATTGATTTAGATTGTTTAAGAGTACTGTAAGTATTTACGAACGAAACATTGAAGTACCAACTGGCTTGTCTGGACCGGTTATTGATTGTGGGCAATGTTTACTATTTGCCACTGTTTGCTTTGGAGTGGCATCAACATGGGTTGAACGCAATGCTCAGGAGACTTGACTAACATAACATTATAGAAGCTTTAGTTTAAAGAAGAAAGGTAAACTGCTACTATAGAGATTTCCAATCTAGCCCCCTTTTTACCATAAATATACTGGTGTTTTAGGTGATAATTATGAATTGGAACATAAAATAGTCCGTTCTACGAGCACCCTTTACAAGAATAGGTATTGAATGAAGATATGAAAACGTCGAGCGTTGAAATGAAATGCGGAGATGTGAAGGCAAATCTAACGGAAATTATCTGGGACTGTTTACTTTCTAGTGAAGTGTGTTTTAAAGACGATAGGGTTCTTATATTTTAAAAAAATGTATTACATTACACACTTCAGAAGTGATAATAGCACCCTAATAAAATAACAAAGTTTGCGAGTACGCATTCTTGTCTGGTCTACAATTTGTAAGCTTGTGTATAATTGTTGACCCGATAACTATTCATAACCGAACCTATGAAGCAGTGAGTATCTTTGTAACTACTTATATTATTCTCATAAGATCGATTCTTTAATTAATTTAATCACTTGAATGGTTTTCATCGCTTTGAAATACCAGCCTCTAATTCGTGAGTTACGACGACGTCTAAAGAATATTCATAATTAAACTAACAAGACGTCCGAACAATTAAAAACTGTCAGGCCACTGTCCACTTGGCGAGTTAATTTTCATAAAGAATATCCTAGTAGGATGTAGGTTGGAACAATAAAAAGCGAAATTGAGGATAACACGTCTCTTCATAAGTTTAACAGGATGCATAGTACGAACATTTGCGAGAAAGTATTCGTAATGTCGACAAAATTTGTATGTCTGGCCCTATCAGGTGTAAAATTCACTGGAAAATAACGATATAAACACTTTTTAGCAAATTTTCCTGCTAGGCTCTTTGATTAATAACTGTTGCTCGTAAGTTAACTCTTCACACTTCAGTGGAACTTTCAATGTTAACGTGACGGTCAATGTTTTCTTGTTTCGATCGACGATTCAATGATGTGATATTTGCGATCGCACACTGTCGAGGGTGCGTCCTGATCCGGGAAGCGTTGGACCGGGAGGGGGTAGCAGTGCGGGGCGGGAGACCACCCTTCGATCGATCCCGACCTCTCCCTAACGCCCTACCGACACAGCTAAGACGGCGTAGACGGGACCGTAATTGTAATTATTAAATTTGCTACTGCATCACCGCTTAAACCTATTCTCTTAAATATCTTTTTTTAACACATGTCAGGTGCACCTCTCGAAGAAATATTTTGTGCGTTACCAACAAGGCTGCTGTTTGTCAGAAATATAAAAGAGCAAGGAATGAATTAATATTTTTTATACTTTAAATGACGGGTACAAAATACACTTCAGTCCAAATTTTTAAAAGAAGCATATAGATTGTTGTGTATTTGCTTTTACACCCTTTAAGTGTTTGAAAGTTATACATGGAACAATTTGATTTCAGATTTATAAAAAATCATTCCCATACAGCTCAATAGGAATACATATTGTTAATTGATATATTTAACGATCATTGAAGCCCATTGGTCTACTAGCGATTGGAAGCCCAAAATCATAGTTATATTATGGTTATATCTTGCCATCGTCAGTGCAGTCAGTCTCCGTTAAATTCATTTCAACGCCGTCGAGCCTGACTAACAACGTTCCGTTACAACCACCGCCGCCGTGCATAGTTCAGTTGAGCGAATATCGATTTTACATTAAGCCACTACCATCGATTTCGACGCCCAATAATTAAATAATTAGCGGTACTTTTTGATACGCTCGGCAACGGCGTGGTATAGTATAAAATCAATTTTAAGTCATTATTATAGTACATTTTTATGTATAATTTTCCACTATGCATCCTTTTGTCATGCAATAAGGACACATGTACTGAAAGGCTTTTGTTTTTAGATATTCCTTGCGATTTTTTAAACATTTGGTTGCCTAACCTTTTTAATTTATTGTTCTTACGAAACTTTTCCACCTTTCCCACGTTCTTTTGTTAACGCTAAAATACTTTTCAACTTTTATTTTCAAGTTTTTTCTCGTTTAGCGCGCGTTACTTCGATACACATAACCGAACCTTTTAATTTTCGGCTCTACACTTGTAAGGTTTGAACGGCGAAATAATAGAAACTCCGTGTTTGAATAAAATGGCAGGTTACGTTTGTTTTTAAAAACAACTGATTTTACCGCATTAATTTATTCTATCGCTTATTTTATTTTCTCCCGTAAATTTTACAAGTACCCTTTTTTTACAACAAACTTAATTTGACTATACATTGTGTGAGGTATTTTATGTTTTTGCTTTTAATTTCTACATTATGGAAGTAAATTAATGTATTATGTATAACAACTGACAGAAGTATTTAAAAAAGAGGAAATAACGTGGCGACCTATTGTAAAGTAAATTACTTCTTGGTATAAATACGTTCCTACATATTTAAAGCAAGCTTACAAGTATTGATTGAACACCTTTTTGAGTGTATGTGTGTGTATGCGTATGCAATTCGATTTTATTGTAATTGTGTAATTGGACACCGATTTGGTAATCATATACACTAGGTGCATCTGTCACCGACAGAGCGTGAACTTAGTCAATTTATAATATTTCTAGGCATATTGTAATTTGACAGTAGCTTTTAGACATTATAAGGTTTCTAACATAAGCTGTAAAGACGACGTCAAAATGAGCAAGACCGATATCTTTTTTTATAAATTATAAGGTGTAGTGACAAACGAGTAAGCGGCTACCCGAATCCGCCGAAAAGGCAAAGCGACCGCTGCCCATAGTCGTCCGCAATTGCAGATGAGTTGCCTACCCTTATTCGACGCGGGAAGAGGCGCACATAATGGGGACATTTCCCCTTCCTATACGTCTCCTACACCGTCAAATCAACTTTTCCTTTCCATCCCTTCCTCTTAAGAAAATGGTGGGAAGAGAAAGGGACTAAAGTTAGGCCTCCGGCACCACACTCATCAGACGAAACGCGAAATTGCTCCCACTTCACGTCTGTCTTCTGTGAGGTCGTGGTATTGCATCGGGCAAGCCGACTCATGCGAAGGTGTTAAAGCGGGCTCTACGTCTGTAAGTTCACTTTTTCGTGAACACGGCTTACAATATACACATGTAACATGTAATTATCATATTTCACCGATCTAGTATTAATACCGCTACATACGATAAGTTTTAAATGACAGGGTTCTTGAGCGTTAAGGGCATAAAGTCACTGTCAGCTTATTTTACCCTTGGTGCGATAAAAAACTGACGAAGTTCCCAATCTCTCGGTGACAATGTGTTTTAATGCAACGTCGGCAAGACAGCGATGTTACCAGTATCGTATTGCTAACTTCGTTTGTGTCATGCGCATGTTACTGTAGCTGAGACTCGTGCATTGAATAACTTGTCCGAATTTTGTTAATTACATTTGTTTTATACGACGTGCAACAATGGATCTAGCTGACTACAATCAGGTTAAAGTCTATTTATTTGATTTTATGTTATATTGTTGTTTAGAATATTGTAAAGTTTTTACTTTCTAGTATCAGACACGTACGTCAGGACTCGACATTGTTCTGGTGATGACAGACAATACAAACAAGAACATCACGTTGGTAATCATAGATAGCGTGTTTGATCAAATTTTCAATTACTGCTTTTGTTTGGTGTCGCGTGTTATTTCCACTGGGGCGGGACGTACTGCTATAGAAAATAACATAGCCGCGCAGCTAACTAAGTGGAAATAGGCACTTATCGAGTAGAGTGCCTATATAATCTAGGGATAATAGTAAGGTATTGTTGACTAATAATCTAAAGTTTGAAACCTTGAAGGAAGAAAACATGTCTAATTGTTACGAAGAGATTGCTTATTAATTAATTATCACTTTAATGATGGTGAATTGAAGAATTTGATGAATTACATGAATTAACAATTGTGTTTGTTTTTTCTTTACAGGTAACTGACAAAATAGCACAATTGACTTCTGAAATCCATTGGATGGTTAAGAAAAGGTATAATATGAATATTTATTCTTTGATTATATAAGTTATAATATTTTAGTTCATCAATAACAAACTCGACAGACGTTGTTATGTCTTAAAGTAACTTAACTATGAATATTGATGTATTTCTTATAACTTAAAAATCGTCTGACAATGATAAGCAATTAGTTTTAAGTAATGATTCCATATTAGTTATTTTAATTTACAATGTAAATTACACAATCCGGTATGTCGAAAAATAAGAAATGCTATGACGCATAAAATCTTGTACTAAGTTTTATTAGAAAAAACGTTCGTTGGTTAGACGCTAACTTTGACGGAATATACTTAGGATACTGTATTCTGAAAATACTGACTGACTGTTATTGTTAAGAAAAACGCAATAAATATTACTTAGTTTAACTTAAGCCTAACTTAAGTATATTTACAACATTAAATACATTTTCTGACGATGCCATGTCTCTTTTTAACATTTTTATTATGATATTGTTGCTAAAATTATCATTACTTCATTTCGTCAAACAGAATTTTCTTTAAAAAAATTAAGAATAACGCCGCGTAGTTAAATATAGACAAACTTTTTGTTGATTCAGATTTAGATCTGACTTATCTAATACGATATGTACTAAAACTGGTGACAACAGGTGACATGGCACGAAATATTGTGAGAAAGTATTCGAGTATCGACATAATTTATATGACTGTGCAGCGCCCCTATGTGACGACAAGTATACCAACAAATCTCGTACAAATCTTGTCGTTGACATTACGAATACTTTTTTGCAAATTTTCGTGATACCCTCAGCTATAATAATTACGATTGCATATTATTATGTCACGCATTTATAATTTTATGATTATAGGTAGATTAGTGACAAATTCGACCTTTTATCTTGCATCTTTAAAAATACAACTGCTCCTAAATTCAAAAGAGGTTAGTTATAGTTAACTTTAGATTTGTCGTACAAAATAAAGTAGCGTAACCAAACATCGAGACCGTAAAACGTAAATAAATATATATATTATTGTTATCCGTCAACTCACCGCGACTGTCTCATAATTGGAAGGTTGTTTGTTATAATTATTACTTTGGCAAAACAGCTGTTCGTTGAGTTCAATGTCCGTTGGTCGCTAACACCCACGCCGGTGTGTGAGCGAGACAGCAGTAACAACAACACCGCGTGAGACAGTGACGGGGATGTACAATGGCGAAGGAAGAAATAGAAAAAAAGCTTATAAGCTTGATACGGAATAATAATGAATCGTAACACCGTTGCTACAAACAATGTCGTTAGCGGACTTTTCCACCTTAAACCAATTTCTTACTGACATTTTGTTTTTGTGTACCACCTTATTGTTTTTTTTTATAACAAATTTTCTTTTCCCGTATAAATATAAGCTCACTTAACAATCATGCCCAACTGAATTTTAAAAGTGCACATTGATATTTTAAAAAGTTCTGGCGTCGCGTGGTTTTTGTACACTAAAAAAATATTGTTATTATCACAGTTTTTCAGTTAGAATGAAAGAGACAACAGTATATTCTTATGTATAGCACTAAACAACAGGTCCGGCTCGTTTACATCCAAGATATAAATTATTTGTGGATATTATCAGAAATGCAAATAACGACCTACCTCATATTTTCCACTGTGACTATCCGAGCGCGATAAACTTGTGCTTTGATATGTCTTATCTAACGGTTCTGTAATAAGACTAGGGCTGTCAACAAGCAATAAATGTGAACTAAAAAAAATTAAAGACAATTAATGACAAACACGACGTTCACCCTTGAACTTTAGCGGACGACTAAAAACTATCGGACTGTTTATGGCCCGAACACAACGACGTCAAACCCCTAGTTTGAACATACACATCATGCAAAAGCATAGGGGTAAAGGTCGAAAAGTTGACAGCCCTACATACGACTTTATTGTTACCAGTGGTAAGAACTAACTGTATGATTGTTTTTATGTACCTATATTAGTCTATACTTCGTGCTTGTTAACCTAACACTAGGACAAAATGGTCCCATCTCGTATTGTAGTTGCGCTTACGCCTCTAGCCTTAGCACATTGAATTACGAAAGCGAAGCGGAACCAAATAGTTGCTGCTTTATAATTGCGTAGTAAATTGTTGTGAATTAAAACAGTAAATGTGGGTTTCCTTTCCTATGCCGAACTTTTTCAGAGAAGTTCAGAGGGAACAGAGAATAGTTTTATGAATGCTTATCTTTTTATCACTACTCTCTTTGTATCGTAAGATAAAAGAATTATGTCCTAGTCATATAAAAGCCCTTAAATAAAAATTCAAATAGAATTGGAGAATTCTAACAAGAATCTGTACCACGAATTCTAATTAATCCCAGTAACTAGTTGATATTTAGTTGTTTTTAGAACTTTGAAAACCAAATCAAACAGGGTGACCAGTGAACGTAGAGGCAAACACTCGTCTCTCGTGATCTGCAAATCAATACACTTGTACAAACATAGTTACAACAGAATCCAATCCAAACGGTAATAATGTTTGTCAATTATTTTCTGTAAATAGTATTGGTCGACCGTGTACTAGCGGTCATATTGTACTCTTATTACGTCAAGTTATATACACTAGGGGGCTACGGTGTTATTGCGGACTTTCACTGTTAAAACCAGAGATTCAAAAAATTTTATAGAGTAGGCATAGTTTACGCTTTACACACACTAACGCTATCTATTAACAGATCGAATATCAATATAATTAATTGTGTTTAAATTAATTACTTATTATAATTAGTTAGAGCTTATTATAATTTTGTTAAATGTTTTATTACTTGTACAAAGACACGAGTTGGCGTACTAAACTTGACAACGAATATAGTACCTTTCGGAAAAAGTACCGGTGAAAATGTTTTGTTAATTATGCCTAGTCTATATTTCTTAAACATTTTCTCACATTGTCATCGCTCTCATTCTCGTTGAAGATAACAGAGACAACAGTTTATTTTTATAAGAGTGTGCGGCTGAAATTATAATGGCACAAAACTATGGTATTGCGATGCTTTTAAGAGATATGAATTCTTTTTTATTGCGGACTACATTCATATAGAGGGCGTGAACGTTTAGAGCTCCGTACATCTAAAAATCACCGTACATTAGTATTATTTCTCTACTGAAATTAGAAAATTTTAAATTTGAAAAATCACATCTCTATTTTGTCAAATTGTCTGTGTGTTTGTGGGCGCCAATCTTAAAAACTGCTTATCCGATTCGTGTATGGCTTTCTTTGTTAAATTGTAGTAAGCGTCACTTAAAATTCAAAGCCAATTTTCGTAATCAGTACATTAAAAATGAAATCATCATCACATCTATCAAACTAGAGTTTATTTCTTTCAATCTTTTCTTAATATTTTGATGGGTTTTTCTCCAAGGCGCGAATTTTTTTTAACAGCAAGGCTGTGTGCGAACGCCCACACAGCCCACGCCTTCCTCCGCCTGCGTGGCAGTACAGTAATTTCACCAATTACCTATATTGGATTGCATTGGATTGAGACGAAAGCAATTAATTCAGGAGCACGGAGCCCGTGAGTGCTATCAAATGTCCGATAGGGTAACCGGATAAAAATGGAAAAGAGGAAAAAAACCTAACCCTATCCAGTATCCACTCACCGGTCGTCAGTTTTGTGCCCTGTTTTGTAAATGTTATAAAAAAAAATCTCTCGTTTTCAATCCAATTAGTGTGTAGACAGACGAATAAAAGCAATATAAGCCATCCTTTTTCCTACAATGTTTACGCAGTCGATAATATTAACAAATATTTTGAATAGCCATATAATATAATATAGTGTTTTTCAATCTTTAGGTATGAAAATTGAATAACAATGTAACTTAGATATTAATAAGTATATTATAATGTATGTCAATAGCTACATAATTAAAATTCTAATTAGAGCTTAAATCCGTGACTTTATCGTTACACCGTGATATGATTATAGGTGCATTGTGTAGAAAATGAATTGCCGCTTTCACAAAAGACTAGGATAGCAGGAGTGAATAGGGATTATGGAAGCACACGTATCGATTATTCCTGCGGTTTCCACTGTCCAAACCGTCATACAATATCATATAGCTGTCTCAGTTATTTCAGAGAGTATGAGAAAGAGAACAATAACAATTTTTTGTTAGAATATATTGACAGTTGAAATTGAAAATCACGGTTAGTTTCTTATCAGACTGTGTGGGTTATAAAGTAAAAATGTTCTGAGGGCCTAATACAATTTGCTAGAAAGTATTTGTAACATCATCGACCAAAAGTATGAGATTAGTTTATGTACTCTACCAATAGTGATATTACACGAATCTTATTAGATTAGAATTGTATTCAATTTGTGTCGATCAAGTTACGAAAACTTTCTCGCAAATATTCGTGATATACCCTTTGTAGGACGTCACAATTTGACGGGTCTTTTCGATGATAAATGTTTCTCCTGGAACGGGCCCGCATCCCTTGCGTAATACGCAACTAATTGGCATTTGAAATACTAACATGAATGACTTAATACCCATTTAATTGGTTCATATCTCTTTTAATTTCTACCAGTCAGACTGGAATTTTCTGCTAATGAGTAGGTACTGAATAGACACTATATATAATATGATTTTGATGTTGGAGGGGTTCGTCCTAGGTGCATTTATGTCGACCAAATTTGTCTGACAATACGAAAGGGGGATATTGGCTCTTACACACGGGTGCTCACCTCTAACCGGCGAGTAGCTTGCGTGCGTAGATGTATGAATGTGTATGAGACAGGTGTACTGACACACCGGACTCAATCTCTACCTAACCCTCTGGGTTACGTGGATGGGGTGTTGTAGTTTTGTAATTTTGAATCTTTATCTTCTATCTATATCTATACCTACATATATAGATTTGAAATTGAAGAAATTGGAGTGTCTGTTTGTAATAGCAAAAGAAAAATTCCAGATTTCGGGAAGAAAATGTATTTGCGTTGCTATAACGAAAATCGCATTAATTTTTTTTTTGTCTGTCTGTCTGTCCGCAAGCTGCGTTTGTTCCGGCTATACTCCGAAACGGCTGGGCTGATTTCGACCGGACTCTCACTGAAGGGTAGTTGACATCGACGCGCATATTATAGGCTACTTTTTATCTTAATATTGCGTGGACGAAGTCGCAGACAACAGCTAGTCTATATTAATATTATAAAGAGGAAAGATTTGTATTTTTGTAAGTATCGAAATAACTCAAAAATTACTGGGCCGATTTTAAAAATTCTTTAACCATTAAAAAGTTATAAAAGAGCAACATAGACCATGTTTTTTATTATTTATTAAATTCGCGCAGACGATGTCGTGAGCAACGCCTAGTTGGTTATAAAAAGATATTATAGTATATTTTTCGAACAGTGTTCTCAAAATTAGCTGTCTCATTTAGGTGTTTACTATCTTCGCAATGTTCATTTTAATTTTGCCTTCTTGCAATTTATTTTATAGGAGTCGTTTCGCAGATCTGAGCAGGTGTTTTAGGTACTCGTAGTTTCCATTTAAATGACTAGATTTAAGAGAGGAAAATAATTAAATGCTTGTGTTTGAAACAAAGCAATTTGAATTGGAATAGGATTTTTATTGCTCAACTGACAAGAGTTTATGAAAGTATGTTTGTGTATTTGTACGTCCACTTATTATTGCCACTCTTAGAACCCCTGCAGATTACAGACCTTTTGTCGGCCGATAGTCTGTAGTGTGCGGAAGCTCTACATATTAATTTTGTGTTTAACATGTTATTGTACTATTTTCGTACTTGTGACTTGTACAATCAGGTCAAACTTATAATTGACAGAACATAGAAGGTGATGATTAAACAAGAACCTAGCAATGAGGCTGCAGAGATTTAAGTTAATTTGTTGATTATTACTGTTTTGTGAATATCATAAAGTAGAGGGCACCTTCTCAAAGGCCGGCAACGCATCTGCAGTTTCTCTATTATTGCAGATGCAAATGGGCGTCGATGAATCACCTCGGTGTTCTCGTTGCTAGGCCCTCTACTCGTATATAAGAAACTAAAGGTTTCCAAGAGGAATATTTTCTTGAGATGTAAAAGGTCTCGTGTGGATTAGTAACTAGTAACTTATATCGAATTACAATTCACTACTAAAGAAAGGTAGGCGTTAGTTTTTCTTTGTGCCGGTGGCTCCGCGACAACAAAGAGTCTTTGTTGTTGTCGACTCCTATAGAACAAAAAGGTGTACATATTAACGTGTGTATTGGCGTCCATTAAGGTCGAGTGTAATATGACCGATGAAATGTCTTTTCTCCTTGCTCCTAAAAGTTTTGGGATATACTATATGTCTATATCTACGACTACCGCTAATCAATAGAATAATTTTTGTACTCCATTTCATACAAAATAATTAAAACAATCATCGGTTAGATCATCGGATTTAATATTGATTTCGAAGAGTAGTGAAAAACTTGGACAATATTGGAATATCGTAAAGCTTCTAGCGCCATCTGTGTTTAAAAATATTTTAGACTACAGCGCAGTATTGTCTAGCTGGTTTATTTTCGAAAAAATGCCATAGATGTCATTACCTATATTTATATTCAAAAAAATTGCTTTCTTTAAACTCTTTTGTAATTGATTTAAAAATATATCTATCTATACATATAATAAAATTGGAGTGTCTGTTTATAATATCAAAAGAAAATTTCTAGATTTCGGGAAGATGATGTATTTTTTTTAATTCCGCGCTGTCAAAATGGCCACCGGACCGCTATCTCTGAAACGGGTGGACCGATTTGGACGGGACTTTGACTGGAAGGTAGCTATTAAAAGGACAGCATATTCCCATATGCATCTAGCATAAAGGAATGTTCAGCGCTAACGAAGTTTGCGGGCGATAGCTCGTTATTCAATTAAATTATAAAAAAATCTGATTCGGCGGAACAGAAGGGGGCGTCTAAAAAGCGAATTACATACTCTCACAAAAGTCTGTTAACACCCCCCTTTAAAGCATGATAAAAAGGGGACATCCTGCTTGTGACTGCGTAATTTGCAGACCTGTGCCGCAACTTTCTGTCCTCTGCCCTGGGCGGGCGTCCAACCACGCCCTACCCTACTCCGGCACTTGTTAAATTCATGTCACCATGAAACCGGTGCTTCACTGTCCGTGCAGGTTGTAAATAAATTATTAGTTAGCAGCTATATCGGGAAATGTAGTCGGGCTCAGTTCTTTGTCATAACTAATTGACGCTGCAATTACGGTTACACTGTCCTTTACTTAATAATAGGGAAATAGGGCGTTGTGTATTGAGATTTATATTTAATATATATCGATCCAAGGTATATTTAGACTTACGCTAGATCGGTCCATATCAGTCTATAAAATCTGGAACTAATATCATGGGTTAGTTCTCACAATTGAATCATTAATATAGAAATATCGGATCTTAACAACTGACTTACGTTACAAGAACATAAATAAGGGACGCCAAATTTCAATGAATATAGGGCGGATTACAGGCAGCGCAAAAACGGAGATCAGTGAATCGTCAACCCTTGATTCCTTGGCCAATAAAGAAAAAAGGCCACCACTAACAGTGACTCTAATCCGATGGCATTACTGCCTAACCTGGCCCTAAGGCACCGTACAAATCCGGCGAATTCGCTTGATCGATAATAGTCCTAGGTCCTCGGCTTGGCTGTAATAAAGAAGTTAATATTCGTAATATTTAAAACAGCGCCATCTACATTCGTGTCTAAGCACATGTGCATTGTGATTTTTTTTCTCACTTCCAAAGATAACACGACTCTACAAAAAAAATTTCGTTCTTTGTCCTAAAGTTTAGACTATTATTTTCCAGTTAGTTATGCACAAAAACGAAAAGAAAATACCTTTTTTCGGTATAAAGTTTGCTTTTGTGATAGTTATAATAATAATACTCATTTTTCAATTTTCTCATGAATTTTAATTGATTTTAATATTAAAAAAAAAACGCGCGGTGAGAGTGGGGTATTAACGTTTACACTGTGCCGCTATATGGCACCCGAGTGATAAACAACCATCAGGTGTTATTTACAAGCCCAGAATAACTTAAAATGTCGTCACGAAAGTGCAAATACGATGCTGATGCATTTTGTTTTATATGTGGTCAATTTATTAAAGTTCGAGACGTAAAAAAAGTGTTAATGCCGCCTTTGCACATTATGTTAGGGTTGATGAAACAATTTGTTAAAAAACTGGATGAAACTTCAGAAGCTTTTGGATTCTTTAAATTTTTTTTCCGAAGTTATCGGAAGCAAAGGTTAAAGCTGGGGTTTTTGTTGGTCCGCAAATAAGACAGATTTTCGCCGATTAAAAATTTCCAACGTTGCTGAATCGTACTCAAAAAGCAAGTTGGAACAGTTTTAAAGCAGTAGTTTCTGGATTTTTAGGAAATAATAAAGCTGAAAACTACGAAAAGTTGGTTGAGGATATGCTTACAAATTTTAAGGCCATGGGCTGCAGGATGTCATTAAAAGTACATATGCTGCATGCTCATTTGGATAAATTTAAAAACAATATGGGAGCCTATTCCGAAGAGCAAGAAGAACGTTTCCATCAGGACATCATGAATTTTGAACAACGCTATCAAGGCCTATACAATAAAAACATGATGGGCGAATATATTTGGGGTTTATTGAGAGAAAGTAGCTATGAAAATAAAAGAAAAAGTAAAAGTGTGCACTTTTAAGTTATTTTCCACTTTTCTGTAAGCTAATTTGATAGTAAAACTTAATAAAAATAATAAAAAAATTTATTTCAATAGTTTTATTTTCAATCAAAAATTAAAATCCGAGATTTTTAAAAATTTCGTTCAATCAGTCTTCTAAGCACAAAAGCAAAGTTTTTCATGTCATATATTTTTTTCCGTCTTATTACGACCTAAACTACCGAAATATAATGCTTTGCAATCAAAGTCAAATTTCATGTTGACCCGTGTAATTAGCTCGAGATAACTGGTTGGATGGTGGTCACTATTTGAAACCAAAATAATTTTTCTCCCTACAACCCAAAACATTTACCATAGTATACTTTGCTGGTATTTTTAAGAAATAAATTCTTAAAGAACCCTTTAGTGTTGATGATGAAATCTGGACTCTATGTTCAATAGGATAAGACTGAAATTTGATTTTGAAAAAAATTGAATTAAACCACTGTTCGATAAAATCTACTTATGTGTTATAAACAAAACCATTTTGCCTAATTTCCATCTTTTAGACATCATGATATCACCTTGCTTTATATTCAACCCTATTGCAATTCTAATCTACGATTTTGAATTGCCAATGACCTAGGTACCGTCCTTTTGTGTCACAGGTGTTAAGATGCTTCTATTTGGCTATTTTTACTCCATGTGCTAAGAATATTAGGTTTCAAATATAAAACATAATGTGACACAATAACCGCGGGTTCCCACTATCAAAAACAGATAGTTTTTCTGCAACTGTCTTGGCAGTGGAAACCAACAGTATTCTACAGATGGGAGTAACGACCATCGCCACCTCAACTGGTCTATGAGCCCTATTAAATTATGAAGCAAGAAATATAATTAAACATTATTAACTCATAAACAAGGACATTGTTGGTACTTCAGCCTTTAAGTCAATCCACAATCTCTTTAAAATTTTCCTATATCCATGTATTTATCTGTTAAATATACACAGATAACCAACAGTGGAGTGGAATGACTGTTTGTGCAATATACAGACCGACCAGGTTATCTGATCCAGTGGGCATAAGGAAAACTAAATTGACAGCTCACTAGTTGCAACTACAATCGCTCAGGCTAGGATTAAACAACTACGCAGCAAGACCACGCGCCGTAGTCGCTGTCGACTATGGTAATCATTCTCGCGATACGGCCTCATAGCAGACAGGTTTTCTCCTATTAATGACAGAAGCGTTGCTGGAGTTTCTTCAGTCACTTCTTCTCCCAGCGATAACGCTTTTCGAAGTGGTAGTTATGTTAGATATATTAATAATCTGATAGTAGCAACCGATCAAGCCGAGGTTCGGCCCTCTCGGGCACCCTTGAATTGGAATGCGAAACGCGTATTGAGTTACAGCACAAGCCGAGGTCCCCTCGCGGGGGCTCTTGTACCCAGTCACTCCATGGAGCGCCAACCGAAGTGATGTAAGAGCTCAGCGGCCTCCCAATCCGGTAAAAGCAACGAAGGAACGGCCCGATCCGAGACTCCTGAGGGAGCCTTCGAGCCTAGTTACTCATAAACGAGATTTAGGCTAAGCACCATCTGCGCTCGGCCACCTCAAGTCCGGTGAATCTGTAAATGCCTCTTTAAGACAAACAGTGGCAATTCAGTCACAAAAAAGGTTCACTAGCGCCACCCTGTCAATGTCAAAACAGTGCCCCGAGATCCTTTTCGTACTGTGTTCGTTCGTTCGTCCGTTCGTATGTGTATTTTCCTCTTATGCCATTTTCTATGCCCATGTGGGTTTTGCATATTTTCTGACGAACTAAACGCGATAGCAGCGCCTCTCTAACCAGATATTCGAAATCATATTTCGTGCACCTGATATCACTTGCGTCACTTAAGATTTTTAGCAAAATAGGTCTTGTTTTTTTTAAATTTCACATGACGAAGTTAGAGACAATAAACGGCTAATCTTAGATATTCTTTGGTTTGTAGAGCTAGTAGATTCCCCTTAACAAAAAGCTAACCTACATAACTCACAAATAATGTAAAATCTATTCTTTGTTCAATATTATCCCATCATTCTATTGCAAGTCGTTGTATCAAGAAGTCGTGTTCTTCTAAAACATTTTGGGATATCATTTTTAATTGTTAGTCTTGTGTTTTGGAAACTGCTATACCAAAACCTCTTACATTTTTAAAATATTGAGTCAGAAAACGAGTGATAGCCGTTGTTGGAGGTATTTATTGAATGCTTTTTATTATATTGTCTTTACTTAAGAAAAAGATCTCTCATTCCTTTCATCCTATTCCACTTATTAACAGATTTTTTTATTAGATTTCCGTTGTACAAAGTGGGAGTAAGTAAGAGATAATAATGGTAGACCATCTTGAGGTTACTGTGACTATTCCTTCGAGAAAATATAAATCCTTTTCTAATGGACATGTGTTTTGTTATTTTGCCTTATGAGAATTGTTTATAAATTTTCTACCAACAAATGGAATTGACTACTCCTTTGCTACTCGGGACGGGACGAAATATAGTTCAGTAATAAATAATGTAAATAACACAATAGGATACTGTCGTTTGAAATTATCATGAGCCGTAGTCGGTGTTTGTTTTCATGCCTACATTTTGCGCACCTGTCTTTACGCCCTTTTTGGCCGACTTCCCAAAAGAAGGAGGTACTCAATTCGTCCATATGTTTTTTTTTTTTATTTTATTTTTCAACTAGCACAACTAATCGCTCGACTTTAGCCGCGCGCGACTTTTAATTTTATGAGCAACTAGCTTTCGCCCGCGACTCCGTCCGCGTGGAATTGAAAAAAACAAAAGTGAATAGCCTATGTGTTCTTCCAGATTATCTTCTACATCTATGCCAAATTTCATCGAAATCCGTTCAGCCGTTTAGGCTACAAACTCTAACAAACATCCATATCCATCCATCCATCTAAACTTTCACATTTATAATATTAGTAAGATGTATGTACTTTACTACTCACGGACGGTTGGTTTAATATTTAGGTAACATGAAAAAAAAATAATAAAGGGATTTACAGAAACTATTTCTCAATTTCTATAAAACCTTTAATTTTTAGTGTTTAAAATATACTTAGTATTAGGCGGATATTAGATCATTATTTAATTATCATAATCCTTAATAGTCTATTTATGTTTTAGAAGTACCCTAACTATCACAATTAAAAACATACTCGACTTTATAAAATAAAAATGATGTACGCGAAAACATTTCTTTAATTAAATAAAAGCTGCAAACACTTTATTGTAAAAAAATTCAAGCAATTTTGAATCTCACGGCATTGTAATAAAGTCTATCTACAAATGTGTTGTTGAAACACTATACTTCTGTAGATTGTTCGAGCGGGACGCATGAACACGGTTAACAAATAAAACTTAACTTCGCGTGAAAGGTTACTATTCATCATTCGAAGTAACGCAACGAACTATCGTGCATTTTAATATACGATAATAAGTTGCATGTTAATCCGTTGCAATAAGTCCGTAAATGCTACTAATATTATAAATGCTAATTTGGATGGATGTATGTTTGTTACCGCTAACAAACTAATTCTAAAACGGCTAAACTAGGCTGCATGAATTTGGAACAGATATAGGTTACTGTCTGGAATAGCGCATAGACTACTTAATTAGTTTATTTCTATTTCCGCTCGATGAAGTCGCGGTCAGAAGCTAGTATAAAAATAAAGTCTTAAAAATATCAACAATTTATTGATCTTCGTTCGCTAGTTCAGAATTCATTGTAAAGAATTTAATCACGATTAAACGAAAGTATCTCCTACTTGAAGCTAACCGCGAGTTCACAATATTAAAACATTTTTATGAAATATATTCCTATCTCTGTTTTTTAAATGAGCGTGAGTGGGATGGCAATATGTTTTGTTACAGAGGTGCGGGCAGTAAAAACTCACGTTACATCGCCCACACACTCCACAGAAAGTTACTTCATTAATATTAAAAATTATACTATAACTAAAAGCAGTTGAAAATCCTAAAGTCAACCAAAAAGAAAGATATTAGAAAGCTAGTATGTTTGTGTATGGAATATGGATAGTTGACTAATTAAGTTAACATTACGTGAATCCTTTAAATGGTACCCTTGCTGCTTAAAAAAATTCATTAGTAGCTAGTAATTACACGAGTATTTGTGTGCTCAGGTTTGTCAATGACCGCCCTTCTTTTCTACAGACGGCATCAGCTTGCTTTGTCAGTTTAATACCGTTGACAAAAACAATCCTAAAAAAATGGCAGTCTTTTGAAATCAATTCTTTCTTTTAATGACTTATATGTTGTCTTGCTTTATAGTCTTTTGCTTTTTTATTTTGTTTCAGTTGTTTGAATCAAAGTATCTTTACGTTTTAACGAATGGAATTATAGGTATAGATATAGAGATGGAGGTTTAGGAATAGAGTTAAAGAAAAAATAAGCTTTACATTACTATGATTTATGTTTTGTTTCAATTTTTTTAGACATTATCAGATAACTGAAAACTTGTAAAGAAAAGCTCAATCACGAACAAACAAAAATAATAACCAATTATTTCCCCGTAAATCTTTAGCAACACATTTTTTTTGTCAACTGTACTGTCTGTGGATGACGTCATCGGGTTATTGGAAGCTCGCACGAAGGGAACTTGCGCCCGGTTGCATTTTTTACGGCGACCACGCGCCGATCTTAAAATGTGCAAAAACTAACTGTAAACCTACTTCGCTGCGATGCAAGATGCAAAGTACTAGTTAAATAGTTGTTTGTAACTCGTACACGAATACGTCTGCTGCTGTATAGAATAATATAGAATTTCTACCTATAAACTTTTAATGAAGTAGTATCAGGTTGAATTTAAGGGTAGTGGAAATGTTATAGAAAGAAGTATTATAGAAGGGCGTCAAATAGCTTACCTGATGTTAAGATTTAAGGTGGGATAAAAGGGGTGGGACTTGTGTCATAAAGTACGACAGCGGAGGGGACTGTTGGGAAGGGGAAACGTCTTTTTTTAAATCTCGTCGTTTGATAAAAAGTAGGCAACGCGTCTGCAACCCTTTAAGTTTTCAGAAATCTGTGGACAGTATTTATTTCGCTATTATAGCGAAATATTCCGAAAACCGGATAGGAAGAATTAAGATAAATGCTACATCATAGTACCTTTCTAATTTCACCTTATGAAAATTGCGGAAGAAACCATATAAAGCCATCCCTTACCTCAATCTTACTTTCAATAAGGAATCAGTAAAATTGCCATGTTTAGGTACTTATATTGTGGAGAACATCAATAGGGTTTTCACAATACAATCATAATTAAATTAGACGTCATGGATATTTGAAAAACGTGGATGAGAAAATCAAGCTTTTCCGATATACATATTATTAATTATATTGTAAGTCTTTCGGCAGAATATTGAAACGACATTCACCTATTATTATAATAAATACTCACGAAGATACTCCCTTGGTCGAATTAATAATCTGAACGCTACGTTAAATCAAAGGGCTCATTCAAACCTCGTATACCAACTTGCCAACAAAAAATATTTAAAATCGGTGCATCTATTTAGGAGGAGTCCAGTGGCATACATCCGTATAAAAGATACATAACAAAAATGGATACCGCCTCAAACGAATATGGCTGTCTACTTTTAAGTTTCTCTAAAAAAAGTTAGGTTAGGACGGGGCTTGCGGTTCCAAGTTACCTCCAATAAATAACGGAGAGCTCAGGTAGTCGACAAAATCTTTCAAGTTCCCCGCTTTCAACAATATTACAATCAGCCATTCTCTAATTTGAAGCGTTAAACTACAAAACACCAATTATGCAGTAAATTTTAAACACATATTCATAAAAATTATTTATGTACTTTCTCTGGAATCCTAAAAGTAATTTTATATCAATTTCTACTTTGAGACCTACTTGTTTTTTTTTACGTATACGTAATAATGTAGTTGATTTCGGTATTGGTACTTTGTGCGTTGAAGAGAATGAAACACTAGATGGCGTTAGTAAAAATTATCAAGAAACTGAGATAGATGGCGCTTTTATCTCATCTAAAACGAAAGGAATAAAATAAGGTGCACTGTATGATATAAGCACGTAATTTATTGAAAGTTATTGCCTTTTCCAGATATTTTTGACTTCGATTTGCGATGTCTCTGTATAATTGAATATTACTTTGTCTAGGAGAGCTGAGGCTTATCATATTTGTAAGAACGTTTTCATAACGACCCTATCGGGCGAGAGTGACTTGTGTCAACTGTAAAAAAATTATACGTCATTATTGTCAAGAATTAAAACGAATTAGGGTTATCGCACATTACTCCAGTTCTCGACCACTTGCCACTACACCGCCCTGCCTCGCGCGTTATACTTTATTCAATCTTCAAAACTTCTTTAAATTGTATAACAGTCAAAGATCGTAAAATTATAAAACACCTGTAACGATTTAAAAACTGTAACATCAAAGAACAATACACGTCACGTTAATGTTAGATACACAGTTCTCTTGATAATTTAACATCTCTAGTGAGCAAAAAGTAGTTTTTTCTTCCCTTTACAATAGCTCATTAGCACCTCAAGCCAATATAAAAAATCACAAAATCCTTGTCGTTGTAGCTGTCTTGTAATATTTTGTGGCAGAACTAACAACTAGCAGATATTTCAAAGTTATGTTCTCTCTAACCACAACATTGGATCGTAACCCTAAAGCTGTCGCTACCAACAATTTTAATTATTTTAGGATGGTAGGTAGGTATTCGCACTTTATTAATGTTCAAAGTTGTATAGTCGTTAATATAACCTCTACAAGGTAAAAAAAGCTTATTGGTTCTCTAAAAACTATTTACTACCGATTTTAATTATCACATAATGTCAAACATTATATAAGAACATGAACTTGAAATGTAGAATCAACGTCTGGTTTTTAATATGTAAATAAATACGTGTAAGTACCTAATATTATTTTGTAGGGAGTTTTTTATTTAAAAATAGGGTGATTCCCACCCTATTACAAATAGTGTCGGATTATAAGGGTGGTTCTAGGAAGCCGTTGGGGTTGAACAGTGAAACCCTTAAACTGCGCAATGATAAAATTTCTCCCTTTAACGATGTTCAATATTTTAAAAGTTAAATTCATATGGAGTTTCCATTTCATTTAAAAAAAAAACTGAAGCAGTAGAAAAAATATTCTTAATATATAGGCCAAGACGGATATATATGATGGGATGGACGAGTTAGTGTTAAAAATCTGTCCAAAAAATATCAACAAAACAAAAGCAAATATTTCATACAAAGCAAAGCGTTACTTATGAAGTCTGTCTCTACCCAAATAAAACGTTAGATAGAGACAGACGATGTAAGAATAATAATAGAGAATCGCTAAATTCGTCCCTTGCGCCCCTTCGTGTCGTTCTTGGCAACCGGTTTTGTATGTGGAACGGTCATAACATGAATCGGCCAATAGGAGAGGCAGATTCAGGGCGGGCGTACGATTGGCGATGGACGGTCGAGAGCGTGTGACGCGGGGGGGCGACGGCCATGGGTGCGGCGTTGCGCGGCGCGGCGGCGGCGGGAACCCGGCGCTCCACACCGCACAGTCGTGGTTCGCCTCTCGGAACGAAGGTTATTCTTGTAATGATACCGTCGCCGGACTATCGATAAAGTGTGTTTGTATACCGTTTTCATCGATAACTAGTGTTGTGATTACTTTCACTCGTGCGAATGTCTCGTTTCTTAACGTTTTGTTTGTTTTTTCATTTTAATAATTGCCGCATGGGTCGGCGCTTACGTTTCGGTTAAACCTTTATTTTGAAACGATGGAACGTAGTTCTTATGGTTTTTACACTAAAAGGTATTTTATGTTGTTTTTTTACTTCATGGTTGCGATTGGATGTGGTCGAATGCGTCTCGTGTGGCTATGGAGAATGGTATCTGTGATTGTAATAGACTGTTACTCTACATTGGCATATCGAGTTTTATATACCGACTTTTATAAGAAGTTATGGAGAAAGGAAACTTGCTTTGGCATTTCGTTTTTTCCGTTTTTACAAGATCCTAACGCGCATGCTTTATATTCATACTACAAAGAGCACGTACCCTGAGGCTTTGTTATTTAGTTTAATATAGGGGGAGTCGGTTAGTATTATTATTGCCATGCTTCGGGGAAAAGCTGACAATGTAAGGCCCTAGCGCCCGAGGGTCGACAGTCGACAGGCGTGGGGAGAAAGGGCGCCGACTGTCTGCACACATGCAGAACCGGTTTGCTCTCCGACTCCCCTAGTGCGCTTTACTATTTCTCTTTCTATGCCACACGTGTCCGCATAATGCCCTCTTGCTCGCACGTTTTCATTATTTTTTGCTTCCCCTTGTGAAATAAAGCCAGACAGGCCGTTTTTATTTAGGTATCTGTTCCTAAATAGGTGTACCCTTGTATTAGTAGAGGAAATGGTAAGTTTTAATAATGCAAAAAATGGGCATGGGAAAATGTACTTAACATTTTCTTATACCTTTTAAATAGCATTTTTTCCTCTGTTAGATTCTTCTATGCATATTACACCTGGCATGTATATTTTAGCTTTGTATTTCCTAACATGCATTAATATTTTCACAAAAAAAGATAGCACTTGATATTATATCACATAACTTATCCTACGGACTATCCGAGATGTATGTATATACGACCTAATGAATATGTTTAGGCGTCCTAAAAATCATTAGTTAACTATTCGTCTCATCACTGAATAGAACAAACAAAAAATAGAAATAGATCATAAAATAGAAGTATCATTACCCGTATAAAACTGTCAGCAATGCGATCTGCCGGTCGGTAATCAGTTTGTAGCCAAATTCAACAATTTCATATCTAAAAAATCCAAGAATTAGCACTGAATACGATAACACAAAATTTTCTCAATTAGATCCATAAAATTCTTGTTGAAAACAAAAAAATATTCGCTATTTACGCCAATAGATTTCAAACAGTTCCTTTTAGAATTAATTAGTTTTATAACCAAAATGTCCCATAGCTGTCTTGTTATGTTTATTCTTTTCCGCCAAAATCTGTGCCTGTGTAGGTTTTAAATACTTTCTTAAAGAACTAACTGCGATAGCAGCGACTCATTACCGACTCTAATAAGTTTATCACTATAAACTTGAACACGATTCCTCTGAATATTATCAAGGCACCGACACCCGAAGATAATAATTGTTCACCGCCATCTATCGTAGTCTACCTTACATTCGCTTTTACGCGCCCACGTAAGAATAAAATTAAATGTTGGGAAGAAAAACCGAATGCTTTAAGTAGATGGCGCCAGCGGCAGGTTTCCTTCTGTCATTTATCAAATTTTATACGTCATCATTGTTAAGAACTAACGTATTAGGGTTATCGCACATTACTCTACTCCATGGCTATTTTCTACAAGCGGCCCGCCTCGTGATTGCGACGGCATATAATCGCAGCCGCATCCCGCCGCCTCGACATCGCTGATTGAGCGGGATAGAGATATAAACGAGATCATTACGTTTTATATGGTATTCAGGTCCGCACAAAAATTAATATTATTACAATAACTTTTTCAGTGTTGCAACGAATGAATACTGTAGGCCAAAACTTTAAGACCAACTTAGTTAAAGTACAAACACAATACTTTAAAAGCGTAAAGATATATTTATAGTCCTTTCTAAAAAAATATTAAAGTTTGCTTAACTGATTTTTTGTCAAAGAATCCTCTAGATATTTTGTGAAAGGTGTAAAGTCTTAGTTGTGATCCGACATACAACATACATGATAGGTCAACAACTTGGATTAATCGGTCCAAAGCTTTTTTTTAATCGTCAGTCCAATCTCTATGGGAAAGCCCACATCCGTTTATTCTTTTTTTCCGGCCTTAGCAGAAATTCGAACGGCAGCGCGACCATAAAATTTCGCATCTCTCAGTCGCGTTTTTACTGATTTTGATATAGGTTTAACTCGGGTTTTGTTTATTTCAACGCGGATTTCTGGTGCTGTTACTTAACAGCTTCAGAAAAACTTGCCTTAACAACAATGAGATGATTATCTTCACCAGTCGTAGCTCTCGGCCTTCCTGAGCGTGGACGATCATAATGCGCGTCTCCATGTATCGAGTAATTGTGCCGTGAACACAGGTCTTCGATAACTCTAGTTGTAATGTAATCTCACGTTCGTATTGACCATTATTATGTACAAAACAACGATGGCAGTACCCGCTTCACTACTACTTTCTCGAGCTTCTCACATTTTATGACGTCTTCACTGTAGAAACCGCAACTTTAGACTAATTAAGATTTTTTGTGAATAAACCAAAGTAAATTCAGGTAATAATAATTGTTAACCAATACGTAACAAAAGCAAAATAATAAGTAATAAGGACATTATAAAAAATTATTACCATTCTACCACCTGGCTCTAGCGCAGCGTTTATCGGTGTTTGGAAACAATAAATGTTTTTATACACTAGGTTTCGCCCGGGACTTCGTCCTTTTTGAATTAAAAAAACCTCAAAAGTAAGTAGCCTATGTGTTCTTCCAGACTACCTTCTAGCTCTATGCCAAATTTCATCGAGATCCGTTTAGTCGTTTAGGCTACAAACTCTAACAAACAATCTTTCCATCCATGTAAACTTTCGCATTTATAATATTAGTATGATAGACCGTCGGTGGCTCAAGGGTTTGAGTACTTGACTTGTAATCCATAGGACTTGAGTTCGAATCCCGCCATGTACCAATGATTTTTCGAATTTCGTATGTACATAATTTACTGGTCTTACGGTGAAGGAAAATATCGTGATGCAACCTGCACATATCGGCGAATAAATTCAAAAATATGTCTGAAGTCAACCAACCCGCCGTGGGCCAGCGTGGTTAACTATGGCCTAGTCACCCTAACGTAGGGTAGGCTTCGAGCCCCTCAGTGGGGACGTATAATGAGCTAGTGATGAATATTAGTAAGAAGTAAGACTACTATCTTATTAGATTCACTTGAAAGTAAACAAAAGGATGACTTCTTTAAATATTCGATACTAACAATAGAATATGCCGATGTGCATTTATTTTATTTATCTTATGGGATTTTTTTACAATTGATGGATAATTATTTTGGTTATGTGCGGTCTTAAACTTTGGCCGACAATGAATACCGAAGTTTCGCTTATAATCGCTAAATATTATAAAGTTAAGGTTTCTAACTCATGAATATATTGAAAAATTCAGATTACTCAAAGAGCCATTAATTACTTTAACATTAACTGTCATATCTATGTACATTGAACTGCAATATGAAGATATTTTCTTTTATTTCAAACGTATTATGTCTGCCCGTTAGTTTTTAGAAAAAAAGTTTTGGCGAAAATATTAAATTTTGAGCATACTTGACTCCTGCTCATTTCAATAACGTGGGCCAAAATGACATCGTTTGTTAGCGAAACGATATGTTATTCTCGCTTAAACGGATATATGACGCGATGTCCGCGACGTTTAGTTAACTATATATCTTTATCCTGCTCACGCTTACACGGTTGCATGCATACCTTCCGACGTTCGCAAAGCGAGGTGATGCCGGGTGTGCATGGAGTTGACTAATGTGCGTTAACCTTTATTCAGTTTTTAAAAGCTATTTTAAATTTATGACAGCCAAAGAATTACAAGTCACATTATTATTACACATAGACCGACAAGATGTCTGACCCGGCGGGCATTAGTGAAACTAAATTATGATAACTCACTAGCGCCCTCCTTTTATGCCATTTTCCATATCCATGCAGGTTTTACATATTGCATAATAGAACTAACCGATAGCAGCGCCTCTATCACTTGGCTAGACATCCTTGTTTGGCTATACACAGTAATTCTCGTTCATGCGAATCTATAGCGAGCTGACTATTTTGACAGAACATTATGATTCTCAATTGACATTGACAGTATCGCTTTTTTTAGTATTTTGGTACAAATTTTAAAGTTATCAAATTAATACATTAGTAATAAAATCTATTTCAATGCTTAACTTAAGTAAGTAGTAGTACATTTTAAATATTCTTATGCTAACAGTGTCAATTGTTGCTCTGCGTTGTTGTTATTGACAAAATAAGAATATCCATTATTATCATTGTTAGCCAAATTTCTATAAATAGTTCTGTTTTCTAATCAAACACACTAAATGTAAGTTTAACAAAAATTAAATTTTTATGGGCTGTCACATCACTTGTAATGGGTCTCTGTGTAGTTTAACTTTTTATCGTGTTTCGTGGATTTAGGCCAATATTTTTTACTAAACAGCGTATGGCTCTTTCTATTTCAGGACGGAAATAATAGATAATTTTAAAAAAAAGGAACAAGAAAAAGAACAGACTCGCACATCAAGCTATCAACAACATTTATCAAAATCTGGAGATAAACATAATTCTGATAAACAACTTACAAATGCACCATTAACCCAGCATGTGCCCGTACAGATACTTAGTCAACCACATGGATCTGGCTCAGCCAACCATTCAAGCCATTCGAACCATTCAAACCACTCAAAAGAAGAGTCCAAAGATAAAAAACTAAAAGTTGCCAATTCAACAACCATAACATTAATAGAAAACGGTGCAACCGCTGCTGAAAAGGATAAAGATAATAATAATTATTCCAAAAACTATTTTTCATTGGAACCCAAGAATGATAAAAAGGATGAAAACAACAAGAACAGTATTACAATAACAAGAACTAAATCAAAGAATTCACCAGGTAGTGGACAATCTGAAAAAACTAAGACCCAATCTAAGGTAACTAAGAGACCTCTGCAATGTTTGGAGACGCTCGCAGAGAAAGCAGGAATCACTTTTGAGGACAAATTCGAGGCTGCAAATACACTGCTAGCATTAGACAAACAAAACAACCCTTACAGGAGACCAGAGCTGAAGCAGCCAAAACTAGAACCTGATACTCAGCAAACTGAGGAGTATAGATATAGGAACACAAAAGAGGATGATGATAAGTTGCAGGTAAATGAAATTATGAAGCATAAGATATTTTTACACGCATGACTAACAACAATCCTGTGTGATACTATAAAACTGGGCATTATCACGAGCTAAAACATGCTAATATTTAATATAAAACTTGCACTGCAAAATACAAAGCTTAATAGCCATAATATTACAAATAACCTAATGTATATTTTGCACTAAGTTTTGTGGTTTTTGAACAATACTAAACATAAGTCTTAGAATTAATTAATAATTATAACATAGGTAAGGCTAAAGATTGTTATAATAAAATATCAAATGTATATAATACATAAAATTGCATGTGGGTGTGGGTGTGGTTATAACATAGCTAGATTTATTGATCAAGGTTCCTTAAAAAGGTTTTAGTATATAGAAATATTGTCCATTAATTGTCCTTTTAAAAAAGTCATTTGTGTATTTAATTGATTATCATAAAGTTATCCTTTTCTGGAGCCATTGATAAAACATAAAGAGGTGGTGGTTAATATCTTATAAGTGTAATCTCTCATTATGTTATTCCTCTTTAACAAATATGCTTAAATAATACACTAAAATATTAACAAATATTTAAGAAATTACTGTCTAAATTAGCTTAGATTCAACTTGAAACATTAATTATACCTGTAAATACTTTAATATACAACTTTATTTTAAATATTACACAAATAGATATCTTTTCAATGTTATATCCATGTTACAAAATTAATGAATCAATTTATTTTTAATACCTAATTAAAATTAGAAAGTTATTTAGTTTTCAGAACTTGATCATTTACTTTAGCTTAGGAATTTTGTATGTTTAGATATAATTGGTTTTAGTAATTTTATTATGTACAAATTCCTTATACTTGATTTTAAAATGTTAGTGTGGGCAATGATTGTGTTATTACTCATTCAAATATCTATTTTTAAGAATAAAAAGATGCTTTGTATAAGGCTATAATTCTTAAAGAGCACATAACATTTTAGTCATCTTTTCAATATATGTTTATGCAGTATTTGTTTATTTTATGAATGTACAGAAAACCTAATGTATAATATGCTAACAAAGTATGTGTGTGGTATTATCTATACTAATATTATAAAGAGGAAATGTACAATAAGCTTATAATATGCATGATATTGTTAGCGGTGTGGACGCCAGTAACATTTGTCAAATTTCTTTACAACTCGTGTCTCAACGTGTTGTATGTATTACCAACTAATATCTTTTTTATATAAATTGCACTTTAGTTCATCAGAAAAGTAAAGAGTTGTCCAAGATTTGTCAATTAATTTAAGCGCCATCTAGCGACCTAGAGCGACATTAAAATAGGTTAAAAGCAACGTTTTAGGGAAACCCTGATCGGCAACTTTGCGGGATCAACAAATCATTAAAATAATTCAATAAAGGCAATCTCAAAAAGATCTCAATTAATATGATCCTTAAAAAAGAAAATATATGCTCAACTTACGTACACTTAAATTGCAATGTTGCTTCTTCGAGTTGGAGTTTATAATGAAAAGCAGCTTTTTGAGCTGCAGTTCACTATTATACACACAGTAGGAGAATACGATGCGAACAAATTAAAAAAAAAAAATTTCAATTCAAAAAGTTATATGGTCAAAGACCATTGTCAGGCACGTAATTCTTATAAAATCCATTAAAATCATCACAAACCATAAAAACAAAACATTTATGATGTAAATTTGGTAGGGTGATCTGAGAACGGTTGAGAATCTTCATGGCCTAAGAATAAAAACGCTAAATACGATTGCGCTGCAAACCGGTTCAAAAACTTGTACAAAAAAAACAAAGTGATCAAAAAACACGGGAACGGGCATACATTTTCCAACAAATAGCAGACCTAGGACAGGTGCTCTACGTAAATGTATAGTGGACGAGGATTCAAGTTACAATTTAACTGTTTACAATTATGCTTAATCCATGACAATATTTTAGTTCGATTTCAGTCCGATTTAAAACCGACTAAGTTCACGATCGCTCTGTAACATTCGAGCCTAAGTCCCAACTGTATATACCTACCTGTGTTAAATTAATTACATGTTTGAATCAAGGTTTCAACTGTCTATTTGTATAAAAGCTTATCGGAGTGACGAGCGGTTTGCAGAATTCAATTCCGAAGGTAGATCACATACACGGTAATGATCTTCCATTGTGAGCGTGCGTATGTCGGAGATAATGAAATAACAATCGCGTAACATTAGAATCACTATCCTTAGTTGACCACTATCTTAATTGATAACTTCACAACATACTCTAATCGAATTGCAAACATTTACAGAGATTAATCAATTGATTTTGTAACACCAAAACGCATCATTCAATCGTTCAATGACAACAGTCATGAGTCATTCGATCGCCGTTTGACATCATGCACGATGCACATTCAGCCAGTACTCAAAATTATTAGCTGCCAGTAACTTTAATCGTTCAAAAATTAACAATAATTTCGCCCCGTTAAGCTCATTGTCATCCCTCAAATTCTCTTCGAAAAAGTAGAGAAAACAATATGTTTTAAAAAATGTTACGATGGTCAATCCCATAGTAACGATTATCAAGGGTCTAGTCTTGATACATATTAAAGTTCTTTTCCGCTATACCAGCGCCTCTTATCGGTCCAGATAATCTTGTCGCACTATACATACCGATTTCGTCAGCTTTGGAAACTGATTCTCCTTGCGAAAGTTGCGAGCGACATCTAGTATGAATTATACTTGATCAGTAAATATCCAACTCTCGCCTCTGTTACCTAAAGAGGTAGGCAGAGGTTACCATTAAAAGCAGATTTATTAGAATTGATAAAGTAAACCTGAGCTTTATTATTCATTGTTGTTATAATAAAATGACAAAATTCAGCTCTATGCAAATGTTTTGCTGACAATATCCAGTTCTTGGACAATAGAGTATGTCCTGTTACGTCGACTATTTTCATATTTTTATCAACGACGTTTGCCGTAACAAAGTGTCAACTTCAACTTCCACGTTACCGGAACTGAAGCGTCGAAGCCACCGCTTCAGTTTTCCATTCAACGCTGTACAATCCATACTTATAAAATTTAATAAACAGCATTTTATATTTTTGTGGTCATTTGCAAAACGTTTGTAATACCTAGTATATATAAAAGATTCTAGTTTTCTCTTTATTTGCCTCCATTTTAAAACTATAACTGGACCTAATTTAACATCTTATTGGATTAACTAAGCAAAAAACTGCAAAACAGGAACTTTTTAAAGCGAAATTGAACTCGCGCCGCAACTCTGTTAAGCACATTGAATTAAATTTTAAATCTAATTTAATTATTACATTATATTACCTACCTACCTACCTACCTACCTACCTACATTATACATTTAAAAGAACGCGTTGGTGCTTCATGTGTGTATCTGGTGTTGGGACAACAAAAGAATATCGGAAGGAGCGGATGTAAGAAGAAATACATTTATATTCCAGATACAGCAGCAATTAATCCAACAGCAGCAACAACAGTTGCATCAGTTGCAACAACAACAATTGCAACAACAACTGCAACAATTCCAACAACAAGCGCTGCAGAGACAGCATCACGCCATACAACAACATCTAAAGAATCAACAAGATCAAGAACTGGTAACAGATTTATTGTACTTCGGTTATTATATGGAGAGATCTGATGGCCTTGAAATCATTCCCAAAACTAACTTTCCTCCCGTTATAATGGCAAAGATAAAACAGGTATGTCAAAACTGCTCAAGTCGCTTTGGGAAAATGCCGTACTCGTCTCGGTGCGAGGATTCCCAAGTTAGGTAGATGTCCAAATTTAATTGTCAAAAAGATGGATTTTCATATAAAAACAGAAATAATGCCGTCATTTTTGTAATGGTTAAAGCAAAAAAATGTTTTTGTTTTGTGAAAGAAAGTAATCAGTAGTCCATTTGATGTCAAAATGAGATCGTTACTTGTCCAAACGTTTCACAGAAACGGTGGAAGTAGGCACAATATTTGAGAGTTGAAGTTACAATTAAGTTCCATGTACAGTTTTAAAAGAAACTTCTAATTCGAGTCAAAACAAACTGTAATTACCTAATCGAACTCATTCGTGTAGCTTAGAAGCCACTGAAAAGCTGAAAGTAAACACTGATGTTGCCTCTACTATAAATACATAGTTAGTTAAAATTATTATGTCTCAGGGTATCCCTCTAAGTTTAGAAGTCCCTTGGTTACTTTTAAAACGGTTTATATAACCTACCGAAGTCAGAGTTGTTAAGTGATGACTAAATTAGGCACTTAGTGTAGATTTAGTATGCAGCGATTATCAAATACCAGTTATATAACAAACCGGCAGTAAATGAATCGTCACTGACGCCGCGCTCTCTTTTGATTAATGTTTAGGTACTAAGGGAGTCTTTTAGTATAGCTTTAGTACGAAAAATCTACACTAGAAGGCTTAAGTAACCGATTAATTGGTAGTTAAAATCCGGTGCGATAGGTTAAATAGAAGTAACTCTTCAAGTTTCGTGTTACTTCTATTGACGAAAGCAACTGTCACCATACAATTATTGGACTAGGCGGAATAACTGAGTTTCCATTGCCGAGACACTCGTACAAATCTATATTGGCAACTCTTTCATTCACCATGATAAAACTGAGATAATATGTCTTTGTACAGGCGCCTCAAGAATGGAAATGCAAAGGAACTGTTCCGCAGCTGTCAGATCTCAAAATATAATTATCTGATTATAACTCACGTAACGAGAATACTAACGCTAACGCATGTAACATACTAACAATAGGTTTCGATTGGTTGACACTTATATTGACACATGTTGTCTCTGTTTTTTCAAAGGGAAAGTGAGGGATGGCAATATGTGTCAATACAAGTGTCGCTACCGTCGAAACCCACATTAAGATAGACTTACTAATTATACCCAAAAGCACTCATATATAGCTAATAATTAACACATCCACGCCTCACATGTCGATGATCTAACGATGTTTTTATTTGTAGCACGTAATTAAAAAAAAACTAATATATTTGTACTATCAGGGAATCTGGCGGTGTTCCAACTTAAAGCTACATTACTTTAATTGTTTTATACGCATTCCACGACCAACGACGCGGAATAATAACTAAAAGGATACAACGTCGAATTTCAGTGGCCATTTGCTCGTTTATCAAGTCAATTTGTCAATCTTATACTATAAAAATCAACTTTTAAATGTCGGTCAGTGGTGCACAGCTAATTGCTTTTTATTATTATCTAATTGGTTATTTGTAAGAAGAGGCGAAAGTTTACCTCGTTGCAAGGAACAGGGCAAATATTCTGAAAGTGGAACACCTCGAAAGGCCCTGACTGTACGTGTAAATAGTATATAAGTTATAGTGTCATATGACGCGCTATCATAAATGCGAATGTAAGATTGTGGTTATATGTTACTGTAAAAGCACGAACTAGAAATCTCAACAGTTACCGGTAAACGCCATGCGCTAGGTTATTGTCAAGATTTCGGTATTTCAAACACATACTAATTGTCAATTAACAGCCGACATTCAATAAAATAATTCAATGTTTATGTAGCTGATTATTGACATTTACTGTTTTCGAAGTTAATCTTATGATTTACCAAGTGAATGGTGCTAAATGCTCGAAATAAACAAAGATCATAAAGCTTTTGGGACTTTTATATACTATTTTGAAGGTAAATCCTAGGAGTCACGTGAGTTCGGGCCGTAACAGTAACATACGCTTTGTTAATATTATAGCCACTAACCTATCTCAGTTATTGAAAGGAAAGAGCATAGTCAATATTATGTACTGATAGAAATGTTTGTTAAGCTATAGATAAGAATAATATTTATATCTTTTTAGTCAACAATTCCTTTCGATCATTCAGTTTTATGGTTGTTATTATAGACTTGTTCGGAAAGTTATTTTATTTAGTTATTAACACTTAACACGAAATAATACTTGTTGGGTTTAGTTAAAATTTTAATAATTATTGCGACTTTAAGATCAGAAGAAACCTAGAAATTATATATTGATTTTAATTGGTAGTAAGAACCATGATTATCTGTGTAAAATTAAAAACCGTTGTTATAGGCAGAGAATATGTAAGTATATTGTTTAAGATGTGGTCGACTATGTCAATGCTATGCTTACTAACATTTATCTGCAAAATATAGAGAAATTGTATATGAAGTGCTCTACGCACACCTACGAGTATTATGTCCATTTGTACATGTTCGAATTGTGAATTTGTTACTGTATGAAAGAGCTATATGTGATCTATGTAAATCCTAAACCAAAACCTTTGCTTACAGATGCAGAAACAATACCAACAACAGCAGCAGCAACAGCAACAGCAACAACAACAGCAGCAACAACCACCTCAGCAGCAGCAACAGTCGGCACAGAAACTTGACGTACAAGTGACTCCGGTGCAAGATATATCGCAAAAGTTCTTGCAGGTATTTAATAAAAATTGTCATCGTATCAATTGAAAAAGCTGGTAAAAACAGTGTTGGTTGTAAAAGGAATACTGGATAGCCAACATCAAAGACTAGGCTGGAATTTCTGGTGCACCGAAAATGTTAGAACGAGAGTTAGAATAGGGAAGTGACCACCAACCTCCCCTAATTCGAGAGGCAACTCAAGAAGTTGAACAAATTTTATGATGTAAAGATAAAAGACTAAACAACGTCTTTTTACTTATGTTGTCATGGACGTTATCAAGAGAATAGACATAGCAGTGTACCATAAGTACGGTAAAGTCTAGTCAAGGTTGGTACAATTGGAGTGTATGTTCCTATGAGCGAACATTTTGATTTACTCCGTTGTATTTAAAAATTTGCAGAACATCTGATGATGTTCCTGATGATCGCAGTCGCCACCTTAACATTGGCCGCAAGTTTTTTAATATCCCAGCTTTTTTTTAAGATATATTTCAGACTTGCGCAATGAAAATAATGTTTCGTAACTGTAAAAAGCCAATCAATACATTCAAGTGAGTTATTTTAAGGTGGCTACGTGGCAATCGACAGGGTTGTTTTCATTATATAGGGATTATATGAAACGTTCTCAAACCCACAGTCATTATAAAAACAAATTTATCGTTTGCGTTTGGTTTCTTAGTATTTCCACCGTTATCAAACGTATTTGTATATTTGTAAGGTCGATTTTTATTCGTCTCTTCTGATTTTCTTCTAGAAAACATTCATATTTCTGTGTAGGTTTTGTTATTGTCAGTCCTTGTATAAAATGTTGAGAATATTCAGTTGTAGTCGGGACCGTGGCACCGTCGATACGTTTTCGCGTCTTCGTCTCCTCTAACGAGAATATCGCTAATTTCTTCGACATGTCGCCTATTTCAGCTTTTACCATTATGTATTACATTTTTTTTGGATATATTTTAATCAAGATAGGGGTGCAGCTCTTTATCTTGTATCTGTTTATCAGATTTTTCACAAGGAATTAAATGAATTTCGTTAGTTTTTTTTTTTATGTTTTCCTTTTTTAATACAACCATGACAGAAAACCAATAAAAAGCAATCAAATATTTCAAGATGTTTTTAATGGTAATAAGTGGTTATTTTTATTTAACTATTGTCCTTTAACTACTACTTAATTGCTTTTATGAGTGAATTCGTGATGTGATAAATTAATTCTTTTCCTTCCACTACTTTAAAGTGAGTTAACTGTAATATTGGCTGTACCATATGGTGATAATAAGAAGACGCCAGAATAAACCAGTAACTAATTTAACGACCCAAATAAGTGTTGGAGTAGATCCGTTCGAAGTTGTTGAGGATCTTCAGAGTAAGGAGTTAAATATGGAAGAATAACATATTTTTTCCGCCCATCCAGCCCGTGCACACTCAACAATTCAACGTTCCCGGAATCGGAGAGATCAATCTAAGCTTTTTGCCGTCTCCTCAAACCAACTTGTTCTTCGAGAAGAATAAAGCTACCATACATACAGATATAAAGCAGCAACACGTAAGTTACAATGTACTTAAAACTGTTTATAACTTTAAACTAGCGCTTTATGTGTATATCAAGGTACATAGTTGTATAGACGTTTGAATGTTATAGTCAAAACATATTTAATGTGGACTTCCACTGACGAAAGTTGGAATAAAAACTTATTGTCATCATCACTTTACTAACAACTAATAGTGTTAATATACTTTTTGCCAGTGGAACTTCACGGTTTAGTTTAACTTTTCTTTGTGTTGCATGAAATTGTTTGTTGTACTTACGTTATAACTGTCGTTAGTAAAAAATAATAATTATACAAACTGTTCAAATTTAGAACTCTGAGCGTGAACCAAAGAAATAATCGCTCCGATTTTAATATCCAATTAAAAAGATTAAATCAAAATTAAATAACCAAAATACGTTAATGCTATTCACTAATTATTAAAGTAAATAACATTAAAATTGTCAAAAAATCAGGAAAAAAGGGGATATCATTTAAAGACATTGTTAAAAGCTATAAAACATCAATTGTATTGACTTTATTTCGTTCACAAAAGTATGATTAAAAAATAGATGAATTAAAGTGGGACATTCTTTTTTGAATTGTTAGAAAACAATATAGTAAAATTAGAAAGGGGTGTTGTGCATGAGTATGTTGCTTGTCTGTTCCAGTTAGTAGAGGGTCAGGGTCAGTCTCAGGTAGTACAACAGCAGATTAGCATGGCCCAACACGAGCCTACACAACAGCACCACCAAACGGTCACCGTTGTGTCATCCATGCCTAGCAGCATGGCACATCAGGTATGCGCTTCGCTTCACATCACCCCAGAACTCCGCTGCACTGACACTTGTATATCCATCTCTTACATTCTCTTTGACAAAACAGAGACGACAATATGTATCAAGTGCCATTGCAGTTGAGATCCATATGCTGTGCGAGTATGAGCAATTGAGGACGTTTTTATCTTAACCATTTCAGTGATTTTGCTCACAATGCAATAAAGTCGAAAACTTATGATTAAAACATTTATAGTAACAGTTGAATGTGCAGTCAAAAATTTGCTTTCTATTTGATAGAAAATCGCACGTTTCTGTGACAAGTTTTCAATTTAATTGCATTGTGAAATATTTCACCGAGATGGGTAGGAAATAAATATCCTCGACTTCGTGTCGTTGTTTCTGCGCAGTTCGCGAGCAGTACGCGCATGCGCGCATACTGCTGACGTGGACGTCTACTTAGATGCACGCTTCTCGCTATTTTATTGACTAGTTATTTCTAAGTATTTCTATAAATAGTCAATATTTTTATTGCAACTCATTGGTAACATTAATGATGCAACATTGGGAAATGTAATGTTATGAAATATGCTATCATCAGCAGTAATCTTACTAATATTATAAATGTGAAAGTTTAGATGGATCTGTTAGAGTTTGTAGCCTAAACTGCTGAACGGATCTCGATGAAATTTGCCATACATGTTGAGGGTAGTCTGGAAGAACACAAAGGCTACTTACTTTTGTTGTTTTACTTCCACGCGAACGGAGTCGTGTGCAAAAGCCAGTATTTAATAATTAATTTAAATAACTAACTCTATAATCATTAATAGAACCAATCATAATGGTTATTAGTAACTTAAAAATAATTACGCATCGCACCGGTTAATGGAATTTGGCAATTATAATCAGTAGCATAAAGCTAATACTTTACAACTTAATTCAACTGGAAAAATTAAAAAAATCTCGGTTATTATAAAAAAAAACTAAAACATTATCATGATCACAAATCAATGCGATTACAAAATCTTACTGTCGTTAATGAGAAGCCCTTAGGTCTAGTAAATAATTCAACGGTAAAGGAGTGGTAAAGTCAATTAAAGATAATTTGGTAACAGGTGCCGCAACAACCGCAGACAAGCGGGATCCAGCAGCAAGCCAGTGGTATCACTACCATGCCACCATTGCCGAGCCTGCCGTCGACCACGGCCCATGGTCAACAACTCAGGTACCGTTTTCATTCATTTGAATCACACCAGCTCACTATACATCCCCACTGAGGGGCTCGGAGCCTACCCTAAATAAGGGTAGTTAGTCAACCTCGCTGGCCCAGTACGGGTTGGTTGACTTCACACATATATTTTGAATTTCTTCGCCGATATGTGCAGGTTGCATCACGAAGGACGTTGGGTAAATTATGTACATATGAAATTCGAAAATCACATTGGTACATGGCGGGATTCGAACTCATGTCCTACGGATTACAAGTACTCAAACCCTTGAGCCACCGACGGTCTATCATACTAATATTATAAATGTTGTTGTTGTGATCATAGCATATTTTGGCGGTTCAGAATCTCGTATGAGTTTCGGCGCGGACAATTTTAAATATAACGAGTGTAGAGATACGGGGGAGGGCACAGTGCTTTCGCTGATTACTCTCGGACATCAAGTTCTTTGAAAAACTTACACCTTAATCCATTTAGTAACTTTATCCATTCATCAACTTCGTCCTTTTAGTAACTTCATCTTTCAGTTACACAAACCTTTTAGTAACTTTAAACTTTTCGCTACTTTGTACTTTCAGAAACTACATCATCTTAGTCTATCATTCCAGTAACTTCGTTCGTCTCGTAAATGTTGCCATACTTTTCATTTTCTTATAATAACTCATCTTTTAAAAATGTTGCAACTTCACCAAAATATAAATATAATGCAATAAAAATTTTAAATTATTAAAAATATGTCGCAACTCGTGTGGCGAAGAAACTTAGCCGCTGATATTCACAATATAACTACTAATTAATTTACGAATAGCAAAAGTTTTGAGTATATTTATTTTAATAGTTAATCTATACTAGTATTATAAAGAGGAAAGATTTGTATTTTTGTATGTATTCGATACACGTAAAAACTACTGGTCCGATTACAAAAATTCTTTCACCATTAGATAGCAAGTAACATAGGATATATTTTTATTGTATTTTAATTTCATGCGGGCGAAGTCGCGAGCAAAAGCTAGTCATCGATAATTATCAATTATGTAATTAAAGTTAATTTGTTTTCAAATTAAACAACGACGTGTGCTATCATCATCAACTTGCCCTTATCCCTTATGGAGGGTCGACGTGTGCTATAAGCTACCTATATTGATTTTCAACAGTTTAGAAGTTGTACCTAAGACTTATTTGATATGCGATTACATTTGTCTGTTTGTTCGTAGTACGGACTGGGGCGGTCGCGTGCAAGTGATACAACAGCCGTTGCAGAATAGCAACTATCTTCAGCAACTCTATAACACTCAAACGCCGCTCATCATGCCGGGGAACATCGCTCTACATCCAAGCTTAAACTCTCAGCCTATACAGGTAACATATATTGATTTTCAAAGGGAATGTATGGATGTATGAATGTAAGATGGGAGAGAAGTCAAATATGACAGCTGAGAACACGAACTTGTATGAATAATTACTTTTTTAATTAAATTTTGTGTAAAATTAAACTTTTTTAAAAAATCATTCTTAACTTTTATTGACATGTATTTAAATTAAAACGTCAACTAGAAAGTTAAAAATCAAACAAAAAAATGGGACCCACCTGCAAGCACTACCTCTCGGATAAAAAAAGAATTTTCAAAATCGGTCTACCAGAGGCGGAGTTATGCCGTAACACACATAAAAAAAATATATATATATGGACGAATTGAGTACCTCCTTCTTTTGGGAAGTCGGTCAAAAAATAGACGCCATTTTCAACTTCGAAATATAACATTGAAAAATGGTCTTCAAATAATTAAATATTTAGAAGAAATATTTAAATTGCCACGGAAGTTATTTATGTAATCGATTCTTATGAAACTTTTGAAAAATATTTTAATCTATACATTAAATGAATTGAAATAACTCAAAAACTACTGGGCCGATTTGAAAAATTCTCTCACTCCTATTTTTTTATTATTTTTTAATTTTAGACGCGCAAAGTCCCAAGCAATAGCTTGAAGTTTCTAACTATTGTGGAAAACAGTCATAGCTTATGGATAATGTTTTTTTTTTTGTTTCAAATAAAGGTAATAACGGCCGGGAAGCCATTCCAAGGGAACCAACTGGCGCCGCACATGCTCACCACTCAAGGAAAACCTGTCTTGCAAGGCCAAACAGGTAAGTCGTTTATTTTGTTTTTAAATTGTTAACAATAATAATATACAGATATAATAATAATACAAAGAACAGATTATTTAAATTACGTATTCCAAATGTTCTTATCTAATAGGATTTTAAATTTTAACAGAAAAACATGAACAATACATTTTCTATGGTATTTTCCCCTAGTTACCTTTGTATTCGAGTTTATATAAACAAAGCTTCCATTAGTCATCGGCACCAATAACATCGAGTAAACATTTCTCGTAATTTCTCAGTTGACTGATTAAGGAAAAATATATATCTTTTCCTAATTGGGTGTTCGTCCTTCAATATATATCATAACGTTGATAAATACGACGAGAAAACAAAATACAATTTGATTTATTTAATTTGAAATGATCTCTTGTGTACAATTTGTTTATATGTGATATATGCGCGTTCTTGTTAATATTGTCTGCATATGATATGATTAAGAACTTCTGCACTATTCAGTTTTGTAGTGAATTTTACAGGTCTAACTGCTTATCAGGATCCAGGTTCAAATAACTTCAAACTTTGAATGAATTCGTTGTGATTGTTTCAAGTCTCGTGATTGGTTGAATATGTGAATGTTTGTGAATGTGCATTTTTTTTCTGTAGGGCATAAATTGTTTATTATTTTATTTATTTAATTGGCATTTTTATCGGATTTATTTTAATGCTTCTTCTTACTGCCGCACGGTTTTAATCGTACATAGTCTATTGATGGAAATTATTCATGTTAAATTTATATTGAGGGCCCTTAGTGACCACTTGAAGTCATAACTGCCTAACTCAGAGTCTACTTAGTCACTCGGGGTAATCCTTAGTGTTGATTAAGAAATCGACACTAAGAGAGAGCTCTTGAAAACTGTACGTGGCATAAAAGTGTGGCAGTTAAGGGGGGATTGTTTGTCGACGCGGTATTGCAGGCTTAAGGGCTGACAAGCGCTTTATTTGTCTGCCATAATATACGTCGTTAGAGCTTTTTGTTTCGGCTTACACGCATTTATTATGTTTTGATCACTGATGCGATTAGGGTACTTTTTATCTCTATTTGTATTGAGAGGAGTATCTTACGAGTATTGTGATCTTTAGGTTACAATTGCAGTTGGAACTGATATGAAATTTTAATATCTTATCTTTCCTATCGCCATTTTCGTATGGGTAGCTTTTGTATGGTAGTCATTAAGCATGTACTGTTATGGTAGGATAAATGTTTAATGTTTTATTCAGCCACAACCTTCTTCGTACAAATTGAAACCCGGTCACAGTTTAAAAAAAGTTTTTTTTTATTATTAAGAAATCGCGTATACCTACTATATCATCAACTGATGATCTGGTCTAAAGATGGTATCTTAGTCAAGCACTAGTTAAAACATTTAAAAAAAATAAAAAAAAGATTTCGCTTGGCTTTTTTTGCGTCTTGTACATTAATAATCCATTGTAAAAAATAATCCCTCTAATTGAGAGGATAACGACGGGGTTGAATTTTGCACGAGGCGGGTTCATTTAGTAACGGCTTACTAAAGGCTAGGGTTTTTAAACAGCGCCGTTCCCGGGGTATGCGACAATTCCAACAACGCAGAATCAAACGTTCGTCTTCAGTCCACTCGGCGTTATCAACTCGCAGCCCAGCATCATACCGACGCACTCGCAGCCGACCGTCTCCGGCATTGGACAACAACAGAAAACTGCCGATATTCATAAGGTAAGATTTTTTTTCCCAACACCCTAGGAAATTACAAACTATGACATTTTGAGTTCGTACCACACAACACATTTTGTACCATAAGCTAAAACTGCAGCGGCATTTACAGTGTTATGTTTTTTTTATTAGGCCGTTGTCTTGTTCATAGGCGGGTCTAACTAATTTAAGGTTAGTAGGGGTTATATGAGTAGTTCAGGGCTCTAGGGTTGTAGGGGAAACGTTCCTTTCTCTTCGCGCTTGATACCACGAACTTTGGCGTTTCGGATTAGGTATCTGGAGGTATCAAAGATTTGAGAACTAGCTTTTGTCCGCGACTTCGTACGTCTTCTACATCTGTGCTAAATTTCATCGATATCTAGCAGTTAGTTTACGCTATAACAAACATCCGTCTATCGATCTAAACTTTCGCAGTTATAATATTAGTATGATTTATGAATAGGTGATAAGTGGTAGCAAGGTTGCTAGCGCTAAGGTGACAGGTGCAACCGGCAGTGGTCAAACTGTGCCCGTTCATGCCCAATGCGTCCAAGTATCGCAACCGGTGCTCGGAACTCAGCAACCAACACAAGCTCAAATCATCAGCCCGTTACAGGTAACACTCCTCACTTTACTACGTTCTATATATACGTACAGTCGAGGACTTACATTTCCTACCGATTTTCGGTGAAAATTTAACGATCAAAATTTGATTATATTGGAGGGTTAATTTAAAAGATCATATTTAAGAACCTTGTAACGGCGGGCATAAAATAATATTTCTTTTTTCGAAGTTAAAACAACATAATTGCTTAAGATTTTAAAATCATGATTACATATTACTTACATGTTCTAAAAAAAAACGAAATATCGTTATAATGTTATCAGTAAAGTCTTTTTTGGACACTAGGGAGGTTACGCAAAAAAATAATTGTTGATAATTAAAAATAAATAAATTTGATTAATTAAAATAATTTTACCACATTATTAAACAAATTTGAATGTCGACAATATTATTACAAATTAAATTAATCTTACTATTATAATATTATAAATGCAAAAGTTTAGGTGGATGGATGGATGGATGTTTGTTAGAAGGTATCTCCAGAACGGCTCAACTGAATAAAATTAGGATTGACTATGAATTAAGACATTTTGTTACAATTGAATAAATGCTATCTTTTTTGTTAAATTATCTAATTTATAGATTTACTAAAAAAAATAACAATGAGGCAGGGATTCGAATGATAATTTTCTAAAATAAAATTGCAGTACTTGCTAAATTTTTTGTAACTAAATCTAATTTACATATTAAATTATTTAAACTTTCATGAGACATTTTTATAACTTCGGTAAGAGCCGTAAAATAATTAGTTATAATTTACATGTGTTTGAAGTCCGTATCGATTCATTTACTAATTGATGCTTTTATTGAAGTCACCATACTGTGAAGTTAAAACTAACAGATGTCAAACATGATTTATTTTATTGGTCGTAATAAACTTAAACTTAAATTTTTTTTCTTTGACTGTACCTGTACAGGGGGTTGGACAAAACATTCTCGACTGTACCTTCATTCGCAATAATTCTCAAACGAATATGTTATGAAAGCAGCGATCATACATTGATTGAGCGAGGGGAGTATATTTATACTTTGACGCGACCCCAGACTATTGATTTGTGTTCTAGACGTTTTCTTAAAATAGCGCTGCCCACTTTGTCTGTTACTTCTACCTTTATAACTTACACTTGTTTTCTCTAACATTGGCAACATCTCTCTATACTATGTTTTGGTTATATTAATTGTGAAAATTGTGCAAGTTACTTATACAATATGAAGCGCATCCCATCAAGGATTAATTGCTTGGCGTTATTGAATCTTTCTTATACTTGTTTTAACATGAAGCTGTGTTTCTTGTATTTCAAAGGTAGTAACATATTTTTGTTACAGTTATTTGTATAAAAGCTGTTGCGATTTTTTTTTTATAAAGCCTGCCATGATCAGAACGCAATTGTTTATTTATATTGTGTAATAGCGGTCGCCCGCGACTTCGTCAGCGCTGAAATAAAAAAAGAAGTTTGTCCAATATATTCCCGGGTGCATCAGCTACCATCCCGGTCAAAGTCTCGTGAACGGTCCAGTCATTTCGGAGATAGCGGTTGCTCGCGTTTTCGTCAGCACGGTATTTAAACGTTTGTTCACCTGCGTCAGCTATACTTCCGTCAAAATCGGTCCAGTCGTTTTGGAATTCGCCCGGAACAATTGCGGCTTGCGGACAAACATTTTTTAAAATCGTATTTTCGTTATCAGCTACGCAAATTAGGTCGCGAAATATTTTTTTTTTTTCGACGTCGCCGCCGATTTTCATTTTGAGGCGTCTGCGAGTGAAGTCCGCGCCTTCGGAGGTCGCGAAGCGGACCTGAGCCGGGTTCACGAGGGGGGATGAATGCGCGGTTAACTTTTATTGTCTTATTCAATCGGATTATTTACGCAACACCTCGCTTTAAAAACGATCACCAATACAGTCGGGGCGCGTCGCTAGTGTATATAGACTTGTATCTATGTAATAGAAACGTATGTTTTATAAATCGGCGTTAACCCAGTCGGGAGAGTTTGGCTTCTTATGATTTAACTTTAGTGTTCGGTGATTCCCCAGACTGGAGGGCAGACGATGCAGTTCGCTCCGTGGCAGATCTCGGGTGCTCTCCCCCAAGTCTGGACCGGGGGACTTCAGGCAGGGACTTTGCCCACCGGGGGACTCCTCGCCCCCAACCCGATTTTCATAAGGGGCACCCAACCAGAAGCGACCCCATCAATGTTTATTCAACATTCGCCCCAGAATAATGTGCAACAAAACAGTTAGTACCTTTTATATTGTACGTATATTTAGGCCCCTACACAATATTTTATTCATATTATATACAAATTATAAATAAATATATTATTTTATATTTCATTAGATTATTTTCTTACCTGGTGTGTTTGAAATGCGAATTGTTATTTTAGCAGTGCGAAAATACGCTGACATTGCGAAATGTATGCATTAGGTGTTCACTTGATACTTGATTGTAAAGTTATTGTTAATTTGATGTAGGCACAAGCGTGGCTGCCACTGCGACTACGTCGAAGCCCCGGGCATCATCTGATGGGGCTGCGAAGACTGCTCGTCCGCTGTCTAACATCTTACCATCGGCAGGAATTAGACCTGCCTCTTCGGTCTCGACTCAGACTGGTGCAAATCAGTCTCAAAGCCAGGTATGAAAAACACCAAATATCGTTAACTATACAATATCTATGTATTTGAAATTTAACTTCGTTTAGCATTTCAATTGAAGCATTACAATCCTAATAGATAGAGGTAAGGATATCTGATCACGTGGTTGAGGGTTCGAATCCCAGCATAGGGAACTATAGTAATGGGAATGGTTACAAGAGATATTAATAAAATCTGCTAATATTAGTTTATTTGATAAGAAGAAATGTGTTCAATACTGTTGACTTTAGGGTAAGCACCGTGGCAAGCAAGGCGTTCGTTCGCCGGCGCCTTCCTCCAAACAAGATGCAGCCAATCAGACCGCTAACAAAATGCAACAACTGCAACAACATAAGCAATCGTGAGTATACCAAGAATCACTTTCAGAGTCCCATGTATTTATCCGTGCACTTTTATCGGCACAATGAAATTAATTGCGTATTATTACGCAAAATTTTCATATCTCTGGGTATAAATATAGTCGAATAGTTAATAGGATTTTACTGTTGGAAACATTTCATTATGATATAACCCCCGGTACATAATGAAAGCATTAACATTACCAACACCCAGAGTAGGATAATGATTTAGTGTAAAATATATTGTGATTCCAGCCTTTTGGTGATGAACTCCAACGGCCAGATGACACAAGTCACCAATATTCAAGAGAAAACGACCACAAAGAATCTGCAGCAACAAGCTATAATGCAACAAGCCATTCAGGTCACCATAGTTATCTTGAACATATGGGTTATTGTAATCAAAAAATATCCCATTGGGCCCAATGGGATATTTTTTTCCCCCGCCCTTCTCTTATGTACAGTCATGTTAACTTTGATGAGTAATTATTTATTCTAATAATTTAATAAATGAAATGAATAAAGGAAGGATATTTATTTGCAAAGAGAAAAGCAAATTGTTTGTTATTACGCCCTCTTGAGTTAATATTTGGTTATTGAGTATACCTTATTACATTCCAAGTATATTCCAATTATAGACAAATTGCACATTATACTGAAACCCGTAAACTCTAAAACATTTCTGGTAAAACACTTTATTCACATAACTATATAACATAATTACTCTTATTTTGCAATATCATTTCATTTCTCACAATTTTCATAAAATAACTGAAAAAGTGACATTTCTTAATGGCCGCCAGGAATAGAATCTGACGTTCCCCTCCTTAATTGGCGTTGAATCGAAACAATGATTCATTAACACGTAACTTACAACTGACTGTACACGCTTCAATTAGAATCGGACGAATTTCTATTCGTATACATACAATTCTGTTACACGAAGTTCCGAAATTCCGTTATATTGAATTCCTATTCTTCCGATTCTTATAGTAGGGGAGGCAAAGTGGCAATTCTGGGTTTTACTCCGTGCACCTAGTTACTTCCATCACACTTAGAGCACTCTAGAAAGGCATGGCTTTGGGGCATCCGATTCACAGATATAAGAATCTGTTAGAAATTGACGCGCGGCAATTTCAGGCAGAGTTAATTACATGCAGAAAAGCTTACTATTCAATTATCCGACCATTTGCACTCTACATAACGAGATAATAGTCATATAAGAAAAAATGTCGTCATGACACTATCGAGCGGGGTAAAATTTGAAATATAGGCTTATCTGAATTTTATTAACTCACTGCCTTAGCGCTATCCCAGACTACAGACTTTATCGGCCGATAGTTAAATCGGGCCCTTAATAAGTAAGAACATGTATGGAGGTGTGCACATAACACCAATATGTTTTTTATAATTTCGGCATGACGCCCGAACCGACTAAACTTTCAGGCGATTAAAAGTCTGCAGTTTACATGGGTCGTAATCAGATTAGCCCCTTGGGTACAGTTTGTTTGTTAAAGAATTGGGCAAAACCTCAAAGTTTTAGTTACCTAACCCGCTGCTAGGGAAAACAAATGAATGACGTCAAATATACCCAAAAGTTTATGGTTTGACGTCTTAAACACGTGATTCGCTCCCCGGGGTAAAGGAGTAAATGACGTCAAATGTACCTGAGGGGTAAAAATAAACTGATAAAATCGTTTCCTTACTCAGTTTTAACTGGCAGTCCTAACAGCGTAGCCCAATATGGACCGTACATGCTTGATCTTCGTGTAACGCGCGAGTAAATAAATCCCCACTTCGTCTCCCTTACTTAAAACTTTACATATGGGAAATCGTATGAAAACCCGATTTAGAAAGGTAAAAATATATCCCATTGGGCCGATTGGCAGATAGGACAAATCGGAAACACGCTAAAATATAATTTGATCAGATATGCTATATTTCAGGCCAAAATAATCATTGTCAGCCTTTATTTATCCAATAATAAAATAAAGCCCATGCCCAGAATTATCTTACGATGAGTTTGACATGACAACAGGTTTTTAATAATGGATATCTGTTCATGATGTTTACGGAGAAATAAAACTCGCAAAGATTTTATTAAGCTAAATTTGTAAGAAGATTTGTTGAAAGAAGCTTAATGCCAACTGCTAGTTCCCTCCTCTATATCCCTTTACAGTCCGTCAAATATAAAATTGCGTTCTGCCCAATGACTCATGAGATGTTTTATTTCCTATACCAATAAAGAATCACTTTAATGCTTTTTAAATTATGATTATTTAACTATAATTCACAATAAAAAGAGCTGTAATTCAATAATAATCATTATTTCTTTTGCCTATTTTTTTTAAATTTCTTGCGTTATACTCTACATCTACAGCAACAACAGCAGCAGCAGCAACAGCAGCAACAGCAACAACTGATGCAACAACAACAACAGCAACAAACTCAACAGATGGTCCAACATTATCAGCAAGGTAACATATCTGTCACTTGTAGTACAGAATATCTGACAATACTACTAAGGTAACTTGTAGAGATACAAATTGACTCATAATTCTTCATTGCAGCGATGACGCTGAACATGCCTCAAGGAACGCTGCCAGTAGGTTCAGTTGCTCAGACCATACCCATGACTGGGTTACCACAAATATCCATGGTACCTCAAATACATCAGGTCAGTTCCATTTGCCTTAACAGTCAGCTTCCACTGATGTGTATTCATACAAAAACATTGTGTGTTGAAAAAACTGTAATAACACATTTTTGTATGAATCTTACTAAACAAAGGTAAGTCAAATAAACTCTCACTACATTTCAATTAACTCTAAAATGTTGATTAAAATTATATGAATATTATGTGAGAGTTTATTGAATTAAATACAATATGAATGTTTTTTGTTGTTGCCGTCAATCATTATATGCTTTCGTTGTATAGCTTGGTGGTATGAATCAATCGGGAACCATTGTGAGCCAGCTTAATACAAATCAAAGCAACCCGAATACTCCAATAGCTCAAGTCCAAACATTACAGCAGCCACAGGTAATACCGAATATCTTTTTCTAAACTCTAATCTTAAAACAATCAACATTATGATTGTAGTTTAATAATTGACATTAGGAATAAATATGAAATTGCCACAATTCTTCTATGACTCCAATTCTTGTAAATATTAATCTTTTTGACAGCTAAATGTCAACCGCTAGTTCCCTCCGCTATATCCCTTTACAGTCCATCAAATATAAAATTGTGTTCTGCCCAATGACTCATGAGATGTTTGATTTCCTATACCAATAAAGAATCACTTTCATGTTTTTTTAATGATGATTGTATAACTATAATTTAACTATAATTCACAATAAAAAGAGCTGTAATTCAATAATAATCAATATTTATTTTGCTGCATGGCGATTACATTTTTTTTTACCTATTTATATTTTGTAGTGAGTTTTTTTTTATTATGCTACTGTAGACGCTGGTAGGGGGGAACTTAGTCCAAACTTCAGTGGGGATGTCAATACAGCCTCAGGGGAGTATTACACACACAACTCCCATCCAAACGGTGAGTCCCCAACTGCAACAGCAATTAAACCTTATTAAAAACATCTACTAATTTATGGTTAAGTAAAACCTTATTTTAACCTTACCTTTATCCTTTTAATTTAGGGTAGGTTTCGAAAGACTTAGTGGACACTATATAACTCTTTTAATTAATAATACATGTACTGAATTTGTTATAAATAAAAACAGTTCAGTACTTACTTAGGGTGTTTTGATAGTTTTTTTTTTCAATAAGTGTCTTAATGGAGGCGATGGAAGCTTGTATTTGAATGTCACTTTCTTAATAAAATATTCGTAAACGTATCTTAGAAAAACAGAAGTATTTTGCCACTCACTAACACGGGGTTTTAATTAAACATGTAGTGTATATTTCCTTTAAATGAGATAATTGTTTGTTTAATATTTATTTGTTGTCTTGTTTTTGCAATAACTTCACTTTATCATAGACTATAGAAACGTGACCATAGATTAATTACGTTTATCTCATCGGTGTGACCATAAGTAAAGTATTATTTTCTAAATAAATATCTAATGGCACAGAAAAAAAATGATAAAATGCAGTATTTTATTAAAAACGATATGCTACAATATTACAATACAAATAAATCTATGGTGATGATTCATTGAGAGTCGGCAATCTTTGAAGCATCTCCGGTTTCTACCACACCCCTTGTTTAGGTCCCTTAAGATATAATATTGCATTACATAGCGGCCAATAGTAGTGATCTGATGGTTTTCTATTGCTTTATCGCTTTTAGCAACATTTAATATTAATTATTTACTGTATACATAAATAGAGAAGGATAACAACTTAATTGGTTAGAAATCATTTCTATTGAAATCTTATAAGCCTCTATTTACGAGTAGTAGGCAAGCCTAAATAGTTAAAAGAATTTTAAGTTAAACTCCAGTTAATATCGCCTCTTTTCATCCTTTTTATAATATAAAATCATTGTTTTATTTACACCCTTTCACAATTTTCAACGTTCAAATTGCGAAAATATGCAAGCCACTAATTACTTAAAATCATTGCTTGTATATAACCTAACGTTTAGATTAAATAAATAAAGTTACACCTGATTATTTAGCCAAAATTGAGTTCTTTAAGACGTACGTGGGACATTAGTTTAAATGTGGATTATTATGAAAGGTGTCTGCAAGTAGCCTGTCGTCGCCTCAACTGAATGTGCAAACTCAAAGCGGCATGGGCCTGTCTACTACGCCGGTGCAAGGGTCCGTGGCGCCCGTGCAGCCACAGACTTCGCTTCTCATCCATGTAAAGAATGAAGAAGATAAATCTCAACCGCCCATTCAGGTTTGAACTAACTCCATATTAATCATTGATAGAAATAAGAAATCGCAATGCGCTAATTTATTGTTTGTATCATACTAGCTGAACGTTGAATTTATTGCCATATCAAAATAACTTCAAAAGTACAAATGACAATTTCGTATGATATTCTATTACATTTCAGATTTAACTCAAATAATACAAAGATATATTATTATTGAATACCATAGGATTATATTTAAGCGAAAGTAGTCGTAGGCAATACGAGTATAACTATTATAACATATTGTTTAACTAATATTTTTTTTTAACAATGGTCACCCTAAATAATAAATTTCCATCGTCAAGGTCATCCAGACTTGGATCTCCTTCGCTCCTCCTCTCTCATTTCTAGTTCGGTTCGCGGTCAAAGTTGACGTGTCGTAGTTTTTGGTGTTTTTTAAAAACTATAGTGTTTGAAAACTATCCTTTGAACTTTTAAGTGTAAATCCAGTTTATAGTGAAAGATGGATCCCGATGATATTTTCTACAAAGCTGTGACAATATCTTACAATTACTACTACGTATGTACAATTTTTATTATTATTTTTAATTGGTTAATTGTATTAAAAACTTACTATTTTAACTCCTAAAAACGATGTAGGTAGCAGTGTAATAATCATATTATATGTTAAGTAAAGAGTTAAGAAAATTGGAAATACCCTACTTAACATAACATAGGTTCTAGACTAAATTGATAAGAATTATTAATTACATCATTGTTTAATAGTGTTCAGGCTGTACATATGTTTATAGTGATTCAATTATTTTATAAGCAGAAGTACAGATATGGGATATACATAATTAGATAAATTAAGCTCGATAGTGTTAAGCAGTTGCGGCTCTTACTTAAGTGCGTTTGTGCGCTGAACCACCATAAATTCTAGGATATTTAAAAATTAACACATTTTTTTATAATTACTTTGAAATATTCTGTTCTATGCTACGGATTTATCTATCTATCTATACTAAAATAATCAATCGAAAACACACACGTCTTAGTTATGTAGGATGTCAGCTATCACAGTTTTTGAATAATTATCTTTTAATAAAAGCCCTACATCCTCGACGCGCTTTAGGCTATATAATTTCATGCTATTAAACTTAGTTAGATAGGGGTAATCTTACTTCTTACTAATATTATAAATGCGAAAGTTTAGATATATGGATGGATGGATGGATGGATAGAAGGATGTTTATTAGAGTTTGTTGCCTAAACAGTTGCTCGGATCTCGATGAAATTTGGTATAGATGTAGAGGATAGTTTGGAAGAACACATAGGCAACTCACTTTTGTTTTTTTTTAATTCTACGCGGACGGAGTCGCGGGCGAAACCGAGTTGTTATCTAAAGTTAAAAGCTTTCATTGTCATTTGTGCATTTGAATTTCGACAATTGCAATTGAATATTGAGATATCACACAAGTAAACAATGGCATAAAGTTTTTGAAATTACATGCGGATGAAGCCGCACGGGATCATTTAGTTACAAAATAATATAAGCTATGCAAATTAATATTATAAAGAGGAAAGATTTGTATTTTTGTGTGTACTGAAATAACTCAAAAACTACTTGGCCGATTTCAAAAATTACTTCGCCATTAGAAAGCTACGTTATCGCTGAGTAACATACGCTATATTTTTAAATTTCACGTGGACGATGTCGCGAGGAACAGCTAGTATGTAAAATATCGTCTTGTTTGCATCACATCATTTAGAAATCGCGTAAATCTGATTTTTTTTTTTACACTAAAATTCTCTCCATACGCAGTGGAAAGTGAATGCTTGCCTCAACTTCGTGCCAATCAGCTCGGCCTCAAATGTAAGAGTTGATGACATATTTTTATGTTGTTGTTAGATGCCTAAAAGTTGTTATCCAAATTGAACAGGCTGAAACTACATGTGAAAAAAAAATTTTGCTTTGTCAAATCTTTAATTGTTTGCTTCGTTTTTTTTTTTTTATAAAGCTAGAGAATATTATAATAAAGTTAATATAAGAAAGTTATAAACACCCTTCACTTAAAACTAAAGCTCATTACACTATGTCATGGTTTACAATTTTGTAAAACTTAAAAAAAAATCTCAATACATAAGATATTATAATAAAAAAACTAATATCACTCACAAAATGACATTTCTTTTTCACCAATCAATCTATATTAATATTATAAAGAGGAAAGATTTGTATTTTTGTGTGTACTGAAATAACTCAAAAACTACTTGGCCGATTTCAAAAATTACTTCGCCATTAGAAAGCTACGTTATCGCTGAGTAACATACGCTATATTTTTAAATTTCACGTGGACGATGTCGCGAGGAACAGCTAGTATGTAAAATATCGTCTTGTTTGCATCACATCATTTAGAAATCGCGTAAATCTGATTTTTTTTTTTACACTAAAATTCTCTCCATACGCAGTGGAAAGTGAATGCTTGCCTCAACTTCGTGCCAATCAGCTCGGCCTCAAATGTAAGAGTTGATGACATATTTTTATGTTGTTGTTAGATGCCTAAAAGTTGTTATCCAAATTGAACAGGCTGAAACTACATGTGAAAAAAAAATTTTGCTTTGTCAAATCTTTAATTGTTTGCTTCGTTTTTTTTTTTGTTATTTTTAATAAATACAATAATGGCGTTCTTCTCCTTTTCTTTAGTATTATATTATTCAAACCGTAAATTAATAAAACTATGTGATTGCATAGATTTTTAGAGATTTAAATCTACTCCTATCTCACCATCGACTTTATTTTTTTATTTACAAATTAAGTTTTCAAATTTCAAATTATTTGCATTCCCAGTTGCTCTTCTTTCTTATTTCTATATTTTCACTTTTATCTGATGATGGGGGTGGTTCACCGTTGATTAAGGGGGTAGCCGATGATCAAGGGGGGACTTGCTATTGATCAATAGGAGAGGGGTAGCCAATGATCAAGGGGGAAGGAGTAGTTAAAAAATGAGGTAGCACCCCAGTTATATAATTTTCCTAGGAATATACAATTCCTCCAATCTTTCCTCTCATTTGCTAAAAGTTTTAAAGACTGATTGCAGATAAAATTAAAAAAAAAGGAATATACAATTACAAACTATCACACATTTCCCGTAACATATATAGCAGTATCCAAGATGAATTGGTACATATTGTATTTATTTTTGATGTCCTTTTTTGTTGACGAGAATGTTTGTAAACTGATTATGCAATGTTATTGATGTTAAGCTTTAAGATTAACGAGAAAAATGCAATTGGGAGTTTGCAGGTTTTCTTTATTTTTCTTTAAATTGTCATGTCTGATTTACACCATACAGTACAGATTTTGAATTGTGACTTTAAATTTTGTAATATGATAAGAAAACCTGTAATATGTTTCTTCTATAAGTGTTGCAACTTAAATGGCTGGCATGACTCGTAAAGATATTTGTTAAATTATTTTGTCTATTCGGAATATCAAAGAAAAATATTATTAGTAATCGTAATACACTATTGGGTAATAATTTATTCGTATGTGACCTACTACTACTATTGAGTAGATAGAAATTGTTTCAATACAAAACAATGCATGCGCAATGTTCTAAAATGCTGATATTTAATTTGTTAATAATTTCTAATTTACCTCTAGTCTGCGGTCGACGACCCAACGGAGGTGGTGCCGCCGCCAACTATTGCTATTAACACTGAATATGTGAGCGCTGCTGATGTGGCTGCTGCAATGCCCAACAATGATGCACAGCCCAACGCCAATATGCTAGAGAACTACTTCGCATCAGGTACTATTTAGCATTAACTTTATTTGTATATGTTTATGTTTATATTTTTAAATATGTAACATTATTCTTAATGCCGACAGCTTCTTCAGAAGCTACAACTGCTGCAGTCACTTCAAGTTCTTCCTCATCTTTGTCTAATGCCAGCATCTCAAGCACTTCTCAGACACTGTCCCTGCAAGGATCAACTCCGGTAAAGATAATTTTCTATATTTACAAAATTACTTATTTTATATTATAACAGTCATATTTCACCACGATTTTAATAATGAAGTATTGCTATAGAATGATAATAATTAAGATTTGTTTGTATTATTTGAAGAAAAACTACTAATTAAATGTTTTTTTCTTTTAAAGGTAAGCTCTAATTCCTCCACATATTCAACGTCTTCGCCAGAGCCAACTACGGTGACTTCAAGTGCTCTGTTCAAGACTCCCCAATGTAACCGGCACATCGCATCTCCGTCAGGTCATGGTAAGTGCTAATATAAAGTTACGATCACAGTAGCTTTAGAACAATAGAGTATAGAACGACAAACATATCTCACCCGGTGGGCATAAAAGTAATTAATAATTCATTAACGCTCCACTGTCAAAAAACTGCTACGAAATTCTTTTCAACTTTTCTATTTTGTCAAGTCAATCATGAATCGTACTAACCGCAGTGATAGTGACGCCTTCTTATTATAGTACTCAAATATCTTGGCGGCTCTGACGCACACACCATTGGATGAGCAGAACACAATTTTATGTATATAGGTACGTAGTGGGAGGCGAGAGAAGAGAACTGCACAACGCGCAAATTGCTTTAAGCCGCCAAGATATTTGAAAAACGTCATACCAGGCATGATAAGCTTGTCGCACTATACTTGCTATGATGAGATCTAACTTCATATACTATAGGTTTATACGTTTTGTCTTTTTAAGACTTTTTTTTTTAATTTCACGTTTTATAACCAGAGTCTGTATCCTTTTATATTGATCACTTTTTAAACTTTTGTTTACGTTCACCATTAAATATTATTTTTATTTTTATTTAACATAACACCTTTTTTACACAATACAATATTATATTTATAAAACTTTAATATAATATCTAAGGAGTACCTATCTATCAACACTAATATCGGCTTTCTTAGGTGTTTCCTTACATAACTCTGTAAATAGCGACATCTTTATGATACATTTAATCCTTTATTGGAATCATTCTAGAATGTAATAGAACATGCAAATATATTCGATGTTGACGACGAATCGAAGGAATACAGTCATCCTGTAAATTTATACAAAACAACTTATATAAACGATATCACGCCATTCGCTTACAAATGATTTGCGATGTAGCCCTGAAACCCTGATTTGAAATTCAAAAATTTCCGTCTTGTTTTTCATGCAGTCAATAAATTATTCATGTGGTTTTGCGCCTTTTGTAATATAGCAGGATGCGATGTTTATGCAGCGCTGAAAAGTTGTCTTTTACCCGCCTAATGGTATTAAACAAAGTCAGCGGTTGCAGCGCTTGACATGAAATATTGTAATTTCGCCAACATCGGGATAAAATTTAAAGGAGCGGACCATTCGATCTGCGTCACTCATACAATAAAAATGGAAGGAACGATTTTTCCGTTCAAAAGTTTTGAAACGTTGTGTTGACTTGTCTTATTGTTGTTGAAGTGGTAAATTCATAATATAAATGTTTTTTAACGGTAAAAATTGTGAT